>OY829522.1:3173628-3796805 GCA_963691665.1 Clepsis dumicolana | reverse complement strand
GCGCCCGCTTGCTTCGAGAACTCCCAGAACACTTTGACGGATGTTATCGTGAACCTGAAAAGGAAGGAGATATCCTTGACTTACCAACACCATGAACTTCGAGGTCAGCGCTTGAAAACGTCCGAACCAACAGACCACTAATTTGCAAAAAGACCACTCGAGCGTCAGTCAGTCGTAGTTTGGTCGAACGACAGCGCTATGACCTATGACGAAAGGCTGTCATTGAAAAATGCCTTTCCTTTTGTCTTTTGCTTTGTGTCCCTTCGAGACCATGGACGCAACGTCGCGTCCGAAACGTCGAGGTATTTAAATAGTAGTATATTATTGGGCATTCTGGACCACCATTCATTCGATCGGGCGAAAAATTTCGCCCTCACTCATTCGTGGTGATCCAGAAGCCCAATAATACAATGAATTGCACACAACCTACAATCAACCCAAACCCAACGGTAACCAACCTAACAGTAACCTATCAGCATTTGCGTTCAACATAACGCTCAACCTACACCTGAAATCGCATTGGACATTCTGTTTCACCTCGCGTTCAACGCAACAGCAACTCAAACCCAACGGAACCCAACCTAACAGTGACCTATCAGCATTTGCGTTCAACATAACGCTCAACCTACACCTGAAATCGCATTGGGCATTCTGTTTCACCTCTCGTTCAACGCAACGAATACATCAGCCCAACAGCAACTCAAACCTAACGGAACCCAACCTAACAGTAACCTATCAGAATTCACGTTCATCATAACGCTCAACCTACACCTGAAATCGCATTGGGCATCCACCTCTCGTTCGAATGAGCGAAGTTTTGACTCGAGGTTCAACGACAAGCCAACCCGACGGGAATTTATTCAATGTATTTAAATTTCAGTCCAACTCAAGTCTCAACTAATTGACAACCTAACATAGATATGTTTAATAATGTTTGAGCTTAGATAAAGTAAAAGCAAAAGTACACCATGCACACCGGGTTGATCAAGTCCGATATGCACGAGGCCGAAGCCACTGAGCGCTCCTCGGTCTCAAGCCGCAGCCTTTGACTCAGGTTAACTCAGGTGTTTGCACAACTTGTCTGCGAAGCTGATCAGACTCCACAGACAAGATCGGGTCACCCAGGACGCGTCTAGTTCCCGGCATCCACCTACGGATGTATCGCTATGACCGCTTTTTGTGTGCGTGGTGGTTTTGGATGCCTCCCACCGAGGCTTGTATACAACTCATCCGCAAAGCTGATCAGACTCCACAGACAAGGTCGGGTCACCCAGGACGCGTTAGTTCCCGGCATCCGTTTTCGGATGTATCGCTATGACCGCGTTTTACGTACACGGCAAATTGTATGTCGGATTTATTTATATCAACGAATCTCAAAACCATCGTTAGCGCGAGTTAGGTTTAAACTAATTTACGCTGGAATAAAGCACTAAGTAAACATTATTTAAATTACGAAAACATAAAAATGTGTAACTCACTACACTAGTGAAAACCGAAATATGATTTTAAATTGGTATCGCTAAAACTAAGTCAAATAGTGTGATTTAATTGATGTTAATGTAGAACAACTCCATCTGTGAGACCGCGATACTTTATCACACTTTCTAAATAACTTATATCACTTTATCATGTTGACGTAAAAATTGTCTTGCTGACTAGAATATAAAGTTTGATCAGAAACGAGTTGTAAAGTGATATACATGATTATGTACTTAAGTCATTTCAACTCGAAGACATTGTAGTGTAAGTTAGGTACTCGATCAAATTACGTAGCGAGCGCGCTCGCTAAGGTTTATTGTTCTTAACATGCAAATGGACATACGAGTAGGCGGTGATGACATCTATCGAAATTATTCGAAACCATTTGTATTCTATACGAAACCAGTACATCAAAGGTACTTACTTAAATCATTACTTACACCTACTTAGTTCAGTGCTTAACCCACAGACAGCGCTTATGTTAAACTTTGACATCGTGCGCTAGAATTTGTACCTAGATTTTTGTGTGTCTGTCTGTGGTACCATAGCTCCTAAATGAATGAGCCGATTTAAATGCGGTTTTTCATTTAACAGGTTTTCTAACAATGGTTCTTAGACTTGTTTTATCAAAATCGGTTCAACCGTTTTTAAGATATTGACCTTTGAAGCGAAAATGTCTATTGTTTTTCGACTTTTCTAAGTTGGTTAGGTTATCTTATCATAAATGTTAATAATATAGGAATTGTTTATTTTTGTGTTCAAATTGAAAAAGGTTTATACCTGTTTGTACCTGTAACAAGACAATGTTTGTTTTCGTATTAGGAAATAACAATTGTATGTGTATTTATAATTACGATGTAAAGTAGCAAACATTACAGTTAGAACACGTTTTTACCTAAGTTTAAATCTTCGTCTTAGTAGGTGAGGTAAGATGATATTTGGTTGTGTGAGCTAACCAATTACTAACCTTACCCATTAACTTAGTAATTAAGTCGGTTAATACTGAGGCTATTTGAACGATCTGAGGAGGTTTTTTTCCAGTTTCCGTTATAATTTTAACGTACAGAACTGAGCATGAAAATGTTACCAATTAGGTATTAGCCAATTTTATTGCGCAACGTTATCAAGTTGTAATGTGACACACAGTGCGATCGGCGTCTTTTTGCTGACATACAAATGCGGTGCATGTATGAAGCGTGGTTGCGAAATAATATTCATATTATAAAGGTGTAGGGTTGACAATGATCAATGGATAAATTTACAATTAATGGGTACCTCTATTAAATGCGAATATAAATGTTCTAAAAGAAATAATGATTACTACAATTACTGAAATACTAATATTTAGGTAATTCCTTAATTTAGCTGGTGAGAAATAAATAAATAAAAAATAAATAAGTAAATTAAAAATTAAAAAAGTAAATTAAAAAAAGCTTACAACTCACTCTCGATTAGTTTTTTGGTATCTTGAATACATGCATATGTGGAATACGAAGTAGGCAGATTTACCAACAGACAGATAGACAAATTCATAACGTTCCTCTTTCCATCGCGTCGAGAATTAAATAATGTAAAATAAAGAACTGTTATGTGCACATAAGCATAATACACAATTGTGATTTGGAATGCGACAGCCCTAGTTCATTTAGTAAAATCAGCAAATAATTTCGTTTAAAACTTTTGCGCGGGGCTAATTTGTTCCTTTCCAATTTCGAACGTGACGTGCACAGTGCATCAAGTCTTCTACATCTTCAGCTCAGAGGTTAAGCTGTGCAGAGTTTCTACGTTAGTAAAGTTTATTTGCTTTATACATCGATTAAAATGTAAGTATGTATTTCAACGTACCTAACGCTTTACTTTCCTAACGAAATTAAAACATTTGGTTCATATTGTTTGTAGGGTTCCAACAGGCATTAATATTTTTAATTTCCTTTCAGGTCTGATTCCGAGTTTGAAACCCATCACTGTTGCAAACAGCGGAACCGTTCGGTCAAAAGTGGGAAGGTCGGCTGAAAAACGAAAAGCTTCAGCTCCAAACAGGTAGCCATTTTATATTTATTTTCATATTTCATGTTTTTTATTTTGTCAGCTGGGTACATATTTACTTAAATATTGTTTGTCTACTTTTTTCATTTAAAAAAGGTATTTTTTTTTCTTTTTTTATCGATGTATATGGTTATTTTAAATGTCGAGTAATAAAAACATATTTTTTATTTCAGATCTGATTCAGAGGAGAGCGTTGCCGCTGCAGATGTCAGTATCCCAAAAATAAAAAAACCTGCTCAAAAAAGAAAGCCGTCAACCCCAAGGTATTTTTCTTGTAATTTGTTTAATGAATTTCGACGAACTAAGTACAACTGTCTTATTCATTGTTTAATGTCTGTTATGTTTCAGATCTGCTGCACCCAAGAAAAAAGAAACTAAAAACCCGTTTGACGTGTTCGGAATATTTCCTGAAGACGTTGCTGTTAACCATAAGCCTGCTGAGACTGATCCGCTTGATTCATCCATTATAAGCCGGGTACCGAACGGGTCAACAAAACGAGCTTGCACCCTCAACGGAGACTTTTTCTTGGAGCTGCGGGTGTACAACACTGCTGATATTCGCGGTGAGTTACGTCAGGAGCGTTGGAAAAAGGCTCTCGTTACTCTAAAGGCGCAAATCGATGATGAAACTGTTGAATGGGAGGCATTGCAAAAATTTATTAAAAAGATAAATGTACTTTTCAAGGACGCTAACGTCAAATTTTATTCTAACGATACTAAGTACTAATTTAGTAGGTACTTTTTTGATTTTAACAGATACTGCAGGTTGTCTCTTTTTATTACTTATTTGAATAAAATTTAAACTGCATCAAATTGTGTATCAAGTAATTTTTAATAAATGTTTTTAATAAATGTTAACGATTTATTATGAAACCATAATTTAAACGCTTTTAACGATATTACTTTAAGGGCGCAAATCGATGATAAAACTGTTGAATGGAGGGCATAGCAAAAATTTGTTAAAAAGATAAATGTACTTTTCAAGGACGCTAACGTCAAATTTATTGTAACGATACTAAGTAAGTACTAATTTAGTACTTTTTATTTTTGCTTTTAACGGATACTGCAGGTTGTCTCTTTTTATTATTTGATTAAAATTGAAACTATCAAATTGTGTATTTAACATATAAAACCAGGATTACAGCTTAAGCAAAGTCGCTACATAAAACATGCCCTTTTGCACTCAGTGTTCAATTACAGTAGAAAGCAGGAAGTGGGTAGGGCACCTTAGAAGTAATAAGCATAGAAAAAATTCGGGTGTAAATTTAAACGATGAGGTTGTTGAAATTTCGTCTGCTTTTAAAGGTCGCATAGCATCTTATAGAATAATGGCAACTGATGAGCTGAAGTCTTGTTTACCTGAATCATTTTTGATTACAGTAAAACCTAAAATGCAAAAAATTTTGGAAAATTCGCTTAAAAAACATGTGTCCCTCAAAGTAAATTTCGAATATTTTGGCGATTTTCTTTTGTTTAAAGATGACAAGCAGGAAATGAAATCTTTTGCAACGAAAAATTTTCCTATACATCAAAATTATCAATTCGAAGAGCTTTTAAACACAATAATTATTAGTATACAGAAAAAAATCGAAGAATTTCAGGAGCGCGATTCTGGTTGGACTTTCTTATCTAATTTGTATTTAGAAGTTAACATAAATAAGTATGAACCATTGAAAGCGTCATCTTACATAGACTTACCTAAGATAATAAAAAATAAAAAAGCTTGCATTAATATTCAAAATCATGATAATTATTGTTTTCTCTGGTGTGTTGTTGCTGCTCTTTACCCATGTCAAAACCATCGCGAGCGTCTATCATCTTATCCTCATTTTAAAGACGTATTAAAACTTGATAATATGTGTTTCCCTGTCACTTTAGCCGATATCATTACGTTTGAGCATCACAATATTGATATCAGTATTAACGTATATTCTTTAAAAAACAACCGAACTCTTGTAGGACCTCTATACAGATCGCAATATAAAAGGAAACATCGAATCAATTTACTTTTAATCGAACGCGGTAATAAGTCGCATTATGTTTTGATTACTAATTTACCGCGTCTTGCTCGCGGTCAGATTACCAAACATCATGCTAAGCTTTATTTCTGCGAAGACTGTCTGATATTTTTTCAAACTGAACACGGTTTCAATAGTCACGTTTGTAGTGGGGTTGCTACGGTACTTCCGGAGAAAGGCACCTATCTCGAATTTAAGCATTTTGAACGAAAACAAGACGTTCCATTTGTCGTGTATGCTGACTTTGAGACAATCCTTAAACCCTATCAGAACTGTGAACCTAACACTGACAGTAGTTTTACTACAAATAAACAAATACATTTACCAGCCGCTTTCGCGTACCATATAATTTGCTCTTATGATGAGCAACTTAATCGTTTTGTTCAATACCGAGGGCCAGATTGTGCTCAGAAATTCGTAGATTATTTATATAGACATATTAAAGACATCCATAACGTTTTAGAAAAAGAAATTCCCATGATATTTACTGTAGAAGATTCTTTAGCTCATGAACGTGCCAAAAATTGTCATATGTGTAAAGGTTTATTGTTTGCAGACAAAGTAAGAGATCACTGTCATCTAACGGGCCGTTATCGCGGTGCCGCGCACCAGTACTGCAATCTGCGCTTTCGCGTTCCTAAATTGGTCCCTGTTTTCTTTCATAACTTAGCAGGTTACGATTGTCATTTGTTTATACAGGAACTTAGTAAATGTTCAGGGCCTGTGAAAGTAATCCCAAAAAATAAAGAAAATTATATTTCGTTCACTAAGTTTTTGTGGATTTCAGATCAAAAGTATGCACAAATTCGATTTGTAGACTCTTTTAAATTTTTAGGAACAAGCTTGGAAAAATTAGCGAATGGTTTACATAAAGATGATTTTATTCACTTGAACAAGTTTTATCCTGAAACTAAAAAAAATAAATTATTAACTCGCAAAGGTATTTATCCTTACGATTATATGTCGAGCTGGGATAAGTTTACAGAGACCGAGCTTCCATCACAGAACTTGTTTTTTAATTCTCTTTCCAACGAACAAATAAGCGATTCAGATTACGCACATGCGCAATCTGTATGGTCCGAATTTAAAATCAAAGATATGGGAGAATATACTGATCTTTACCTAAAAACTGATGTGTTGCTTTTATCAGATATTTTTGAGAACTTTCGGTTCATTTGCAAGTTAAATTATCATTTAGATCCGGCATTCTATTTAACTGCTCCAAGCTTATCGTTTGATGCTATGTTATTAAAAACCGGAGTTAAGCTTGAATTGATATCCGAATTAGAAATAATTCGACTCATACAAAAAGGAATAAGAGGTGGTATTTGCATGTGTTCGACCAGATATGCTCAGGCTAATAATAAGTACATGGAAACTTATGACATGAATAAACCAGACTCGTTTTTAGTATATATCGATTGCAATAACTTATATGGTTACAGTATGTGTCAATCGTTGCCCATGTCTAATTTTAGTTTTCTAGATCATCATGAAATTGCCCAACTAGATATTTTGTCTGTCGAAGATGATGCTCCATTTGGATTTATTCTGGAAGTTGACTTGCTATATCCGGAAAATTTACACCATAACCATAACGACTATCCATTTTGCGCACAAAAATTTATTCCTCCAGGAGGAAAAACGACCAAATTGATCCCAAATTTATATAACAAATACGAATACGTCATTCATTACGTCCATCTGAAAACATGTTTACGCAACGGCTTAACTCTTGATAAAATCCATCGCGTTATAAGGTTTCGTCAAAGTCCATTCTTAAAACAGTATATTCATTTAAATACAGAACTGAGAAAAAAAGCTACTACTCCTTTCCAACAAGACCTTTTTAAATTAATGAATAACTCAGTTTTTGGGAAAACTCTTGAAGACAGTGAGCGGCGAGTTGACGTCAAATTAGTAAATAAGTGGCACGACCGTCAAAACAAAACAAAAAAGTTTACTTGTGCTAACAAATTAATTGCCAAACCGAATTTCCATAGTGCAACAGTGTTGTCTGAAAATTTGGTTGTCGTACAAATGAAGCCTGAAAAAGTAATTTTAGATAAACCAATCTACGTAGGATTCTCTGTATTAGAACTTTCTAAAAGTCATATGTACCAATTTCACTACACGGTAATAAAAAAACACTACCAAGATCAAGTTACTCTGTGCTACACTGATACCGACAGTTTTATTTACAAAATCGAAACTGCAGACTTTTACAGCGATTTAAAAAATATTTTTTTAAACTTTTTTGACACAAGCAATTATAACCCTGTAAATGATTTGCAAATACCTTTACGTAACAAGAAGATTCCTGGGTTATTCAAAGATGAGTTAGGAGGAGAACTTATTACCGAGTTTATAGGGTTACGTTCTAAACTATACTGTATCAAAAGTGATAAATCTCTTATCAAAAAGGCTAAAGGAATAAAAAAACCAGCAGTTCAAGAGTTAACATTAAATGATTATCGGGATGTGTTATTCAATGATAAAATAGTTCGGAAAAAACACATATTATTTAAATCGATTAGGCACGAGATCTTCACTCAATCTGTCAATAAAGTTGCTTTATCTAACAAAGACGATAAACGACATATATTATCAGACAAAATTTCAACCAAATCTTGGGGACATGAGTCTATTTTCTAGTACAGTAGTTATCTAAGCGACCTTTCCTCGAGCTGTAATTTTATTTCGTAGGCACCCAATGGGTAATAAAAAATTAGAATGTGTTTAATAAAATAAAATACGTTGAGTACTTACGTTATTGTAAAATTATAATTATGTATGTTGTAGGGTCAGCGTCAAAAGCCGCTCATCACTTTTGTACCTTTTCGCTCTACGACCAGATGAGCGACTTTTGACGCTGACTATACCAAATAAGTAGATTATCATTAAGTACTTTATTTTTTATAATTACACATTGATTTGTAAATTGTATGGTTTGTTCTTTTTTTTTAATAAATAAATATGAAGTGTTATTAACATTTGTTTTCTTTTTTTCTTTCACCCACCTAAGTATATATAGACTGCGAGGATACCGACTGAAAACACATTTTACTTGAGTTGAAATTGAGTTTTCTCGCTTCGGAGGTTTCCTGACGATGTTTTCCGTCATCAAAAAGCTCAGGGCTCAGGCTTAATTTTAAATGTAATATTTTGATAATGGTAAGTAAAATCATGTTCTGTTGAACAGGCAAATAATACCTATCCTCGTTTATTGCATTGGGTATCAATTAAAACATGTCCTTACGTGTCTTAAGCAGCGCGGCGGCATGCAGCCCGTGCTAAGGTAATTTGCTGACACGTGAAATATACCTATTCACATTTATTGCATTTGGTACCAATTATAACAAGTCCTTACGTGTCGTTGTAATTTGATCGGCATTAAGCAGCGCGGCGGTATGCACCGCATGCTCCGAAGCGCGTGTTAATTTAATTTGCTGACGCATGAAATTACTGTAATTATAAATAGCGGCTGTTATAGTAAGTTATCATTCTGCACTCTACATTCATAACTGAGTAAAGTCGTTCCAAAGTTTTGAAAATTAAGACGAGCTGATCCATTCCCGATTCGGTAAGTAAAATTGGCATTATTTAATATTTATTCGTATTATTTTGTTGCTATTATTGTTTTGTAAGCGTATGAAAATGCTCATATGTGTTGCCAGATGCGTTTATTTATTTGATTTCTTTTGTTTCAGAATATGGAAGGAACGCAAGACACTCAAATCATGTTTTCGCAATATGCACAGGGTCCATTAGGATTCCGAGAAGATGAAGAAGAAGAAGAAGTCAGTGAATTTGTAAAAAAAATTGCAAGTGCCAAAACGAAAACCAAGTCTAGTAAACCAAAACTAAGGCTAAACAAAGTGGTAAAGAGAAGTGTACGAGGTCACCCGCCGTCGTTCGTTATAAACAATGAAGCAACTAAGGGGAACAGACTTGTCAAAATCCAAATAATTAACATAAGTGACTCCGCGCCGGATCAAAACGACGAAACCGGTGAAAACGTTATGCTCAGTGCGCAGTATGTGGCAAGTGACGGATACGATGAGATAATAGACAGTACAGAAAGTGTAATAAATAAGATATCCAAGAAGTTGTGCGGATATAGTGTTAGTTATTAATGTTTTTACTGTTTTTGTATATAATTTTGAAAATAAATATGGTCAACAATTTTCTTGTTTTATTCCTTTGATTAAGCGATACGTCAACAGGAAAGATTTTTTTTGTAAGTATGTCAATAAAGCAATAATTCAAACGAAAATAAAATTATCATGATTAAATGCACAAGAAAAATCTTTTCAGTAAATATCGCTTAAATAGATTAACACTATTATTAGCCACAGGTATGAATCGTTATCATTTATTTCATATTTTTAAACAAACAAATTCAATTATTTAAAAATGGGTTAATATAAAAAGTCTTCGTTCAAAATAAATGATAACTAATTTTGACTGGGTTAAAAAATAAAAAAATGATTAAACGTAAATATTTATTTTTGAAAATTAGGTATAATTTATTACAATGTTAAATATGCATAATATCGAA
This sequence comes from Clepsis dumicolana, assembly GCA_963691665.1. Classification (NCBI taxonomy): domain Eukaryota; kingdom Metazoa; phylum Arthropoda; class Insecta; order Lepidoptera; family Tortricidae; genus Clepsis; species Clepsis dumicolana. The sequence goes on along the minus strand of OY829522.1, from coordinate 3,786,701 downwards.
ATAATATTTTTTAAGACATATAACGTTTTTTAAGGCACAAGCTTTTTTATGATGTAGACAATTATAAGAGCTGTTGTCGATACAATACTTTTTATACATTAATTGAAAATTAGAACAACCTTTCTCTCCCAAGTCTATTACAGTACAATCAGCACATAAATCATTAATCCACTTAATTTTTTCAAAACCTTTTACATATATTTTTTTGCCTTCCAAGAAATTATGAATCATTCTCTTAAATTCTCTGTGGTCGATATACCCCTCACGCCACATAATGCCAAGGTTTCTCTCTATCCATTTCACATGCCTTTTTTCGTTTTCTGATAACGTAGAAAATGAATATGGAGGTTTTATTAAATACGCCTGCGTGTGTTCATAGGTACTGTATGCAAATTCTTTAATAATAAATTCATTTTTAGATGATTTAAACCCCTGAACATCTACGAATAGATGGTCTAGTTTCATGATATCTTCTTTGTTATATTGGTCAACGGCTTATATTCTATAATACTATCATTCAAAATAAGACAATAAGCCGCGGTATTGTCAGGGATATCTGTGTCACACTCTAATTCAATCCGCACATCGACTGAACCCGTTTTTAAGGTTTCATTTTGACGAGAACAGTCGATAACAAACAGAGGTGCTTTATTTATAAAGTCTTGTGGATTCAACAACGGTGCTTGGCTGCGGTTATAATAAGACTGTTGGAATTTAGCGTACTGTTCATATAATATAGCAAATTTTTGAGCCGAGAAACTGACATTCAAGTTTTCATAAGGAAAATAATTTGAATTTAAAAAAACTTTAACGTCACGCAAATTACAATGATCAAAACGCGATATATCTTTATCAGCAACATTTTTCCTGTTTGTTTTTAATCCAATTATAACATATCGAGGTTTTTCAACTTGAGACGAAGTTTTGACGGCCCAAGAATGTTTTGATGTTTTAGGTAAAAGCGGGTATTCGTACAGATCCCAGTTCCTAAATGCTACCTGAATAGCTCGATCTCTTTCCAAATATTTAAGCAAACTTAATCTTTCACGATCAGAAACCTTAATGTGCGGCATGCGCCATACTATTTTAGATATAGTTATGTTACCTATATACTCATTTGTGTTCAGTTTTACGCTATTTAAATTAGTATTGGATCGTAAAAGAATAAGTTCATGCTTACAGTTAATAATAATTTTGTTATAATCCTCTGCGAAGCCAAGAATCTTATTTAAAGGAATTGACACAGAAAATGATCCATGCGTAATTTTTGTGCCATCAACATCCCAGCCCCATAACTTTGACATCGATGATTCAAGTTCATTCATCGACACAAGAGATTTTATTGTTGTTGTGACCCCAGCGTTTTTAATTTTATCTATTTCAATCCCATTCAGCTCATATCGAATATCTTGAAATAAATGAAGTATAGGGTTATTTGTAAAATGAACACTGGACACCTTCGCTTTTGTTTCTCTGTTGAATACTTCTATAGTACCCTCTATGTATAAAGTACTCGCTGATGGTAATACGTATAGATCTTGCTGGTTGATAGGTATACGGATTTCATCATTTAAATTGAAACTTGTTACGTACGGTTTATACGAATGATATTCGAAACTTTCAATCGTGCTATCAAAGCTAAAGGAGTCTGATAAGTTTAGTATACTCATTTTAATAATCCTATGTTTTTTAAAAACTGTTTGTTTTCCTTCGTTAGTTGTCCTTTAGGTCTTCTTTTCTTGATAGCACAATGAGCACTAACGGCTTTGCTGTTTGAGACCGTACATTTATTAAAGTCTATCATTTTTTTCTGAGATGTAAATATATCTGAATCTCTTCGCCACGTAAATTCACTAAATTATCGTTTATATCCAGTATTCTTATTATAAGAGCGTTTAAGCTGTTTTGAGTAACAGGAAAATATATAACATTTTTAGGTGTTTCTATAATCCGGTAACCAGGCGGTACATTTGGCACAAATTCATGAATTATATGACTAGGTTTTCCGTTTATAAATGACCCGCTCACGATGTCACATTCAACTCGTACTATAGTTGTAGACAGAATGGACACGGGAAAAGGGGACTCAGTTAATATATTCGCCTGAACTGTTTCTTCTCCAAAACCAAGTAACTTACCAATCGAATTTGGTTTTTTAAAATAGACGTTTTTGGAACACAATATAGATGTTTTTAGCGTATTATTATTGCATGTCAGTGTAAAGGTGCAACCTTGGAGATGTCTTTTAAGATAATCATCAAGATCTTGAAGTTCATATGACCCTTCAGGAATTTCTACTACTTCGTTATCACCATAATAAAACTTATTATTTCGGTTGTCAATATTAGGTATCGAGTTAAATGTCGACAAGTATAGCAACCCGCATTCATATTCACCATCTAGTTGAAGAGCTGGCGAGTGATTCGTAATCAGGGTAGAGGAGGATCCCGTTATGGACAAAGTGAAAGACATCGTGAGAATGAGAAGCTATTTATTGTTCAGAGATATTTAAACGGTTATTCCAATATTTTTTTAAATATTTTAAACATAAATGTCCGCAATTAACAGTATCGAATTTTTGATAAATATTATAATTGTATGAAATATTATAATTTTTCAAATATTTTATTAATTCTAGCGGCGGTTGAAGATCACCATAACTATTAAAATATTCACAATGATTATTATCTTTGACATAGGCTACCCAGTGAGTCCCTTGGTTTTTAGAACTATCTAAATTTACGATTGCACATTCTACTCTTTTTGGACGGTTTGGCAATTTGTCTCTCATGTAAACACCACGAAAATAAGGAATATCTGTTGAATGTTTTAAAATATCAACATTTGTAAGAGCACGTCTGGGTAGCCTTTTATTTAGTTTTTTAATCGTTTTAAACACAAACCCTTTCCATTTCTATACTGTTTAATGTACAACCCTTTACCTAATGCAATAGATTCCATCATTTTATTATGACGTTCTGATTCGGATAAGCTCTTTTTTGCAGCTTTGTAGTCACCAACAGCTTTAGCGATCCCAGCAGCTCCTCCTGCCAATGACCCTAACGCAGAAAGTCCCGCGAAAATAGGTATTAGTGGCAATATACCTCCAGTTTTAGGAATCGGTATTAATCGAGGAACTCTCATTTTACTCGTATTGTTATTAAGAAATACTTTACTCGCTGCAGCAAAAGCTCGACTGACTGCAGTGCCTTCTTTTTTAGATTTGTTTTTTTTCAATTCGGTACGTATCTTAGAAACAAAATGCTTAAATGATTTTATCCCTGCACCAGCTTTCATTTTAGATTTCATCACTTTGCTAACTATCCAAGACGCAAGTTTTTCTCCTTTTCCAACACCTTTTGACTTCAATCTTTGTTTAGCCATTTTATAGAGTTCAAAATCTGCACGATGTCGGTCTGTTAGGTCAGAATATTTATCGTATGCTATATCGTGTTGCATACACGCGTTGTCCAATTCATTAACTCCTTTATCACCTCTTTGCAATCGCTTATGCAATTTTGTGCCTGGTCCGCAATAATTGTAGCCAGGTAAGTGCAGTTCAAACGGTAAGTGATTAATAATACTGTTTAGAAGTCCTCTTCCTTTCATATCCCAAAAGTTAATGACTTAGCGCGAGAAAGTTTTTAAATATATTTATACAATGGCATTTCTGTCGATCCAGCTGTTTTCGCTATCGTTAAGTCCTAACCACTTAACATACAATTTTTTCCCTCTTTTTTTGATTACCTTTTCGATGAGGTAAACGTCTGGATACTTAGTTTTTTGCAGTTCTTGTTCATAAAATGTACCGAGTATTGAGTTTTTTCGTTGGTCTTCAATATGGTAAGTAACAGGACGAGTGTGATTCACCTTTTTAATAGTAAATAGCTCAGTTGACCAATTAGGCGTATAACCTTTATGAAAGACGCTTTTGTACTTGCTTATACGCACATGATCTCCTACATTAAAAATATTTAATTTAAAACGCCGATTGGATTGTGATTTATCTACGTTTTTCTTTACTTCGGCTTCATTATTAAAATTCACCTCATTTGGGCTAAATTTTGTTGTGCTATGCACAGTTTGATTATAAGATTGAACTATCTCATCGAAAGGTTTTCCAAGCCATTTGTAGTTCCCGATGAAACTGAAATATTTGTAAAGTTTGTTCTTGAGCGTTTTTATTACCCTTTCAACAATAGACGCCTTTTTAACTGAATACGTGGAATAATGATTTATTTTTAAGGATTTCACATAACAATCGAATTGATCATTGTAAAATTCTTTTCCAAAGTCTGTCTGTAAGTTTCTAGGTATTCGTTTGGTCGACTTGATAATTAGTTCAAATGCATTTTTTACTTCTGTTTTAGTTTTAGATTTCGTAGGAATACACCACGTGTACTTTGAAAATGTATCAATAACAACTAAAATGTATTTATATCCCTTATTTACAGTATGTAAATTCTGTAAGTCAATTAAATCTGCTTGCCACAAATCATCAATTCCTTTTAATATAACTGCGCGACGCTTGAAATTTTTTCGGGCCGATCTATGGATTTCATTCACGACTTGTTCTTTTGTCATCTTTGAAATTACTTAAAATATTGTCTATGTCCCTTTTTGTATAAAAGTTTATTTTCAACTGATTTGCAAGCTGATGAATTTGAGAATTTATAGTTTTAAATAAAGAATCTAGATGCTTCTTCTCGTAAGTGTCCTGGACGAGCTGATCGACATATTGCTTATTAGCTGCATCATTGGGTGTCAAAGGATCCGCTACCCCCTTTAATCGCGATGATTGTAGATCGAAATCGCCATCATCAGAACGCAGCAAAGTTTTATTGTTAAGTTCAAAAACTTCACATACACGCAAACGTTTATGAACATGATGACCGAATTTGTCTATGTTCATTTTCACTTCTTATTTTTATGCACTTATGTATCATCAAATTTCCGGCTTCGACTGATGGTAAAAGTAAAATACCAGTTTTATATATCATTGATTAACCAAGCCCGCTTCACGAAGTTCTTCTACAATTGATATTATTTCATTGTCTAATCCTGTGTTACCGGCATCACGGGAAGCAATGAGTAATTTCAATCTTTCAACTAATTCGTTTGGATTATCCCAATAGACATATGAAACATCTCTTTTAACTTTTTTCATTGTTGGTAGTCCTTTGCCGTAAGTACATAAATCTTCGCTTATTGAACGTTGTTTCGATAATTTGAAAAGCGGTTTTATAATGTATAAATATTTCTGACCTTTGTTACTTTTTATTGGTTTATTGGGATCAAAATCTCGTCTATGGACATTCGTTTCTAGTAGCAACATTTTATAATAACGTTTATCGTCTTCAGTTATGATACCTAAATCAGGCAACTTCTTAAATAACAAATCATATAAACCTGGTGTTAAATTGTAAGTACGTCCATTTACTTTGAGTTTTTCGCCACTAACGGAAACTAAACAAGATCCTAACATAAGCTTATCGCGTTCTGTTCGTATGCCAAAAGGAATGTCCAAGTCGGTGTTGTATTGTTTTTGCCATGCAGGGTCTTCGCGAGGAGATGCATATGAACCGGTAGTCTTAAATGAAGTATCATTTGTTGATTCCAAGACATCATTGTTGTCACTTTCACATAACATGTCATCATCACCATCTTGTCTGTTTTCGTCTCTATTTGATACCTCATCATCATTATTTGAAGTCGTTTCGGAAAAATTTCGTACGATTGTTTGATTATTAATACTACTTCTCTTCCCTTCATTAGGACTAAATTTTAATGTTTTTGGCGCCTTTTGCCACTTAAATATGTCTTCATCAAAATCGGTTTCATTAGTGTTATAGTATTTATTGTCGTTACTTTTAACCATTTCATTAAGCGGGTCTGTTATTGGTTTAAAGACTGATTCCAAAATCATATTGTTGTTATTTTTCATATCACGAAGTAGTTTAACCTTCTTTTTGACAGCATCGGCAGACTGAAGTACTTTTTCTTTTAAAGTTTTCTCGGTGTTTATTTTATGATTCATGTCTGATCTCGATGGATTCCCATGATGCAATAAAAGTTTCTTGAAAATGAAACTGGTTAAGTAACACGGTTAATCCAAAACGATAAATGTATCAAATCCCATTCTATAACATCCTGAATTTCTAGCACAGTCCTTGTTTACAACCAAGTAGCTAAAAGGTACGCTCCATATTTTTGCACACATTTCCCGAAACTGTGACCAAGACATATCAGTTCCAACGTGCTCGTCATAAACATGACGTAAATTAACTTCATCTTGTTTAAAAAGGATGATTAAGTTAGCATTGTCCCTTATTAATTGTTTAGGTATTTTACTGTAAGTTTGATTTAAGTAGAAGCTGTCAATATTTTTATGCCTTCCCATTGCAAAGTAATCCCTTATATTATTTTGATTTTCGCATGCAACATCATCAAATATGATAATTGAATTGTTCTCAGCTTCATGCGGGCTTAGTATTTCATCATTTTCGCGATATTTTTGAAATTTAACTGATGGAACCAACATCAATATTTTTTCTAAAAACTGGTACATCGGTTGGAAAAGTGTTTTTGAATATACGTAAATATTTTGAAAGCGTAGTCCTTGTTCATGTAGTAGAAGAGAGACAATTAAATTAGTTTTACCGCAATTAGAAGGACCGCAAATTATACAGCGAATTGTGTCGGGTAAAAGTTCACCGTGACGAAAACTACGATTGTTGCGATCTGAACAAACAACCTCCAACTGCAAGCTCTGAGCTTGTTTTACAAACTTCATATCTGTTCAAGATCAATTCAACCAATGCGCGCGTGTTGCAAGCATGGAATGCTTATTCAAAATGAGCAGAAGAGCAGATGGTTAACGTTAAACCTCGAGTGTGAGCAAATTCTGTTAGGTTGGGTTCCGTTGGGTTTGAGTTGCTGTTGGGCTGATGTATTCGTTGCGTTGATCGAGAGGTGAAACAGAATGCCCAATGCGATTTCAGGTGTAGGTTGAGCGTTATGTTGAACGCAAATGCTGATAGGTTACTGTTAGGTTGGTTACCGTTGGGTTTGGGTTGATTGTAGGTTGTGTGCAATTCATTGTATTATTGGGCTTCTGGATCACCACGAATGAGTGAGGGCGAAATTTTTCGCCCGATCGAATGAATGGTGGTCCAGAATGCCCAATAATATACTACTCATAGGTCAAACCACTAGGCTATCACAGCTATTTACGTGTAGTTACGTGCATTAATTTACGTGTTTGGTGCGAATTCTGAACGATTTTTTGTTTCGAGAAGACGAGTTGTTTGTGATAACACTGTGTAAAATGAAGTTAGATCGATATTTAATAGACGTCACCACTAAAACGAAGTTGTTTAGTAGAAGTGAGGTGGGGTGAGGAAGGCGCGAAACGTTCAACGTCATCCTCTCAGGGAAGCCTCTTAACCTTTTCAACGCCAACGACGCATACAAAAGTTGTCATCCACACGCCAAGTTGGCATAACGTCAACGCGGACTTAAACCTTATGCATACGTCCGTAGGTCGCATTTGCACTGCGCAGCCGGACGCCTATAAGCGTTGGTGGCGTCGTAGGCACGTCGGCTCATGACGCCTTTAAGCGTCCTTGGCGTTGAAAAGGTTAAAAAAAGAGTTCGCTGGGTCTATTACTGTGGTGGTTTATCATAAGTGACACGGATAACATTCCCCAGGCCAATCCCTGAACGTGGACTTCACGACGCCCCCCAAGCTGTTCAGCGGCGACTTCGAGGTCCGCGACCACAAGCTGCACTCCGGCGTGTGGCTCTACAACAGCCGCGACACCAACAGCAACGTTGCCGACACGTTCGCCTGCAGCACGAGGCACAGCAGGTGCGTCCATCAAAAAATTTTTTTACAACAGGAAAAGCAAACGACCCATAGACACCCGCAACCCCGGAGGGTTGCCAACCTAGAGAGCTGAGATGAAATGCCTCTTGTGCCCTTGGACTTTGTGCGAGGTCCGTCCGGATCGCTACCACTATCTTACTCGCTAATCCTACCGCTAATGCACTGTTATTCCGGTCTGTGTGGAGAGCAAGACAGCCGGTGTAATTACGGGCACAAGCTAGCTAGCACAACCTTTCATCCTAGCTCTCTGGGTTGGCAGCGCATCTGCAGACCCCCCGGGGTGGTGGGTGTCTATGGACAGTGGTGATTACTTACCATAAGGTGACCCACTTCCTTGTCGTATTAAAGAAATGCACCTTTAGAGAAAATGATGATCCTTCTAAAAAAAGTGCATATTTAGAAAATGTGCATTTCGGGAAAGTGGGTTTTATAGAGCTCATCCTAAGCCCCGGCGGCGCCCGTGCCACAGGCGTGTCACCGCCGTGCCGGCGTAACTCGCGCGCCGGTGACCTTGTAATGGCATGTGTACGCGTAGGGTTGGCAGTATAGTTTAGCTTTTTTCTCTGTGGCTTTTCGTATTATTGCCACAGAAACTAGACAGCAATATTTAACTCCAACCAGGGTTTTTTTTATTTATCCAAATTATTATAAATAAAGAAAATGTGCGGGATAGGATATAATTTATTAAATGAAAAATGGAGTATTATGAATTAGAAATAAGTTATTTTAAGAGTAGACAGACAGGTACACCGAACATTTTAGTTTACATATATTTTAATTCATTAAAGTTAAACACAATATCGAACCACAAGTGTAAGTTACATCGGCAACCTTCGACAGTGTTGACAGATGCCGAACTAAACCGAATGTAAGCACCAGTAATAAAGACCGTACTGCGTTAGGCGCAAGGCAGAATACGCAATGACAGGTGAACTCTTTCTTTCTCGCTCGTTCATAGCGTCTGTGACGCGTGGCGCGGCGCCGAACAAAATGGCGGCCATCGCAATGGCGCGCGAACGTTTGACCAATGGCTGCTCAAGATTTTACCCGCGCAAACGCACTGCCTTATTATTGGCTAAAATGGTTTCGCGCCTTCCTAAAAAATGCTCACTGTGCAAGTACATGGTTGTAACTTATATTTATGGTACAACTGTATGCGGCTTTACCTATAGTATAAATAAATAAATATCATGAGACAATTGAAACAAGTCCCAAACCAGACAAAGCCTGTACCATGGGTACCAGACAACGGATAAATATGCTTATATAGATAAAAACGTACTTAAATACATTTATTTAACATCCAAGACTCGAGAACAAACATTTATATTCATCATACTAAATATCTGCCCGACCGGGGATCAAACCCCAGACCTTAAGCTTCATAGTCAGTTTAGGCTATCCGGTCGTCTGTATAAACACATTAGACATAATGAAAACGGGATATAGACCTCGATTACCTTATTGGTTTGATCAGCTCCCGATATTTCGACGCAGTTACATGCATCATGATCACGGGCAAACTGACGAAGCGCGGGTAGATACTAATGTTGCGAAGACCGGGCTCTGTCTGCCCTCATTTTTGCGCGCCGACTTCGCGCACTGCCACTACCGCCGTTTTTATTATGTCTAATGCAATTAACCGCGAATCATTTAAAACTTGTATAAATACAGTTAAACTTTACTAATGACATCTATGAGTTTTGCAGGCGTGAATCCCTTTAGCATCTTGTTGACTGTTTTCTCGATTATGTGTTTAGCTGTACTGATGACTATACTTTTGTTCTCGCTGAGCATTTGTGATAACTTTGCGTTGAAGACGTTGTTCACCACGTTCGAACTGCCGCTGAGATCAGCCTGGAAATTAAAACGTAATCTTTATCATATCGTCTGTACAAAACTAGGATTGTAAAATGTTAATGTAAGCGGACATTCATCCTTCAATCACATACATACACGCTAACACACACAACACACATGCATACATTTTTTTTATACGACGAGGAAGGCAAACGAGCAAGTACCCACTTCCTCCACTCCACTTCGTCCTCTAAAGATGCACTTTTTTTAGAAGGATCATCATTTTCTCTAAAGAGTGCATTTTTAAAATACGACAAGGAAGTGGGTCACCTGATGGTAAGTGATCACCACTGCCCATAGACACCCGCAACCCCGGAGGGTTTGCAGATGCGTTGCCAACCTAGAGAGCTAAGATGAAATGCCTCTTGTGACCGTAATTACGCCGGCTGCCTTACTCTCCACACCGGAACACAACAGTGCAAGCACTGCTGCTTAGTGGCAGGATCAGCGAGTAAGATGGTGGTAGCGATTCGGACTGACCTCGCACAAGGTCCTACCACCCGTATAACAAAACGTAAGTTGGATGTTTTTAGGGTTCCGTACCTCAAAAGGAAAAAACAGAACCCTGATAGGATCACTTTGTTGTCTGTCTGACTGTCTGTCTGTTTGTTTGTCTGTCTGTCTGTCTGTCAAGACCCCTTTTCTCTGGAACGCGTCGAGGTAGCATGCTGAAATTAATATCAAATATTCAAGCCTGCGGTCCCTTGAAGCTGCGAAAAAATCGACCTTCTAAGTCAACGCAATCAAAGGATACAGTCATTGAAAAGGCTATTTCCATACAAATTGCCGAAATCTGAAAACCTAAAGGGTACTTCCAATTGTCCTAGAAACTTGAATTTTTTTATGGAGGTAGCTCTTATAGCACGACCACTCAGAAAATTCTCAAAATCTTAAATTTTTATGTCTGTCTGTAGATTTCGTAGATCAATATAAGTTGACCCCACACTGCGTACATTTTGCTTAGGAGCACGGTTCTGCTAACACTGGACTTCTTAAGACACTGGGGAAAAGCGTTAAAAATCTTTCCCTCGTGCGCGAGTCCGACTCGCATTTGCCGGTTTTTTTTTTAATTTACCTGAACATTGCCAACTGAATAGTCAACGTTTAGCCGTTTAACGACCGTGCTTGAACCGTCAGCACCAAACTGAAGGACAGCTTTAGCTCTCAAGTTTTGAATTTCAGCCCTGTAATCAAAATTAAACCAATTAAATATTACAAATGACATTCTATACATAACTCGCACCTCTTCAGTTTTTCGTAATTTATGCGCGAAATTAAAATCGGCCAAGGAAAACGTCGTGAGTTTGCACACGAAGCAATTCCATGGTGTATGTGAAGTTTCCAATCCGCACTGGGCCCGCGTGGGAACTATAGCGCAAGCCCTCTCATTCTGAGAGGAGGCCTGTGCCCAGCAGTGGGACGTAAAAATGCTGGCAATGGTGATGATGACGAACGATGCAATGCGAAAACGTTAAATATTGCAGTGAAAAATGTTTTATAACATTTTGTTTTTATGTATATAAATCTTCGAGTATTAATCATTATCAAATATTATCATACGTAGCTTCATCTGTGCTAACGTTAACCATAATATTTACTATATGAGAAAAATGCTGGACTTTCTTGTTTGCCACACGCTGCAAGCAAGTCTAGCATTTTAAATTAAATAAATAATATAAAATTTTACCTTCCAATAAAATTGTTATTATTATTCCCAAACGTCCGAGGTCCGAGTAATGGCTACCTGGTGGTCCCACCTAATTGCATTACTTCTAGTACTTATAATGAGGAACAAACATGGCGGCTCGTTAGTCGTAAGTTTAAAAGTTGACAGGTGGGTGGGAGACAAATTGGCGGGAAAGGCAAACTGCGCGGGAGCCTACAGCACGGAACTACTAGCGACATCTAGCGGCTTGTGGCTGAACGCAGCGATGTCTCTCTAGACCGGACCTCGGACGTTTGGGAATAATAATAACAATTTTATTGGAAGGTAAAATTTTATATTATTAGTTCCGTTAACGTCCGAGGTCCGGTCTAGAGATATGTTTGTTATCACCTGGTGGCGAGTTTGGAGAGAGACGCATTAATGTGATAGGAATAGGTATTAATAAATCATTATTAGATTGTAATGAAAACAGAAAATTCTTGAATCATTTCTCTTGCGAATTTACTAAGAATGGCATGTTGAAAACCAAAATAATCTTACCATAATTAGCTAATCGATTAGCACGATCATATCTGTAAACTAGTACTGAAAATAGTGTAAACTAATTTATACATACTGTTCATAATCTTGATCAAGTTAAAAACAAACGAGATAAAGAGTTTTCGGCAGGGTCTATTCGCGAGGTGCGAACGTCTCGTCGGTAGAATTTCCTAAAAGTAGACTCATGCTGCCAATTAGCTTTAGCCAGGATGTCATTAATTGGATAATTTTCTAGCCAATTCAGCGAAGAAACAGCTGATCGAAAGCTTCCTGGTGTCGCGGTGATACCGGCATCGGCCAGAAGGCGTTTCAGCCAGCCGCCGATCACCGTGGGACTGGCGGGTTGAGAAGGGCACCTGATTGATACAAATAAAGACGTACAGTTACCCCTCCGGTCTGCAGAAATCGAAACTAGTTTACGAAGCCAATAAACTGGGTTAATGTTACATTCTGGTGCTTCTAGTAGTGTCCAACTAGATTGTTGATGTCGTGTGGAATCTGTTTTAGATCCAAATTTAGGGTGCAACGTGATTGAGCTAGGCTTATCCACATAATGAACAGGATCATTGTGTAACAACGTTAGGTCATGCACCCTGCGACCCGATGACAACAGCAGGAGGGCGGCGGCTCGTCGGGAGACGTCATAGAGGCTATCGGGGTCTGGGTCAGTCTCTTTAAGATATTTTATAAGGTCTCTTGCGTCCCATATCGGTGGCTGTGATGATTCGGGTCTCGACAAAGATATAGCTTTTAAAATATGCTTCACCAGGGGGTCGGAGGAGATCTTAACGTTCGACATCGGCTCACAGATCGATGCTATCACCGACTTATGGACGAGAATAGTGCGGTAAGCCAATTTTTCTACCAAGAATAATTGCGCTAGGTATCTCGCGACTCGCGTCGGGGTTGGCACGTGACAATCGAACCCGTTCCGGGCGCACCAATCTGACCACTTTTTGAAAATTGGAGTGTACGTTCTTACTGTAGAGGCGCGCCAGTGCGACGCTAGAAGGCGCCGCTCCTGTTCCGTCCAATCCGGCGTCAGCGTGTCCCAGCCGAAACGCGCCAGGCCTCCCGCTGCCGGCGGCGAGCTTGCGGCGGCGCGAGGCGGGCCGGCGCGCAGGTGTTCGGCGGCGGCCCCCGCGAGCGGGCGCTCCACTTCAGTGTCGCCGCGATGTCCACGATGTACCGCCCCGGGACAGACTTGAGGCGAGGCAGCTCCTGCGGCGGCGGGGCGGGCGGGGGCAGCCCCCACGTCGTGTCGTATCGCCAGCAGCTGCTGAACGCGTCGTGACAGTAAGCGTTCGAGTCCGACGAGTCTCTCGAGACATAGGTTGGCACGACGTGAGCGAAGTCGATCGCCTGGGCGCCCCGGCGGACGCAAGTGACGGCCGCGGCGGGCGGGCGCGGGCGCTGTGGGGGCGCGCGGCGGCCGCGCGGCAGCCCGCCGGGCGCGGCCGCCGCGCTGCTGCAGCGGCCTGGCGGGGCTGGCGGTCGCTGGCTGTCCGCTGTCGGCAGCAGCTGGAACCGGGTGCGGGATCTTGCTCCCTCTTTGTTCTTGTTCCATCAGGCGAGGTCCTCGCGAATTTTCCTCAGCAGAGCTGGCGCGGGGCGGAGGTCTCCGCGCAGCCAGTGACGGCGACAGTAGTGCAGCTTTTCTCGTTGAGTGAGGAGGGTGGAGTTCGGAAGACTCTGAAGGTGTTTTAGCGTGCAAACGCCGGCAGCCAGCAATTTCTGCAAAGTGATTCTGATCGATGTTAAGGGGTCTCTGGACCATATCTGCATCAGTAGTGCTTGCAAATTTAGGAAAGTCAATGGGGGTTTTTGACAGAATGGGATTCGAGCTGATGTAATCAATTTTAAAATTTATTTGGGGGGTGACCAGTCTACTTAATTTTGACGATAGTGTCAAATTCAACCCCCGGAAAACTGTATCGAGTCATTTTCTGTACCGTGAACTCGTTTTCTGATTAATCTTACCGCTCGTTCCCTTTTTCTTTGAGGAGGTATCGCGATCATGTTTCGTGTCGACGCCTTGTTTTTTGGGTTTTGGTTTACCTGATTGCGGACGGAAGGAAAAGGGCTGGTTGCGATAAGAGGCAGGCGGGCCTGGTGAGCGTTGGCGAGGCTGGGCCTGCGGGACATGTCTTTGAATTTTATCTACCCCACCTATTTTTTGCAGGTATGCCGTCAATGCCTCGGGATTAAACATATATTCCGACGTAGGGGGAATCTTTTCCAAATCCTCCTTAACATATTTGTCTTTGAGAGATTTTAAGAGGTAAAATCGTCTATCGGCTAAAGCCTCGGCGCGTTTTCCCGAGACGATTTGTAGGATATCGTGCGATATTACTCTGTACTCCGAATCGTTGTCGAACAATTCTTTGAGCTTGTTGTAAAGAGCATCAGGCGTTTTGTCAGAATCGAGTAGGGCGCACCAACTCATGAGATTTTCTAGAGCGGTATTGACCGCCTCGTTTTGCGCGATTACGGCGTTCAACAGCGCTGCAAAAGTCCGCTCCTGCAGAGCGGCGCGCGCCGGGCGGGCCTCGGCCGCGGCCTCCAGGCGCCGCAGCTCCGCGTTGGTGCGCAGCTCGGAGAACGCGGGCGCCGCCAGGTACTTCTTCTGCGCCTCGGCGTACCGCACCGCCTTCCACTCGGGGCAGTCGAAACGCGACAACGCATCTATTTTCGCGACGCGGTCCGGCTTTGCTCTGGGCACTACGGGTTCTTTAACGGACACGGTCAGATCCGCAATGCGGCTGCGATTTTGTAAAACTCATGTAGGAACCGTTACGTGTGTAGCGTGGTCGACCGGAACCACGTGGACCGGAAGCGCGGGTAGCGCGCGCGGCGGTCCTGGGGCGGGCGGCCCAGGGGGCGCGCGGGGTGCGAGCGGCGCGCCGGCCGAGGGCTCGGGCTCGGCTGCGGGCTCGGGCTCGGCCGCGGGCTCGGGCTCGGCCGAGGGCTGCGCCACGGGCGCGTGCGCGGGCTCCAGCTGGAGGGCTGGCCCCAGCTCTAGTGCGTCCGGTGCGCCGGGCGCGGCAGTATAAATTACCCGCGATTGCAGTTTTTGGTCTAGAATGCCATTGAGCTGACTCACCAACTGGTTCGAAAGATATTCGAACCTCTGTTCTAATCCAGCGACGGACGAAGTGTAGGACGCCCTCGATGTTCCGGAGGGCGCGCGCTCGGGCCGGGCCGGGGTCTCGCGGACGCGGCTCGGGTGCGCGGCGGCGGCGCCGCCGGGCGGGCGGCCGCTGGCGCTGGTCCTCCTCCGAAGAGCTGCTGTAGTCTCGGCGTCTCCGCAGCGACGCTCTCGGCGCACGTTCTCTCGACGCGGGGCTCGGGTTGCTCATTTTATGCAACACACGGAACTAGTCAATAAAACAAAACACGAACTTCAGTTCTTAAAAAGGGAATTATCCCTTTAAATTAGAGACTTCTACTTTTTTCTCGAAGTCTCCACGCTTTTAAAATAGCTGTGTGAAACAGCTAAAAGCAATCGATTGAAAATTTTACTTACTTTTGCTTAAATTTTCCAACACGTGTCACTACGATCGGTTTAAAACTTAACGCCCGTTATTATTTTTAGGGACTTAAATCAGCTTTCAATGTGATCGAGTGATTACGAACTTATTACAAACGGAAAATTTTAAGCTAAAACGGATAAAGACGTTAAATATGAATTTGAATTTCAAACTGTAAAGTGCGACAAAATAACGAACCTGTACTGACGACAGTCGACGCAATAATGAGGAACAAACATGGCGGCTCGTTAGTCGTAAGTTTAAAAGTTGACAGGTGGGTGGGAGACAAATTGGCGGGAAAGGAAAACTGCGCGGGAGCCTACAGCACGGAACTACTAGCGACATCTAGCGGCTTGTGGCTGAACGCAGCGATGTCTCTCTAGACCGGACCTCGGACGTTAACGGAACTAATAATAATTATTAGAACAGCAAAACCAGAACACTACTTTACTGGCACGTTTTAATTGAGCAGGAGATATTTATAGGGTCTCCAGGTCAAATATCTGTGAATATTTGAATTACAAAGGGATGTATAGGGTCCCAGAATTAATACTTAATCTAAATGGCTTAGAGATGTATAGTCTCTAGGGTCAATATAAACTAAATTTAAAATCAGCAGAGGTGTAAAACGCCTTACATACACATTACTGCATGAAATAGTTTGTTTGCTGAATTTTAGAGACGGTTTCCATTAACTCATAGTTACCTACAACTTTTTACTTTTTGAATTGAAACGATATTGTATTATAGTTCCCATAGTGACTAAACTTTTCCTTATACTATTAAGTATAATGTGAATAACCAAATTACCTCTGTTGGTCATAGTAGCAGTGTAATGGTGGAAGGGCCCGGCGCGGAGGACGATCTCCTCCAGGATGATCCCGAAGCTGTACACGTCACCTTTGAGTGACGCCGAGGCTCCGGGGTACACGCTGCCAGCAACCAGCTCTGGTGCTGTCCACAGCAGTTCTAAAAAAATTAAAGGATATAGAGGAAGGAAGTAGAGTCTTTTCCAGTCCCATAGTAGGTACTTTTAATCCACATTATGTCACTGGTGGCGACAACAGGCACTCTATTTAGCCAGCTACAATTCTTAATTTGTAACACACCTGCGTGCTTGCTCCTTGTTTTTTTTTTAAAGCAACCACCGTCAAGTAGTGGGTGAAATTTTAACTTATTTTATTTGGTGTCATCATAAATAGAGTGTGTGATATGCCGCATTAAACACAAGCTACGGGAATGATCAGCAAAATCATTACCTATGGAGTACGGATAAAGTTAAAAAGTGGCAGTGAATGTATTCAATAGAATGTAGAGATATCAATCTCGAGGATAAAGAGATCATCGACGAGGCAGTTCCAAGACCAGACTTTGGTTATGATGATAGCAACAAAAAAGTACAGCTAAAGGCACTTACTGTAGTAGTAGTTGTCGTCTTTGATAAGGTCGGTGGGCGTGCAAAGAGTGTTAGGCCCGTAGTCAGATATCTTGAGGACGAAGCGGCCATCGATGAGGCAGTTGGAAGAGCGAAGCTTGCCGTGGGCTCCAAGACCACCGTGAAGGTAACACATGCCCTACCAGAAGAGATTACTCATGTTGGACATTTGCATTAAGAAACCGATGATACATTCAAGCAAAAAGTGCAAATCGAACTCACACACTTGCTTCTTGCTTAAAGTAATATTGACAAAGAGAAGATTGACACAGTATCATTCTGCTAAACAGCTGAAAAAACATTTTTGCCTCTTATGAAATGAATTTCTAACATAACCTACTAAACACTCATATTTCATTAAAGGAACATAGCAACAAGGCGGATGACTGATAATCAGTCTGATTGCATTGTTCTCTTTTTCATTAATTCATTAACTCTATTATATTCCCGTACTGTCGACCTTCAGCTTCCCCTATTGCTTACCTGTACAATATCATGGACCAGTGAGGTCCTGAAATTCCAGTCCAGCTGTATCTCCTCGTTGGAGAGCACGTCCTTCAGGGAGCCTTTGGGGCAGTACTCCGTCAGCACGAAAACAAGCGGACAGTCGACGCACGCTCCGATGAACCGCGTCGTGTTCTCATGTGAGACGTTTCTGGCCTACAAAATTGTTCTTGCTAATCAACTGAACAAGTTTTCATCGGGTAGTGGTTTTTAAAAATCAACACCACCAGTCTGTCTTTCTTTCATTACCTATTTCTTTAGATTAATATCCACAGAATAAATACCAAGACGATACAAAAAAAATATTTTACTTTTAAATTCAAGAACATTTTACTTGATTTCACTACGAATGTCTATTGCCAGGTCGGCTGCTGTGTTATAAACAACCTTTTCAATGTCATTTTAGGACTGCCGAGGAGCTATGGACATAAACAATAAAATTCTGTCGAAAACAAACCATAAGTTAACAGAATTGGTTATATATTGGGTCAAATATGTTACCGCTCGCTTATGCTCCTTCAACAGACGGGGTGGTTGAGCGCAGCAATCGAACAGTAATGCTACATGTTGTATTGCTAGAACAGTCGAGGAAATTAATTTCTGACCCACCATAGAACAATTTCATAGTAAACGTCATAACGATTTTTCATGTCCTGCAATGCGATGTCACTATGACGTTTACTGTGAAAAGGTTCCATGGTGGGTCAGGAATTAATTCCCTCGACCGTACAATGAACATTGATAGTGTTAAGATTATATTGTAGTGTTTATTTATGATAGTTACAAACAAAACACTACTACCGTTCGTACCAAACTTAAATGCGCCTCGAGTGAAGTCAGTCATTTGTAAGACTCCTCCAACTGCCTGAACAACTTCTACTAGTTGGAAGCGTGCTGTAATTTTTTTTGCAATTTCTTTCTATCCATATTCTCTTACCTGTTTGATCTCCCACATGAGTTTCTTGTTAAGGTCCAGCTTCTTCCTGTGTATTTTCTTAACAGCGACGCGGTTTCCCTTGTACAGGCCGACGGTGAACGAAGAGAGTGTCACCGAGGGTGCTCCAACCACGGCCCGCGCGCTCCAGCCTAGAGAGAGCTGGAATACACCTCAAATGAAATAACATGAGTTGGGAATCTCTTTAGGAAATATATAAGAAAAGACTTCGTTACCATGCTAGCAATTATAACGACCTGTTTTTGTTAACAGAGGCCCGAATAAGTACGAATATTCGAATCCTGCGTAACGTAACCTTATCGTATCGCCATCGAGAAAGTTCATATAATTTTAATATGAAATACGCTCACGGGCGGGCGCTCCAAACGTCATACAAATTTTCTTGATAACGTTAATACTACGTTACATGGCATTTGAGTTTTCCTGCTTGGGTCTCAGCTTGTGTAACTGCATTGGGTCTTACCTAATTTTCATCAAAATATAGGCAAAGCCGTTAGAAGATGTAGAGAGCTTATCAACCTTACTAAGTTGTAGTAATTTATTGCACAACTTTGACTTAAGGCTGACCTTAGCGCCTCAGCCTAAGCTCTAGACCCCTATTTGACAAGCTAGCATTTTAAGGCTCTCAGGCTAACCCTTGGGGTATGCGCTGAGCCATTTACCTATATTTTATGCAGACCGCTTAAACCAGGGCGGTGGGAAGTTCCCCGGATAAAGCCCGGAAGGAAAGTGAGCGAAGTCTGTGATGCACACTTTACGTAACTATCAGGGGACTGAGGGTCGAGCACGACTTTACGAATGCTGCGTCACGTAAAATCGAACAGTAAACGTTGTCGAGTTTGTATGACGTTGGGAGCAGCGCCCGCCCGTGAGCGTATTTGGAACTAAAATTTAGTATGAGGTTTCTCGTTCTCGATACGATAACCGTACGTTACGCAGCATTCGTAAAGTCGTGCTCGACCCTCTGCTAGGTAACTGGCAACTAGCAGTTCGTGTTAAAATTAAGGAAATAGGAAATAGCTGCATTTTATAACATTTCCGTTTCGTGGCTCAAGTTTTTTTATATTGAGGAGACAGACAAAAAGACAACTTTGGCTCGGGGGTTCCCAAGGTAATACCAGCATTAATCCAAGTAGTTACTCTGCCTTAGCACATGGACCCCCCATATAGCACTTTAATGGTATAATACACTGAGGTCCGAGTATGAATATTCGAATCCTGCGTAACGTAATCGAGAAACTTCATACAAAATGTTATTTTCAAATACCTACGCTCACGGGCGGGCGCTGTCCCAAACGTCATACAAATTTCTCGATTACGTTACGCAGGATTCGAATATTCGTACTCGGGCCACTGGCTGCGACGAATAAATAAAATATAATGCAATCGCTTGGTGTAAATAAATTATTCTCTAAATAAAACGAAACGGAATCGAAACAATCGGCTTTCGCTTCCCCTAGTATTTATTAGCTTCGATATTTCATTTAGAGATAAATTGAAGCAAGATAATGTACATAATTTTTTTTCTATCGTCAAGGAAAAAGGGATCTGTTAATAGTAATTTTATTATTCCAAGTTAAGGTTTTTCTTTAAATTATCGGACGGTATTTTCGTGGATTTTCCAGCAGACTATTGGGAATTAGGTTATCATAATCATCTTTACCTTATTCGAAACAGTTCCCGGTTAAAGTACTAGCTCTTTAATTCAGTTTATATTATAAAAAACCGGCCAAGTGCGAGTCGGACCCGCGCACGAGGGTTCCGTAGAAAGATTTTAACGCTTTTCCCCAGTGTTAGCAGAGCCCTGCTCCTAAGCAAAATGTACGCAGTGTGGGGTACGGAACCCTAAAAAGGGATAGGAACATGTTTATAAAATTTATAAACATGTTTCTATCCCTTTATATCTTAACATATCCACCAGGCCAGGAGGCCTGGTGCTGACGTGGCCTTTGCGAAACTTTACACTCACCCCTGTAACCTTGTCCCTTTAAATATCTCAACCTTGTCTAATTAAATTACTGAGTTGCTTAAATTTCATTACACATGTTTAAGTGGGTCTGATCAGGCTAAAAAATTGTTGATTTAGGCTTGATTAAAAGGCCAGATAAGGCGATATAAATGAATCCTTGTTTTCTTTCAGAGGTATTAGGTATAAAGTTAAATGACCGTCTAAATTGGATCTACGTGACAATAACCTAACCTACCCTAACCTAATAAAAAATATCCACAGTAAAAAAAATTACATCTATAAAGTTAGCATGGAAAAGACAAAATTACCGATCTTACCGACTAAAACAAAATGCTGTACCCCGAGCACGAATATTCGAATCATGCATAACTTTTTTTTTATACGACGAGGAAGGCCAACGAGCAAGTGGGTCATCTTATGGTAAGTGATCACCACTGCCTATAGACCCCGGAGGATTTGCAGATGCGTTGCCAACCTAGAAAGCTAAGATGAAATGCAAGCACTACTGCTTAGCGGCAGGAGTGGCGAGTAAGGTGGTGGTAGCGATCCGGACGGACCTCGCACAAGGTCCTACCACCGGTAAAAAACGAAATCGAGTAGTAACGTTATCGTATCGCCATCGAGAAGATTCATATTAAATTTGAGTAGAAAATACTCTCACGAGGGGCACTGTTCCAAACGTTACTACTCGACTACGTTACGTAGGCTCCCAAACGGATGGACCGATTAATCGAGATGGTTCTAGGTTAAGTTGAACTTTGGAATGACATAATGTCGCGGGTTTTTCAACTTTTTCTAAAGTAGTAAAGTTAGTTATAAAGGAACGCGACATGGTATAGATATTGGCGGTCTTCTTGGTTTTTATCGTCCTTGCTATTGCGAAGTAAGTCTACATCCGTGGGGCTTATGTTATGCCGACAGCCGACTAGATTTATCTCGCATGTTTGTTGAGAGATTGGCCACATTTCCTCGCTCAGCATAAGCTATTCGTTGCGACATCTCCCGTCACCGTGGAAATGTGCGTTTTCCGTGTGCGTGTTATTTCATTTGTATTTAGTAAATTGGATTCTGTATTAGTACCACGACATAAGTAAATTAAAACTGCTTACATAATACAGGTTGAGTTTTAATGAACTGTCAAGAATTTAGCCAGGGGTTGAGGAAGTGTAAGTGAACAAATCTGTAAAAATTTTATTAGAAATAAAAATCCCATACATTCATTGCCTCAGTCCCATACATTCAGTGATAGCCTAGTGGTTTGACCTATCGCCTCTCAAGCAGAGGGTCGTGGGTTCAAACCCCGGCTCGCACCTTTTTCGAAATTTATGTGCGAAATTACATTTTGTAATTTATCATGAGCTTTTCGGTGAAGGAAAAACATCGTGAGGAAACCTGCACACTCCTGCGAAGCAATTCAATGGTGTGTGTGAAGTTCCCAATCCGCACTGGGCCCGCATGGGTACTATATAGCCCAAGCCCTCTCATTCTGAGAGGAGGCCTGTGCCCAGCAGTGGGACGTAGATAGGCTGATGATGATGACATTCATTGCCGCTGCTGGTTGACAATATGTATGCGAGAACCATATTTTTTATTTTATTAAAAATAAGTACTTAGTAAGTAATTCCATATTGTTTAGGTATAAAAACACTATAAATGAACAGTAAATAGTACCGCAAGTGATTAAAACGTCTTGGTGAACATCACTGTAAAAAAATTTGGACAACTTAAGTAACATTTTCAAATAGAAAAAGCAATGAATATATGGGAGAACGTTAAAAAACAACTTTACAAGGATGTTCACTTAAACTTGCTTGTATCACTCGCTGAAATATTTAGGTAAAGTTCACTATACGACGTCCTGCCCCCATACTACGAAATTCAAAAATCGAAGTTAGTATCGTATCGTCCCGCTCACTCTCGTGTTAAATAATATTAGCTTGAGAGAGGGCACGATACGAAGTTCGAATTTTACACTTCGTAGTAGGGGGGCTGTATACGAGGGTTGCCTACGCGCAATACGAAGTTCAACTGAGACGTGTCAGAAGTTAGAGTGCTGGCAGGTCCCCGATCATTTTCTCGGATAGCACTCTCTTTGGGAATCGACAACTTTAAACATAGAAGTGATCATGTTCGATTTCAGAGTTGTCGATGACTTGTTGAGATTGCCGCCATGTATCGAACTCCACAGGTATCTCTGAAGCCCTATGCAGGAAGTTTACTGTGAAATTATATAGCTTTCGTGTCTGTATAAGTGGGATAGAATTAGAATACAGGTTGCGTTTTAATGAACCGTCGAGTATTCAGCCAGGGATTCACCAAGTCTAAGCACCCTATGAAGTTTTTTTTGGGTGATCACTTAAACTTGTTCAACCCCTAGCTGAATTCTTGACGGTTCACTAAAACGCAACCTCTATAAGTGTCTCACTGACAAACATTAGTATTATGCTTTAACTACTTAGATGGAGTTCTAAGTAAATAATACTAATGTTACAAGAAACGACACTAACGCATGTGTGCAATAGACGACCTCGCGGCTGTGTGCGTTTCGGGACGCGAGAGGGGGGGTGAGCGCGGGTCGCGCGAGGTGTGGAAAGGCGATCTGAGGGTCGAGCACGACTTTACGAATGCTGCGTCACGTTAAATCGAATAGTAAACGTTGTCGAGTTTGTATGACGTTTGGAACAGCGCCTTTGAGCGTATTTGGAACAAAAATTTAGTATGAGGTTTCTCGATCTCGATACGATAACCGCACCGTTACGCAGCATTCGTAAAGTCGTGCTCGACCCTCCGCGGTCGCCATGGCACGGCAGTAACGCGCCTAATGAAGCTTATATTCCGGAGGAACGCAAGAACGAAGACAAGTAGTCCCTATATTTGTAGTCTCTACTCTAAACAGTAGACACGCCACTGTATGTCGTCGACAGCCTCAAACCTGTCTGGATTGCATGACTCACCTTCAGTACTTCGTTGATGCTGTGCAGCGCCGGACTGGCGCCGAGTCCAGTGCCAACTTCCACTAACACTTCTTCTGGGCGAACGCGCCATGCCATGTTGTTGAGCTCAGCGTCGATGCGTGCCTGTCTGAGCATAAGATATACCTATTAATTATTACTATGCTGTCATGAGCAGGGCGGAGCACGGTGTCGGAAGTGAAATGCTTAAGTGAAGTGGAGTAATTTGAATTTAATATTAAGATAAAAGCCCCTAAAACGATGGGTACCAATTAGAAAACTATACAGAAATAGGTAGGTACTAAAAGCGTTACGAAAGGATCTTAATTAGATTTAGGATTTCGAGCTTACAATGTGCCTTTTGATATAATGATTCACGTATATACCTAAGCAATCACAGGTCACGAGACGTTTTACAAACTTCACTGTAGGTCTAATATAAATATTTTTTATTACACGGCCAAAGGCTCGTTCAATGGAACTTGGGAGCACATCGGTGCCCTGATAAATCTGGAGACTGAATGAAATAAAAGCCAAAGGATCAACAACAAGAAATCAATTTTGAATTCGAAAACTAAGAAAAGAATAGAAGGCAATCTGCTTTAAAAAAAGTTAAATCTAATAACAGATACAGGCCTAGAACGAGGTATGGCAGCCTCATTACAAGATACATCAACTCTTACTTTGATTAAGGCTTATTCTTATTCTGTCGGTCAGTCCCGACAATCACCCGTAGCTATGAAACATTGTCATGCGTGCGTTAAGTGTCGCATTGACCACGTCCGCATACACACGCATATAAATACCGCATGCACTGACACTGATGATCAACAGCACGGCCTCAGAGCAGATCGCACGTTATGATTGCCCATTGACAAATTTGCTATCTCCTCACGCCTCATGCGAAACCCCGGCACTCAATTTAACTGTACAGCTAGCAGCAGATAGTAGCTAAGCAACCGAAGCAGTCACACTGATCTAAGCACGGCTCTATTGTTATATATTTTGGTTGTCTGTAAGAGATCGCTTTTAAGCGATAAGACCGCCTATTGTCATACCTGTTTTTCTGTAATCTCCTTGTACTGTTTTGTGGTTTTCAATAAAGAATATTTGTATTGTATTGTACTGTATAGACATAAGAGATTGTGTAGATCATTGTGATCGCTTCCGTTGCTTAGCTACTTCTGCTGCTGAATCTACAAGTTATAAATACGCTAAGAAATCCATTTCATGTAACTAACGATAGTACAATGACATTGTAAACTGAGAACAGTACTTAAATCACGGTCCCCGGATAAGACTGTAACTATAAAAGATAATGCTTTCACGAGTCGCACTTAACCTGTTAAATGAATGAAATACTCAAATGAATATGCATCATTCTGAGCGAAGTCAGTTTAAATCACCTCTCAGTGAGATGAGCGTCTCACGCACGAGTGAGCACTCTCAACTAAAATGTAGCACTTATTATCTAACAGAATTCAAATTCACTTTAATGTTAAGTAACTGTCGCACGCGAGTTCGTCTCCTTGGCGCGGGAACGCCTAAATCAATCAGGAATAGTGTAGCTCCTATTGGTAAAAGAACTTTTGAAATCAATAGCTCCAAAGATTAACGAACAAAGTTTACCTTTTTCATCAAAATCGGTTCGGCGTTTTTAGAGTAAAATAGTAATAAAAAACAAACTCACTTTCACATTTGCAATATTAGTTCGGATTGGTGTCTTTTTAGTAGTAGTAGAATAAAGCGTATGCATATGAGACTTCCTTAATGGCGTGTGACGCATTTAGTTACATACCCAGAAGAAAAATGAATTCTTTTCCAAGTATTGGCAAACATTTATAAAAGAGATTACGGAGCCTTACAATAAAGCTTTTTAATACTATTATTACGCCTAGACGCCCATTGTTGTGGCGTGAAGTTCTTATTTTATTATTCAAAAATTATGCTACGTTTTGAAGTGAAGTGATCAGAATGCAACCTTAAGCTTTAGTCCACCTTCATTTGTACTTTGAAGGATTAGTAATGTCAAATGTCAAAACAATGGCAATTGAGCCTACTAACTAATAGTTTACATATACCTAAAGGATGGCAAGTTGAGATGGGCAGTAAGGGCAGGTACTAGATTAATTGCTGCTACGCGAAAATGCTCTTGGGACTTTTACTAACTCTATAAGTGATAGCAATTTCATTCACAGATTTTTGATCAAATACGAGATAAAGATAATCATCAGTTTTGAGTTTTTTTTTAATGTCAATTGATCCCCATTCCTATTAAATACTCTTTGAAACCAACTAAGGTTAGAGTACTAGAATACTACCCACAAATCAAACAAGACTTTTTTCAGACCAAAAAGGGACCAAAAACCGACCAAAATCACGAAAAATTCACGTGAAACGGCTCTCTACACATAGCGTTCGCGCCCTGCCGCGGAAATCGCGCGAGTGTAGAGCGGGCTTAAAACAAAAGCATCATTCATCATAATAATTATCATTTAATCGATTTCATAATTACACCGATGTATTTAATCCGCATAAATATTCTTAAAGGATCAATTAAACCAAAAAATAATATAGGTACCTATAGTTGAATTGAGAAATGTTTTTACATGTCAAAGTGCTTATGACATTGAAATAAGATTGATTTTTGCCTAACCTGTGGAAAAACTTTTTTTACTAGACCTATAATAATATATTTAAGAGTTTTTACTTACTTATAAGCGACGCAAGCAGCTGTCACTGCCAGGGTTAGAAACACAGCGAGCCCGATGAAACAATATATTATTACCGTCTGCGTCTCTGAGCGGCGTGCAACAAAACGATACTTCACTCCTTTGTTATATTAGCACAAGTCCGAATCCATTCACAATATTATTATTTCATTATACGACTGCCCAAAGAAGGGTATTGGTTTTAGAGTTCATGTAATTAATAAAGCAACATCTGTTAAAAATACATTCACCTGGCCTACAAATGCCCTACCTACATTTTATTTCCCTTCGCTCAAGAAACCACAACCAATCAACATTTAACTTTTTAAATACTTACTGAAACATGAATCAAAAAAACAATATAAAAGAACAGAAAATGCGAAATTCCATGTCGCGTGCTATGACATTAACATTTAATTCTTCTTTAAAATAGTCCTTACCTCCTTGGCACATAGGATCGGTGCCCAGGAACCCGCAGCGAGGGGTGTCGAGCGGCGGCTCGCGGCGGCCCCCGGGCCAATGGATGGCCTTCCCTGCCACCGGCTTGTAGCTGCTGTTTAGTCCGTGGTAGAAGGCCACCACCTCGTTTGGGAGAGAGATATACAATACGATATAAGAACTCTTTATTGAACAACACATAACAATCAAAACAGAAAAAGCTACAAAGAAAGTGCAAGGTAGGTGTAAGGTCCAGTTAAGTCCCACTTTCTTGCTGAAGTAGTGGTGAGATCGTGGAGTGCAGAGAAAGAAGCCGTAGTCGTTCACGTATAGTTTATAATTGAAGTTCAGAAATTACAGTTAGATATAGGATTAAAGTTAAGTATTTGGCGATATTTTCTCTTTAGATGTGTCTTGTATGACAGTTAGTTACGCATTCGGTTATTCTATTAAAATTATTATATTACAATGACTGCTATGACGCGGACAAAAGTAGGTCGCGCGTGTTGTACGCCAGTGACCGTACAGTAGCAATGGCCGGAATTGGTTGAGACCGCTCTGTAGCGATAATTATCATCGCTACAGAGCGATCTCTGCCAGCCCCTATTTCACCAATTTTACAAATGTCAGTTTATTATGACAATTCGGTGTCAGTTGCTGACTTGAAGAGCTTTTGTTTTAGCGCGCTTCGTATCGGCAAAGAAATGTAGAACGAATTGTCATTGTAAACTGACAATTGTGAAGTTGGTGGAATACGCAACTTTAAATAAACACTGTTCAATTGTAACTTATAAGAGTGTGATAGCCGGGCGAATAATACGCATAAGAGGAATTACATCTTAGCCCTCCAGGTTGGCAACGTACTGCAATCACTCCCGTGTTGCAGATGTCCATAGCGTGAGACAGCCGCGGAAGGGTACGAACTCTGAGTGTGGAGTCGTTTCGTATATTCTTCGCGATTCCACGCTTTGTTCCCCGATTTTTGGCACGCGTTAAAGGGTCCGCAAATTTAGATAAATTACCGAGATATACTTCGAGCTTGCTTGGAGTCACAGTTAGACATTACGGCAAGTTTGTGACACGAAACCTCGCCGCGATTCGCGGTCTAATCCAGTTATTTATAAACCTATTTTACCTAAAATTCCGTTAAAGTTCATATGTCCCTTTTTTTCACATTGCCATTTCCGTTAGTAAGAAGAAAACAAAACCTATTTTAGCCAATGGAGGCTTGAGTGGCGTATGTGAATAAGGCCCTAAGTGTGGAGTGGGCTGAAGAAGTTAACGTTGAAAATTGAAACGTCTTAACATGATATTAATAAGGGCTATCGCGAGTCAAAAATCCGCCAGGATCGCTAGTGTCTTTCTGTCAATTTCCACCAATCATAGGCCAGTAGCTTGTCTGTCATTGGTGGAGAATGACAGAAATACCTCAGATATAGCGGATTTTTGACTCGCGATCTCATTTGAATTCAAATTCTCTTCGTGCATTCTTTATTCATCTTGGTGAAAACGAGTGCTACGAAATCGTAGAGCTATTGTATAACATGGCGACAGCGCGATTATAATTTTATACAAAATACAAACGAATAACGACTAGGAATGCTACGCGTAGCTTCTACGGCGTAGACCGCTACGTTTCGCAGCACGCTTACTATTCAAAACTTCTCAACAATTCTGAGGTCCAAGCACGAATATTCGAATCCTGCGTTACGTAATCGTTATCATTATCGCCATCGAGAATCTTCATATAAATTTTAGTACCAAATACGCTCACGGGGGCGCTGTTCCAAACGTCATACAAATTTTCTCAATAACGCTCCACCCGATTCAAATGCTACGTAACGTGTAGCATTTGAATACTCGTGCTCTGGGCAAACCGACCTTAATAAATATTTCAAAACTCAACCTATAAAATGGAATAAATTACATGAGCAATCGCCTTTCTGGGAAAATCTGAACAGTTTATTTTCAATGAATTATAACACAAAAGGCTTATAGCACAAAAAGTATAGCGATTTCAATTTAAAAATAATTTGTTTTTGGCAGTGTAAAATATAAATAACTTAAATTAATATTGTGCATGAGAAACCACTTTCGAGAAAACATGATTTAAATAAAACCAAACAAAACCAAAAAATAATCCGCTTACCCGCAACCGCAGGTTTAAGATAACTACGTCTATGCGACAAAACCGACGGCCGGATAGCCTAGTGGTTAGAGACCCTGACTATGAAGCTTGAGGTCCCAGGTTCAAATCCCGGTCGGGGCAGATGTTTGTATGATGAATACGAATGTTTGTTCTCGGGTCTTGTATGTTTAATATGTATATAAGTATGTTTATCCGTTGTCTAGTACCCATAGTACAGGCTTTGCCTAGTTTGGGACTAGGTCAATTGGTGACAAATTGTCCCATGATATTTATTATTATTATTTAGAATGTTTTCTTGAAGTGTGTCCACCTCCACTTCACTACCTACCATACGAATCAACACAATGTCACATAGACTCAACTATAACGAACACCGCACTATACGCTGATGCGTTTCAAGCCCTCCACGAGCCCATTATCAAAACGAACTACACAACAAACAAAAGCGTCTAAAAATAGTCCCATTCCCTGTTTCGGACAGTTTATCTCAAATCTGTAAGAAATTCATTGTAAGTATCTTTCTCATTCCAAAACAAACCTGAAAAGGAATTCTCCAAAACACCGCGTCAAGGCAATTTCGTACAAAAGCTTTGATGTTATACCAACGTCGAAAAAATTACACATCACAAAAAGGAAAAGGAAAAAAAAATGTAACCCATTAACTTGAACTTTGTGTTTATGAACATTTGTTTTCTATTTTATTTGAAACAACAGGTTCAGAATAAACATGTGAACAAATATTTTATATTACCAAACATTCATTAAAAAGCTACCTTTAGGAACTCTACTTACCAGAAAGTTAGCGGTGCGCAATTATTATTATTAGATACAGTCATATTAAAATAACATACATGAACAAGTAACAAAATCAACAGGTAACAAATTACAAGTACTCGTGGAAAGGGTGCGCAGGAGCAAATCAATTGTTTGCAGTTCATGAATATGGACTGAACTACCTTCGTACTTAAATAAATAAATAATAAATATCATGGGACAATTGACACCAATCGACCTAGTCCCAAACTAGGCAAAGCCTGTACTATGGGTACTAGACAACGGGTAGCGCCGCAGGTTAAATATGTGTTTTATGGACTTTTTTACTGTTGGCAGCTCCTGCCAAAATTTATTATATCTATTGTCAAAAGAAGAAAAATATATACGTCAAATTTCAAGGAAATCTAAATGCATTTCTAATTTAATCATAAAATTAACAAATAATAGTGGCGCAGCAGAGAAGGGGGCCCCCAACGACCTGAAGACGCCGTCTGACGTAAGTGGTTATTCTTATATGTGTTGTGTTCGGTCACAGGAGTCGCCCCGATTTATAAAATAATACAAACCTAAATTAAGACTCCCTGCGGCGCTAATACAACGGATAAACATACTTACATACATATTAAACATCCAAGACCCGAGAACAAACATTCGTATTCATCATACAAACATCTGCCCCGACCGGAGATCGAGCCCGGGACCTCAAGCTTCATAGTCAGGGCCTCTAACCACTAGGCTATCCGGTAGTCAAAACTTACCTCAAATTTTCCAGTGACAGGATCTAGGTCCAGTATGGCGTAGTCAGCATCCCTGTCGCCCACTGCGTCGATACGAACATGACCCGTTATACCTAAACACATTAATATGAACATCAGACTCCTATTTCATCATCTTCACAATTGTCAGTTTTATATGACAATTCGAACTACATTTTTTTGAAAATATGAAGCGCGCTAAAACAAAAGCACTTCAAGTCAGCAGTTGACACCGAACTGTCATTGAAAACTGACAATGTGAAGTTGATGAAATAGGGTCCAGGAAATGCCCTTTGGAACATTTTGAAATAGGAACGGTGTTGCCGAGCCCGCTGGCAGGAGCGGTGCGCGGCCGGCGGTGTCCGTGCGAACGTGCTCGCGGCTCATACCACTGAAATTATTTTGTACTGTGAGGGACTAGGGACTTGACGTTCAAGAAACTAGTCAAGGATCATCTCTTGAAAATGCAGAGGCAAGGATGCCCCTTTCTAACCTATGATTAAAGAACCGTATAACATATGATCAATCTACAGTCAACCTTTCACAAACCATACCTACTATATACCTAAAAACTTGTCTAATATGCATATATATATATTAAGAATCATACACCACACACACACACACATACACACACACGCACGCTCACGCTCGCACGCACAAACAAACATGCACATGCATAATTTTATTTTAGATTGCACAGTAGCTACATACCTACTTAGTTTTGTTCAATCGATTGTTGTTTTATATCTTAGCTTTAGTTACGGCCACCCTTGCCAAAGGGGCCGGGCTGGAAACCAGCGCTGGGAACCAAAACCAGCACTTGCTGAGATCGGCACCCGTAACTCATAAAAATAAAAACAAAAATAATCAATAAATCGATTATTTTCATTGATTCAGAAAATAGCTCCATCTCTTGCCACTAATGCGTAACTGTAGAAGTTCCGTAGTGGGTGAGCCGCTTGATTAAGCTACTCATAGATGGCGCTGAGGAGAGATCTTCCAAATAAAATATGACACAAGGCACTGAAAAATTCGTTAGGTACACCAACGTTAAGTATAGCTTAATTGGTGGAGCGTGGTACGGAGTACCGAGGTTGCTGGTTCAAGTCCAGCTGCTTAACGAATTTTTCTTTGCATTGTCATTGTATGTTGAATTTCATTCTATGAATGTTTCATAAAAATAAAAACAAAAATAATCAATAAATCGATTATTTTCATTGATTCAGAAAATAGCTCCATCTCTTGCCACTAATGCGTAACTGTAGAAGTTCCGTAGTGGGTGAGCCGCTTGATTAAGCTACTCATAGATGGCGCTGAGGAGAGATCTTCCAAATAAAATATGACACAAGGCATTGAAAAATTCGTTAGGTACACCAACGTTAAGTATAGCTTAATTGGTGGAGCGTGGTACGGATTACCGAGGTTGCTGGTTCAAGTCCAGCTGCTTAACGATTTTTTCTTTGCATTGTCATTGTATGTTGAATTTCATTCTATGAATGTTTCATAAAAATAAAAACAAAAATAATCAATAAATCGATTATTTTCATTTATATTATTATTGTTTATACTGTGTTGTTCATTATAATTATCATTGTTTACACTATGGCAATAAAGAGTTTGAATTTGAAGTTGAATTTGACTAGGTCTAAACTCAGCGTAGGACTGTTACCGTGGAAGTCGCGGCCCCACATGCGCCCCGTGATGTTGCGTCCGTCCCGGATGTCGCCGCGCTCCGTCAGCGTCTCGTTCAGCGCCATACCCAATAAGTACACGCCGTCGTAGAAAGCTCCGATGAAGAAGTTCACCTGGAAACTATCCTATGTTGAATAGGTAACATTTATTTTTATTATTTTTATTTGCATCGAAATGTGACCATTGAGCCATGGCCATATAATACCTACTACCTTCTTTTCCGCGCTTAACTTATTGCTTACCTATCTCTATTAACATCTTTCGCTAAACGGTCAATTAAAAGAGATCTCTTTTTAGGGGTAAGTTCGCCTCTGTACTACTGTCTGTTATATGTATACATACATATAAAAATACCACGTGTAATTTGTTTTACAAATCTTTCATAGTGAAATAAGCGGATCACTGGCGTATGTCAATCGAGTATAGCTCGACATGTTTCGGACTAATCCGTAGTCCTTCCCCTGGGAGCATACGCTTCGGAGCGAAACAAACACCCGTGTATTCAGTTCAGTCTTCGTTTCGCTACCGTCGAAGCGAGTGTTTGAAGGGCACTCGACTGACATACGTGACTGATCAGTTTATTTAATTATGACTGGCTATCAAGATAGTTTTATGTAAACAAAAAAAAATCAATCCATCACTTATTTCAAGCCCGTGGTTACTTCAGCCATAATATATCTTTACCTATACATCCGCTGAAATTTATTTCGCATGAGGAGAAAAAGGGGTAAGTTTTCGCAATTCATATGCGTCGGGAGATCGACGCGGGCGCAATAAAACGCAGAAGGAAATTTTTAGTGGATTTTTACGAGCGAATATCCGTATCCGAATTACCCTGCAGAGACGTATGACATAACCTGGACATGATCTAATCAACGTTGATGACTTGATGTCGTGTCCGCAACGCGTTGCCAGCTACACTTAGATATAAGTATGTCACTCTATCATAAAAATTTGAAGGTAAGAGAGGATGAGGTCGACCTAGGCGAAGCTATACATGGACCAGATAAAGGAGAAGGCCACATGAACAAATAAATCAACGATATAAGAAGCTAGGTAAAAATACCTAACTTTAAACCATATATCATACTGTAAAAAGTTTTCTTTGTCTGAGGAATAACTGTTGGGGTAATTTGACTACATTTCCTGCACTATGAGGGGCATAAAGTTAACGTAATGTTTGTTTGTTTGGTTAAAGTAGAAATTATTCAGACCATCTTAGCACTTCCATTTATCACGAGTAGTTTTCCTCGTTGGTTGTCTCTTTCAAATTAGTATATTGCGAAAGAGACGAACGTAGCACGTATTTACACGTATACTTCATCAGTTGATTGCTCTGTGCACATAACTTCTGTTTATTTTCTCTACGAAAGCTCTACAATAGAACAATGCAAATAAACATAAACAACGGTATACGGGGAAGCGGCGGTTTTAATTAAGATGATAACTGTACGGACGGTGCAATGATTGTTAAACTAACAAAATGAAAAAGTGCACTTCAAATAAAAACCACTTGAGTCCTGTATGCCAACGTTTAAAAAATACAAAATTTTGCCACTACCTTCCTTATACATATATGATGCTTCAATTTTTGTCTATATGAACAGGTATTATTATAGGTAGTATCGTTTGTTTCTAAGCTGTCTTTGTTAGTTAATAGTGTTTGCATTGTCTGGTTATTGTTGATTATTGATTTGTTTTTAACTGTATGTGTCGAATTAGTTTCTAATAAATATATGTTTCTTTCTTTCTTTCTTTCTATTACTTTCAAAAAAACTGTGATGCCAACACGAACAATGGTCACATATCTCGACAGCGCAACCTACTCTTTGCCCCTAGATGTCGCCTGAAACAAACGAGTCGCAGTCCCCTGCACTGCCCCAAGCACGACTTGTCGAATCCTGCGTTACGTTACGGTTGTCGTATCGAGATCGAGAAATCTCATACTAAATTTTAGTTCCAAATACGCTCACGGGCGGGCGCTGTTCCAAACGTCATACAAACTCGTTATAGTTTACTATTCGATTTTACGTGACGCAGGATTCGACAAGTCGTGCTTAGGGCACACATGTGCCTTAAAATCTTTAACAAACTTCCGAGACAGATGAAAGATCTGCCCTTAAAGAAATTCAAAAAAGAGTTATATGTATGGTTGTGCAAATTGTGTTTTTACAATATAAACGATTTTTTTAGCTTGATAACTAATTATAAATAAACAAGTTTGTAAATAAGGCTTTAGATTCTTAGTTAAATAAGTAAGTAGGTCCATTTTTAAATTGTACGGTCAATGTTACCAAACATTTTAAGAATTAAAAATTCGCATACTAAATAAAGTAGAAGATGGTGAGTCAAAATTATTATGTATATTGTATCAACTTTGAGAAACCATTTTCAGCGAATAAAGATTTTTACTTTACTTTAATACATATTGTAAACCAGCAGAGGCAATGACAGTTTGGGAGATTTTTCTTTCCAAAATAAAAACTTTACTGGGGTGCTCACTTAGACCTACTCAACACCTGGGTCGTGTTTTATAAAGCTACAAGTTGTTATTTACAAGCGGAAGTCTCTTTCTAACAAAAGGTGATAGAATGAGACCTCCACTTGTAAATTGTAACTTGTAGCTTTATAAAACACGGTCCTGGCTGAATTCCCGACGGTTCATTAAAAATCATCTTGTTACTATTTATGCTATATTTATACAAGCTTTTATTTAACTTGCACTGTTCATAATTAGTTTGAAAACCAATTTTCGACCACTTGTTGGTATCCGACCGTTTGTGCTCTGTCATACTCATGTAAGTTTGGTGACACTACAACTTAAACTTATGACAATGACAATTGACACCAATTGACCTAGTCCCAAACTAGGCAAAACCTGTACTATGGGTACTAGACATAGTAATAGATAAATACATACTTATATACAAATTAAACATCCAAGACCCGAGAACAAACATTCGTATTCATAATACAAACATCTGCCCCGATCGGGGATTGGACCCGGAACCTCAAAGCTACATAGTCAGGGTCTCTAACCACTAGGCCATCCGGTCGTCAATGAAATTTTGGTGGTCCGGCCAGGATCATCTCCGCAGGAGCGAATTCTACAACGTTTAGTAGCATCGACTTGAAATTTAGTATGGATTTAGATTATGTAAGAACAGTCAACGAATTTTTAACAGAAAACTTATTTTTGCTACTCTTCAGCGCGAGGTATAAATGAACACTTTTACAGCACATAGCTACACTCATGCCAAGATTTCTTACGTTCCTTACAAACTCGTAGAAAATTAAACTATCTCACGAATGCAAATCACTGACTTATTTTTAGCAAAGGGTTAGCACGCATTACAATCGCCTGTCATAACTCCTGCCTATACCGCCTTTGTAGAGTAGGTTTTGTCGCGGTTATAAAACAAAAATCCCTTCTAACCAGCAAGAGTCTGCCAAAAGGATGAATACTTTAAGTAAGTCGGTTTTGCGATCGCAACGTTGGCGTGTTCTTTACGAGCTTATTTCTATGGAAATGTAGTTACATACGACGCACAGTCTCGCATAGTTATGCGAGACTGCGTCGTCACGAATTGCTAATCAGTAATCAACCGGTTATTTATTTGCTCAAACATACAAGGTACCTACAATAAGGCAAGCAGCACGATAGAGCGATGGCTACCTGTATTTCGTTGCGGTCCGACTCGCCACTGGCTGATTTTGTACGTTAAACGCACACTAATCGTAAATTACTTAAAGATTTAACATGAAACTACCGTGAGATTCAAAATATAGTGAAATAAACGGATCACTCACGTATATCAGTCACATGTATCCTACTTTTGACAATAATAAAAATGACGATGAAAACGAGGGTAGTTGTGAGCCGCTGTCAGTTGCGCCTAACAGCCGCGCGAGCAGAGCCACATGAGAGAAACATGTCGGGCATGTCGACTGATATACGTGAGTGATCCGTTTATTTCACTATACTTGAAGATTATCAGCATTTACGAGTAAGCTACCTGTCTGTTTAACTTTGTCATGAAAGAAACAGCCTAATCGTCGTGTATTATGCGGCTTTAAATTTTATCAACGTTGTAAAATAACTTTTTCGTCATAAAGTATATTTGGCTGAATAGAAACATTACCCTCCTTTGCGTGGCGCAGTCGGGTAAATAGAAATAGCCCGTGGAAATAACTCACTTCTTCGTTGATATCGGGAATCCGTCGAGATAAAGCTTGATGAATGAAGTTTGTTTTAAATACCAGGCGGGAACGAGGAGATCAGATTCGAATCGCCTTTTTCTTCCTCGATCGCCAAGACAAATTTTAAGACTAAGATTCAAGACAAGATTGCAATAAACTTGAGGTGATTTAAAAGTCCAAATATACCTAAGACAAACCGACAGTATAATCATAGGTTGGTTTTTTTTATGCTTTCAAAAACCGCGTAGGTACAAAAGTGCTCCTTCTAAATCCTCACTATTATTGAAATAGTTACTTTGCAAACTGTTATACCTACTGAATATCAAATACCCTATTAGTCCAGTTTGTGATATTTCATAGGAATTAATTAATTTGGGATTATTCAGGTTAAAGCTATCTAGTATCCCTACACCCTTCAGACTAACTTACATATAGACCTAACATTAACTTGTGGCTAAAATTTGATTCAACTGTCAAAATTAATATAATAGTTACCAAACATTTTTTTATAAAAATAAATAAAAAAGGATAGTTTGGTAAAGAAGTAGGTATACAATTATTGCGGGTAATTTATTTGAGAAGAATAATGAGAGCGACTCTGGTTTTATAGTTGACAAAATCGAGATTATGGTTTATTATGTCACTAGAATAACTGGTGGCACGTTGAACAGTGGTTTCAGTGCTTTGAGAATGGGCTCGTATAGCGTTTGAAACGAGTCAGCGTATACGTACTATGTAGTGATGATAGTGGTATGTGACATCTGTTGATTCGTGTGGCAGTGGAAATAGAGGTGCTTAATGAAAATACACGTTTGTCGCATAGACGTAGCTGTCTTACACGTATGGTCGCGGTCGGGCAAACGAATTGTTTCTAGTTCATAATTCATTTCGAATTATACTTTCTAACAGAGCTGCCTAAATTTTCTTTTGTAAGTCTCGGTTTGTTCCATACTCGCCGGATTACAATTTCCCATTACAAATCCCATTTATAATGGATTGCGCTTGTTCAAATTGATTAGACAATAAATAGCAATAAAAAAATATCGACTTCAAAAATTACAGTTAAACTCGAAACTACGAAATAATATTCTTATGTATGCACTAGGCCCGCGTGAAAACTATTGTCCAAGCCCTCTCACTCTGAGAGGAGGCCTGTGCCCAGCAGTGGGACGTATATAGACTGTAAATTAGATGAGATACACAAAATTAACGAACAAAAAAACTAAATCAAAATTTGTACAAAATAATTAGGGCCTACAATTTTTTATAAGGCCGGTGCCAGATACGATTTCTATAGCTGTTGCACTTTTTTGTTAATACATATTGCGGATTCACTTTTTTTTATTCGATAGAGGTACTTTTCTAAGATGCTGGCGGGCGGTTATAATATTGGTCAAAGATATTAAGTACATATAAATAAAAAAAGAGGTAAGTAGATGTGTCATCAGCACGCCGAAAATTAAGCACAGAAAACGCTACAAATTGTGGCCTCTTTGTTATTGGTAGGACACTGACCTCTTCTCCATCAGAGAACGTGTAATTATAGTGCTGACGCGCTCTGCCGCGCACGGCGTCAGCAAATTCGTCGAACCGGTCTCCCGTTGGTAGCTTGAGCGACACGCGCAGCAGCGCCTCGTAAGCTGCGCGGGCGGCGGCGTCGCGGTCGTCGCCGGCCGCCCAGCCCGTTTCGTCCCAGTAGCCGCCCTGAGTGGAAAGTTATGGATCATGTAATGGATTAAATTAGTTAGCTCCTCCGCGAAATAGTGTAGTAGTATGTAGTAAGTATAGTCATGCAAAATAGCCTAGTCTGCGCTGAGTATTTATTTTCCCTCTTCGCAAATAAAATATAAAATAATCAACGCAAACGCAACGCAACGTAAAATAATATAGGAGGAGCTAACTAATTTAATCCATTATTTGTCACATGGACCACCGCAAAGTTACGCCTGAATCTATACAATAATTGAAAGTTATGGAGTTTTTGAGTGTTATCAAAGCTTTTAAGTGATTTTAAATAAGTAAGTACGAACCGGCAAGAACTACTTAAGTACAGTACGATTACTCTGAGTTTACCACTGACAGGTGGGTCTTCATTTCATTTTCAAATTTAATGTCTTACAAATAAATTACTTATTACGAAATCTGTCAAACATGGTACAGATTTTGTAATAAATAACTTAATGGTAAGTACGACATTAAATTTGAAGAAATATGTCAGTGTAAACTCAGTTTAATCGTACTGTAAAGTTTAGGAAAAATTCAGTAGGGTAAGGTTTTACCGTGAGACTTTATCATAGTGAAATAAACGGATCAGGTACAACAATAACTCAGTTGTGTCCAGTGAACGCATATAAAACATGGAAGCAGTCTTTCCATACAACGTATCGTTCACTAGCAGAGCCAAAACTCGCACAAAGATGAAGTACACACACAGCAGCAAAGTAACCATACACTAAATTATCCATGCATTAAAAAATTACGTTAATACGCATCAATCTAGGTTGCTATTAGGATGTGCTTTGCTAGTTACGCCATTTTATAAATACTCAAAGATTTGACTAGAAGGCCAATAGCGTTCGTCAGCGTCCGGCAATGCGCACTGGCCCAATGTGATTGGTTCTCGGCATGACAGATTACGGCCATTATTGGTTCGCGCGTCTGCTGCGATGTCAACGTCTGTCAGATGTGGTCAGATGCGTGGACAACGTTATGCATGAGGGGACCAGTCATAAAAAAATATTCTTGCACTATCTTAATAATTATAATATACTATATTTAGCAAATTTAGAGCATTGTAAGATTTTACTTTTACTTACGTAAATCCAATAAAACCATGTATTGCTATTATAATTTGTTTATTTGTCGTCCTTCTAATATTGCATTACAAGTTTTTATCACCCTGAAAAATCCTTAAGCTTCTATGTAACGTTTCCCTCCAAAAAACCGTGCCGGCTTCCTTCTCTCTCGCTCCTCTTCGTTTTCCCGCCACAGTCTCCCTCTCTTTCTGCATTAAAATATGGCGGGCAGCACGAAGCGAAGACAACACATCGCATTTATTTATTAATAACAAATGAGTACTTACATTAAATTGAATATAAGCTGTTATACAATTATCCTATTAATTTTAAGAAAGCTAACAGTATACCTTGGCAGGCATTTGAATTACTTAGTTTCCCGCGAGCCTGGGTTTGGACAACGTTCCGAAATTCCACTCGCTTGAATTCGCCTGAAATCCAAATCTGTATCTTAATAAATATAATAGTCCAACAGGCAATTAATAATTAGTAAAATGAGCTGCTACATTATGCATAATGACATCCCTGTGGTAAGCAAGAAGATTTTTGAATTTTCAAGTAATGGTGTACTTACATGTGAAAAGTGATTCCACTACCCTTGGCTGCCTTGGGACAGTGATCCGTGTGATTTTTGCACAACTTCACCCCACATGAAGGCATTTTAAAACATAAATCTTAGTTTTAATGATTAAAATAAACTGTCAAAACAGCGTCCGCCATTGCGGACTCGCGCAACCTAACTGATCGGCGCGCCGGTACAGTTTGCAAGCCCCACCCACCGCGGTATAGTTTTCGTGGGGTCATTTTAAAGTGACAGGAATGCTTCCATGTTTTATATGCGTTCACTGGTTGTGTCTGTTTCACTGTATATATAGTCGAGTTAGCGGTACCTAAAGCTTAAACAAATTTGTTACTGGCACAACGTAAAGAATGAATTATTCTTTGCGTAGGATAAAATAAAAATTGCAACCAAAAGAAAGATACACTTTTCCTTTGATATTCCCGTATTTATTTTACAGTCAGCACTGCAGGTGGGTGGAATTCAACTCCAAGCGCATATAATTGGATTTGCTCAGCTTATCTCCAAAGCTAAGTTTCTCTAAGACGCAGTCCAGAATTAATTTACCGACTCGCAAGGTTGAGCTGTTGTGTCAATCTTCACAAGTTTGACTGCACTTTGCCAACATCCATATTGCACTACTTGTCTCGACACATCAAGGTTTATCATCACAAAGTAATAGCCTGCAATTGACGCATGTGAACTAATTTGAAGATGTGAATTATCTTATACGGACTAAAACGCCAAAGACTGACATCAGAATGAACAAACAAATTTTAACTGTAACCAGCTATAGTTATGATGATTTTGGAGTGCAAGTTATGGTGACTATGTGCTGAGTGACCTTTCTACCCAACCCCAATATGACAATCTTACATACTGATTTACATTACATTACTCAATTGAAGTGGATTTCGTATAAAATCGCTATTGGCTACGGCTAGACGGACTAAAAACGATTACGATTACGAACGCCTTGAAAGATTGCTTTCGAGTACCAATTTCCGGATTAGCGTATGGATTCCGGATGCGAGCGCTTTACTAAAAAAAACTCCAGTCGTCACTCTGTCATCCGCATATCACCCGCGCTTCAGTAACGCCGTGCTCTAAGTATGGCAATTGCTAAGGTCTTGGTAATAGTAGATAACAAGGAAAGTTAAACGAAAGCTGACTAGATGGAGCGGTAACTTACCTGAAATATTTCGACGTCGAGGAAGGCCCAGTCGCCACGCGTCATGCCGAGCGAGTGAGCTGCTAGCAGGAACTCGCGAACCAAGGGGCCTCGCACGCTGAGAATCACCACTGCATGAAAAAAATGCTACGTCATCGTCATTATCAGACTTAGAACTCTCTGGTTCGAGGTGTTATGATGATGATGTGATGATCGTCCTTGCCGATTTCGGCTGCAACGTGTTACTGTGCCCTAAGCACGACTTGTCGAATCCTGCGTCACGTAAAATCGAATAGTAAACTATAACGAGTTTGTATGAAGTTTGGAACAGCGCCCGCCCGTGAGCGTATTTGGAAGTAAAATTTAGTATGAGATTTCTCGATCTCGATACGTTAACCGTAACGTAACGCAGGATTCAACAAGTCGTGCTTAGGGCACAGCTTCCTAATTGGTAGTTGGTCTCCACCACACGTGACACACTCCTGTCGATGTCATGCTCAAGCGTGACTCAAGTTGCCAGTTTTGGTTAAAAAAGTGCGGGCACATTACAAACAAATTAATTGCCACTAACGTAACTGTAGCAGATGTTATCGAATGGTCTGCTCGTGATTAGGTGAACATATTTCCCCCGTATTTGCGACCGAGTGCTTCATACTAATAACGCTCGCAGCGAACACGTTGCGTGATCACCTCAATACAAAAATCACTCGCAAATCGTTACTGTAATAAGGCGAACGACATACGAACGGTCACTTGTTTTTGTTATGTATATACTTAGCGGTGTAGGTAGTTTTAAGCTTGTCTGTGTCAACTTATCAAGTCAGTCCGTTAATATACGCAATAGAGAATACTGCTGTTTTTCTTGATCTCCTCTTACGGTACCTTTGGACACCTTTCCGGCTACATCCCAACACTGGGGCACGGATATAACAGTTTTATGCCTCAAGCATGATACTCGTAAGTTTATCCAGCGACCGGCGACCTTTTAGTTGCCAATAAACTTGTAGATAAATTAGTATGCCAAATTTGTCCCACTTTAAACATAGGTAATATAAAAGCATTAAGTGATATAAAACTTAATCGTCCCTGACAAAGGATTTAACGTGTGACCGCATTAAACGAGCACGTTTACATATTCTCGCACTTAACATAATCTCGAATCGGCCGGGGGCTTCGGCGGTACAGAACAGGCCATGATAATTGAAGACTTCTTCACTTAATGTTTTAATGGGCATCATTGTATAAACTCGTAAATCTTCATGTGTTAGAATGAGTACAAATTACCTTCCCTCTGTCTCGGCTGACATTTATAAGGCTGATACGAAATAGCTGGTATTGTGAGTAGGAAAAAATAATGTATTATTTGTACACGGAAAGAACATGTCTAGTAATTTTTTTTAAACGATATTTAATCTCGAAATGTAGAGCACTCAATAGACTATAAGTTACCACTCAGTTACAGATACAAATATTTATGTAACTTGTCTTTTTTATCACTTTAAAAAAGATGTATACGAAAATGATATGGATAATTCAAAAAAGTTTGGAACGAACTTTCAAATCGCGATAACTCAAAAAGTTGCTAAGGGGACTAGACATGTTCATCATATGGAATGAAAGCTTTCAAGCTCTGACAGTCTTACTACTAAATGTTGCTATGCTGTGTGGTCGCCCTTAAGTCCAAGCCACACTGGATGCGTGCTCGCGTACTTGGATGTGCGAGTTCCACTGAGATGTAAAATGAGTTGTAAAGTATGAATCCTCATAAGAGATGTCACACCACTTGCGACAGGCATCCTTGTGCACGAGCACGCACACGCCTATGGTGTGGCTCGGCCTTTCAAATTAAAAAAATATGATTTAATTGACATGTTGATTTGCTTGAATCGTGGGTAGGACCTACCTAACTAACTAACCTAGGAAGCTATATGTATGTAACATATTAAATTTAACTAGTAAGGTAAATGTCCCTGTGCCCGACACTGTCCCAATAGTTGGCACCTTCAGTCTTTTTTTTGTTTTTTTTAAATGGCTTCTGTCCGGTAGGACAATTTTGTCAGCGGCGTCATGGTTGAAAGCTACAGGTGATCGGTATCCAAATGTTGTTTACTGAGCTGCGCCGTCACATGATCGGTTGGGTTACGTTTTAGTAGTCACCTTCAATCTTAATACGTAGCAATAAAGACGACAAGCAGGGTGTCAATTATTGGAATTAACGTGTCGATCATTGGGACGTTTACTTTACAGTGCCGTAACCGCAAGCATAACGGAACGCAGTCTTGTAATTCTGTGTTCACATTAACACATCATTATCATACATAACTTCGAGCGATGATATAGACAGGTAAAAATTAATAAAATCAATGCAACGCGATGCATTCTGTAACGTACAATTTTGTAATTGCCAATTATTCTGCTTAGACTTTTGATTACAATGCACTGGGCATTGTAATCAAAAG
Source organism: Clepsis dumicolana (assembly GCA_963691665.1). Lineage (NCBI taxonomy): Eukaryota > Metazoa > Arthropoda > Insecta > Lepidoptera > Tortricidae > Clepsis > Clepsis dumicolana. The sequence continues at coordinate 3,743,697 of OY829522.1, read as the reverse complement.
TCTGAAACCTAATTAAACCGTATTTGAATACCCCAATGAAAAGTAATTTTCTCGCATGCCGTTTAATTTGAAACGAAGCGTACGTACACGTCCAACTCGCGTTCAAAATGGAAAGCCGTTTATGTTCACTGGTTTGCGTTTAATTGACAGACAGACAGACGCAGACTTTACGATGGGAGCTGAGTATAATTCTTTTATATTTTCAATTGGATTTCATACTGTTATTTGGACAGATGAACGTTTATTCAGACTAGATATAAAAGGATTTGCCTCGACTGCATTTTATTTTCACGGTTATATTATGAGAATTCAGATAATTTGCGGGTGGACGGACCTTGTGCGAGTTCCGTCCGTATCGCTACCACCATCTTACTCGCTAATCCTGCCGCTAAGCAGCAATGTTTACACCGTTGTGTTCCGCGGTGTGGAGAAGTAAGACAGCCGGTGTAATTATGGGCATAACAGGCATTTCATCTTAGCTCTCTAGGTTGGAAACGCATCTGCAAACTTTTACAAACTGCAAATTTTTAGGAATAGTTTGGTACCCGAAAACGGACTTCACCGAAAAAGCTAGACCGATTGCTTTAATGTAGGTCATGGGAAGCTGCGAAATACGACGACCGACATTGACAAAAAGCTTATACTCGTATACCTAAATCTATCGTGGTTATTTCACCACGGACGAAAACTAATTCAAAGTAGGTATTTATAAAAACAGTAGGTGAAGTTTAAGTCAAAACAGTAAAGTTTTTTTATTGTAAATGTTACATACAATAGTATATCTTGAGTTAAGACTAAAAAATCGAAGAACACACATGGGGCGATTCCTTAGGTCTGACCAGTTTTTAACCCCCGACGAAAAAGAGGGGTGTTATAAGTTTGACCCCTGTATTTGGTATCTGTCTGTGACATCATAGTACCCGAACGAACGGACCGAATTCGATGCGGGTTTTTTTAATCGAATGCTAGTTTAACCGAGACGGTTTTTAGTTAAGTTTCATTTTAATCGGTTCACCCGTTTTTTAAATATTGAAATATAAATATATATTTATACATATGTCGCGGTTTTTTCAACTTTTCTAAGTTGATTATTAATTATTAAAGTCAGTTGACTGTTGACTGAGCCTTTAATAAAGCCAATTATTAAAAACCCTGTATCGGGGTGTATTTCTGGTTCCCCGATTGAAATAATTGACCGAGCGAGCGAAGCGTCTCCGTTTCAGCTTACACAAAATGCCTTCGTATGTCCCTCCGGCATCAGTCCGGCTGCTGTCCTCTACATGTTTCACTTCTCAACTGATTCTCGTGAAAGTTTGCGGGTGGTAGGACCTTGTGCGAGGTCCGTCCGGATCGCTACCACCATCTTACTCGCTTATCCTGCCGCTAAGCAGCAGTGCTTGCACTGTTGTGTTCCGTAGTGGAGAGTAAGACAGCCGGTGTAATTACGGGCACAAGAGGCATTTCATCTTAGCTCTTTATGTTGGCAACGCATCTGCAAATCCCCCGGGGTTGCGGGTGTCTATGGGCAGTGGTGATCACTTACCACCAGGTGACCCACTTGCTCGTTTACCTTCCATGTCGTATATAAAAAAAAAGCTTGTGAGCAGGTTCAATATTATTTTTTTGTTAATAATACTAAAAAAAAATTAGCTCGCACGAGGTCCATGTACAGCTAACAGAGCCATCAGCGTGTGTACATTATACTTGTCTACATTAATTTTAATTCAGCTAATTTATTGAATCAGGCGTTACTTTGCGGAGGTCCATATTTATGAACTAAAATACAATTACTTTGCTCACCCGCGACCACTAATGACAAATAGTTATATCTGTGCGGCAAATGTATGTTTCCATGCAACACCTCCACCTCCACTGCTACACGAATCAACACATGCCACACAGACCCAACTATCACCACCACCACTATACTAAACGCTGACGCGTTTCGGCACTCTCCACGAGGCCATTTACGAAGCACAACAACAACCGCTCAACATGCCACCACTTCCACTACACACACAACAACAGTTGTACCTAATAATTTGCTACGCAATTTCCAGAGCAATGCAATACTACACCCTTGATATTGTCAAGGTAATAAAAGCTGTCTTCTGAGTAAACGCCTTGACTTTGACTTTTCTGGCCATCAAGTTAGAGTCTTAAGAATTTCTTCCCAGTACCCCAAGTTTTATTGTCGCTGGCGACATAATGGCTACTGCAATGTTCCACTTAACAAGACGGGGACATTCAGGCGCACGCCTAAAATGGGTACCACTTTTGGAATATACCTGCCTACTTGTGGTCATATGTTTTTATTCGCCAATTCGCGGAATAACTGCAACCAGATAGCTGGAAACCTGTGATTTGAATAAATTTAAAGATATTCAAGCAATTTCATACTAGTGGCTCGGTGAACTGCAACCTCCCGAGCTCATTTTTGAAAAAAAAAACGTCTCTTTCTAATTTTGAAAAAAACCATCATTAAAAGATTTCTATACGTATACTTAATTATCGTGCCCGCTCCAAACTTTCGGTTGAGAAAAGCGACATGTAGAGAAGAACAGCCGGTCATCGTGACAGACAGAGGGTCGAGCACGACTTTAAGAATCCTTCGTCACGTATAATCGAATAGTAAACGTTATCGAGTTTGTATGACGTTTGGAACAGCGCCCGCCCGTGAGCGTATTTGGAACTAAAATTTAGTATGAGGTGTCTCGATCTCGATACGATAACCATAACGTTACGCAGGATTCGAAAAGTCGTGATCGACCCTTTGATATCCGGACACACGAATTTTTTTTGCGAAAGCTAAAACCGAGACGCTTCGATCGCACTTCGCTTTCGCTTCGTCATTAAATACCTACATAAATCTGTTCACTGTAGGTACTCTGATAATAAAATTCTGAGATACGATTAAAGCACATTATTTATACACTAGCATCAACCTGGGTTAGACAGCGAATTCATCAAGCCAAGTTTCTTGCGGCGCATTCTTCTTGGCAATCATGGTCTTTCCGAAAGCGATGGTAGACTCAAAAAAAAATTACGTGTAAAATAGCATTCAACTAAGTACCTATTTGCTGAATAAAAGTTTGAATTTGAATCAACTTTTTTCAACCCGGATTCAGAAAAATAACTTGCCACGAAATAATGAAAAAACAAAATAAAAATGCAAAATGAATAACCAGTCGGCGTAACCTCAAGATAGAGTTGCGACAAAATACGCTTCCACTCACAATCTCGAGGAGCAAGTTTTCCGGGTCGGGAGAGAAACAATCTGAATGCCATTATTGAAACCAGCACAGGCATAACGAAGTCATCGCAAGACGGTCGCCCGCGCATAAATACTATCAGGATGAGGAAACAACTTCCTGCACACATTCTACGACGTGAAATGGCTGTTTGGACTTTTCTCTCAATACACTTTTTCACAAAGGAAACAAGTTTTTGTTAAGGGGCTTCCCTGAGCCAGACGCTGAAATGGCTGCTTTATTAGCCATTATAACACCTCAACTTGTTTTTGTATGTTTAATTTTTTTTCGTATTTAATACTTATGATATCTGCATCACACGTACCTAAGTCAAGTCGCAATTAATATTCTGTCACTACATCATTAAGCTTAATTTACTTTGACTTGTGACTTACCAGTGTAGGTATAGAGAATTTAATAGGCTATGATTTCTACGTTTAACATTATTATAAAACCTTTTTATAATCATCATCATCGTCAGCCTGTTTACGTCCCACTGCTGGGCACCAGGCCTTTATTTATAATATTTAAAAACATTTAAATAAGTAATTTACGTAAAACTACCGTGAGACTCAATCATAGTGAAATAAACGGATCACTCACGTATGTCAGTCGAGTATAGCTTGACATGTTTCGGACTAATCCGTAGTCCTTCCTCTGAAAGCATACGCCACGCCGTTGGCGAGACGTAAAACCGAGATGTCGAGCTATACTCGACTGACATACGTGAGTGATCCGTTTATTTCACTAAGTAATTTACGTATTCGGTGCGAATTCTGCATATTTTTTTTCCAAAAAGACATGTTATAATTTGTGACAACACTGTGAAAAATGAAGTTAGACCGATATTTAGTAGATGTCGCAACTAAAACGAAGTTGTTTAGTAGAAGTGAGGTGGGGTGAGGAAGGCGCGAAACGTTCAAGGTCATACTCTCGAAAATATGTATTCACACAAAGAGACAAAAGTATGCTCTTATTTTCATGTCCATGTCAGAAGAGCTAAGAAGGAAAACATTGACCTAATTATAATGAGTAGACCAACAGTTAGTGACGTCAAAGTGGCCAAATTCATTGAGTACATACAGTCAGCAGAAAAAGTAGCTAAGCAAACGACGCGTTCACAATGACCTAAGCACGGCTCTATTGTTATAGACATAAGAGCTTATGCAGATCATTGTGACCGCTTCGGTGCTTAGCTTCTTCCGCTGCTGACTGCACAAATATTGAGGGAGTGTATTTATAAACACATTATATTGACTGCTCATTTAGCTCATTGGCGTTGTGACGTAATGGCCGTATTCCCAATACGCCCGTCAACATGGTTCCATAACAAATAATAAATACTGTGTTTCGGTCAAAGCATGGGCTGCGTGTCACAAACACTCTCTCATCATTCCTCATATAAATAGACTTAATCCTTTACGTTAATAATATTATTTACTCTCAACTCCAACGTTTTACTTGTCTTCATAAGCTCCCACATTACAGATGAATATAATAACAGTGGAAAGATAGCACCCAGATAAGAAAACAAGCTAGATACATTTAATTTAATAAAAAAAAATCGAGCTGATGGCAAAATTGTGCTATAAAAAGTACAACGGCGGGAGGCAGTTTCGACTTTCTAGGCTCATAAATAGCTCTTCAAATCTTACCAAACTTAAATCAAAAACGTAGGCACTATGTTAGAGCATATCCAAACGCATACCTACATGTATGCATAGGCGCATCCTTTTGGCATTGTCGGTGGTCAGCAGGTAATAAAGTAGAGTTTTTAACAATGCAAAAACCAAAACTGAGTCCCGAGCATGTAAATTCATGTCCTTGAGGAGTTCAAATCCGACTAAAAAATTCTGAACACGTTCTAAAATTTATCTTTCTGCCCAGAATGCAGCGAGAGTTGTAACAAGTCTGGGAATTGAGAAACGAGAGTGATCTCCCGCGAAGTGGCTGAAGCAAAAGCATTTTGCATTCAGTATTCCGCTTGACGAGACAAACAAAATAATTTACTGTTAAAATTTTAATTTTTAATACTTACATGCCTTTTAGCTGACTGTACTTGTATTGTCACCCAACTTACACATCCATAGTAAATTTCTATTGATGCAGCTGAAGTTTCTATAGTAGTTTATGCAACTGCTACATAATGAGGGTCCTTAAAACACGAGTGTGTTTTTATGAAACGAGGCGAAGCTGAGTTTCATAATAGGATCACACGAGTGTTTTAAGGCCTAATTATGTACAGTTGCATACATTACTTTATCTACACACATTATAAGTACTCTAAGATGGGTTCAGAAGCCGAAGGCATATATCATACCCATATTTGTCACGAATTTGACTGTTTTTTTTTAATCATAGACAAACATACCGAGCTGACGTTTCGTGAACTGTTTTTTTTGTAAAAAAAAAACAAAAAAAATCACATTATTAATTATACATGTCGGACTGAACTCGACTTATATACGTGAGTGATCCGTTTTATTTCACTATGATTGTAAATTACATTGGTTGTCAAATTCGATACATCGAATTCATTCGATACATCGAATTCGATGTCGTAATGACTATTACTTTACTGCTGGTGGTGGGGTAGGTGCTGGGGCTGGCGCTGTCGGCGAGAAGGCCACGTCGTGCTGCAATGCTGGTCATTTTCTACGGTTTCTGAACGCGTTATAGAGGACTTATGATATGTGTGTAGATAAAGTTACTAAAACTACTACTAGCTGCAATCAGCGGATCTTTATGACGTCTTAAACTAACATGCTGTCGAGAAAATGTATCGTTTAAACGCGAATTTCACTCTTATTTATTTACTTGCTTAATATTCAAAAAACAATTTAATACTCGTAATTGAGACCCCAATGTGTATGAACCGAAAACTATTAATTTCCTCGCCCGCGACCGCAAATTGATTGCAAATTAATTAATTAATTGTTTTCAGTTCATAAATGTAGACCTACACAAAGTCACACTTATCAGTTTATTCAATCAATTCAGAAGAATCAGTGCGTGAAGTTCCCAATCCGCACTGGGCCCGCATGGGACCTAAACCATAAGAATAAATAATAACATAGTAGAACGGAAACTCCCGCTCCGGACGGGCTCAAGGTCACGATATTAGAGTATTCGTTAAACAGAGTACTCAGTCAGGCTGTCACAGCCGGCGTCGCCGCACGCGCGTTTTGTTGTTTATAATTTGGTTGTAATAGTTTTACGTAAGCCTGTACGTATTTTATTTTATATTTGTAGGTAAGTAATACTTACTTAAATCACCTTAAATGGTTTCATTTGGTATGGCACTCATAATAACTTCTTATTTAGAAGTCTCTATGATTACGTAGGTACGTAATGATTTATAAATAAAACATTTGAGAAGAAAGAATGAAAGATTACGTCTAAAGATAATGTCTTAGTGATATTATCTTTAGACGTAAGTACCTAATATTTAACAGCAAGCAACCCTAGCAACACGCCTGGATGACAGAGGGGTTTAACGACGTGAAGGGGGAAGTAGGTATATAAATGGCGGCGTTTTGGACTCTGTCAAAAGAGATTCCGTTCTACTATGTTATTATTTATTCTTATGCCTAAAACCCAAGCCCTCTCATACTGTGAGTAGGCCATAGAACAACGTAAAATAAACTGGTGATGTTGATGATGTGATGATGTTTCTGATGATCCTGCCTTTATTATAGTCTTGCCCTTGCCTGACCCAGGAGCTTTAACGTACCTCGTGCATACATGCTGACATCCCGAAGCAGGGCTTCGCAAGACTCTCTCTCATTGCCGTCCAGCTCCCGCACTGCCTTCAGGACGCCCTCCTTGCGAAGACCCCACTCTAAGCTCTTACCTAAGGGAAAAAAGCACAACATCAGGCCCCTATTTCGCCATCTTTACAATTGTCAATTTACAATAACAATTCCAACTACATTTCTTTGCCAACATGAAGCGCGCTAAAACGAAAGCTCTTCAAGTCAGCAATTGACACCGAATTGTCATTGAAAACTGACGCTCAGAAAGTTTACTAATATAAGCAAAGTCCATTTTAGGCCATAACAATCAGCATCACTTACCTTCAAGAGCGATTGTGGTATGACGGAAATCTACAACCACTAGGCACAATAAGAAAAGTTTAGCTTTAATAAATATTTGCAGAGCTAAGCACACCTACAGTCCTACAGTCAAAGCACGTCTAAGACACCTACCTATTCATAAGTATAATTGAGACGCTGTGGTGTATACCTACTTTCTATACCTACATCAGTCTTCAGGACATTAACAAATAAATAGGACTTATAAAGGACTCTCTCTGGGGCTTTTTTAGCAGATTAATTTGGACAGAAAAAATATCTTCCTCTGCAATTAACTATCTACTAAGCTAAGATATATCCAGATAAAGCAAACTGCAATTATCTAGAGAGCCTAATCTCTAAGCCTAAGCCTAGGGAAAGGCCTTGTCACTTGATCTAGAGTTAACACGAGTTCACAGATCACGTTATTATCTTGGGAGCATTATCTACGGTAAGCTTTCTCTATAATATTGACGTACTAACCTTTATCTGCTTGGCTAGTTTTTCACTGATAAAAGTTCCCCGTGTGTTTGCAATTCTGAGACTTAACTAACGATAAAGTTAAAAGTTAGCAGTAGGTATACCAAATATCTGGTGGCATGCCAGATGCTGGTATTTCCGCATTTAAACCTTTTCAACAAACATAATTGTAAGCGCCTAAACATCCCGCCGTCTGTTCACCTTGAAACCACACGTTATACCGAGGATACTAATCTACGACAATATCACATAGCACATCATCCGTTGCCGCTTACCCACGGTGAGTGAGAACAGGTCGGACTTGTCGAGCAGCAACGCAACGTGCGTCCAGCCGAAGCGCTCGAAGACGCTGGTAAAGACTGTTGGTAGCCGGCACTGGCAGTACGACATACGGGTCAAAGTCGGGTACTTTCCTTTGTCGTTAAAAAGCGTCTGAGGCTGTAACAAATGCACTAGATAAAGTTTATTTTGTTAATCTACTTCAAAAAACCGGCCAAGTGCGAGTCGGACTCGCGCACGAGAGTTCCGTAGAAAGATTTTAACGCTTTTCCCCAGTGGTTTAAGAAGTCCAGTGTTAGCAGAGCCCTGCTTCTAAGCAAAATGTACGCAGTGTGGGGTCAACTTATATTGGTCTGTGAAATCTACAGACAGACATAAAATTTTAAGATTTTGAGACTTTTCCGAGGGGTTGTGCTATAAGAGCTACCTTCATACCAAATTTCAAGTTTCTAGGACATCTGGAAGTACCCTTTAGTTTTTTTTAAATCGGCAATTTGTATGGAAATGGATTTTTTAATGACTATCTTTTGATTGCGTTGACTTAGAAGGTTGATTTTTCACGGCTTTAAGGGACCGCAGGCTTGAGTGTTTGATATTAATTTCAGCACGCTACCTCCAAGAGTTCCAAAGAAAAAGGGTCTTGACAGACAGACAGACAGACGGACAACAAAGTGATCCTATAAGGGTTCCGTTTTTTCCTTTTGAGGTACGGAACCCTAAAAAGGAGGATTCTCAATTCGACTATGTTTTTGTGTGTAACAAATAAAGTAAAACCGCCTTCTAAATCCTAATATTCCTTCTAATATTATAAATGCGAAAGTTTGTGAGTGAGTGAGCGAGTGAGTGAGTATGTTTGTTACTTCTTCACGCTGAAACGGCTAGATGGATATGGATGAAATTTGGAATGGAGATAGCTTATACTCTAGATTAAAACATAGGCTATCTTTCATCCCGGAAAATTTTATAGTTACCGAGGGATAGCGATAACCGAATTCTACGCAGATGAAGTCGCGGGCAACAGCTAAAGCCAGCAGGCTTATGGCTCAAAATGGTCTTTAGGGTTCAAAGTTTTCATGATATAACATTTTTAATATGAAACTACGGTGAGACTTAATCATAATGAAATAACAAGGTCTCTATGCCCTAAAAAAATCTTACTAAGATGATTGATTTAATCAGGCGTTACTTTACGTAAGTTCGTGAGATTAGGTACCATACGGGACCACATGTGGTCGCTGGTGAGCAAATTAATCGTTTTTAGTTCATAAATCTCATGAAGATATTGATGCAAAAATTTCGACGATAATAAGGATAAGTTACAACCTTCAATATCTACAGCTACACAGATGCCTCATAAATATCTCTGAGCGAGATTGCCCCAGCTCGGTTCGAGCCAAATTTCTGAGCAAGAATTTCACTAAATCGAGCTCTGAGCTACGACTCTATTATCGTAACGTGAGACAGTAGAGCTATTGTAGAGCTTTAATTTAGAGCAAGGTTTGACTTATCACATGCTTTAGGATTTTGTAAAAATGATTAATTTTCACTTGTTTTTAGGATTCCGTACCTTAAAAGCAAAAAACGGAACCCTTATAGGATCACTTTGTTTTCCGTCTGTCTGTCAAGAATTGATTACATACAGACAGACATATAGATTTAGGTTGGTAGAGTCTCTGAGAACTTGAAAAGACGTCCAATTATGGTCGGAAAGGAACAACTCGTTATTTTACTTCCGATTTTGTTTCTATTTCATACATATCCAATTGAGTTTTGATAAATAAACTTTGCTGACTGTATTAATTTTCTCCGAAATTACATCTTCAACCCTTTCCGCAAATATGAGGAAATAATATTGGTAATAATCCAATATTATTTCCTCATATTTGCGGAAGATTTTGCGGATTATTGAAGATATTTTTCCGGCAGTCATTCAAGATGAATATACCTTCAAAGTTTTACCCTTTTTCCAAATATATAACAATAAGTAAATAATATATATAGCAATAGCTCTAATGGAAAAGAGGTTAAAGCTTTTTAGCCCCATATTAACAGATATTTTCTACTTTTGTGAAAAGGGGGTGAAGTCGTAATCACTGCAGAATAATAATAATAAAATAATACTTTTTTTGCATAAAATGTGGTATTACAGTGGTCTTTATCATGCTCTGTTTCACACAAAGCCCTTAACTCTTTTTTCACTAAAACCCTAGTAATTGTACGACTCTTCTTGAAACGCGAAAACGATCAGTTACTTTTACTCACTTAATTAACTTAACTACTCACCTATGACGTCATAAATTTCAGTGATCAATTTTTGTTCAATTAAAAATCGTCTTATGGTTTATATGTATGTCTTTTCGGAAGCTTAAATACGTGAAAATGTAAAATGATTTTACTATAACATCAGTCATCGACCCAATTGCAAAACGCATTGAATATTTATCTACGACGTGTTAATGTTCCAATGCCGTCAAATTAGGCATCTAACGAATCGAGAAATCCAATCTGCGATAGTTGCCGTACAATGTTAACATTCAACATCTGAATACGAACTAAAGAATGAATATTACGGGGGACTCTGCACAATCTCTAGCGACCTTTCATCTCGGCGAATCACGAATTACGAGCGTTATTTATCTTTTGAGATAAGTACACAATCGGGATAATCTCGTTGCCCTGGGTCTGCAAGTGTAGTATTATTTTCCTGACACGTACAGTCCGTAACAAAAGCAGCTTAGTAGCGCATTCGCAATATTAACGATTATTTTATCTTGAAAACTAAGTAACTAGAATAAACAAGATTGTAAACGTTTGCACGTTATGTGCATTATTAAATTGTACTGTCAATGTTACAAACATTTAAAATATTAATAATTCTGTACATTAATAATTTACTCTCAGTTTCCAATGATGAAATGAGAAAGACATACTTAATGATCAAAGACGTCAGCGTACGTCAAGTCTCATCTTGTCATTGGGAATTTTAGAGTAGGTTGGTAACTTTATTGTAGGTACGCCGGTGTATTTAATTATGCAGAGACGGAGGAGAATTTACAATAACTTTATTTCAATGTCACTCTCGCAACGTCAAAGGTTTTAGTCAATCGTTATTCCTGTGAACGGTGTACCACGATCAATACATACAGGGTTCTTTTTAATGAACCGTCAAGACTTCAGCCTGGGGTTGAGTAAGCCTAAGTTTTTTTTAAACACAAATTTAAAAAAAATCATTCTCCCATATTTTAAATAATAAAGTCAATTTCGCTGCAACTTCGTCATTTCGGTGGCGCCTCTTTTTTCAATGTCACATTACTACTTAATAATTTTAAATTGGAGCCTCTTGTGTTATTGAAATCCTAATTCAAAAGAGTATCCCAACGAGTGGTCATTTACACCAAAAGTAGACAAAAAAATTGCCCACCGAAATTACGTAACAAAATTCATTAAAAAAATTCACCCATAAATCAAATAAAAAATGTGTGTGTCGTAGTAAATACAAAATGTGTTCGTTATGATGTAGTGTTTTTATGTCAATAAATGTTGTGAGTTTGAGTTTGAAATCACCAACTAGCAGAGGCAACGAATGCATGGGAAATTTTTTTTTTAAAGTAAAAACTTTATAAGGGTCCTCATTTAGACTTACTCAACCCCTGGCTGAAGTATTGACGGTCCATTAAAATGAGCCCTGTAAATGAAAAGATGAAGAAAGTGTCTTTTAGGGAATTTAGGGAAACATAACTAGCGATATGGTGCCTAAAGAATCTATCCTCCTCATACTCCAAGCCATAGCGTTTAAAAAAGAGATAGAATGTCGCAATGGCCAAGCAAAAGCGAGCATTATTCGCTCGCCTAATACAGGACAAAACATATCCCGAAGCGACTATAAGGTATTATGTAACTGGATATTGTACACTTTCAACAATAGACTCGTTTTCAACATAAAACTACCGTGAGACTCAATAATAGTGAAATAAACGGATCACTCACGTATGTCAGTCGAGTATAGCTCGACATGTTTCGGACCAAAGTTTCTGTATTTACGTCTCGCGTGTGCTCCCAGAGGAAGGACTACGGATTAGTCCGAAACATGTCGAGCTATACTCGACTGACATACGTGAGTGATCCGTTTATTTCACTATAATAGACTCGCTATTCAGCTACTGCTAACTGTACATTTACAAGTCACCGAAGGCCAGCGAGTTTTTGAATTACAGTGCAAACATTGTTGCAAATATTTGCGCAAATGTTCCGTTCAAATGTTGATTAAAAACTGAGACTGAAAGTTACGCGTGTCCCAGGTGGATAAATTGGTTTACGGGCTCGCTTTTGTTAGTAAATAGATTAATTTCACAGTAGCGATGAGGCGAGAGATTTTTTTTATTACATGTACCTATGCAATATTATTATGCAAGTGAAATATTATGGTGGTTGAAATTTTCAATGTTAGTCAAAAAAGGACGTACTGAGTGAAAAGTGTGGTCCTAACTTTACTTTGCTTAGTGACTTCTAAACGGGCAACGTTTTTCTGCAATATGTGGCCGGCAACTATTGCTATCTGACTCTTGTTATGAAAGCTAGACAAAGACGCCTATAGTTGCCCATTGCATTTTCTTTGTACCTTTTTCTGTTTTGTTTATTATGTGGGGTTCAATAAAGAGTTCTTGTATTGTATTGTTGCCGGCCACATATTGCAGCATAAATATAGCCCTTTTAAAAGTTCCTCAAGTTTATTACCCAGAGCAATAAACGCTATGGCGCTTACGCCATGCGTCTTGAGCGCATCTTGACTAGTCCTCATTGTTTTGACACACGGGTTACTGAATAGCGTTGTCCCGCTTGAATGAATAAACTCCGCCCCCAAATGTATCGCCCGAGTGATCGTCATTTGTCAAGCATGGTTCACTTACCCTACTCCCTTTCCGAAGGTTCCTAAGACGGTGCATGCGGCTGAGGACACCGACGGGAGCCGCCAGCTCGCCTTCCGACGGAGGCTGCGGATAAAATACAAGTTTGAACAGCATTTACTACCAAAGTTGTATACAATAAACAATAGCTGCTAATATGTGTCTTTGATAACTAAAGCGGAGACTTTTTAAATTAATTAGGTACCTGCTAATTTAATTACACGTGTGTCACACAGACCCACTATCACCACCAACTACGTAGCTATCCTAAACTTGTGGTCAAGGGTGAGCAAATTAAATGTTCTTAGTTCATGGATATGAAGCTCCGCAAAGTAACCCGTGATTCAATCAATTAGTCAATCAAACACAAGAAGGCTTGCAGACGCGTTGCCAACTTGGAGGACTAATGTAAAATTGTGCCCGTCATGTCATCAGTTGTCTTTTAATTTCCACACCGGAATACACCAGTGCAACCATGGCTGCTTAGCGGCAGGATTAGCGAGTAAGATGGTGGTAGCGATCCGGACGGATTCCGGCGGACCTTACACAAGGTCGCCATCAGCAAAAAAAAAATTATGAATTTTACTCGACGACTTCGCCAATTGAAAACCGATGTCGAAGATTGACGACCTTATAGCCGTATAATGATTCTAGAACCTGATTATGAAGCTTGAGGTCCTATTTTTTTATGAATGAATGCGAATATTTATTCCGTACCTTGAGACAACGTATTAACGTCGCAATAAGGGATGGTCTTGTAAACAAGTTGTTATTTTACGAAGGTACCTTAGTCACTAACGTCACTAAAATATTATTACAACGAAAATGCGAAAATACGCCGTGAGATAAATACCGACGGTACTTTGACTCAACCTTGTATAATAAACTTTAACGAAATTGGAATAACCACTTTATGTTCACGGTCTAGAGTGATTATTTCAATTTCGTCAAAGTTTATATACGAACCTGAGTCAGAGTACCGTCGATATACGAGGGGCGGCTGATAAGTAATCTCCTTGGTCAGAAATATATACAGAAATAATGCTGGCTGGTATGGATTTATATTCGTTTGTTATTCTATTTTCAAAATGTATTACATTCATTTGTTTATTGCATCACGTTTATTTGTCTCCTACAACTGTTTCAAACATGTCGGTAGAAAAAATAAAAATGGATAAAATCGAGCAGCGTGCGGTGATTAAGTTTTTGACTAAAGAAGGGAAGGGGAAAGAAGGGAAGGGGAAGGGGGCGCCTTCGGAGATCAGACAGCGTATGTTACGTGTGTTTGGCAGTTCGTGCTCTTCCGAATTTGTTATAAAGTTTTGGTCAAAGCAGTTTAAGTTAGGTCGTGAGAGCCTGGAAGATGATCCTCGTAGCGGAAGACCAGTTTCGGCCGTCACCGATGAAAATGTAGCCAGGGTGAAAAAATATATATTAGAGGACCGACGAGTGAAGCAGTGGGAGATAGCTAGAGATGTGGGCGTCAGTAAAGAGCGAGTCAATGAAATAAGTCATGAGCATTTGAACATGTCCAAGGTTAGTGCACGTTGGGTCCCCAGAATGTTGACTGCATTTGACATGGAGAGGCGTGTCAAATGTTGCGAAGTGTTTTTGGACATGAGTCGAGGGAAAGAGGAAGAAATAATTTCTAGAATTGTAACATGTGATGAGACTTGGATTCGACAATGGGACCCGGAAAGTATGCAAGAGTCGTTACAGTGGAAATTTAAGGATGAGAAGCCGCCTCGGAAATTCAAGGTCTGTCCATCGGTAGGTAAACTTATGGCTACAATCTTTTGGGACACAGAAGGGATTTTGCTCATACATTATTTACCGAGGAAAACTACAATGAATGCTGATTATTACTCAAACTTACTATATCAACTAAGAGAGAGAATAAAAGAAAACCGGCGAGGTAAACTAAGCGAAGGAATTCTGATTTTGCACGATAACGCATCAGTGCATACCGCCCGCACAACGAAGCTAGCAATTAAAGACAATGGCTTCGAAACCATTGACCACCCCCCTTTTAGTCCAGATTTAGCCCTCTGTGACTATTTACTGTTTAGACTTCTCAAGAAAGACCTCAGGGGACGATGGTTTATGACCGATGACGAAATGAAGGCTGCGGTTACTGACTTTTTTGACGACAAACCAAAAGATTTTTTTTAATGGTTTAAATTCAATATTTGAAAAATGTAATGAGTGCATTTTACTAGCAGCGGACCATATAGAAAAAAAAAATTGCCACGACAGTCTTTTGTTTCATTGTTAACCACTCACTTGCTTTGAATTTTGAGTTGAACTCTAATTTATAACAAAATATGAGCGTTGACAGGCAACTCTAGTTGCCAAAAGCAATTGAGTGGTTAGGTAGATTACTTTTCAGCCGCCCCTCGTACTTACTTAACGTGATTTTTTCCTCATGATGGTACCTAATTAGAAAATATTTATGCCATTGATTTTATCGTACAATAAAATGTACAGAAATTCAGTTTGCTTAAACACATGTGTGTCAGTGACCGTGTAACCGTTAACTTCTGTGAACAGTAAATGTATTTTTATTTTATTTATTTTTATTTATGCATGTAAAATAAATGTTCTTTCTACGTGCTTTTATTTTACTATTTAATTAAAACCGTCGGTGTAACGGTTCGGATATAAATTTAACTTATTAATATTTTTTTTTCAAAAATTGAATATTCCGAACGGAGTTCGAATATTCAAGCGACCTTTGAATAAGGAGCCTTCGAAAGACCAAATACCTACTGTGAGTCAAGCACGACTTGTCGAATCCTGCGTAACGTTAAGGTTATCGTATCGAGATCGAGAAACCTCATACAAAATTTTAGTTCCAAATACGCTCACGGGCGGGCGCTGTTCCAAACGTCATACAAACTCGACAACGTTTACTATTCGATTTTACGTGACGCAGGATTCGAAAAGTCGTGCTCGACCCTCTGTAAACTGCAAAATAAAAAAGATAAGATCGATATCAAAACAGAAGATATCTACTCAGATACTAGAGCGAAACATCAAAGTACAATAAAGATTAGGTACTAAACGTTTGAAAACACTTTAAGATTATATCAGCATGTCTCCCTTTTACACTAGCTAACCAGTAGGTAGATGCAGTGCAAAACAGATGGATGCTTTATCTTTATAAACCCTAGTACGCCAGACAGATACGGACAGATTGAATCATAAAACGTATCATGCATCGTCATCCGTCCGTGTCGCAAACGGAACCACTACGACACGACCCGACCCGACAAAGGTAAATATATTAATCCAGGGGAGCAGCAGAAGAGCGATTATGGGTCTATTGCGGGTATCGACGATTAAACGATATAATTAAGATGTGCGGTAAATGGTAACTGTCCAAACAGAATGATGCTATTACGAGAGCTATTTCGTATAGCCGTTTTCTGAAGATACACGAAAGTCGTCGAGGAAAATCTAGTAGCTCTGTGAGCTGTAGATCTCACGAGCTCATTTTCGAATATACATAGGTACCAATTTCTTTATTTCCAAAAAGTGTAGGTATACCTACAAAAAAACTACATAATTATCGAAATTGCTCACAAAATTTCATGAGAATCGGTTGAGAAATGCGACCTGTAGAGGAGAACAGCCGGACAGACGGACATACGGACATACGAAAGCATTTTTATCAAAGCTGAAACGGAGACGCTTCGCTCGTTTCGCTCGCTCGGTCAACAAGCTGCAGCATTCACTGATTTGTTGATGAGGAGCCATGAAGACGATAGCGTTGGTATGATGGCTTCTGCTTCCAATATGATTGGTACTTTGATATTGCGGACGAGATAGTGCAAAGGTACGTTTTGAATCGTCTTACTATACCAATCAGCATTATTGCAATGCGGCATGTAAGCCGTGTAAGAGCTCTACCAGAAACTCTTCGTAACAATAATCTAAGAATAAGAAGTTTATTTGATTTCTCCACCACCAAGTACAATGTTAAAATTAAGATACACTAAGTTGCAATTGTCAGACTTGTGTGGGGGAGACTGGTGCGCGAACTAGGGATTCCTGTGTGTCAGGTCACCAGATGTCAAGCAACAGATGTCTACTTCACAACCGTGTTTATCTCGGCCGCCGCAATCGATACAAAGCGACACGACAGTTGGAAGCTGATGGGAGGAGTGTCGAGCCTCATTACGTTTCAATCGCATTACGCCACCTCAATGCCAAGTTCGTTGTCTAACACAACATTCCCGGCTTTTACGTTGATTTGTTTGTACCCTTGACCAACGGATCATTTCACACCTCTGTATTCTCCGAAGGTACGCCCTGCGCCATCCGATCGCAATTGAGTAGACTAATAACATTCTGCAATCTAGTCACGCGTCAATAGTTCGAAAAACACTTAGAAAACCGAATTATAGACGTACGAAATTCAATTCAGAATGATGTCGCGTGAGGATTAAATGAAAGGTAGCCTTCTATTGTGTTACAGAAAACGAAATAACAGCTTTCAAAATTCGCCGTCCGCTCAAAACGCTCGGCTTCGATTCGAATCAGTAAAATATTCTCTAAATGAATTTTGTGAGCCCTTTGAGGATTGTTGGCGAAGTAATTACTCGGTTCAATTTACAAAGATTTGTTTGTCAGAAATACTACGATATTAAAATGTTTAAATTGACTTTTTATGCAATTTTTCAGCCGTTTCGAAACCTGTATTTTAAAAGCAGAGCCTTTGTATTTCACCTCCAATAGGTTTTTTAAATAGTCTGCTTTGTATCTCATGCACGTTAAGGCCTATCCTCTTTACAGCCACTCGTGTCTGTGACAAGCATAAATGTGCAATGTAAACACGATATAACATTATAAATGCGAAGTTGGTTACCACTTCACGCTGAAACGGTTGGACGCATTTTGGAATTAGGAACGAAAATACCTAGCTTATACCCTAGATTAACCCTTTTCCAGACATAGTACAATGAGCAGCCACATAAGTGTAGTTATAATTTCAACCCTAACACCGAGATTTAAAATTTAAATCAAATTGAATTTACTACAATAGTTAGGTACTTGTCTTAAAATCATTGCGAAATATATTACTACTTATTGTGAATATACATTTAGTTTTTTTGCTAAGCCTAGATTGGCGCAGCATGGAAAAGTGTTAAAACCTTGCCTACCTTTTTAACTGACTTCAAAAAAGGAGGAGGTTCTACGTTCCACTGTATGTATGTTTTTTATCAAGGAAAACTGCATAGTTCCTGGGGGAATTATTATTCGTCTATAATCAACAAAGAACATACGTACTTAACACACAGGGTTAGTTTGTGATGTTTTTGTTCATGTAAATAAAAAAGACGGCACCCGACTGCGCAAAAGTTAACTTATTTAGTTCCTAATTACATTTTTTTTGTCGGGGGCTTTGTAAATTGAAATTATTATTCTTTTGTCACTTTTTACACTTCAATTTCTAAGACATCAACGGACTCCCGGATTCTGGCCCTCGAACTTAGCCATACTAAAGACACCAGTGTCCCACGTTTTTGTTGATTTGAACTTGACAAAACCCCAGACACTTTCATTTCAAAATGTAATATCTCTAAAACGGCTGAACCTTGATAAAACATGTCTAAGAACCATCCCTGTAAGACCTGCTTTCAAATGAAAAAAACACATTCAAATCGGTTCAACCGTTGAAGAGCTACAGGTCGAACTTATAATACCCCTTTTTTTGCGTTGGGGGTTAAAAAATAAAAGCCTCCAAAGCACAGACAATGAGATTATTCCGCTTCGTGATCCAGCCTCTGTAAGTATTTACTTCTGGGAATCGGGTCAGTCCTTAAACGATCGCTCACAAATCATACGTAAAAAACAACAAACAAAACTACACTAACAAAACAAAAAATCAAATCAAATAAAATCTAGGGTCGAAAAGCGAAAGTATAGTCGTTCGTCAGGCAAGCTATTATCAATGTGCTGGAGCAAAAGCAGTTCGTAAATTAATTATATCGGAAAAAGAAGTGAACGCGTAGGCAGCGAAAACAAACAAAGTTATGTAGGTTATGTCTTTTTTTTTTAATTCATCCCATAAGGGATAGGCAAAGGAACTGAGTCCATACAGCCACGTCTGATGTGTTTTGTAAATTTCTGTATATTAAGGTCCTGTCACCGTCAGAGTTGTGTCAGTCTGTCCTAGTCACGTCCTGTCAGCTGCTCATGCCTTCCGTAAAGCGATAGTGTACTTTACGGCGAGCAGCAGCCGGCGGATATTTGGGGGTCACAAACAGAGGGAATACGCGTTTTCACTTGAATTCTTCATTTACTGGACACTGTCACGTTAATTTGTTGTATAATACACTATCTTTATTATCCACCAAACAACATTTAGCACAGAAACTAAAATTCAAATAACGATACGATCCACTCTCATCGGTTTCCCGCCAAATTCCTAGGTTATGTCTGTGAAGACAGCTGTCAGATGTCTTATTTTTTTACCACAGATGTTTTTCTGTAATATGCGATGGACCAAGGAAAACGCAAAACCAGCCGTCCTAGGTCCAGAACGTGACGGAGGAAGATGTTTTAATTATTCAACAATCAACGAAGCAAAAGAAAAATCTCAAACTTTTATCAGGTACTAAGGAAGGTTATTCCTATCATCAGAAAAAAAATTAAGCAATTGTTAGATTTTCATCCATTCCCAATTGCTTTGCCGTGACGGTCTCGCTCACAATCTCGCCAAATTACTGTAGTATTCATTCACTAGACACGTGCCGCGGAACAAGCAAGAAACCATTTGAAGGGTCCACGGAAAGAACATGTCTGGCCATCGTTTAGCGAACGTTTTGAGCATCGCGATTTGAAAGTTTGTAACGATGTAATTTAATTATCCATATTATTTTCGTTTATGCACATCTTTTTTTAAAGTGATAAAAAACAAGACACATAAATATTTGAATCTGTAACTGAGTGGTAACTTATTATAGTCTATTGAGTGCTCTACATTTTGAGATTAAAATCGCATTTTAAAAAAGAAAGTGACTAGACGTGTTCTTTCCGTGTACCCTTCACGTCGTAATAAGTTTGAGATTAGTCGTTTGGTTGAATTTCATTTCAACAATCTCTCTCATCTATCTCTAAAACGGTTGCACCGATTTTGCTGCAAGTTAGCCAAGAACTATTTCGATTAAATTAACTTCCGATTAAAAAAAAACCGTGTTCAAATAAGTGTAATCGTTTAGGAGCTACGATCATACAGAAAGACACGCGTCAAACTTATAACACAACACCCCTCTTTTTAGTAAGTATGTCGGGTGTTAAATTAAAAAAGTGGCTACGTCGTCTCCGAAAATCAGGCTCCGTGGCTCCGTCAGTTATAAGTATAATACTTGTGTGTCTAATAAATATTTCTTTATTTCTTTCTTCTTTATACCTAAACTGCCATGTAACACACTACTTGAAAAGCTCTTGGCCGGTTTTAATAAGAGTGGGTACACAACGGGGTAGGTACACAGTTGACCACCCTCACGGAGTGGTCTTGTAGTGGTTAGAGTAAATCAGTCCAAAGTTAAAGTAAAGTCAGCAAGCGTAACTTTGCTACCCTAGGGAACGATAAGGCGGAGGGCGGAGTTATTTTGCCCTAATGAGCAATTTGCATCAAAACGGCCGCCATTCCGCTTAAATACTTTTAATCACTGTTTTGAAGCTTTGTTAATTAATTAGTTGTAAGTTGTGCGTTTTAAAAGGATTTTTGGCATTGTTCGCGTTACCTTTTTACTACGAAGTTGGATGAGTAATTCAATTATACAGAATCCTAAATTGGCGACTCGAAATTTTTTTAGAGTTTCAAAAGAAATCGTTTAAATTGATGGGTAGGGTAGGATAGGGTAGAGTTAACCTACAATAGAGAACACAAGAGCTTTATGTTTGTGGATAGTGCGTTTTCTATCAAAACAAAACTAAAAAAAAACTATTTAAAAGCTAGGTAAGTGTAAGTGTCAGTATAAGCCAGAGAAATATCTAATATTGCTTAATCTACAATCATAATTATGAACTAAAAGCAACCAATTCGCTACGTATAATGCGAAAAATGTGTCGTCATTATGCAATGTCTGCAAAGTGGGTATAGAGTTAACATCTAATTCAATCAATTATTTACTGACGAGTTTTTAACATAGTATGTTTGATATGTTTCTAGGTCAAGCTTTCATCTCCTCCGGTCACTTTTTAATACACAAGACAAGCTATCGGTAGCCAATAACAAATGGAGAGCTAGCTATGATTGTTTTTCATTTTCGAGAAAAAATAAAGCCTTATACAGAAAGATTAGGGTTTCGATCTCTCGATGGCGGCTTGTTACTTGGTCTACGTTATTGCACTCGAGAGATATGTCCCGCCAAAACTGTTTCTGTTGGAATTTGGTTTGCGAGACCATAAAATTATTGACTCTTTTCACTCTTATGCCCTGATCTTGGCCTCCTGGCTCTTATTTATACGAATTTGGCTGTCACATGGTTAAATTAACTACTTGAACGGAAAAGCAATCTCATATCTTAGATAGAAAGATATGTCGAATGAGTACCTATACCTATTATTATTCGTAGGGCGAATGCGATTATTATGGCGCGCTTTAGACAATAAAGCCATAGGTTGTGTCTGTTCTAGATAAAATATGTTTTGTGCGTTCCTTGCCAAGTGAAATAAAACAAAATGAAAATCATGATCTCAGTAGGAGTATCTTTTTGTATTTTTTCTCCCAATTTTTTATTTTTACGGTTTTCCCGTGAATATCAATTATATTTTTTATAAACTCACTGAAACATGAATACACAGAAAAAAACCAGAAAAATGCCAACCCCGGGAATCGAACCCGGATCCTCGACACTCCGGGTCGTGTGCTTTTCCCCTACACCACGATTGGACATAGAGGAAAGGCCGAATTTTTTCCATGTATTCAAATCTTAGCTTGTTTTTATCACTTTTTGCAGTGACTAGCGCCATCTATGCGATTACTTCGTAAACCGAAAACAACGCACCCTTTCGAAACTTATCAGTTTACCCAGGCTCAACAACGAGATGGCGCACTAAAGCAATCAATTCATGATCTCAGTAGGAGTATCTTTTTGTATTTTTTCTCCCAATTTTTTATTTTTAAAAATTCGGCCTTTCCTCTATGTCCAATCGTGGTGTAGGGGAAAAGCACACGACCCGGAGTGTCGAGGATCCGGGTTCGATTCCCGGGGTTGGCATTTTTCTGGTTTTTTTCTGTGTATTCATGTTTCAGTGAGTTTATAAAAAATGTAATTGATATTCACGGGAAAACCGTAAAAATAAAAAATTGGGAGAAAAAATACAAAAAGATACTCCTACTGAGATCATGAATTGATTGCTTTAGTGCGCCATCTCGTTGTTGAGCCTGGGTAAACTGATAAGTTTCGAAAGGGTGCGTTGTTTTCGGTTTACGAAGTAATCGCATAGATGGCGCTAGTCACTGCAAAAAGTGATAAAAACAAGCTAAGATTTGAATACATGGAAAAAATTCGGCCTTTCCTCTATGTCCAATCGTGGTGTAGGGGAAAAGCACACGACCCGGAGTGTCGAGGATCCGGGTTCGATTCCCGGGGTTGGCATTTTTCTGGTTTTTTTCTGTGTATTCATGTTTCAGTGAGTTTATAAAAAATGTAATTGATATTCACGGGAAAACCGTAAAAATAAAAAATTGGGAGAAAAAATACAAAAAGATACTCCTACTGAGATCATGAATTGATTGCTTTAGTGCGCCATCTCGTTGTTGAGCCTGGGTAAACTGATAAGTTTCGAAAGGGTGCGTTGTTTTCGGTTTACGAAGTAATCGCATAGATGGCGCTAGTCACTGCAAAAAGTGATAAAAACAAGCTAAGATTTGAATACATGGAAAAAATTCGGCCTTTCCTCTATGTCCAATCGTGGTGTAGGGGAAAAGCACACGACCCGGAGTGTCGAGGATCCGGGTTTGATTCCCGGGGTTGGCATTTTTCTGGTTTTTTTCTGTGTATTCATGTTTCAGTGAGTTTATAAAAAATATAATCAAAATGAAAATGACCAATAAAAATGAGTTATTTTAACTACTTACCTACATAAGTTAGAGCTTTTATGTAAACAAGGGTTACAGTTCTCGAAGAATGAACTCAATCCCCGGAAATTAGATGTGCACTTTTAGGGGTAAACTGTAGATTTCTTGGATGAGGAAAACCGGCGAAGCTGCAGGAAACAGCCCTATCCTCATACGATTTACTGATCTAACGATCCGTTGCGCGTTTCGTGAGATTGTGTGGGAATAATTGTTTCGTTTACTTCGTCATTCTGGCCATATTGCATCCGTAAGAAAAATAATAAAAATACCTTATGGCCGTATTAATACTAGGGAGTATAGTGCATTGTGATAAGTGGAGAGACAAATAAATGATTCTGATAACATTCCATACTCTCTCTCTCTCTCTCTCTCACACACACACACACACGCATGTCTTTAACCATTACGCACCCATACACACAGAAACAACAGATGAACTAAAACTGTCGAAAACTGAACTTCATCCGTGCTAAAACGAATAGTGTAGCTTCCATGAATCTGACTCTCGTAAAGCCAATAACGTCGAATATTTTATCAAACAGTCAATCGGTCAGCTGAGCTAATAAACGGGATGTAACGATATGTCACAGCGAATAACGCTGGATAAAAATACGCCGTGCGAAAAATCGTTATTAGTTATAAGCACGTCGTGCTCTTTTGAAATTCTTTCTATGATCTTGCATCGGTAAATCAATTCAACCAGGTTTGTATCTAATTCAGTCCGGTTGAGTCTTTTAGTCTTTACTCCTAAGACAGCGCTTTCTGTTTCGAGCCGTTACCAGACACACAGAAACAAAAGTTGTATTTCCTATACAAAAAGGGTCAACCAACAGTGATCACCACCGCTCATAATAGACATCTGCAACACCAGGCCTAAGGTGAAATGCCTCTTGTGCCTAATATTTCCAAGGATGTCATACTCTCCACACCACACCATAACGCAACAGAATAACTAAAACATTAACATTAAACAATATTGCATTATTAACTAAAATGTTGTATGTAGCTGTAAAATAGACATTTTACGTTTGTCACGCACACAGAAAATACGCAAAGTTTCGAGTAAAACTACGTATTACTCGTAAGTACCCACGCGTCCCAGTCCCGCTGAAAGACATGAAAAATAGAAGGAAAAGGCATTATCATATAAATCACCGAATAAATGAGGAACTGCCTATTGCAGCAGGGCAGCCGAATTCCTCTCGAGATAACAGGATGTAGGGCTCGTCGGGGCCAATTTGAAGGCCTAGTTGTGTGTGTATAGTGGCTCTTTTGACCACACGGAGACGTAATGAATTATTGGTATTAATACATAACCTAACACTAGATATCAAGCTGAATAAATAACATGATTAACTGTTAATTACACGTGGTACTAGGCAATTTTGTACGAAAGGGGCGAATGACATACTACGACATAATAAATCGACTTTTTTTTCAATCCCGCGTAAAACCTTTTAATGCTCTGTCATTTAATATTTTAATATTTAACAAAGAAATACGGTAAACTGAAACCATTAGTCTTGTGACGATTCGGTTTCAAGGTACAGAACCACTCTAGAACTTTAAAAATCAAAGATACGATGTGTGCAACATAAATTGTTGGTTTGCAACAAAATTCAAACTTTTCTCATTCTAAGTATGACATTGAAAGTTTGTTATAATAACCGAGCAACAGCACCACGAGACAAAAACTACATGTATCAATTGTGTGGTTGCATTTGAAATACTTAACTCTTTTTCTTAAATGGAAATATTAACCGACTTTAAATGTGAATAAAATTAAGTATATTGCAAAACTGATTTTGATTAAAAAATATGTGGACGCACCACTGGACGACCAGATGGCCTAGTGGTTAGCGACCCTGACTATGAAGCTTGAGGTCCCGGGTTCGAATCCCGGTCGGGGCAGATGTTCGTATGATGAATACGAATGTTTGTTCTCGGGTCTTGGATGTTTAATTTGTATATAAGTATGTATTTATCTATATAAGTATGTTTATCCGTTGTCTGGTGCCCATAGTACAGGCTTTGCCTAGTTTGGGACTAGGTCAATTGGTGTCAATTGTCCCATGATATTCATTTATTTATTATTTATTCGTATTCTATTGAACAAAAATATATAAATGCCTACTTTGTCTACTGACAATTTCCGGAGAAATCGAGTAACAAAAGGATACAGATGATTCAATTTTCGTGGGACAATTGACACCAACTGAGTGAGTCCCAAATTAAGCAAAGCTTGTGAGACAAATATATACTCAAATGCACAGTTAAACACCCAAGACTCGAAAGCAAATATTCGTATTCATCATACCTACAAATGCCATGCCCGACCGGGATTGAACCGGGATTTGAAGCTTTGTAGTCAGGTTCTCCAACCACAAGCTGACTTTCAGTTGAGGAAATTCTGCTTTTCGAAGTCAGTTAAAAATCAGAAGTACCTTTAGCAGTAACCTTGGGCTGTGCCCTAACCCTTTTATATGCATAGCATTTAAAAGTTTCGCGGTAACAAGTAACAAAAAATAAAAGAACTCCCATTCCAATATTTTACCTGGTAACCCTAACAAGTTTCAAGATCATAATCTTAACGCGCCTAGACATCTCGAACAAGGCTGGCTTGTTCCTCGGCTTTCTTTTAATTAATTAAAACAAGCCCAGCGAAGCCTATGCGTTAGTTTAAATCAAGTTCTTAAGTAATTACACAGATGTTAAAAGCGTACTAGTGCCTCTAGATAAATGGAAAGTTTAATCTGTTCAACATTTAAATTTGCGTACCCCGAGATATTGCTGATGACTGGATGAGCGTTTTCACATTATCCGATCCGATATCTGTTTCGGACGCCTATCGCAAGTTAAATGTGTGTTTTAGGTCTCCGATATCGGATCGGATGGTCTGAAAGGCATAACTTCCAAAAGGCAAGAAAGGCATTCTACTTGCCCCCATATCAGATATCGGCGTCCAACGCTAACGTGTGGATGGATAATATGAAAACACTCTAAGATGGTCTATTAAATCTAAAGTAGTAGTTAAGCTTTGTATCTATTTTCTGCTTTTCTCCCTTACGAATTATAAAAAAAAGTGCTTACCACTTATCTTGAGCCGTCATTACATAGGTTACTCCAAGACATTACTTACCTAATTAAAACTTAACATATTTTTTTTAGGAACAGCTATTAAAGCCAGTAAACAAGTAGTCGTGAATATTATTGAACCGAAGATAAATGTACAACAGAATCCCACAAAACACAAATTAGGAAAAGGAGCCAAGGGCAAAGATAAAGGACGTAAAATTGTTGGTTTGACCGCTAAAGGATTTGCAGTCTTAATGAGGGCAAAGTTCTATAAAAGTCCCCGAAATCATAACTACAGGAAGTTATCTCTACAGCGCTTGTAGGCGTAGGATGCTTCAAATGAAAAATGTCCACTGCTCAAAAATTGCTAGGGTTCAAACTGAATATTCGATGCGTGGATCCACAACTTGGATGAGAATGAAGTGATGAAGTATGAGACCATAAAAAGGCGTTGAACGTGTTTACATTTCGTCGCTATACTTTCTCAACCTCGTATCTTACCGATATATTTAGTTCCAAAGACAACTCTATGTTGATTTAAACAGTGTTGTTTTGAGAGAGAGAGAGAGAGAGAGAGAGAAACATTTATTCACATACATTCGACACATACCAAACCAAACCAAATAATATCGGTAAGATACGAGGTTGAGAAAGTATAGCGACAATTTTTCATCAGCCAAGTTATTATTCTGTCAAACATACCGATACCGATATTGTGATCGGTACCGCAGTGGAAAAAGAAATAAAAGTAGGTAATAGTGCATTAAACGGACCACTCAAGTATACTTAATGTCATGTTCAAAGTAGGTAACTATATAAACACGTAATCAGTGTGTGAGCAACCATTAAGCCTGTATTTATTGAGCTTATCCTCATCGCACATTCTTCGTGCCCACATCCTAGTTCACGATGACGATAAAATTCAGAAAAGACATCCCTTCAATAAATAAACAACAAAATGTATTTACCTGCTTAACGCTAAAAACATCGGAAAACCGAGGAAAACCCATTTATTTTTCTCTCGGTAAAGAAATCCCCGTACCGTTTTAGTTAAAGGTAAATCTATAACTTTTCAATTATATTAGTACGCTGACGCCAGTTTCTGCACGTTTTCAATAAAGATAATCTAGAAGCTAATACAATCGCAGCGTTTAAAGTTTTATAAAACTGACAATATATCCATAGTAACTGATCGAGGTACGTCAACAACACTAGCAGCAAAATGTATCAAATGTTTACATTATATTACATTTAATTCCATTTATTTCGAATACATTATGTCACGAGTATCTTTCTTATTTACATAAAGTTTTTAAAGTTAACGCAAATTTTGATCAACAGCGAGGAATAAACCAAAAAAAAATCAAGTTTTAATACGATCCAAGGGGCGAAGTCCTGAAGAGATAACGGAGTTATAAAGACCAATATAGAATCTTCAAGTGCCGTATTTTAGATTCGACTCTGGCGCGAACATTGTTCTAGACTTCGAACTTTTACTTTATTGACGAAATTTGAAAACTTTATTGAGGACGTTGCACCCTGGGAAAGCCGAATTGATTCTGTCTTGATAAGATCTGTCACGTAAATGGTAATCGACAATTTGAAATGTGTTCAAACAGATACGATCTTTTTGGCGTATTTTTTTAACCCCTGACGAAAAAGAGGTGTGTTCTAAGTTTGACCTGTGTATGTGTGTATCTGTCTGTGGAATCATAGCTCCCAAACGGATAGACTGATTTCGATTCAGTTTGTTTTAATAGGTTTACCAGTTTTTGAAATATTGACTTTCAAATTTTCTAAGTTGGTTAGGTTAGGTTATTTTATCTTTCAACCTTGACGCTGGCTAAATTATCTTTCTGAACAGTCAGAAGCCATTAAAACAATTGCCTTTGATCTGTGGCTATGATCTATGTAGGTATTATGATGGCTATATTCTACTATGATCTCACCTGGTCCCCCATGCCGGTGATGATAGGGGTGTTCCAATAGGCCGCAAGTCTCGCTACTGGCTCCAGAGCGAAGGCACAGGCTGGCCCAATGAAAGCGATCACGTCGTCCTTGAAATGCATGTCTGCTGCTAACCCTGGAGCGACGGCGCCCGAGCAGGACGGGTAGCTGCGGGAGAGAAGGATGGTTAATGAGGAACAGATTAGAAGCTACACAGGCTGTGTTTAGGTATAAGATTGAGATTAGTGCGCGACCCTACTTTACCCTACTACAAAATAAAAATGACATGAAAACGTGGGTAGTTGTGCGCCGCCGTCAGCTGTGCCGAGTAGCCTTAGCGTGCAGTTTTCGTTTCACTACCGATTAGTCCGAAATATGTCGAGCTATATTCGACTGGCATATGTACGTGAGTTGTCTGTTTATTTCACTATGTATGATTGAAAATTGTATCTTTTTGTATGTTTTTTATTACTTTTCTTATATTATGGTTTTCTAATAAACTGTTCCAAGAAGACATTTTTTAATAGTAAGATGGTGGTTTTATGAAGTCTTTTCATACTATTTTTTTATATAAGTACCGACCTGGGCATATAAATAAATAAATATCTCGTATGGCATGGAATTCATTGTTATTTAAGTAAATAGGAAATTTTATGCTGAAACCAACGATATATGGTTTATGTTACGATATCCAACCGTTTTTTTTTATTTAATTTTTTCATAATTCGCGGAAAATTCGCGAACATTCGCGAAAAGAATCTGCCACTTGACGGTGAAAAAAATAACGTAAAAAACATGGCCTCTGCCACTTGTCCGCTATGTACAAATTAGTACATGCCAAATGAAAGGATAAATAAAGTTAAAGCTGAATGCAATATACAACATACAAGGCTATATGACAACTACACTCGCGTCACGTATTACAGTTCGCGCTAGCACTCTCTGGAATAAAAATCGTGTATCCTATCCTGAACTACTCAGTGTGAGCAGAATACTAAACGGAAGTATATACCTACATATAATAGTCCAGTGAATTAAATAGTACAGCCTAAAAATAAATCACACAAACTGCAAACTTATTGGTTTAAGCAATCGAAATAAAAATCATAATCGTAGGTTCGATAAAAACAGAACAGACCACTAAGTTATAGCGTTATAATTATAATGATTACCTACTACTGTTTCTAAGTGCTGATGGGCAATTGGGCACAGGCCTCCTCTCAGAATG
Source organism: Clepsis dumicolana (assembly GCA_963691665.1). Lineage (NCBI taxonomy): Eukaryota > Metazoa > Arthropoda > Insecta > Lepidoptera > Tortricidae > Clepsis > Clepsis dumicolana. Next base: position 3,714,364 of record OY829522.1, on the reverse strand, counting down.
AGAATGCTGATTGGTTTCCTCACAACGTTTTCCTTTACCGAAAAGCTCGTGATACAAATGTAATTTATCACATAAATTTCCAAAAACAGAGGTGCGAGTTGGGGATCGAACCCACGACCCTTCCGCTTAAGAGGCATAGGTCAAACCACTAATTGTACGCTGTCACGACTTTTTAAACTCGGTTCGTATGGCACATTTTACTAGTAATTCGTAGCCAACTTCTTTTCCAGCTTACCCTGAAAAGCTTGAACACATAGTCCTGCAGTAGTTTAATTTCCTTCACGGCAGTATATGCAAAATAACGGATTTGCATAGACCTCATTTCAAGGTTTTCGGAGAGAGCACACGCGTAAAGTAAATGTTTATAACCTCGATGTAATGGGGTCAAAAGCGAGTACTTAAAAACTGAAACCAGTGCACATCAAGTAATAAACACATTTAGTGCCCGTTAAAAGTCTGCCTCTCTTCAACACATGCAAATTCAGAAGCGCCAGCGAGAGATGTAAGAATAACGCCTTGGTTTAATACAGAGTAAGTGAAGATTCTGAATGAGAAAGACACATGGAATTGTGGCATCTGCTATGTACCTACCTAAAACCCCCATTTTACCTACCTATACCAACAATAATAACTTTTCTGTTAAAATCCGAGCAAGAGCATGTCGGGCTATGCCTAGTGTAGGGTTCCGTAACCGTTACTACAAAGAAATGCAGTACCGATGAAAAGGGCGTATCTTCATGGCACTTACGTCCTTTTGTTGAGAAGCGCAGTTTTTCGGCAATAACGCAAAAAAAGGTAAATACGATCATGTTGAAAACAATTTTCGTTGAAAGGATTTATTAAGCGTTACTTTTGCAATTTTTTTTCACATCTGGACCTACGGTTTAGATACAATTTATGCAACTTTCGGAGCGATTATTTCCGGAAATATTTGCTTAATCAGACGAACATGACGAAGACATAAGAGTTCCGTTTTTGTCGTTTTGCCTACGGAACCCTAAAAAACTTATTTTTTCGATGGCGATACGATAACGTTATTCGATTCTTGGTTAAAACTCGTGTTTGAGCCACTGTGTTAATAAATCCGAGCTGAGGCCCGCGTACGAACATTCGAAACCTGCGTAACGTAATCCAGTGCCCCAAGCACGACTTGTCGAATCCTGCGTTACGTTACGGTTATCGTATCGAGATCGAGAAATCTCATACTAAATTTTAGTTCCAAATACGCTCACGGGCGGGCGCTGTTCCAAACGTCATACAAACTCGTTATAGTTTACTATTCGATTTTACGTGACGCAGGATTCGACAAGTCGTGCTTAGGGCACTGTAGTAAACGTTATCGAGAAATTTGTACATGACGTTTGGAACAGAGGGTCGAGCAAGACTTTTCGAAACCTACATCACGTAAAATCGAATAGTAACGTGGTACGTACGTACGGTCTAAAGCGACGTACGTACGGATTACCGAGGTTGCTGGTTCAAGTCCACCTGCTTAACGAATTTTTCTTTGCATTGTCATTGTATGTTGAATTTCATACTATGAATGTTTCATAAAAATAAAACAAAAATAATCAATAAATCGATTATTTTCATTTGCGTTTAAAGACTGAACGCCAATACAACCATGAACAAGAACGATAAAAGAAATCGAAATAGATTACAGTATTGTATTTTTTGATATCTGTTAAATTGGCATAAAACACTGTCTTAAAATCATTGTTAACTGTGGGTTTTGGAAGCTATAAACAACCGAGCAATGATCAAGTTTCAAACATTAATTCATTAGCCAGCCATAAAACAGCAATTTAATTGTTAACTTTACAGCTTTTGCTATTCTTGCATCTTTAACTGGTTCCAATAACTCCTTCGCGCTCGTTAAAAAAACAAACCTGCCCAGTTTATTAAATTCCTGTTTCACTCGTGCATATTAAAATTTGCTAAAAATATATTCTTTCATTCAATTAGGCTGTTTTACTGACGGCACATAATTATTATATTGTCATTGGAGCTTTATGCGTCTACCTAATGTACCAAAATTCAAGTAAATTCGACCACTGGAGTGTGTTACAATTCACTTGTTGATCGTAAATACCTACACACCTACAAACATTGCAAGTACAATACTTAAAAAAATACTAAACGATGGTCATGTTTTTCTCTGGTAAGTAGGTAGGTTACATACATACGTGAACATCAAGAGTTTTTAATGTTCACGTAAATTAACCACATAAAAACAAGCATTTCAAGCAAAACATTCTAAATTGTCGTGAACACTTTGTTTTTGTTTATTCGAGGTGGTCTCAGTTAAAAAAGTTAGACAGGTTTAGAAATATCTCGACTTTTTATATCATCATTCATTATCATCATCATCATATCAGCCAGAAGACGCGCACTCCTGGACATAGGCCTTCCCCACGATCTCCACGTCGATCGGTTTTGTGCTACCCGCAGCCAATGACTTCCTGCGATCTTTACCAGATCGTCTGTCCACCTTGCGGGAGGCCTACCAACATAGGGAAATTTTATAATTGGGTACCAACCTGCCCTGAACTTTTTGCAGCTCAACTCCGTGGTGAGCCAGGAACTTCTCGTTGACTTTATCCAGAGCCAAGTCTACCGCCGGCCCGCACCGCTCCAGGTCGAACGGGGAATCCAGGCGGGAAGCCATCAGGACCCCGACTTTGTACACTGTGTGCGGAGCCAGCGAAAGCACCGGGGTTAGGAGGAGAAGGAACCACATCTTAAGTTAGGGGAGGTTACTGGAAAAAGTTTAATAGCAAGGTTACTAGTTCCCGTTTTTAAAGCGTTTTTTAGACGCGTCTACTAGAAATAATCCTCTTTTTTATGGTTGATAGCAAGCAATTCTAAAATGTGTTTGGATGAACTTCATGAGCACGTTACGAGAGTTCGCGGCATTCGATTTGGGCGGACGCGAACGGGCGTCGCGGCCCGGCGTTGGGAGTGAACTGAAGCTGAAACGACGCTGAAAAGGGCAGGGGTGGGGGGAAGCAACAAGTCGTGATTCTTCCCGCCATTAACCTGAGACGAAATGCCGCGGTAGCGGATTCGCTTGAATCGATTTTAAGTTAAATAATGTATCCTGTCCAATGCGAATGAAAAAATATATTTGCCAGACTTTCTCTAACCATTTTTTTACTATAACTATTTCCATAACTTCACGTTCACTTAAAAACAAATTCTTTTGTGTGTATGTGTGTGTGTTTTGGACATAAGGACATAAGCAAAACTTTGGCCCTGGGCACAAATACTTAGGTAAGTAACTAAAATTGCAAGGATTTTCTGATTATGACCGAAAATTACATAATTTCTTTTAACCATCGCTGTCACAGTTTGTGGAGTTTGTTTATTTACATAATTTCCCTGGCACTTTAAGAAGCTTGTGTCATTCCTTAACTTGTGAGAACGTGGTTATTAAATCTCAACCTTTTCCGTGCCCAACTTCAGCGAGGCGGCTATTTTTGGTCCTCCACGCCTCATGACCCGTAGTCTTATATTATACTAGCTTATGCCCCGCGCTTTGCTCGCGTGAAAGAATAAAAAGTAACAAGTAATAACCTATCCCGGGGGAATTTCAAAAAATCTTTCTTATTGCAACCATCCCTATAATCATCTAAGTGTACGTGTGTGTACGTCTGCCAAATATTCAAAGCTCCAGTGGTTTGGGCTGTGATTTGATCACTGGGAGAGTCAGTCAGTCAGACAGTGACTTTCCTCATATTTATATAGATTCATTCATATTTTAACTTAATAAACGCGAATACAGGGCGAGGGACTGATTTTAGAAATTAACCTTGTGAAAATAAAACTACCTGTTAGGTAAATTCGATTTTAGGCTACGTAGTTATGAAAATGGATTAGCACCGTGATTTTCCTAATCCACTCTTATTTCAAATTGAAGATATGTAGTTTTTCTCCATTTTCGAATGATGTTTTCAGTTTTTTTCACTTCACAGTAACTTTTCTCGCTATTTTGTTTGCTGTCACGTATCTGGCGATGGAACGGTTAGTTATTTGCTAAAAAGGCCTTAAAAAGTAATTTTAGACGCATTTTTCGGAGAACAAAGGAACTTAGCGGATAATCTTGAAAAGGGTCGGGTCACCTCGCCGAAAGAGATTAGGGAAGATTAAAATAAGACTGCATGTTTGCAGCTCGATTCAGTGTTCTAAAGATTAACTACTTCTTTAAAGTAATATACAATTATTAGTATAACTTTAAAGTATTAATTTTATATGAAGGAGTAGGTAATAAATGCGCCAATATTCAAAACATGACATTTATTCAACAAAATCTACACACTGTTTACAATTTTCGCATAAAATATAATAACTTTACTAATTTGAAAAGATAAATAATTATTGGTGTTATAAATTATTAGGTACATTTAACAAAATACACAGACAGTTGGATAACCATTTCGCCGAACACAACTTACTCGTGAGAACAATTAAATACAATACACAATACACAATGTAATATTAATATCTATCAAATTTTGTAAGTACACAAGACGTTTGCGGATCGACACTGTTCTAAAACTTGAATACTAATATCATTACAATTTTCGTAGACCAATACTTATACCTATATTTTGAAAGAAATATACTTCACTGGTCGAAGATGAATAGAAAAAAAAAACAGTATTTTAAGTAGGTAAATAAAGTATACAAGAGTGGTAAAGAAATTTGTGAAAACCCACTATCACTAAAAAGATAAAGTAGCCTATAGCCTAGCCTACTAATACAAACAAACCACAGACTATTGTAAATATTGCTGTCGTGAAATACAAACTATTGTTCCCTTAAAAATTCAAAACGAAAAACAATTCGAATCTCAGAGCAGTACCAACCCCCATATCAATAATATCCGCCTTTTAAATCATTCAAAAACACTACACCGGTCAAATCACCTACGTCGCCTAATACCATGATAACTACTCTATGGAATATCATTTAAAACTTTAAAAAACATTTTTTAAGCGTTAATATTAAATACTATGATCTGACTACGAGCCCTTTGGCCAACTAATGTGCGTTAAACCTCCAACAAAAATCTAATGGAACTTCAAGCGAGAGAATGACGTTGCGATCATATACCTCTAAGGCCGCCCCGCTCCAACTTGGGTTAAGCACTAACTCGGGATTAACTTGACGTACTTGTATCGTCCGACGTAAAGTCGGCCTAAACGTACTGTAAAATCTGCTGACGCTACGAAATAACGACAAAGTATTATTTTGCTGACTGGGTTAGGTATAACTAAGCGTACCTGGAAGATGGCAGGCGGCCAAATTTTCACAAGATACGCCTAGTGAAGAGCCTGTTGGATTATCGCGTAATTAAAACCCTCGCTTCTGCTTAAATTAAAATTAAACGCCGACAAGTTACAAACAATAAGACACAGGTACAAAGGCGGGTTTATCTCTTTAAAGGGTCTCTACCAGATAGATTTCAATCGGAAAGATCGTGCCAAAATGAAAGACTTTGTCTTCACGCTTCAGATGAGAGCTATAATTCAAATGTTCGTACAAACTTGGGCGTAAAACTTTAGACGTCGTAAGCGTCACATTAGCATATATCATCCACCATCGCAACCCCATCCCCTCGCGTCACCTCCGACTACAACATACAACACATGTAGACCCAACTAGTAACACACCAATGAAACAAACTTATTGTCAACCTTACTCACTGGACATAACGTACAATTAGAATGGTCAATCAAATTAAATGCAAATATATTAGGATCTCTGTACATTAATTATTTCACTAGTGAACCGCCACGTTAGACATCGAGTTACACAAAATAATGACTAGAACCTATTAGGTGATACTTTACTTTGAACTAATGCTCTACAAAACACCGCACTGAGTTGCAGAAATACACAACAAATTTCATCAATCTTCAGGACAATAGTCTCAAAGTCAATGTTTTTCTCCAACTCAATGTTTCTCGTCTAAGACGAAACTAAACTCTCTTTGTACTTAAATAGTACATTACATCATTACGATCACTATATTATAAATTGCGTTACGACCCTTTGGGGATAAGTAGGCATCACACGCCGTCGGCGCGGCAAAGCTCAGGTTACTTACGATATAATTTATATAAATGCCGTGTCGCGTCAGAACCGGTAGAGCTGGGTAGTGAGTGGTAGTATGCCAATGTAATGCAGCAGTTACATTACAACTAATGCAAGTGTGTGCTCGTATTCGAGCTACATTACAAATACTCCTGGTGATTAGCAGAATTAAACAATTTATTGTTGGTCAGACCCTACAGTGCTGCCAATACCCTAAAATATTGTAATAATTCTGCACGTTTTCAAAAACTTTAATAAAACTGTACTATAGTTTTAGTACCCTCCCAAATAATTTTTGATGTATTCGAGTAATTTTATTGAATTTGAATTGAATCTGAATTGAATTTAAAAGTGTTTTGGCGTTTATTCACAGAATTTTACATTTAGCGTTATAACTGTAGGGTTGGCTATACCGTCTTTTTACTCAGTTTGGTTGAGTTTTTTAGGTAATTAATGTTACGAGCCTCTTTCTGACTGAACACGGCCGAAGGTACCCTAGTTTGACACCGTCTTATTGAACTAGAAATATGTTTCGAAAGTACGTTTGTTTGTCTTTTGTCATTATTACTGGCTACGTTTTGTGAAACTGATTTGTACAACGACATTTGAAGAAAAGTATTTCAATTCGAATACATTAAAGTCGAAACATTTTTCGAACTTAACATTTTATTGAAACTTAAAAAAATAATGTAATGTGTTGTCGGATTGTTTAGCTTGAATAAAAATATGGCACACGCCAAGATTCATGATACTCTGAATGTAAGTGCAAAAACGCGAGTAATAATGACAAATCGTATTGGAGTGTACATTTCGATATTTTGACTGTAAAGAGGCGTCATTCGAAAAACACGGTTTTATGTGATTTCCGATCTAATATCCATAATTAATGGGAGATTATTTACCAGAAGGAACACTTTAAATGCATTTAACGATAACTTAGAGCAGTACCCAACACACTTAGCTGACCGTTCGTGGTCATTAATTTTATGTGTAAAAATTACATTTTTAATAAAAGCTTTTTTGCCTGCAGTGCTTTTTGTTGACTGTATTTATATTGTTATCCAACTTAGACACCCATAGCAAACTTAAAGTCAATCCGACCACTGAAAGTGGGTCAAAAGATGCGGACGACTGACATACTTACATTACACACATACGAACAGCGGAAGTTACATAAAAACTTAAAAAGCAATAAAAAAGATTCCGACGAAAAGCAGTTGCAGTGTCTGTTTACTTCTATGTTAGTTTAGGTCAAACCTTGCAAGTTAAATTTAACCCGCCTCCACTACGGATTGACATAGCTGGTATGGGTAAGTAAATTGGATGACAATGCAAGTACTGAAACAAAAAGAATCGTGAGCAAATAAGCTTATATAAATAAAAACAATAAACAATAAAAAAAAACAAGTCGGTTAAAAAGGCGTACGAACGTCGACGTTTGTAAAACTATAATATTTTTGCAACATTTCGTCAGTTTCGAATGCCGCCCCTACTCAGAATTAACGTACACAATATCATTACAGACTAGAATTTGTGCGTCTCGACCTAATCATTACTCCACACACACCACAACAATAATTTAGGTACTCAATTACATACACCAAACAAGGTACTAAATTTATAATATAATTATATTATACCGTTTATATCATATACTTATTGCTGTTTCTGTCACACAGATTACAATGAAGAGCTCGATAGATCTCACTTACGCTACCGACTGGCATTTATATGTATAGTATAACTTGTTTTAATTTCATTAAAAAAAAAACTAAATTCCATTGAATAATTTATTGAATCAGGCGTTACTTTGCGGAGGTCCATATTTATGAACTAAAAAACAATTACTTTGCTCACCCGCGACCAAAGATTGGTCGCGGGTGAGCAAAGTAATTGTTTTTTAGTTCATAAATTCCATTGGTCGGTCTTAAGAATATTGCAACAAAAGATCTATTATCAAAAATACATATTGATTCGCAACCTGAGGTTCAAAATCATCTAGTTGAAAACATACCTTGGTGTTTGAGGAATGTTGTTAAGTTCAACCTAATGAAAAGTAATTTCCAACGAAATACATAATATATTAAAAACATAAAAATATAAATGCCAGTCTCACTTGTACTACTTTTTGTAAGTTCGCCGTACCACAACAAAATAGGTAATATGTAAAAGGAAGCATACCTTTTTATTCCACCAATAATTTTGGAGTAATTTAAACTTCTTGTTCGAACAATAAAACTTTCAGCTCTGTCAGCGAATGCTGTTCAACTCTTACAAAATACCAACTAGAACAGAATAATTTTTTCTCAAATTTTAAACTGAAACGTAAACATACAAAAAGACCAGAAAAAATAATTCTCGAACTGGGATTCGAACCCAGGACCTCCACCATACCGAACGTCGTGCTACCAACTGCGTCATCTGAACAATCATTGGTAGCAGCGAAAAACTCCTATATATTAACGTTTCAGTTTATTTCAAACAACAGAACCTTCTATGTTAAGTATTTTAGGCACTTAAAAAAAGGGTTCCACAGACTTAACCAGAGACTCGACTTCTCAGTTATTTGATTAACCAATACTAAGTCATTCGGTCTGATTACGCTTTTCAAGTACCCAAAAAACAAAAGAAGAACACAATATAAACTCCAAATTATGGCTTTTCATTACTAACTAATGTTATTTTGGTATTCATTCCTACAAGGTCCCCTATACACGTTAAACCACATTTCCAATGGCTACACTATACTATGTAAGCTAAACATTAAAACTCTAAATTAATAATGATCAACAAAAGGTACTTTTCAAATATCTAAATATATTTATTGCTCTGACGGGTTCCATTTTGCGGAAGACATGTGCATCGAAGCCTATGTTTCTGGTCTACACTATCATAGACAACAAATGTCAAACGGTGAAGATAGTGAGGTACCTTTGGACTATCCTAACTTCTTACTTATGGAGTAAACGCAACCAACATTTAAATATCTTTCAAATTAACGACATACAAATTGTTATACCTTCACGGATTCTAGTAAGTAGGTACATCTACAACTCTTTTTTTTTGCACATCTCCCATCACATTCATTAATTAGTTCGCCTTTATTTCCGTCAATCTCAAATTCCTCTCAATCTCTTGACGTCTTTTTGTAACAAAATGCTAAAGGCAGTGGTGGTCGAAAGCTACGTGACTGGGAACGCGGTCCAAGGCTTTATAAATCAGTTGCCGTAACCTAAACTGAAGTAACATTTAAACGTATCAAATAGCCCTTCGGCTGAAAATAAACAAACAAGCAAAATGTACACTACACGCAAAATGTAGCAACTGGTAAAATGTACACTAATTACGTACACAGTTTTGTACATTCTGTGTATGTACTTAGTGTACATTTTCCGATTTGTACATTTTGCGAATGTAACTTTAGCTTTTTGTACGTTTCGCTTATTTTACAATATGCATTTTGTACATTTTACCAGTTGCTACATTTTGCGTGTAGTGTACATTTCGCTTGTTATTTTTCAGCCGAAGGGTTAAATAGCATAACCACTATGCACTTCAAAAATAATAGCGAGTCTGTATAAATCAAAATTAACACTAACGCTATGGGTTATGATTATGAGACAATATGCCTCTTTTCAAGATTCATGTTTCTTTTGCACTTTAAATAATATAACTAAAACTGGATTGTAGCGTGCAAAATACATATTTATTATTATATTTTTCCGTCCATATTCTCGATATTTTAACCAATCGTAGTTAAAAAGTCGCAGTTTGGTCCTCAAAGGAAAACTGTTATATCTAGTTCATTTAAAATTAGCGTAAAATAAATTGTTATTTACGATTATAAGCGCTAAAAAGTTGCACAAATAGGCCCTGCTTATTTTAGTAAGTTTTTTAGGAATAGTTTATAATAAAGGTTTTTTTAACATTTCAATGATCAAGGCTATGGTAGCAAAGTCTTTTGTTTTCTTATAAATTATAATTATAAGTTGTAATCATCATTCGTATCGTACGTATCCCTCACTCGTTGAAATGTTAATTTATTTTAAGAGGTAGAAGGTTAATCGATAAAATAATGATTTGGCATAAAGGAGTTGTAAACGGTTTTAGAAAATGTTTTCAGGTTAGAATCTAATTTTCCCTTAACAATTACAGTTTATATGAAAATCATTATTTTATATCGTGTTAAATAATTCGAAAATAAATAAGTAAATGGCTCAAATGATCACTACCTCTGACTGGTGGGATCTCTTGAAGGTACTGAAGTCGTTATAAAATATATTTGATTTCAATATAAATAAACAATGCAAGTATTTTAAACTGTTTCAAAACAAAGTTAGTATTTGTACTTGTCTACCATACTACAAGATAATACAAATACAATGTGGATATTGGAGATCTAATCAACAGGGCAGCCACTAGACCACTAATGTAATCCACAAGAAAATACTTCTCGAAAAACAGATAGATTTTTTTACTTTTAACATGAAACTACCGTGAGATTCAATCATAGTGAAATAAACGGATCACTCACGTATGTCAGTCGAATATAGCCTGACATGTATGCGTTTCGCTACCGTCGAAGCGTGTGCTCCGAGGAAGGACTTCGGATTAGTCCGGAACATGACGGGCTATACTCGACTGACATACGTAAGTGACGGATCACTTATTTCACTACAATTTTTTTTTATCTAAACCGTTCTGCATTTACAGGTTTCATAAAGTTGAATAGTTACCTAAAAAAAAACAGTTTATTCTTTATTTAAATAGTTAACGAGTCTACTTGCATTATTCATTTTTACCTATGATCTCTTCGTAGCCGCCACTCGGATGTAGCACTCGCATCTTATCCTAGGGTAGGTTAGGGCGAGCTGTGGTGCCGGCGGCGGCGGCGGAACACGAGCGCGAAGATGCTGCGCAGCCGCCGCCAGCGCCGCCGCCCGCCGCCCGTCGATATCGACGTGCCCATCAGCGATGCCTGGGGGAACAATATTCTAACATAAGACTCGCACAATAGTATAGGCTCGAAAGACCTGTTTCACCATCTATACCTTTAAAACAGTACCGTGACTGACTGACAGACATACAACGCACAGCCTAAACCACTGGATCTAGAGACTTGAAATTTGGCAGACATATACCTTGAGTATCCTAAAGGTTCACTAAGAAGGGATTTTTCGAAATTCCCACGGGATAGGGAACTAGCCCATTTTGTAATATTTATTTTTACGGGGGCAAACGGGGCCTCCGGCACTCTCACTGACCGAACAAAACGCAACAGGGGTGCTGTTGCTTCACGCCGATTTTCTGCGAGGGTGGTACTTCCCTGGACGTGCCGACCCATTCGTACGGCAGCAAATAGCTACAATATGGCTCTCCCACTACACCACTACAGTAGGGTTAGCACGACTGGCCGCGACTTTGTCGAGCGAGATTAAATTACCCGTCCCGTTGCATTCTTAGTGACAGAAAAGGAGGGGCAGTTGTTCTCGCGCGAGATACCAGTCGCACTGTGAGTTGTGCTAGACCTACAGTCACTTACCAAGAGCAATTTTAAAAGCTATAGCGCTTACGTCATGCGTTTTGAGTGCATTTTGACTAGCCCTTTTTCTATTGACACACGCGTTACTGGATATCGTTATCCTGCTTAAAGTATCATTCTATGGAACTTGCTAACTATGTAAACAAACCGCCATAGTAAATTCATAATTCAGTGACAATTTCAGTATGGCGGTTTGTTATCATAGAATACATATACATAGTTAGTATAGAATGACACTATAGTTAAAGGTAGCGTGTTAAAGTGTTCTTGCGCACCTGTCTCTGCCTCTCGAGGCGCCGTATCTCGCGGACGAGCGCGTGGAAGGCATCGTCGACGAAGTGCCGCAGCGCCGCCGACGTCTCGAAGAACGGGCAGCCCAGCGCCGTCGCCAGCGCCGCCCCCTCCTCCGTCGGCACCTGACCACGCACTCGTATGTCATGACATGACGCATGAAGTAACGTAATCATGACATGACGCATGAAGTAACATACTCATGACATGACGCATGAAGGAATTGCACTAAAAATAAGTATGGAGGGATGCTAATCATGGTGTAAGGGTATGGCACGCGACACGGAAGGTCGAGGATCCGGGTTCGATTCTCGGGGTTAGCGTTTCCCGTTTATTTTTTTCTGTGTATTCATGTTTCAGTATTTTAAAAGTATAATTGATGCTCACGGGAAAACAGTAAAAACAAAAAAAATATATTTCAATTGAGATCATGAAGTATGGAGGGGTTAATCCTGTCTGGAGATGCTGTCCAAATTTACAAATTTGTAGAGCTCTCTTTAATTGCTGGGGAATCTAGCACTGGAGGCAGGGCTTCCAAATCATTGTGCTAATCACATGATCACATCAGGTGTACCAAAGCTTCAATAAAATATAACAAGAAAAAACGAGTAAACAAGTTGTTATTACAAGTAGACAGTAGTGTACTATATCGCGTCGTTTGGCCAACTGAGTTTTTGGAATTACTCAATTTTTGACTATCTTTTATTCTCTTGTCTTGGCAAAGTGAGAGTACTTTGATTAACCTTTTCAACGCCAAGAACGCTTAAAAGTGTCATGAGCCGACGTGCCTACGACGCCACGAACGCTTATAGGTGTCCGGCTTCAGTGCAACTGCGACCTTCGAACGTATGCTTAAGGTTTAAGTCCGCGTTGAAGTTATGCCAACTTGGCGTCTGGATGACAACTTTTGTATGCGTCGTTGGCGTTGAAAGGGTTAAATCGATGTTACACTAAATAAACCACGCTTGAATGAAAGACTGAGGTGACAATGTATGTGACAAAGTTAGAATCCAATTTGGTCAAACAGACAACAGGTTTACTTTAATCTGGGGAAGCGGGGCACTCGGCCATCACCAGCACAGCAGTCAGCACGCCTCACCTGTCGGCAGCGCGGCGCCAGGTCCAGCTTGTTGCCGACCAGCACCAGCGGCAGGCGTTCCAGCGGGCGCGCGGCGGCGAGCAGGCGCGGGTACTCCGCGGCGGCGCGGAACGACCGCCGGTCCGTCACCGAGTAGCACAGAACAAAGCCTTCCCCGCAACGCATGTACTGCTCACGCATCGCTGTGAACTCCACCTGGAATGATGTTATGTTGCTTAGCTAAAGTCAAATACCATTATTCAAAAGTAAAGTACAGTACTCAAACTATGGTTAACCGAACAATGTTTTTATTCAATCAAAGAATTCTTGAAAATAATCGATTTATTGATTATTTTTGTTTTTATTTTTATGAAACATTCATAGAATGAAATTCAACATACAATGACAATGCAAAGAAAAATTCGTTAAGCAGCTGGACTTGAACCAGCAACCTCGGTAATCCGTACCACGCTCCACCAATTAAGCTATACTTAACGTTGGTGTACCTAACGAATTTTTCAATGCCTTGTGTCATATTTTATTTGGAAGATCTCTCCTCAGCGCCATCTATGAGTAGCTTAATCAAGCAGCTCACCCACTACGGAACTTCTACAGTTACGCATTAGTGGCAAGAGATGGAGCTATTTTCTGAATCAATGAAAATAATCGATTTATTGATTATTTTTGTTTTTATTTTTATGAAACATTCATAGAATGAAATTCAACATACAATGACAATGCAAAGAAAAATTCGTTAAGCAGCTGGACTTGAACCAGCAACCTCGGTAATCCGTACCACGCTCCACCAATTAAGCTATACTTAACGTTGGTGTACCTAACGAATTTTTCAATGCCTTGTGTCATATTTTATTTGGAAGATCTCTCCTCAGCGCCATCTATGAGTAGCTTAATCAAGCAGCTCACCCACTACGGAACTTCTACAGTTACGCATTAGTGGCAAAAATAAAAAATAGAAAATAGCTCCATCTCTTGCCACTAATGCGTAACTGTAGAAGTTCCGTAGTGGGTGAGCTGCTTGATTAAGCTACTCATAGATGGCGCTGAGGAGAGATCTTCCAAATAAAATATGACACAAGGCATTGAAAAATTCGTTAGGTACACCAACGTTAAGTATAGCTTAATTGGTGGAGCGTGGTACGGATTACCGAGGTTGCTGGTTCAAGTCCAGCTGCTTAACGAATTTTTCTTTGCATTGTCATTGTATGTCAAAGAATTCTTGTCAAAAAGTACATGTATCTGTTATGATATTAAATACTCCAAACTTTACCAATTATGTTAGGTTTCTGATCGAGATTTTCTACTGTTTGGGGTATTTACCTGTAGCCATGTCCTTACTTTAAGTTTGCTACCCTAATAACTTTAGGGCAATAAAAATACCTAGTTAGTTATAAGAATTTCTATCTAGAAATGTGTAAAATTCGCACACCGGTTTCCGGTAGAATATGCTAGATACTAAGCACTATTTATATTCCAGCCATTGTAACCATATTCAGCGAATAAACTATCATTCATTCATTCAAAAACGTCAATCGATCCTCCATTAGTTAAAATAGATTTTGTCTTCTTCCTTGCTAACGGAAATGTCAATATGGCAAAAAAGGACAAACAAACTTTAACAGCATTTTAGTTAAAATACATAGTAATAGGAACAGTCTTTACTGTTTGTGAGAAATGGGTTATAGGTCTAGGGAAAAAATTGTTTATAAACAACTTTTAACTTTTACCAAATATTTCTACTGTTTAGTTCCAACCGAGGTTGTGATAAAACCAACTACAACAAGTCACTCATTTTTTCTTCATTGTTTTTTAATAACAATGTTGACAATATAGCATTTTAAACTAGGCTTAAACCTAATTAGAGACCAGATTATATGTCATACAAAACCTTTAAAGTTAAAGTTTTCTTTCATTTATCTGAATTTGCTACTAGAATAAAAATAAGTATCAAATTTAACAGAAAACTTTCATGAGATTCATTCAGAGTGAAATAAACACGTCTACATAAGTGATACATTTATTTCCAGGTAAATATGCATTAATTGATGAAAAAGGCCTAAATATTAATGTGAAAATGTGCCTATAATCCAGTCTCTAGTAATAAATAGTGATAGTGTATTGGTGTAACAAGCATACCTGTCCCGCTGTATCCAAAATGTCCAACAATGCTGGTTCACCATCAATAACAGCTTGCTGCTGGTAAGAGTCCTCTGAAAACCAAACATTACATTTAAAATAAAAACGACCACAAACAACCCTCTACAAGCAACACTTGTGTATGAAATTCAACTTAACAACAAAAAAAACCTCCTAAATACACACCATTATGATAGAACAAGCAACAAACAAACAGATGTGAAGTATTTACAATTCTTTTCAACTGATAAACATAAGCATAGTTCTCTGGTAGTAAGCAGTTCTATAGTAGTTACTGATAGTTACATTATTATAACTAGTAAGTACTGTCAAGCAACAGAAACAGCAAGGTCATGTAAATAGTCTATGAATGAAAACAGTGATTCAATGTCATCGACAGTCGTACCTATGGTAGGGTCATGGTAATCGAGGAAGCTGTGGCTGACGAACTGCAGCGTGACCGCGGACTTGCCGACGCCGCCGTCGCCCAGCACCACGATCTTGTAGACGCGCAGGCCGCGCGACGTGCCTGAGGCCTCCCCCATGCCGCCGCATGCCTGGCCCCGGCTCCCAGTCCCGCCTGCCCGCTTCGGGCCTCGCCCGCCCGCCTCGCCGTCGCGGTCGCCGTCACTCTCCGAAACACCGCGCCATCGCCCCACACCGCACAGACCCAATATCACCACCGTGATTGCTTTTTAGCAGACACCTAGGACACTCATTTATTGACGCGCATTGTGTTCATAATAAATTATTGCAACAAAAATCGACAGCTGATTATTGTGCGCGATTGACATTTCGAAGTTGTTTTGTTTGTGTACGTTGGTAAGATAAGAACTGCGTTCTATTTTTACGAAGGTGTTTTGTATTTTTGTATGGAAATTAAATTAATAAAAAATGGAACAGTGATAAATGAGGTGATTACGATGTGCACCATTGAATTTCGTAACGTAAATAAAATTCGAGCTTCGTATAGTGCCATCCCACTCAAGCTAATATTATTTAATACGAGAGTGAGCGGGACTATTAGATGTAATATTATAAAACATGCTTGACAGAAATAAACCAAATGAAACCAAAACACAGAACTGCACCCTACAGGAAAAAAACGTCATTGAGTTTCGATTTGATTGCTTTGCTTTGCTTTCTAATTTTTGCACTGTAAACAATTGTAAACAAAACTTAGTTCGCCAAATATACTCAAAAATGGCTCATGTACAATTTGTTGACGAATTAGTGAGAGAATACTTGCTTTACAGAGGATTCGCTTCTACTGTAAAAGCGTTCGACACCGATTTGAAAACTGATAAAGACAAAGGTTTTAGGGTGGATAAAATTGTGGATCAAATATTGCATTACATTAACGTTTCTGATCTCAACGGCTTCAAAGAGTACTGGTCGCATCTGGACACCTTAGTATTTTCAAAACTAGAGATTCACGTTCAGCCAGGTACTTAATTTAAGTAGAAATTGAAAAAAAAACCATTTAAACATAAATTGAAGGTATCACAGAAATGGCATGAGTTGTTCTGTTTCAGCTGTAAGAAAGTTGGAGTACAGCCTGTATAAGCTATACTTAGTCACGGCCGCACAAGGGACAGGTGGAGTGAAGAATGAGAGGGTCACAGAATTCTTTGCCAAGATGCTTCCGGAGTTACAGGGGCAAAATGAGTGGAGAGATTGGTTTAGTGAGTATAAAGCCTCTACCTGTTTTATCTTCTTATAAATTGCTTTTTTTGTCAAACAGAACTCAATCTTCCTGTTATTGCATGTCAAAAACCAAAAGAGCATTTTACAAACAGTCAACTTCATGGAAGTTTGCATGAACTTGATAAATTACATCATAAGCATACAAACTTCAGAAAAGTTAGGCACCAACACTGCCCCTAGGACATTCCATGGGTTAAAATCCTGTTACTATGGGCACCTGTAAAGGGTGCATTCAAATTCTGTTAGTCTTTTACTAAAAAAAATACCTTCCCAATGTAAAATGTTTTTATTGTACAAAATTAAGAGCCATTTTTATCTTGCTTTAATTTTGTATATTATCAAACTACCCTAAATTTCCAGTGCTACCATACATCCAAAAACCTGAGGAGAACCCAACATTCAGTCTCTTCTTCACCCGAGCATGGCAGGACTCAGCACTGGTCTCGCTACACAATCTACTGGCCACCGTGTTCCAGTGCATGCCGCAGCCAACACTCACCAGCTACGAGAGTGACGCATCCATGGTTAAGAGGCTGCAGGATGAACTGGCTGCACTTAAAGGAAAGGTAAAGCAGTGCTATTTTTTTATTGTGTCATAATTTCCGAAGTATATTGTTTCTATGGAAGTTTTAACTATCTAGATATGTATTGTTACAAAACAATCTATTTTAATATGTTTTGTGTTGTTTTAAATCTGTTGCTGTAAGGTTTAATTGTATATCCAAGCTATTTACAGGCCTATAAGGCATTGCACATGATCTACAAAATGCTTGTGTAAGAATGTTTGCAAGGCAACGCAGCAACAGTTTAGGCCCTTACTACCCCATTTCTTATTTCCATTTCTTTTGTTGCCTGAATTACAGATGCATCAACAACCCATAGAGCGGCCATCTCCCAGCGGACACCAGTCCCGTCTCGCGCAATACTCGGAGCGCCTCAGCGGTCCCCTGCCCCTTGTTGACGACTTCTGCGCCGTGCCCACGGAACATCTGGACAGCGGTATCCGAGAAGCCAAAGGCTTGAGAGGACTCATACGACAGATGGGAGGCAGTCCCGTCATGGGACGAAAGACTGGGCGGTCACAAAGTCAAAATTAGTAAAATATGTACATATTTATTAGTGTAAGAAACAGAGATTGTGTAACTTCCTAGATAGAGGCTTATGATAGTTATGATGATGGTGATGACTTATTCCTTCTTAATATTTCGACTGTGCAATAAAGTCCTTAATTCTGATATAAATTTGTATGGCAGGGAAAACAAGTTGGAATTTATTAAACAGGGCTAATTTTATTGTAAGTAAGTAGGTAATTATTTTAAGCTGTAAATTTTTGTTTGTTATAGAGAATAAAGTAGTAAATCGGATGTAAATATACCTTTTTCGAGTTTGTTAGAGTTTTATTTGAGTTAGACCAGAGACAAGGTTCTACTTGTCTCTGGTTAGGCTGAGGAGTTAGTGAGGTATTATATTTTATAGTAGTAGTAGTTTCATGTTAAAAGTAGAGAATTTCACTCTCAATGAGTTTGTTGAGTTTGATACTGCCATAGTGTCCTTTATTTTGGTAAAAATTTAAAGACCGCAGTCTAGGGACACTAAAGGGGCTAACTTGTGTTATTCATTGGAGTACGAGTTTTCGTTCCGAATGATCCTAATAATACAAAAGTACGTTATTTGACAGTACGTGCATAATTCCCTTCGCCTTACTGTTCCATTAAAAAGAAAACAAAAAATGCGTTCACATCAGTTCACATCAAAGTTGATACACCTACTAAGAAAATGACTATGAATGAAACACTAAAGAATTGGCTTTTGATAGCCTTGTTTAAAAGGAATTGACTAAATATAAATACTGAAGAATTGGCTTAGGCCTTTATAAATCTCAAACTCAGAATATACATACTCAAAGACTTGGCTGTATGATCTTTGATCTTTGCCTATCCCTTACGGGATGAATTTGAAAAACAACAACAATCACATTTCATCATATCACAGACCTAATAGCAAGTGGACCGGTGATACCTACAGAATTAGCGTGCATACCTACTAAAATTGGGCACGTAACATGGCTGCTTTTCCTAGGGTTGGGACTGTTAAACGTATGCAGATATCGATATCGATAAAATCTACGCTATAGAAGTTTATGCAACTGTCACGTTACGAGTGTTTTAAGGCCTAATTATCTAGAGTAGCATACATTACTTTAATCTACACACATATTATGAGTACTCTAAGACACGTTCAGAAGCAGAAGGCATTATCACATCCATACCCTGTTGTTTTTATCATAGATAAGTAAACATACCGAGCTGACGTTTCGTTTCGACTATTTTTTATTGTAAATTATGTTGGTTTTTGCAGATATTTCATATTTTCTACGGTTTTTGAACGCATTATAGAGGAGTTATGACATGTGTGTATATGGGTTTGCAGATGCGTAGCCAACCTAGAGAGCTAAGATGGAATTCCCCTTGTGCCCGTAATTACACCGGCTATCTTACTCTCCACGCCGGGACACAACAGTGCAAGCACTGCTACTTCGCACAAGGTCCTACTACCCACAAAAGTGAAAATAAATAACATTTGTCTTAGGCATCTCCAAAGTTTTTATTCATTTCTAATAGTTTATGAAAGATGCTTTGTCACAACACTCACAACATATTTTTCCGTGATAGCGAAACCTCAAATCTATAATCATTTTGATTACAGACATTACCTTACCCTCACACTTGATGTACAAGGTAACACAGGTGACAGGCACGAGTAGACTGAAAAAGAAGAATATTAAGTTTCTATAAGTTTATCTCTAGCCTACTCAAGGGACATTTTTTCCAAATCTCAAATCTGGTTCAGGCTGTGCGTTGTGTGTCAGTCAGTAAGTCAAGGTTTTATTTTATATGTTTAGATCTAACAATTACCTGAATCGCTCCGTCACGTCATCAATCTCGTCCCTTTATGAGTTCTGTTGAAGCATTATGACATGTCGAAGTGCATCGAGCAGACAAACCATGTCTTATGTAGTGGGTTTATATTTTCAATTCCAATCCTTTTCTTTTTGGCAGTTTCATTCACAGGAAATCTAACGAAAAAAAAAATTCAAACAATGTTTAGAATTCCATCGATACCTATGTCGATACTTAGCACCGCATAAGCTAATATGCCAAACTCATGCAAATGATTTCTGTTGAAATAAATAAAATCATTGGAAAATAAAACAAATCGTACTAAAACAGACGTTCATACTCATTTTATAAGATCATTATGTTACGATACATGCCAAAATACAATAAAACATTCGAATTATTCAAGGTAACTGGTTACTAACCTTTGAAGGGTCAATTCAGGTTGATTAATGTTTTTTTTAACACTACACTGTCTGACGCAGCACTAGGGCATGATTAGGACAATCAAAGACAGAGCCCTGCACACCATGATAACTCGTTTCTTAGAGTAATCCTCACAAAAACAGCAAATATATTCGGAGCCGGCTACCGTTTGACAGCACATCTACCACGAAACTTGGCACGGAACATGGTGGCACCTGCCACGCTATCGTAAACTCGTGACGTCACTTAGAGAGGGCTGCCAAATTTAGTAACCAACGAATACTATTTGTCTCTCCTATTCATATGCAGCTGTCAGTAAGTTAAAAAGAGATAAAATGTCGTTTGACATGTACGTGTCGATATGGCAGATATTTGTATAAGTCACGCTTCATATAGAAGAATATAGCGCCTCTACTTTCCTATCTCAATGCATCATATGTTCAGAGGAATTTGGCGGGAAACCGATGAGAGTGGATCGTACCGTTATTTGAATTTTAGTTTCTGTGCTAAATGTTGTTTGGTGGATAATAAAGATAGTGTATTATACAACAAAATAACGTGAAAGTGCCCAGCAAATGAAGAATTCAAGTGAAAACGCGTATTCCCTCTTTTTGTGACCCCCAAGTATCCGCGGGCTGCTGCTCGCCGTAGCTCGCCGTAAAGTACACTATCGCTTTACGGAAGGCATGAGCAGCTGACAGGACGTGACTAGGACAGACTGACAACTCTGACGGTGACAGGACTTTAATATATAGAAATTTACAAAACACGTCAGACGTGGCTGTATGGACTCAGTTCCTTTGCCTATCCCTTATGGGATGAATTAAAAAAAAAAATCGTATGTTCATCATTTCTATATTAACTGTCGTTCAAATTCCTGTCAAAGTCACAACTGAAATAAAATTCAAAATTTTCCGTTAATTTTAAAATTTCCTGAGGCAAAATGGCGACGCATGCATTTGGAGCTGATGCCATGAAGAAATCACAGCGCCGGCAACGGCAGTGGTACCAGGACAATCTGCTGACCGTGCTCGAACAAGCCAAGGACCGGCAGGCCCGCGACATCGACGTGTCGATCGAGCTGGCGAAGGAGCTTATGGCGGTAAATATACATGTACCTCTGGAGCCCAGAATTCATGGTTTGGGGAACGTCGTAGAAGGTGCGGAGTGAAATACTTTTGCGATCGAATTGGCATGCCTTTATTTACAAAAGGGTTCTACATATACAAAACTTAACTATGCTCAACTAGCGGGATACCCCGCTATCGAAAATACGCCCACAAAAGGTGGCGTGATCATGGCGTGATTTTGGAGCTGCACTCATACACGCGCATTTCGTAGTGTGCTGTCGGTGTGGCTCCAATATAAATACGCGCAGCGCCAAGTAGTTTACATAAGTAGCCCGCAGACGTCAATGCGCAAACACCGCACGCACTTCTCAGAGCGACGAGTGCCCGCGCGCGCGGCGAAACGTTAATACTTTCGTTGTTTCTTAGCAGATGTCAATCTTCGTGTTTAATTAATTTATAATGTAGCTAGCAGCTACAATGGCAATGCGCCTCTGAACTGAGTCTTGCCTCTTGCTTTTGCAACTGAGACAGAACTTTGGCAGCCTAACTGAGCGATTCGCGTCGCGAGGCATTCTTGCTACGTGAGAGGCGTGATATATGTTTGTTGATAGCTATCATTAATTTTAGTTGTACGCCGAAAAGTTACCCAAACCCGTTGAGGTGCCGCTGCACACGCCAGAGCCCTTTGTAGACGACAGCATGATGCGTCACATGGACCCCGCTGTGCGCGCCATTTTACACGACAGCACAGAGAAGGGAGCTGCGGAGCGGTACCTCAAGGAGAGGAACAAGAAATCGCCGGACGAAAAGTTAGTTGTATTGATTTAAACTTTCGCGATTTTCACATCTCGAGACCTTACGCATCGTCGCGTCCAAAACTTCGAGGTATTTTACTCATTTATTTTTCGGTGAAGGAAAACATCGTGAGGAAACCTGCACACTCCTGCGAAGCAATTCAGTGGTGTGTGTGAAGTTCCCAATTCGCGCTGGGCCCCCATGGGAACTATAGCCCAAGCCCTCTCATTCTGAGAGGAGGGCTGTGCTCAGCAGTAGAACGTAAAAAAGGCTAGGAGGCGACCGTACTTTTTAAATCTTTACAAATTGGTACTTACCTACCTACATTGCAGTTTTCACTTATTTTTGTATGGAATCGCCTCCGCCAAGTCAAGACCACAAACCACAAGGCGGTTTGTGGATGAAGTGGACGATTTAGGAACATGGACGAGATAAGGAAGTGAACGATTTGGGTATTGAATGTGGACATGGACGAAATGGGATTGTTGACAAGCCAGGAAGTTGACAAGATGGGAATGTGGACTAGAACCTAAACGCAACCCTTCTACACCTAGATACTGGTACAGAGTGGTAACGAGTTGGGACTACGGCTGGCAACAAAAGGCGTCGCGTATCCGCGCTCGAGACGTGAACCGCGGCCGCTGCGCGCTTCTGCGAGACACTTTCTACCGGAAGAACAACCCGGCGCCCGACCCGCCGCACGTGTCCCAAGCCAGCGGCGGGGAGTTCTCCGTCTGCACCCAGTATTCCTGCTACTTCAGCTAGGGTGAGTTACAGTAATCCCGAACGCTAACCCGAAATCCATGGTATGGTAATGGCGAGTATTAATTTTTGACCAGTTAACCCTTTGAACACCAAGGACGCTTAAAAGCGTCATGAGCCGACGTGCCTAGCCTACCAACGCTTATAGGCGTCCGGCTGCACAACAGTGCAAATGCGACCTACGAACGTATGCTTAGGGCTCAAGTCCGCGTTGACATTATTTCATCTCCTGATTGAATAATAATCCTTGTAGTTAGTTATAGACATCTGAGGGTCGGAGACCTGGTGACCCGACATACAGGTTTCTCCTAGTTTGGGCACCAGTCCCCACCACAAGTCTTGTACGCCTACTTATAAGTTTGTGTTTCTCTGTATTTATTGTATACTTTGCGGAGGAGAAAATAAAAAATACTTTTTTACTTTTACTTACTATCTTGGCGTGTGGATGACAACTTTTGTATGCGTCGTTGGCGTTCAGTGGGTTAAATACATACTAGTCCCATAGATTTCTACTACTCTGCAGAAATTTGTTTTCTACATTTTCGAGTGGTTTTTTCGCAGATGTGATCTGTAACAGCTACTCCACCTAGGGCGTTTGAGATTATGCTCTAGAGCAGTGGGTACACCAGTCTTGTTGAACGAGCTACCTAACGACGTATTGAATTTGAACCACTAAAGCCGCATTACAGCTGTTGTGCTCGCTCTAGCTACGCTAATGACATGCTATACTTCGAGCGCGGTGCACCGTCCGCTGATGATGAAGGATTTTATAGAATAAGGACACGCTTTTATAGCAAAAAACATATATTTTATATTTTTATTATTTACAATATTTCAACTTTTATTTACATATTAACAACAGCAAATGTACCCCCTTTGTTTAAGGCCACATCTCACTGTTAGAAAGGGAATTATTACAAAATAAAAATGTGTACAATTATTAAAATCGTTTATAATCTATTCAATTTACAATAATCTAATCGTTGCCCGCTATAGAAGCGCTATAATGATGCATGAGGTCAATGGTAAAGTTGTTTCAATGGATGGCTCCGGCGTGCAATCAATTCACAATTATTATTGTACATATCCGTGGCTAAATAATGATTCACTAAGCTACAACACGACGCAGGCGCAGGCAGCCACGCACCCATTGAAACACGCAGACTAAACGAATAATGCTAATGTTACAATAACTAAAAACAATCAACCATACCAACAACATTCGCTCACCCTAACAAATTAATATCTACCAAATAATAAAAATATTAATAAATATGAGACATTTTGTTCATTCTCAAGTTCATTTGACACATTATGTACAATAATTATCAGTCCTTAGAATTTCGCGTTACAACACATCAGCACTTAATTTTCCTATAATGTAAGAATGGGTTGTGCGGAGTAAGACATTATTATGCTCTCTCTCCCTTGGCGCGATGTCTTACTTCGCAGAAAGTCGCGCGTACTATAATGTAATGGTTTTTTTTTTAACAAATGGGTTTTAACGCATTCGCTGCCTAAAAGATTTACAGAGGCCCAAGCCCGAATATTCGAATCTTGCGTAACGTAATCGTTATCGTATCGCCATCTAGAAACTTCATATTAAATTTAGTACGAAATACGCTCACGAGCGGCGCCGTTTCTAACGTCATACAAATTTTCTGGATTACGTTACGTAGCATTCGAATACTCGTGCTTGGACCTCGGCACCGCAAACGCACATAGTAACAGTGGCACTGCGTGAACTGTGTTATCGCTGACGAAACTATTAACCAAGTCGGATAAACTTGTATAGTGGATGATCCAAGCTTGAGCCAATACCGCGTATTAAAAAACTACGGTTTCACTCGTTGGCTCGTAGGTGCTGACCGTCGTACGATCAAGACCGCGGTCTTAGTGGCTCGTCGGTAAAGCTCGCTCGTAGGTATATCACCGCAATATCAACTTACCAACAACTGTCAGTGTCAAAACACAACAAAGCCAGCGACTCGACTCGCGCGGTTGGTGATCGACGCACGGTTTTCTTGACGAGCCGAGTAAAAAATCAAATCTGTCTAACAAGTCACGAGCGAGACAAGCTCCCCAGCATGCAAAACTATATACGGTATTGCGGTGATACCCGAGCCAGCTTTACCGACGAGCCACTAAGACCGAGGTCTTACTCGTACGTCGATCAAGGCCTTATGTTTCCATACTTTTATCTTGTTAAAATTTTAATTATTTGAGAAAGAAAAGATTTTCATTGTATGGATTAACCTAAATCAGATTTATTTTTCTAGAAAATGGTATGTCACGTCTTGTACTACGGTTGATTTCTTTTCGTATTGGTCAAGTCAAGAACTCCACGTTTAATTGCTTTATCCCAGAAATTATTTTGTGATGATAATGAGGAATAATGAGATCCGACTTGATATGACAGTTACTCTCTGCTTAATACATTCCATGTCTTGTTTTAGCAACTTATTTTATTAACATAGAAAAAGTTACGAAAACAAAGCATTCAGCGTTTTCTACATTATAATATTTTATTGAGTTACATTTAAAATTAATATTTCAAACATGTCCGTCGGTTGCCTAACACCGTTACTATCCGCGATGATAAGTTGATAAACTAAGTACAGAAAGCATAAAATATTATAACATAGAAGAATGCCTACTTCCAGACTTCCACGCGCTGATATGCAGTTATTGTCATAATTATATTTTGAAGAAATCGTGACGTATAT
This sequence comes from Clepsis dumicolana, assembly GCA_963691665.1. Classification (NCBI taxonomy): domain Eukaryota; kingdom Metazoa; phylum Arthropoda; class Insecta; order Lepidoptera; family Tortricidae; genus Clepsis; species Clepsis dumicolana. The sequence goes on along the minus strand of OY829522.1, from coordinate 3,688,817 downwards.
CAAAACGCGCGGGGCAAGGCGTCAACCCGAAGCAATAACTTCACAGCGTGTGACGATTCTTATTTGTTTATACATCGCATCAAGCAGACGCCACGCCGCAAGGGGCGTTAAAGAAGGCCATAACACGACCATGCGCAGTAAATGGCTAATGGCTATAGCCATTACGACAGTTGGAACCGTCTATTGTGTCTGGGTTACCGCGCGCGAAAGTTTTATACAACCACGTAACTAACTAAACAGTTCATATTTAACAATATGAAGTAATCAATAAAGCTGACATCATGAAGTTCAAATATTTATGTAGTATTCAACATCGTTACGGGGTTATTTCAAAAGTGTTTTACCCAATACTTAGCAGTGATTACTTTAATTTGGTCAACATTAGACTATCACGCTGGATACAGCTATCAAGAAAGACAATGCAAGTGCCACAAGTGATGCGCTTACTGTGTCCATCGTGAAATAGAGACTCTCCGATATAGCAACATAGCAACTGTATACAAAACTAGAAAACTACTCATGACATGAAGACCTTATAGATATTGTAGTGGTAATTTGAAGTTGCACAAGCATCGTTTCTTACAATTTTAATTAAACTTTTATAAACAAATTCTTACACTCAAATTTAAAATAAATTATTTTGCTTCTATACTCACAGTTAGCTCAGACACGCATCAGACACACATTTCAGATCGTGATACACATCTGTTATAACGACAATCATAATTAAGGCGCATTTTGTCTGTTTATTTTAATGATTAACTTTAAGAAAATATTAATAGTTAAATTTTGCCCCGAAACGTTTCGCAGAACATTTTGACAATTAGCTGGCGATAAACGGTTCAGCCGTTATTATTACATTATAACAAAAGATTTTCTATTGTGACTGGGGTACCGTTACCGCCGCGCCGGCGAAAGTATTAAACGTGGGTATCTGCGTTGACTGTCCTCGTCGGCCTTTGGTCGTTTCGAAAGGGCTACTAAAAGACTTTGAGCACCTCGATCTCCATGACACAATCTTGCTTATGTTACGCAAATCTGCCAAGCGTGAAACTACTCTGTCATTCATAATAATGGAAGACGAGGAACTATTTTGAAGTGATACCGCATTGCAATAGAAATAATTTAGAATGGGATGTGCTTCTGGTATGACACTATAGGGGATCTTACATACTGGCAATTTACAGTACCTATTATTAAGCTCCTTTGACTAAATCATGGACATTAGCCTACATTCTTGATCTACGAGCACTGGAGCGAAACTTTATGTTGGGTGAAATGCTGTATCCAATTTAGAGACAGGTAAGAGTTGCGGCCATAGCCGGCTGAAAGCTTGATTAGATGAAAATGATTTTGTCAATATCTCCTTACATTTTGCAAGTCTGACAAGGGCTTCTTTGGGAAGCTCTTCAACCTGAAATGTTTAAAAAGCAAAAACTGGTGATGCTATGTATTAACAGAAAAGTGTCGAGTGCTCGCTAAATCCTGACCTTAGCAGTTGAGTCGCGTTAAGTCAGAATGCAGCTCGTCTGCATAGGACCTAGAATTTTGCTTTTATTGTTAAAGTACAATTTTTGAACCCCAAGTGACGTTTACCGATCCCGCGTATTTGCAGCAGAGAACAAGCTAACTGGTTAACTAACGTTATTTGGAGTTGGTGAATATTGTGAAGCGCGTGAAAAGGTGTTATTTATCTTCACAGAGGCCCTAGAAACAACTCCTACTACCGCAAACACCACACGCGGCGAACCAAGTCATATTCCAATTTTAAGCATGGTTTAGACTTGCAAGACGCATTACATTACGGCCCTCGGTCGACGCTATCTATCTCATTCTATTCACAGCTTCACAATGTACTGCAAATTGCAAGATTTTTCTTGCTAGTCTAAAATGGGCTTTACACATAAGGCTTTATAGACATAGTAGGAAAACCTTTCCCACGGGCCAGAGGGTCGAGCACGACTTTACGAATGCTGCGTAACGTTACGGTTATCGTATCGAGATCGAGAAACCTCATACTCAATTTTAGTTCCAAATACGCTCACGGGCGAGCGCTGTTTCAAACGTCATACAAACTCAATAACGTTTACTATTCGTTTTTACGTGACGCAGGTTTCGAAAAGTCGTGCTCGACCCACAGGCAAGTCAATCTTATGACACTGTCATAAACATTTTGACATGGGAAAGCTTTTCTCACTTTAACTATACTTGCAAATGTAGCACGGCGCGCCATATTGTCGCTTGTCGCGCAGTGCGTCCCTTTCATAGTGACGGAATCAGTGAAGGACGCACTGAGCGACAAGCGACAAAATGGTACGCGTGCTAGCCCCCAGCACATGTAGCACGGCATGCCATTTTGTCGCTTGTCGCGCAATGCGTCCCTTTCATAGTGACGGAATCAGTCAAGGACGCACTGAGCGACAAAATGGCGCGCGTGCTAGCCCCCCTGAGAAATAAATAGAGGGCCATTCGAAACAGCCAGCCCTTTTAAGATTAATGAATGAATCAATGGTAGGTATTTGCGATGCTCTTAATTATCAGCTCGGCAGTTGTCAAAAGCAGTTCTCGGATAATTAGAAACTGCCTGCCTCTCTTTACAACGGTTGAATTACAGTGTTAAGTCTATGTGGTATTGATACTTATTAATCTGCTCAGCAGTTCTTAGGGCCTTGTTTGAAACTGGCTGTACCTTTACAACGAATGTCTACGGGGGTTGCGAAGCGCTGGGCGGCGGCGGGAGCGCGGGCGGCGGGCCGCTGGTCCACTGCACGAGGGCGTGCTGGGGCAGCTGAGTCGCTTGGAAATGGTCCTTGAGCAGCGCCTGGGAGAAGTTGCAGTGCATCTGGTAGGCTTCGTTCTCTCGGTCCGTGTCGCCCGCTAGCCGGTAGAGGTCTGGAACAAAGCAAGGAGAAAAAAATGTTTTTTTTTTTTTCTGGCAATATACACGTTCAGACCCCTATTTCACCAACTTTACAATTGTCAGTTTTCAATGACAGTTCGATGTCAACTGCTGACTTGAAGAGCTTTTGTTTTAGCGCGCTCCATATCGTTAAAGAAATGTAGTTCAAATTGTCATATTGTAAAGATGGTGAAATGGGGGCCAGTTTGAGCGGAACGGACAGTCGTGCCAATATGTCAAAGGTGAGGAAATTAGATTTTTTTTTTATGCTAGGTTTTCGTTTGCTACTTCATTAACGGTTCAGTGCCGTGGACGCCCATTGGCGTCTTTAACCTTTTCAAGTATCCGCACCGCAGGTTCAACGCCAACGACTGATATATGGGTCATAAGAAAGGATAGCATTTGTTTCGTGCAAGAAAACGGTTTGGCGTATGAATGTGTGCTTTGACATATGTCTTAGGTTAATGCGCTTCACCCAAAGCCTTGAACGCCGATAGGCGTCCAATTTCGACGAAGGATTTCATAGTGTATTCATAAAAATAAAATGTTCTGTGGTAAACGTAAGTCTTTAAAGGCTAAATGCCTTTAGAACGTCCGGCTATTGTCAGTTTTAGAAAAATAAACCTGAGTTATCGTTACCAAAAAAAAACGTTAAAAAATAATGATGTACTAGTAATACTATTAAATACAAAAAAATAAAAACCGATCAGCTATTCGGTTGCATTATGGAGAAATCCTCGTTCAAAGATGCTTTATTGTGACAAAAAAAAACTATCTCGTAAATGGCTGAACGTTGAAAAATAATGAAGTATTAGTTGCACTAATATAATAAAATAAAAACTGACCACATATTTGGTTTTTCCTTTTGAGGTACGGAACTCTAAAAATGTAGTCAAAATTGTTATCTGTAGTTTCCACGTCTACCGAGAGGTGGCGCTAGACGTCAGTTACATCGCACTATCGTTTGGTTCCCTTGGGATTCAGAAATTCAATAATCAAACCGATTGGAGCAAATTTATTTATCTATTAAGTATGTTAATTTTTGAAACCCAATCCTAATTAACACCTAGGTCACGGGACAATTTCTAATGAAAACAACTGAACCTAGTACATATGGAATTTGTTTTGTTCGTTTCGTGTTTTAGAAGTATTTAAATTAGCTGTTGCCCGCGGCTTCGTATGCGAGCGTAGAATTCGGTTATCGCTATCCCGCAGGAAGTATATGAAAGACAGCCTATGTTTTAATCTAGGGTATAAGCTGTCCCCATTCCGAATTTCATCCAAATCCGTCAAGCCGTTTCAGCGTGAAGAAGTAACAAACATACTCACTCACAAACTTTCGCATTTATAATATTAGTAGGATTCGATCTAAGCACGTTAGCACGGCTCTATTGTTATAGACATAAGATAAGAGCTTGTGCAGATCATTGTGACCGCTGGCTGCTTAGCTTCTTCTGTTGCTGACTGTACTATTAGTACTTACCAAAGACAGGGGTACAGATACTTGAAAATATCGGTATTTCAATTTCAAGCTAAGGTCCTCGGATTTTAGTAAATAGATAAATATCCTGGCCCCTTTTTCACCATCTTTAGAATTATCAGCTTTATATGACAATTCGAACTACATTCCTTTGATAATATGAAGCGCGCTAAAACAAAAGCTCTTCAAGTCAGCAGTTGACACCGAATTGTCATTGAAAACTGACAATTGTAAAGTTGGTGAAATAGTTCATAGTTAGTTCATAGTTATTTATGCATAATAATTCATATTACATGTCAGATCTCATAGTTTTTTATACATTATGTCAAATAATAAAATAAGTGGGCCTGGGACAATTGACCTAGTCCCAAACTAGGCAAGCTTGTACTATGGGTACTAGACAACGGATAAACATACCTATATAGATAAATACATACTTATATACACATCAAACATCCAAAACGTGAGAACAAACATTCATATTCATCATACAAACATCTGCCCTGACGGGGATCGAACCCGGGACCTCAAGCTTCAATATACTATTTCAATATAAATTCACTTAACTTGACATTGTACAATTTATGATGTAATTAATTATATTGAAGGAATAAATAATCTAATCATAGTCAGGGTCTCTAACCACTAGGCTATCGTAGGTTACCTTTAAGTATGGCGGAGGCCCAGAGCTGCACGTGCACGTCGGGTATCTTGCTGGCGAGCTGCATGGCCGGCGTCACCATGTTCATGCTCTCGCGCGAGTTGTTGATGGACAGGAAGATGTGGCCCAGCAGGACGAGCGAGCACGACGTCAGCCGATTCAGGTCTTCGGCGTTCGCCATCTTTAAAGTTTCGCGGAGGTAGCGTCTGGAAGAATGTTTAGTTGATTTTGGTAAAATAAACGGATGACTCACATGTGTCAGTCGAGTATAGCTCGACTTGTTTTGGACTAATCCGTGGTCCTTCTGGGAGCACACGATTCGCCGGTAGCGAACACCACCACACAAATTGTCATTCTATGGAACTTGCTAATTATGTAAAGAAACCGCCATAGTAAATTCATCATTCAGAGACAATTTCAATACGGTGGTTTGTTTACATAGTTAGCAAATTCCATAGAATGACACTATACACACTATGATTTAATCTCACGGTAATTTTATGTTAAACGTTAGCTGATCCGATTAGATCAGAATAAGATGGCAACTCGATGACTCAGAAGACTAAGATGAAATGCCTCTTGCACCTCAAGTAATTTCCCCGCCCGTCTTAATTCTGGCTTCGGTCCCCAGGCAAAACCAGGGTCTTAACTCTTAACCTATTGAAATTTTTGGCTGAATAATTTGGTACTCACTTAGCCTCATTGTACCGCGCCTGGAAGAATGCTTGGAGCCCTAGCACGTAGTAGGAAGCCGCGCGGAGCCCGTGAGCGTAAGCCGGCAACGCTTCCGGCCGCACCTGTCAATGGACGCAATCAGAGTCAGTAAGAGACTGGAAAGAGGAAAGAAAATAAAGATTTGGTCACTCCCACTGCGAGAAGAAGCGAGCAGCGAGTAGATATATTCATCTCTTTTATTCACACGGGATCTACATCTATTGTACATTTCTTGATCGAGAAACAGTCGAATACTAGTCGCTTTCTCGCCGGCAGTGAGGCAACTACTTAAATCATTTGCTTATGAAACCACGAAACGTTGAGCCAAAGTAAGGAAACGTATCTGTCGGCGCAGAATCATCTGGCCGTAGGAAATGGTCATCTGAAGGCTTAGACATTATCAATCACAATCACGCACTTGCACTGAACACAAACTTGGAAAACTAAAGCGACAGAGCATCGATCGCGACCGTACCGTCGAAACACCAACCGTTTCTCGCCTTTATTCTACTTACCTCTCATTGGCTGAGAGCCGATTCCAAGTCAACACAATGTTTTGAAATGTTTAATATCGAATTATTGGAAAAGGTGGTGTTTTCAAAATTAATTAAATACATAGAATAATTTATAAATTCCAGTATCAGGATTAATTAAAACTTTTAGGAAGTTTTCATAATAAAATGATAATTAAATAACCTGTATTGACAATATCCGCCAATATGGCGTAGAGTCGTTTCCGGTCTAGCGACTATCTTTAGATATGTTTAATTTCACAAAACGCTCACGAATTATTGGATATAAGTTCCATAATTTAAATTAGCGTTTAAAACATATTATAAAGCCTAAAAACTAACAAAAATAATAGTCATCCCTAAATAAGATTCCATTATGTTTGCACTGCGATAGACGGCAGCGCCATTTCTTGTAATGTGGAAAAATTTGGAACTAAAGTAGTTTCTGAAAGATTGAATAGATGGCGCTCGTATATCCATACTACGTGACCTATTTTTAAGTTTTTTAACTCATCCGTAGTATACGCCAAGACCCCCCCTCCCCCTCTAGTGTTCACGTAGTACTTAACTTTTAACCTTCCGCACGATACATACATAGCCGCAAAAAGTACTACTTTTTGAGCAACTGCAAGACAAGATTTCGCTAGAAAATATTGACTACGCGACGTGACAAAAACCTAAGCCCCGAACCCCCCCCCCCAAACGGGTCATATGGGTAGGTTCCTTAACTGTAAATATACTATGTAACGCACCTGCTCCATAAGTTGCGCTAAGTCGTTGTCCCGCCGTCCCCGTAAGTATACAATGGCCAGGTTAAGTTTTGCGAACATCCATAAGTCTCTTTCTTGTGACATCTGAAACAGAATCAAGCATTTTCCCATTACAACCTTATGCTGATTTACTGGGAACACTTCGAAATCTTATCTTTTATAATGAAATGTAAGATTTGACCCGAATACATATAAAAGCACACAAGTGAAGGTAAATAACAGAGCCTGTAAAACACGAACACAGACAGATAACAGTTATATTTAATGTTCAATAATAGTTTTGCATCGAGTTTTATTAATCTAGCAATAAGGGTATTCTGGCAGACAATATCGCTAGATGGCGTTAGCTTCGATTAAATTATAAGCCAGTCACAAACAGGGACCTCACAATACTAATGCCCTGTAAAGATACTGTTGTGTTCCGGTGTGGAGAGTAAGATAGCCGGTGTAATTACGGGCATAAGAGGCATTTCATCTTTGCTCTCTAGGTTGGCAACGCATCTGCAAGCCCTTCAGGGTTGCGGGTGTCTATGGGCAGTGGTGATCACTTACCATTAGGTGACCCACTTGCTCGTTTGCCTTCCTCGTCGTATAAAAAAAAAAAATTCTGACAGAAAACCTTTTTTAGTTCCAATTAATTGTTTCATAAGCTAATACAGTCGAGGAAACTAATTCCTGACCCACCATAGAACGTTTTCATAGGAAACGTCATAACGTTTTCCTTGTCAAGCTATGCGATGTCACTATGACGTTTACTGTGAAAAGGTTCCATGGTGGGTCAGGAATTAATTTCCTCGACCGTACGTCTCACCTGTATGGCGGTGAGGAACTGCGCCTCCGCGGCCTCCATGCAGTTCATGGACATCGCGTACAGGCCCAGCAGGCAGTGCAGCTGCGGTGTGTGGGCCTCCGCACTCGCCGCTGCGACACGCAACACACACATGAATAACCAATCGTGAGATTTAGCAATAGGAATGATGCCTCTAGGTCAAACCAGCAACCATTTTTGAAATGTCAAATGGATTTAATCGGATCCGTTAGTATGAAGTTTCTACTGAATTACAGAACTATGACGTCATAACTTTCAGTTATTTATCTGCCTCTATTTGGGATTAATTAAATGAAAGGCACTGACCTTGGGTGAGAACAAAATTATAACAAAACGTCATACAAAAAAACCATAGATAAAAAATACAGAAGTCTAAATAGGTCCAAAAAGTAAAAAGTTGTGCAATCTTGCACAGTCTCCTTTTACTACTTTTTTTTAATTAAAAATCGTTTTAATTGCACTAATAAGTGAGGCATCGGTTTTTTAAGAGTATTTTCCTGAGAATCAATTCAATGGTGTTTGTGTGAAGATCCCAATCAGCACTGGGCCCGCATGCGAACTATAGCCCAAGCCCTCTCTGAGAGGAGGCCTACGCCCAGCAGTGGGACGTAAAAAAGGCTGGTGATGATGATGATGGTTTATTTGTACTGACCGGTGGGCGCGACAGTGAGCAGGTGCGCGGCGCGCGCGATCTCGTGCAGCGCGTGCGCCTTGCCGCCGCACACGAGCCGGCACAGCGCGGCGTGCTCCACCAGCGCCATGCGCAGCCGCCACGCCAGCGCCGCGCCGCTGCGCGCGCCCACGCACGTCGCCGTCTCCGCGAACCCGCTCGCTGGAAACAAACACATCGTCCACGTCAACCAACTAATAATTCCATTTAAGCAAACTCCGACAGTCTGATATACAGTTAAAAGTCTTAAGCCACTCTGTATGTAGTACAAACAAAACATCGCAAAATTCAACTTCCGTCTTGCTTTGTTACAACTGCGCAGCGCGCGAACATAACGTGGCTAATGTAACAAATAATACAGGTTGTCCAACAATCAGTAACCTACTCCTTGCGGAGATGTCTTCAAAACTACCCAACTCTTTACCCAAAATATTTTTTTTTTACATAACCTGATGTTTTAAACCCTTAGGTTCCGTGGGCTATAAACGACAAAAACAGTAAAATTTACATTAGCACGAGAAGTTTTAATGTGTTTGTTCATCGTCGTCCTGGTACTTTACAGTTAGTTAAATACTAGCAATACGCAATTTTCACTACTTTTGCCGCTACTTCCCACAACCTGCCAAAAAGCGGTACCTCTTGAGGCAGCAACTCTAAAAAACTCATCCAATATACCAAAAACGCGCGAGCGTTGTTTTATACTTAATCGCCGAATGCATCACGGTCACCAGTAGAAATCATAATCTTCACTACTATAACCGCAGCTTCCCAGAGACAGCCGAAAAGGGGCGCATAATGAGGCCAACTAAAAGACTTTTCTCCACTTACCAGTTAGTTTGTCAATCTGCGCGAGCGCTTTCTCAGTGTACTTGTGCGCCTTGTCCATATAGCCGGCCTGGGCTGAATGCATCACGGTAACTAGATACACCAGCACGTATAGTTGCTGGCGCGACAGCCACACGAAAGACTCGCCTGGCGCGCTTCCGCATACAGCTGAAAACGACGCGCGACTTGAAACACAGTTCCGTATTTGCAATGGCAACACTGGATTTGGGTCAATCAGCTTTTCATTTCCACTCGTTACCATGGAGATGTCCCCTGGCTAACTCGTCTAAAATAACATTTTCTAAGGCGCGCCATCAAACGTTAGGAGTTTTGACAGTTATATGCCAATTCCTACATGCTTCATCTCCTAAGCATGCAAAACTTTCGGGGGAGTGGGGTCTTTGAAAATCATATTTTTGATGAGTTACTCATAGGACATCTCCATGGCACTTAAAAGTTGATTGGCCCACTTAGTGAAGGCATATGCGAGGCAAAGGCTCAAGTCTTGAGAGGCCCACAAGTACCGAAACAAAGAGAAGATATTTAGGCCGACTTGCACAGACCTGAGTTAGACAGTAACCCGGGGTTCACTCGACGTAAGTAAGTAAACGCTTTATTGTACAGAAAATACAAAAATAAATACAAGTTACAAGCAGTGACATACAAGTACAAACGCGGAATTATCCCTATAACGTATTTGTATCGCCTGACGTTACGTTAACCCCGGGTTTGTGTTTAACCTAGGTCGGTGCAGGTCGACCTTATAGGATAGACAGCTTAAGTATCAGGAGAGTTGGAAGTTTTCAAAGATATTGTCTGTGGTATATTGGTTCACGATAAGAGAAAATCATCTGCGAGCCATATAAACTGCTTATAGCTTTAGAAAGAGCAACAAACAGTAACAGGTCTTGGCAGATTAGCCGTGATAGATTAACCTCGTCAAGTTTGAACCAGAAAGGGTTTACTAATGTTTGTCAAAAAACTTTTACCAAACTGATTCATTTCCCAAAATGCTTATTTTTATAAAACAAACCTAACCTAACCTACAGGGTTCTACAAGATGACCCTGAAATAAATCCTGAAATATTTACAGTTTCTGAAAAAAAAAAACCGTTTTGGGAAATTAACCAGTTTGACAAACATTTTTTGACCAAATGAATGGATACCACCAGAAAGACACATGCTAAATAATGAAGAAGCAGTTAATATGAATACTCACTATCGTCATCAGGCCACGAAGGCGCCATTATGGTCTGGATGCTTTGTTGCAGCTGCTTGAGACAGGGTTTCACACTCTTTACCTGCCCAGCCATTAAGTAGTGGCATACCTGAAACAATCCATAATGTATTAAAAATTGCTGCTAACTTTGCAATCCAAAACTCAAATTGTCGATGTAGGGTTAAAGCCTGCCAAACTGAAGTGGGACTGGGCGGGACATGTCTGCCGAATGCATCCGAATTGTTGGAACAGAATTACCACCGACTGGGTCCCATGCGACGGACACCGGAGCAGACGCAGACCAAGAAGGAGATGGCGGAACGATGTGGAGCGTTTTTGGCCGGACTGGCGAGATTTAGCTGATACCAGAGACGAGTGGAAGAAGAAAGGGGAGGCCTTTGCCCAGCAGTGGGACACCGTGTAGGCTATATATAAAAAAAAACCTTGCAATAACAGGTAACAATAAGATCTATTTCCTATAGATTTTTCACGGATTTTGAATGTTATTTATTCAGACCATGGATGACAAATCTGTGCGCCGTAGAATCCACGCGCCGCAGACATTTTGATTCTGACTTTCTTGGCTGTATTAATGTGTACGAAATTACCATGCTCAGGGTGTAGCTCTCGTGCTATAAGAATGAGCTGGTAGAGAGCTTGAAACTCGTCAGCTTATAGTGTGGTGGTGGCGATTGTCAGGTCTATGTGACATGAGTAGATTTGTATGATAGAGGAGGTGGTAATACTGCAATTAGATACATTTGTAGCATAGACGTAGTTGTCTTACATTGCGGATGAGCAAATTAATTGTTTTCAGTTCATAAATATGGGCCTCTACTCTACAAAGTAACATCTGATTCAATCAATTATTGTATTAATTCTATTGTATAAAAAAGTTTGAAAATCTTCATCATCACCAGCCTTTTTTACGTCCCACTGCTGGGCACAAGCCTCCTCTCAGAATGAGAGGGCTTGGGCTAGTTCTCACGCGGGCCCAATACGGATCGGGAACTTCACACACACATCATTGAATTGCTTCGCAGGAGTGTGCAGGTTTCCTCACGATGTTTTCCTTCACCAAAAAGCTCATGGTAAATTACAAATTTAATTCTACATATAAATTCCGAAAAACTCAGATGTGCGAGTGGGGTTTTGAACCCACGACCTTCTGCTCAGGCCATAGGTCAAACCACTAGGCTATCACGTCTTTTTTTTAGAATCTTAATCTATCAAAATGTGACAAAACAGTGATGTACTCACTTGTAGAACTAAGAAGAACACCTTTAGGTACTCTTTTTGGTGAGGACTGCCTGCCCATGAGTCCACTAGGTGCCCTGCTTGGTTCAGCAGTGGCAATACTTCCTGGATTTTCTTATCAATTAACAGCAACTGCAACAAATAATAAAACACATCTGGGGCTTGTTTCATAATGGCTTGTAACTTTTTTTTTTAATGGCTTTCACCCTTGCTCTTTTGGTGAGGAGTATTTTGCCAATGTCACTTAATAAAGCTTGAATTACAAGTTGCAACCGCTCCTGAAAAATAACAAATTGTTCAAACTTTTTTTTTTGTTGTTGTCTGTGCCGTCCATAACTTTGTGTTTGTGTTGTTTGTTTTAGGTCACCCATCTGTTCCTTCCTAAAAATGAAGAATTCCTAAACCGAACACTCTTCTCACGCGTGTAATGTCAAAACGCTGACATTGGCAAAATACTCCTTGCCATAGTAGCAAGGGTGAAAGCCATAAAAAAAAAAAGAACCTGTGATGGGAGTCAATGTAGTATATGTACGAGGGCTGTTTGATAAGTACCCGTTTATGGAAAAAAAAACACTTTTTTTTGCATATATGCATTTATTTTTCTACGTAGTCACCTTTTAACTCTATACATTTGTTCCACCTATACTCAAGCTTCAATAAACCATCCAAAAAGTATGATTTTGGAAAGTCATTAAAATAGGCCTCTGTGGAGGCAATGACTTCGTCATTTGATCCAAATCGCTTGCCACCGAGCCATTTTTTTAGGTTGGGAAACAAAAAGAAATCGCATGGGGCCAAATCTGGAGAATACGGGGGGTGAGACAATAGTTCGTAGCGTAACTGTGCTAATTTAGCCGTCACAACTCTGGACGAATGAGCCGGGGCGTTGTCGTGATGAAACAGTACTTTTTTCTTTTTTAAATGGGGTCGTTTGTCCTTCAACACGGCGTCAAATTCATCCAATAAATTGGCATAGTACTGCCCTGTTATTGTTTTTCCCTTTTCTATATAGTCAATATGTACAATACCCTGCGAATCCCAAAAAACGGTCGCCATGACCTTTCCAGCCGATGGGACGGTTTTTGCTTTCTTTGGAGCAGGTTCACCCGGTAAAATCCACTACTTCGAGTGCTCTTTCATTTCCGGGGTGTAGTGGTGGACCCACGTTTCGTTCACGGTCACGAAACGACGCAGAAACTCCTTCGGGTTACGTTTGAACACGACCAAACACTGCTCCGAAGTAGTCAGTCGGTTCCGTTTTTGCTCCTCCGTGAGTAAACGCGGCACCCACCTCGCCGATACTTTCTTCATACCCAATTTTTCTTCTAATATGTGTTGTACCCTCTCGATTGAAACGTTTACAGCATCAACGATTTCTCGAAGTTTAATTCGGCGGTCGGCTAAAACGATATTTTCAATTTTCTCAACCATATCGTCTGTAGTCACCTCAACTGGCCGGCCTCCGCGATCCTCATCAAAGACGGTTGTTCTCCCTCGCTTAAACTCGTTATACCAATATCTGACGGTTGTCATAGAAGGAGCACATTCATGGTAAACCGCTTGCATTCTTACTTTTATTTCATCACATGTTTTTCCTTCCAAAAATAAGAATCTAATTACAGACCGATACTGTTCTTTCTCGATTTTAACAATTTTAAGTTGACGCCTTCACTGAATCGTTGTCAAATGAGAAAAAAAACAAAAGAATGCCATTTTTTTTTAATTTTCCCGCCTCTGAAAAATGGCTTAAAAAGGTGGTATACTTATTTGCGGCCAGTGATATTAATATATTTAGAAAACGGGTACTTCTCAAACAGCCCTCGTATATGCTTCAAACTATAGTTTCCTATGGGTATATCCTTTTTTTTCTGAGAGCATATAATGCAAAAAATTGTCTTCACTCTGGAATTTTTCTTTAGCATCAAAATATTATACCAAATCTTAATGGTTTTTAAAAGGAGAAACCAAAGTCTTTCCCCATGAATTATAAATAACATATATCCCTGAATAGTTAAGTATTATTTTTCGATGTTTTTTATATAATAGTGTTCTAGACAGGATTTACAGATTCATTACTGGGGCAAATAAACCAGGTGAATAGATCAATGCAAGTAATGTTTTATATATATACATTGATGTCCCAAATAGTGACGGATATGCCACCCCTTCACAGCGCGCGGACAAGCAATATAGGTGATTAGGTTACTCGGTGACTTAGTCGCCAACACACGTAACTAACGTAACGTAGTTCCACACGTAAGTAAGTAAATAATATACTCATTATCCAGGTGGTATATTCCCTTGAAGTTTGATATGTCAGTCTAATGACAGCTTTATGAGTGAAGGCCGCATTTTGTCACCGCTAAAGAGGTGCGTGGCCTGTCTTTAATGTTTAAAGTCGATGTATATATGCTATTACTATTACATACCATAACCCTACTGAGTAGGAATAGCACCCTTGTGTATGCTGCATTGGAAATTTGGGCATAGTCCACTCCCACGCCCAGGAGACTGCTGGCCACTTCATATTCCCGCTCTGTTGCATGGATTTGCTAAAAAAAATATGTCCTAGTAGCAAGTATTCAACAAAACTTATCCAGAGGAATCTCAATATAAAATAAAAATAACATACAGTGAAACATAGAACCCCCTCCTTTTTTTAAGTCAGTTAATCAGGATATGGCGCGAATCAATCACTGTTTTAACTGTGACAATAATAATGTAGAAGAAAAACTTAAGTTCCAAAAAAGGTTTATTGAGTAAAAGGCATTCTAAATCTAAAATAAATTCTTATGAATGGAACAAAGTTCATTTTATTATAACAGGAATTTTATAACACACATTAGAAAATTTCTACATTAGAAAAAAGGTAAACAATTTCAACCTGTCTTTTTAATGGAAAGTACTTGTTTAAAATAAGTAATGAAGCAATAATTACTTATTAAGATATTTTTCAAAGTATTTTTGGAAAAACACTAACCTTCTTTCTAATGCTAAAAAAAATTAACTATACTCATTAGCAGTATTTATTATGTTGTTTACCAATTCTGTTTTCATTTAAAAGGTCACAAGATACTTGACTTCTTTATGGAGTATAAGGCCTACTGTTGTTTGGCTGTCACACTTGTTGACATGATTGTGAAGTGCTGTAATAAGTGTGTATTAAAACATATTTATTACTTACTGCCAGTTGAAATATTAGCCTGCAGTGCCAGTAAACACTGTGCTGTGACAACTCAATGGCTTTCCGAAGGATGGGTTTGGAGTGTGTCGGCTGGCCCTGCTGCTCAAACAGCTCTGCCAGCACACTCGCCGCTTCAAACTTAACGTCATCGAACCCATTGATAGTCTGAGACAAGCACCACTGCAACAGAAACACCATAATGACCCACTTATGTATCATTGTTTACATTTTATATAAAAGTTGTCACTCCAAACAAAAAAATATATGGGGAAATGATATAAAGGTTATAAAAATAATTGACCACCGTATACTCTTAATTATCTACAGCATTTAACGCTCGAATTATCCTAAAGTTTACTCACACTCTGCTCTAAATGATTCCTCGCCAAGTCGATGTTTTTAGTGTGTGTCAATAGGATATTTCCAAGTTGTAAATGAGTTCGAGCCTCAACCCTTTGCGGTGGTTTAAAATTAAATACAGCTTGTAGGCACTGAATACAACTTTTTATGTCAGGAGGATTTGATGTTCGAAAATGTTCTGCTAAACCAAGTAAAGAAATATACCAAGCGTCCTGCGTTGACGCCATTTTGACATTTCTGCTTGGAGGGAACTGTGTTGCTATACTTCAGGAAGAATATATTTAAAAGATAAATGAGATGGGTGCGTTCACGATTTTATTTTACCAGCCCCCCTAGTACGGTAAAGTTTATCTCCCAATATGAACGTTGCTAGCACGCTACATGCGGACATAATCACAGAGTACCTTTTTATAACTGACATGATTATGTCGCGGTGTTGTATCGACAGGACTATTGAGTAGACGCAGGAACTAAAATTTCTCATACAAATTTACCTATTTCTGTGCTTATGCACAATTTACATCAAAAGTGAAACAGATACGAGAAAGTGGGGCCCTCGTCTAATTTAAACTCTTTTTTGCCAAGCTATAAAATTAAAGTGATCTGTTGCCCACAGTAAGGTTTATCCACCCCATTTTATGTTTTATGGCCTAGCAGAAATATGAAGTCGGTGCGGTGCTAGCGGAATATTCTTGGAATGAAGCAGGCCATAAAACTCATGGCTTTTTGGGGATTATTTTGTTTTTTTTTGAAGGCGGTCTTACTTTTTGTTAAAAGATTTTTAAATTCACAATTTTTAATTACGTTAATATTAAAAATATTATCATCCAACTCCTAACCGTTAAGGAGTTGTACCTTCCATCATCACCTCATCAACACGAGATGATGTCTACCAGACGCAAGTACTTGAATAGCTTTCGAAAATATATGAGACACATGATACGTCCCTATAAAATTTGAGGGTTGCCCTAGATTTCCCTGGGATCCCATCATCAGATCCTGACTTAGTGACAATGGGACCAACTAGAAAGTATATTTCAAACAAAATTTTTTGAAATCTGTCCAGCAGTCTTCGAGTAATCGGGGTACATATATAAAAAAAAAAAAATATATATCTATATTCCGACGAATTGAGAACCTCCTCCTTTTTTGAAGTCTGTTAAAAAAGCAAGAAAACTATTGAATGTTTAATGGCATGCGTGCCTCGCCTGGTCTCAGCATAATAAATTCAGATTGAAATAAAACAACAAAATAAATTAAGGTCAATATTTAATCATCAATAGTGAGGGCTCCACTGTTGATGTCATTGATAAGGTCATGTGGGGGCCTGCTCTCGACCGTGCAGCCAACTGACTGCGCTGTGCCCAGAATCTCTTTGACTGTGCCAGAGAGATTGCGGGCCATGGAGCGTGGTTTCATGATCTTGGCGATGCCAATCACATCTTCAAGGGTAATGTTGCCGCTGTGTTTGACTGGAAAGTAAAAAGATTGGTGTTAAAGTATGTAGAAGAATATTCCTGAATGATTATGTGTAAAGTGAATAACATCCATTTTGTTCACAAGGTTTTCTATTTTCCAGTTTCAATAATGTAGAAGTTAATAAATCAATGTTAGAAAACATCATTGTACCTATCACTTGTCAATGGAAACTACTTTTCACAATAATTGTCCCATTGACATTTTAATGCCTGCTAGGGTAGTCAGCATAATATTTTTAACAGAAGTGTAGCATAGACATAGGCCCACTGAAGCAGGCTCAACATTTACTCTGCAGAACCATACAGTATATTTTCAATAGCCAATAAAAAAATTGTACAACACTCACTGTTCTTCTGCTTTTTGCGGTCACGTGGGGGCTCCTTCAGGGCTCTGATGATGAGTGCAGCAGCAGACGGCACCACAGAGATCTGAGCCTGCCTGTTCTGCACAATGAGCTGCACAGTGATCTTCAGACCCTTCCAGTCACTGGTGGCCTTGGCAATGTCGTCACCAACCTTTTTGGGGGACTGCAGTGGGAGAGAGAGTTATAAGATGCCATATTTGTGATGAAGATAACCTTGCGGCAATAAGGAGCTGAAAATGTGTGCGAGGTTTATATCTTTAAACGCATGTTTTGTGAGTATGCTTAAATGCGAGGGCTTCATATCTCACATGCAGCATGGAACATAAAACTAGTACTGGGTGATGTCAGAAGTCCTGGAACGGGCTTGTTCAGCTTATCTATTATAGAAATGTGTGACTCACCAGTCTTCATGACAAAATTTTAATAGTAGTCAAGTAGTTGGAATCCATTTTCACAACATTTTTGATTCCCATTATGGTTGTGATACTGATATCAGCTTCCTTTATTGTATGTTTTGCTGCTTGGTGAGGGCAGATACAGAGAAAAGGCAGGAAGGAATCATATTAATGTTTTCAAATGCCAGTACAGAGAGGACAACCACAATGCAAAAACTTACAAAAAAACATTGGTTAAAAAGTGGAACAAACATTTAGTGTGAAATTTATGAAATTCTTATTCCCACTTTAATTTATTCATTCATCACATTTGTGCAAAATCTTAGGTTATAGCTTGCATATTTTAGTACAGTAGTGCACATTTTCATCTTATATTATCAAATGTGACAAATATATACCAGAATTTACAGTATAGAAATATGCAAGTTACTTAACTTTAACTAGTTTGCGAGGCGTCAGCGTTTAGTATAGTGGTGGTGGTGATAGTTGGGTCTGTGTGGCATGTGTTGATTCGTGTAGCAGAGGAGGCAGAGGTGTTGCATGGAAACATACATTTGCCGCACAGATATAACTATTTGTCATTAGTGGTCGCGGGTGAGCAAAGTAATTGTTTTTAGTTCATAGTTTGCGAGGATTTAGAAATAGGTTTTGGGATTAAGATTAAGAAATTCTTTGGCTGTCAAATGGTGCTTCCTATGTCAAGGAAAGATTTAAATACAAAATCACCTGAACCCAAATCCTATTCTAAACATTCACGGACTGTAGATAGAGTCGGTCTTAATACCAAAAATAAAAAAAAAACATGGCAGTCACATGGCCTGGTCCGCGACTCCTTATTGGGCATTCGGAGTAGCCGCGACAGGGAGACGGATCCTGAGTCGCGGGTTCCTTCCATCCGCCAACCGGAAGGACGCGCCTGGTAGGGAGGCACCCCCCAGGATCATTCAATCATCTTTGCAAGCATCATAACCATCGTTAAAAATATCTTGGATATTCTTGGTTGCCACATTGGAGGACTCCAAACGGAGACTCGTTAGCGACAATGCCTACAGCATTGAGGTAGAGAAACTGAAGGCATTATCTTTTAAATACATTAATTGACTGCCACGCTGAAGATTTGAGGTTAGTTTTGTAGGAAGAGCTTACTTTAAAAAAATATACATTTTATACTCACGAGACCAAGGGGACCGATCTTAGGAGCCAGAGAAGATGTAGCACCGACTTCTCCACCCACACATCTCAAGTTAACTGCAAAAATACGTTAAACTTGTAGACAACACTTCGCCTCACAAATTTACAACTTTATGAATTATCTGGCATCTTACCGATTTTCACTTCATTAGGATCAAACTTAGGCGGCATGGTGCTTAGATATTAGAGCAATATTTTGAGAACTGAACTGAATTACAAGCCGATTAATTCGGATTGCAAAAGGCGATCCACCACGGACGTTCCGGGAGTTCGCCGAAAAAGAAAGATTTTTTCAGTGACAGTTGACAGTAGCTAAATGTTGCCAGTGAGAAAAAAACAGCAAAAAAAAAAGTCCCTATTCACTATCAATCATGATAGTATTATAACGATTTTTAAGAAATCTAATCTAATCTAATCGGTATTCCGCTCTCACCACACACCGACTTAATATTTGTGGTGGGCCATAAAACTGATGATGGCTTTAAGTACAAAATTATTTTATGTGTTTTTGAATTCGGTTTTACTTTTTGTTATAAGATTTTTTATTTCACGATTTTAAGTTACTACGTTAATGTTTAAAAAATTATCCTCCAAATCCTAACCGTTCTACCTTCCATCATCACCTCATCAATACGAGATGATGATTACCATACGCAAGTACTTGAATAGCTTTCGAAAATATATGAAATACATGTGCCTATAAAATTTGAGGGTTGACTTCGATTTCCTTGGAATCCCATCGTCATATTCTGACCTGGTGATAATGGAACCAACTAGAAAGTATACCCTTTCAAACAAACAGCCGCCTTCGAGTAATCGGGGAACATACATAAAAAATAAAAATATTCCAACAAATTGGGAACCTCCTTCTTTTTTTTTGAAGTCGGTTAAAAATTAAAAAGAGGCACTTTGATTTTGATCACTGAAAGTCTGATTTTTTTTGACATTTCATAAAAAGTTGCTGATTTGACCAAGACATAGTACAAAGAGGAAACATCGCATCCCTATTGTCTACATGTTAAATGTTATTGTATTATTGTATGGCAACTCCAATATCAAATTCGATGACAAATTTCTGAAATTTCATCACAAATCCATAGTGACTGATGTGTTTCTGTTTTGTGAAGTGTTTTCAATTTATTTACTGAATACCATTGCGATAGGCAATAATTGTTATCGTAATTGGACAGTAAAGTTACATTATGGCTAACGACGAAGCGATCTTAAAACAATACTTGTCGAAGTATCAACATCGCGATTACGCAGCTCGAGAGGTAATTAGTTTGATACAGGCGTACAGAAGTCTCACATATC
Source organism: Clepsis dumicolana (assembly GCA_963691665.1). Lineage (NCBI taxonomy): Eukaryota > Metazoa > Arthropoda > Insecta > Lepidoptera > Tortricidae > Clepsis > Clepsis dumicolana. Next base: position 3,668,694 of record OY829522.1, on the reverse strand, counting down.
GCTTAGAGGCCTTTGTTTTCAACAATGGTACAAGGAAGGATCTACTCAACCTAGAGGGAACGATTCCTGTACATTACAAAGGTGCATATTACAACATTCCTATTTGTATTTGGTTAATGGACACTCACCCAACTAATGTACCATTGTGCTTCGTTAAACCGACACCAGACATGTCCATCAAGATATCAAAATACGTGGACAGTAATGGAAAGGTTTATCTGCCATTCTTACACGAATGGAACCCACAAAGCTCTACATTACTGAAGTTAATTCAATGTATGATTTCTGCTTTCGGCGAGTTGCCTCCAGTCTACTCTAAGCCGCGAGGCGAGACTGCCAGGCCTCCGTATCCGATGAATTCGTTCATGCCGCAGCCTTACCCAGCTGGACAATACCCCCAGGCTTCACCTCAACCTGGTTACCCACAAGCTACACCATATCCAACTACCTCAAATGTGCCTTACCCAAGTTATGGCTCTCCTTACCCGAGTGCAACTCCAGTTCCTACTAATGGGGTGCCATACCCTCCTGCATCAACAAATACTCCATATCCTCCTCAACAAGGGGCTTACCAGACTGGACCAGACAACAACAGTGGCACAATTACAGAAGAGCACATAAAAGCATCTTTACTGTCTGCTGTTGAGGATAAACTGAGGAGGAGATTGAAGGAACAGTCCCAGCAGTCTCAGGCTGAACTTGAAACTCTGAGACGCACACAGCAGGAGCTTCAAGAAGGCAAGACAAGGCTTGAAGATATAATGGGAAGGTTGCAGAGAGAACGATCTGAGCTTGATAAGAATGTTGCCATTCTGCAAGAGAAAGAAAAGGAATTACAGGCGGCCGTGGAGAGGCTGGCTGAGCAAGAAGGAGTGGATGTCGATGAGGCTGTTGTCACTACTGCTCCGTTGTACTCACAGCTTCTGAGCGCTTTTGCGGAGGAAGCAACTCTAGAAGATGCTATTTACTACATGGGAGAGGCTTTACGTAAGGAAGTAATTGACTTGGACACATTTTTGAAGCAGGTGCGTGCATTAGCTCGTCGTCAATTCACATTGAGGGCCTTAATGCATAAGTGCAGGCAGAAGGCCCAGCTAGCTTGTTAATGAGCTGGCTTTTTTATATGAAATTGATTCAGACGCCTGCAATACTCTGATAACTCTTATTGGGAATCTTTAAATTCTGAACTGGAGAAATTCATATAAAAATACTAGATACTGATAATTTTATTTTCAAAATCACAAAATGTTATGTTGTTACTGAAATTTTGTGGCCTTGTGTTCATGATGAACTCACTTTTTATTTTATGAATTAATTTTGTATCCATTTAAAGTTATATTATTAGTCTGTGTCTGTAATCATTTATTTTGCTTCTAGAATTAGTTTCATCAGTATAAATTCATCAAGTTAGGCTGTTGCACCCACAGCAAAATTCTTAAAAAAGAACCTATTAGCTATGTGTTAAGTAACTCATGCATGGCACTAAGGAGATTAAAATGTTAAAATTCCTTACTTTTAACCCATGCTGCAAGTATGTATCTACATTTAACCTATCTATTTATTCATATAATAATGTTGGATTTTTTTATTCTATATGAGTAGTTTGTGTCTTACAAACACTACTATATGTATGTGTTAGTTTAGGGTTATAATTGTTATAAATATGAATGTTATGTGTCACATTCAGTATAATTCCAACTGTTTGTAGACACAGTTGAACTATCTTGTGTAATCATATTTATTTATGTGATAGTAAATTTTGTTAACATTGATCTAAATTTCTCTACATGTGGTTGGGCTGCACAAAATATATGGTAAAGAAAACTTTAGCAGACTTTGTAGTTTGTCTAGTTTAAAATGCTAATGAATGAGTTTCCTTTATCAAAACCAAATGATTGGTAAATTAATAATTTCACCACAAAGGTGTTATATAATACTTAATCTTATGAGTCATGATGTTGAATTTTAACATGAAACATACATACAAGATGTTGAATCTATTAATATACAGATCAATGTTCATTAGTGAATATGATTCAAACTAGTCCAGAATCAATTTATTGGCATGTGTAATCTCTTGGGACTGTTATTTCCCATTTTCGGTCCTCGATTTTAGGGTTCCACAGTCATCAAGGAACCCTTATAGTTTCGCCATGTCTGTCTGTCCGTCCGTCTGTCTGAGGCATAGCTCAGAGACTGTTAAAGCGGTAAATTGGCATGCATGTACATAATTAATCACACCAACAAAGTGGTAGAATGAAATCATGAAAAAAATAGTTTATGGTAGGTAAGTACCTCTTGTACACATGAGCTTATTGATCTAATGCATGTGTAGTGAATTGAAAAGGAAAACTATCACAGCTTAGCAGGCTTTTACAGGTTAACAAGTAATACTTGGCCACAACTTATAAAAATTACCTAGTTACATATTAAAATTAGATACGCAAGAAGTTTTTCGTAAAGGCTACGTAAAGGGACTGTATTTAAAATATAGTATAATGTGAAAGTGCCATGTAGCAAGCAGTACAACCTATATACATACATATGTATAAATAAACAGTTTGCAATGGCTGCATAGTCGCACTTTTTAGTGTAATTTGTAATTGCCAATTAAAATGCAATGTGTAGTTATGAGTAGCTTGGATTGATGGTTAATATATTTGAAAAATAAAACATCAATAATAATTGGAATGTGTTAAGCAATAATTGTGAAAACGTTTTTTAATGATCAGCATTTTCTAGTGTGGAAACAGAGCACTAGCGCCATCTAGTTTTGAATAGCAGAACTAACATAGTCAAATGAAGTCTGTCCTATGTCATGCTATCGAAGATTCTTAGGAATAGGATGTACGCAAAATTTCAACTAGACTTTTAACAGTCGGGGAACTCATTTATACTAGTGTATATCTCCACTGTGCCTGCGTTTGATGATGATGAGAAACAACCATCAAGTTTTCCAGATTACTAATGCCGGGTATCACTAGCGAACCATATCTGTAATGGTGCGTACGAATTATGGGCAGCCTCGGGTTGAGGCACGCACGGCTCGCCCATTTGCTCAAGTTCGTACGCGTTCGCACACAAAGCATGACACGGCGTGCAAGCCACCGAGCGAGAGTCGATTTTTGATCGTGCTCAAATGTGCCTCGGTGTGCGTGCCTCGCGTAGTAAGGACGCAGAATGACACGAACTTGTTTGTGCGCGAGGCACGTAATCGAAAGTAATTTGGCGAAGTAAATGAATTGCGATTTTTGTAAATGCTTCATCCACCACCCAGGTTGTTTTTTCTTTTTCTTGTTTAACAGTCGCTATAACGGCAGCAGCAGCTGTGGTCGCGTAAGACTCCATTTTGTTCGACGCACAATAGCGGCTCGCCTCGAGCACGCGGCCTCGTGGCACAAACAAATGCTTGACTCTTATCTTCGTTGTGCGTGGCTGCCTAAAGGTTCTCTGTGACTGCCTCGACCTGAGCGGCTCTAATTCGTACGCAGTTTGACCGTGGCGGATACGGTAACAACCTTGTAGAAGAAAACTGGCTCGCGAACCGCGTCCACGTCACGATTTTACGTCCATCAGTTGCGTTTGCAGCTCGTTAATGACTTCTTAGTATGTGCTATTGTTAATAAAAAAAAAAAGTTACCAAGAAGTGTTTATTCAGCGACCGCAATTATTGCTTCACACGGGAAATATAGTTTTTTCTTTGTACATACTATTACAATTATAATATACAATTATTATATTATTAGCCTCTATAAGGTCCCCAGGGATTATTATTAATGATTTTTCTATTTGACGAGGTTAGTGTAAGGTTTGCATTGCGTATGTTATGCGGCCGCAAAGGCTGAATTGTCACAATATATTGAATTTTATTCATGTTGCGTTTTATTTTTATTTTATACCAAAAACCTTTTGGTAGAGTAAGATGGATTTGACAACCGGACAGCCTAATGGTCACAAAACCTGACTATGAGCCACATTTGTATGATGAACATGAATGGATGGTCAATTTGAATATTAACATGTGTATTTATCTATATACCTAAGCATTTGTATGTACCTATAATAGTACAATCGAGACTGCTCTTCGCCAAGTTGTGTCTGGGGTTTTTCAACTCTCAACTTTTCCATGTTACGAGTTATGACTTAAAACAAAAAGAAACAAGTGAAGACCGTTCAAATAATTTAATCTTCAATAAAAATTAGAAAACGATAAGCTTTGCATAAAAATAAACAAATGCATTTTGCCTTAATATTGGTACGATATTCGTAGAGAGGCTATTTCTTCGCTTTCTTTTCCTTCTTAGCGGCGGCTGCTAAAGCCTCCAGATCTATGGGCGCGGGCTTCACGAATGGAATCAGGTCTTGGTACTGCTCAGGCATCCACGGCTTCAATACTTCTGGCACCTGCAAGAGAAGTATACCTTCCTTACCCGGGGTCCACCTGACAAATTCACCTGGGTGGACTAGGCGCACTTGTTCTGAGGTGTACCAAGGGCACCGCCATAAATCTTATTACCCACAAGTTACTCTAGTCTAGTCTATGGGCAGTGGTGATGACTTACCTTCAGGCCCCTGTTTCACCAACTTTACAATTGTCAGTATACAATGACAATTTGATTTACATTTCATTGCCAATATGAAGCGCGCTAATACAAAAGCTCTTCAAGTCAACAATTGACACCGGATTGTCACTGTAAAATGACATTTGTATGACAAATGAAATAGAGGCCAGGTGACCCACTTTTTTTAAACTATAAACTGACCAGTGATTGACCCCTATCTCACTTGATGAAAGGTGCAGATGAGGCCTAAGGTGTAATTCACTGGTTCAGGAATAGCCTATTCACTCTAGCTTTGAAGAGCCCTAGATTGCTCGTTTGCCTTCCTTTGCATATATAAAAAAGTGTTTTTTTGAGAAGAGAACATTGTTTTTAGGGTTCCGTACCTCAAAAGGAAAAAACGGAACCCTTATAGGATCACTTTGTTGTCCGTCTGTCTGTCAAGACCCTTTTTCTCTGGAACGCGTCTAGGTAGCATGCTGAAATTAATATCAAATACTCAAGCCTGCGGTCCCTTAAAGCCGTGAAAAAATCAACCTTCTAAGTCAACGCAATCAAAAGATACAGTCATAAAAAAATCTATTTCCATACAAATTGCCGATTTCCAAAAACCTAAAGGGTACTTCCAGATGTCCTATAAACTTGAATTTTTTTTTTCTTTCTTCTGTAGAAAGATTTTAACGCTTAAGATTTTAACCCTCGTGCGTGAGTCCGACTCGCACTTGGCCGGTTTTTTTATATGACGAGGAAGGCAAACGAACAAGTGGGTCACCTGATAATAAGTCATCACCACTGCCCATAGACACCTGCAACCCCGGAGGGTTCGCAGATGCGTTACCAACCTAGATAGCTCAGATGAAATACCTCTTGTGCCCCTGATTACACAGGCTGTCTTACTCTCCACACCGGTTCCGCCACACTTCCGTTTCGTATAAAGAAAGTACTTTTTTCTAACTTTTTCAACGCCAAGGACGCTTAAAAGCGTCATTAGCCGACGTGCCTACAACGCCACCAGCGCTTATAGGCGTCCGGCTGCACAGTGCAAATGTGACCTACGAACGTATGCTTAAGGTTTAAGTCCGCGTTGATGTTATGCCAACTTGGCGTGTGGATGACAACTTTTGTATGCGTTGTTAGCGTTGAAAGGGTTAAGTGCTTGTGGATTACCTTGATGCCCTCTTCAGTCTGGTGCACCTCTAGGACCGCGCAGATGACCCGCGTGGTCGCGCACATAGTCGCGTTCAGCATGTGTACGTACTCGGTCGCCGCGTTCATCTTCTTCGTCTGACCGTACCTGTAAGAATAACCTACTTAAAAACCGGCCAAGAGCGAGCCGGACTCGCGCACGAAAGATTCCGTAGCATTATCTATAAAAACGGCAAAAGAAATCATGTCTGTTGTATGGGAGCCCCACTTAAATATTTATTTTGTTCTGTTTTTAGTATTTTTTTTTATACAACGAGGAAGGCAAACGAGCAAGTGGGTCACCTGATGGTAAGTGATCACCACTGCCCATAGACACCCGCAACCCCGGACTGCTGCTCTCTTTTTGCTGTCTTACTCTCCACACTGGAACACAACAGTGCAAGCACTGCTGCTTAGCGGCAGAATGAGCGAGTAAGATGGTGGTAGCGATCCGGACGGACCTCGCACAAAGTCCTACCACCCGCAAATTTGATGTTATAGCGGCAGCAGAAATACATCATATGTGAAAATTTCACTAACTATCACAGTTCGTGAGATACAGCCTGGTGACAGACGGACAGACAGACGGAAGGACAGCGGAGTCTTAGTAATAGAGTCCCATTTTTTACCTTTTGGGTGCGGAACCCTAAAAAGTTGAAACACCCCAGACATTTTCACTTCAATGTTGAACAGCTGAAGCAAATTTTATAAATCTTAGCTGAGAACCATCTCCATTAAACTAGCTTTCGATTAAAGCCGCGTCCAAATCCGTTCTTCCGTTTAGGAATTACGATGCCACAGACACAAAGATACATCCATACACAGGTCAAACCTATAACACCCCTATGGATCGCTGATCGCTGGTGTCGACTGAGGTTTATATGACAGTTTCCACCAATCATAGGCCAGTAGCCTGTCTCTCATTGGTGGAGAATGACAGATGGACCTCACTCGACACTAGCGATCTTAGCGGATTTTTGACTTGCGATAGCCCTCATTGGTGTAAATTGTCTTATGGTAATTATTATGTTTTAAATAATTAAACAGGCTCAGCATTAATTGTACTTGTTTATTCACCATCTTACAAAATCCGACTAATATATAGGGGTAGAATATTGACGTGTCACGTGACCACTCCTTAAATCTACCTACATAACACCTTCCCCTTAAGTATCCTAATTATCTAAATTATAATCAACCCCGTTAACATAATCAAGTCTAAACTCCTGTAATCTGCGACCACTCTTCTGGTGGCGGTATTGTCACATCCGTGTTATCATTAGTCTCATAATCATCAGCATTTTCATAGTTTTGTGTCTCATCTGGTTCAGTATTAGGTGCCCTTGTCCTGAGCAGTTGGTTCACATGCCTTCTGTGTGTGGCACCATCATCAGTCTTTACTTCATAAACAGCTGGTCCGTCCAAGGCTGTGACTACACCGCGCTGCCACTTCTGATTCATGTTATACAGTCTGAATAAAACATGATCTCCTGTTTTGAATGTCTTATTTTGATTCCCTTGATTCCCTTCCCCTCCAATTTCTGAATTATCTGAGAAGTTTGAGTCTGGGTGTAAGGGTGTGAGGGCAGTCCTGAACTTCCGGCCGTTAAGCATCTCTGCAGGGGTTTTGCCCGTCACAGTGCTTGGTACAGTAGGCATATGAAATAGCACTTTCGCTACTCGCTCTGACCAAGTCATCGGGGACTGTTTTTTAAGTTTAGACTTAATCGATTGTATAGTCCTCTCAATTTGCCCGTTAGTGGCAGGGTGGTATGGAGCTCCAGTAATGTGTCGAATCCGGTTCTTAGACATAAAGTCTTGAAATTCCTTAGAGGTGAATGCTAGTCCGTTGTCAGACACTACTATGTCTGGTAATCCGAAGTCAGCAAAAATTTTTCTCAACAGGTCAACCACTGTTTTGCTTGACATGGATGGCACCATTTCAATTACTGGCCATTTGCTATAAGCATCTATCATTACCAGAAAAGTTTTATTCATGAATGGTCCCATGAAGTCTATGTGAACACGTGACCATGGCTTGGTGGCTGGCTGCCAAACATGTCCTGTGACTGGAGGGTTATTCCTGCATGACTGGCATTTCTCACACTGCTACTAACTCCTCAATGTCATTATCCAGAGAAGGATACCATATGTATCCTCTAGCTGTCATTTTTGTTTGTACTATTCCATAATGACCTTCATGCAGTTTTTTTAGTACATCGCTCTGTAGCACTTTAGGTATTACTACCCTGTTAGACCATAAAATGCAGTTTTTGTTTAATGTCAAGTAATCTCTTCTTCTGTGATAGGGCAGAATTTCAGGGTCCTCTATTGTATTTGGCCAACCATGTAGGAGATAATATTTGACCCTTTTTAGCACTGGATCTTTATCTGTTTCTTTAGCAATAGCCTTGGAATCTATGTCTGATTGTTCCAGTAAGAACATGTCCTCCTCATCACCTTCGTGATCCTCTCTGGTGTGTGGAGTAGGCCATCGACTGAGACTGTCAGCATTGCCCATATCTTTCCCAGGACGGTGTTTCAGCTCATAATCAAATGTGTTAAGGATCAATGCCCATCTTAACATTCTGTTTGAAACCAATTCTGGTATTGGTTTGTTGCGCCCAAAAATTCCCAAAAGAGGTTTATGGTCTGTAAATATTACAAACTTTCGTCCTAGTAAATACTGTCTAAACTTTTTCAGGCCTAACATGATTGCTAAGGCCTCTTTGTCGATCTGAGCATAACGGCGTTCATGAGTTTGCATGGTCCTGGAACCCATTATAACTGGTCTCTCTGTGCCATCGTCCATCTTGTGAACCAAGACTGCTCCGACCCCGTATTCACTTGCATCACACAGCATGTAAAGCTCTCTCTCTAGGCTGTAATGCACCAGCGTCAAGTCAGAGGTTAGCAGCGACTTAGCTTTGTCAAAAGCTGCTTGCTCAGCATTTCCCCATTGCCATTCTACATTATCTTTTAACAACTTGTACAGGGGCTCCAATACTATAGTTTTGTCCTTCAGGAACCTCTCATAAAAATTATATAGGCCTAGAAATGCCTTCAGTGACTTTTTGTTCCTGGGAGCAGTTTTCTCAGAAATCTCCCGAATTTTCTCTTTTGAAGGATGGACTCCAGTTCTATCAATCTCATAACCCAAAAATGTCACTCTTTTTGCCGAAAAAATACATTTAGCTCTATTAAGCTTCAGCCCCAGATCTTCTAGCCTTTTCAGTACCCGTAAAAGTCTCTCATTGTGTTCTTGTAGTGTTGAGCCGCAGACCACCACATCATCAAGCAGACAGGCAACTCCTTGAATACCAGCCAGTAGCGAACTCATCAGTCTCTGGAATATTGCTGTCGCAGCATTGACGCCGTATGCAAGTCGATTCATTCTCATCAAGCCCAACGGTGTGTTGAGAGTGAGAAGCTCTGCTGTCTCATCGTCCACTTTCAATTGATTGTATGCTTGCTTGAGATCCACTTTCGAAAAGAATTTTCCCCCCGCCAAAGCAAAAAAAGCTTCGTTAGAAGTTGGCAGTGGGTAGCTGTCGGCCAGACATGATGCATTGACTGTGCTCCTGTAATCACCACACAACCGTAGCGATCCATCAGGCTTGGGAACTATTGTCAGTGGTGTCGCCCACCGCGAGTGCTTCACCGGCGTGATGATTTCGTTGGCCACCATCTTGTTTAACTGTTCATTAACCTTTTCACGTAATGGGAAAGGAACAGGACGACAATGCAAGAAAACAGGACTCACTCCCTCTTTACAGTCTATATGCACTAGTGGTCCACTGTACTTGTCCATATCATCATCAAACAACTGCGGAAACCTCAACACAAAGTCCACTGTTTCTTCATGTACTGAATTCACGCCCTGAATTGAAATGCCTAAGGGCTCGAACCACGCACGCCCTAGTAATGCCGGTCCCTTGCCGCAACTCACTAACATCGGCAATTTGACACTTATATCGTTATATACAACGTCCACTATCATTTCGCCCACGATATTCAATACGTCGTTCGTCCACGTGACTAGCTTCGTCTTGCATGGTGCTAGCTGGGCGGGGAACGCGGCGCGATGCTGCCGGTACAGGCTGTGCGGCAGGATGGAGCGCGCGGAGCCCGAGTCCACCTCCATCGCCAGCGGCACGCCGTTCGCCGTCACCTGCACCATGACGGGCCGCACGCGCGCGGCACTCGCGCCCGACACGCCGTGCACTCCGTCGTATATACCGTGATTGTCTTCCGCGCTCTCTTCGTTAGCGCTCGTTTCTCTGTCCGAAGCTGAACAACACTCATCACATTTGTTAACGCGTGTTCTTAGCGTTCTGTTCCCACTCGCTTCGGCTTCGCAAGCGGCCTTAGTATGCCCTTTCTTATGACATCTATAACATGTTGCGTTGCGAAACTTGCATCGTAAATTTGCGTGTCGTTTCGCACAATGCACACACTGCTTCGTTTGCACAGCGTTTACATCCATCGGCTCACTCGAATCCGTGCTCGTGCTAGGATTATTCTGAGTGACGTCACAATTTGTTCTCGCTAACAAACGGTTTTCTTCATTACTCTCGGAAATGGCCTCATAGTTGAGTGCACGTTGAACCACTTTGTCGTATGTTAACTCCTTCATGTCAAGTTTTAAAAGCTCCTTTTTTAAGCCTTTGTCCTTGACCCCGAGTATAATCTGCTCTGCGATCCGGCGAGGTAAATTAGTAAACACACAACGGGAGCTGATGTCGTGCAACGCTGCCACAAAACTTGTGATTGACTCGTTGCCCCTTTGTTTCCTGTTCTAGAACTTTTCTGTTTCTAATATCGGATGCGGCGTAGGTATGAAGAATTTGTTCAACACTTCAACTATATCGTCGAATTCGACTTCACTGGGCCTTCTTGGTGACAACAACGACACAATCAATGCAAACGCTTCCTTGCCGCATTGAGACAAAAACAAGGCACGTTTCTGCACACTCTCCAACGGGCCCGACGCCTCCAACGCGAAGAACAGTTGCTCCCGGTAGTTTTCCCAGTTATCCTTATTCGGTATAAACTTGCCCGGCAACACTATGCTTGCGATATACGATTTGTCACCCATTTTTAGATTTGCTCGTCGCCAATATTATGTTTTAAATAATTAAACAGGCTCAGCATTAATTGTACTTGTTTATTCACCATCTTACAAAATCCGACTAATATATAGGGGTAGAATATTGACGTGTCACGTGACCACTCCTTAAATCTACCTACATAACAGTAATAATATAAAGGACCAAGATATTGGATATGTCGACGACATGTTTATTTAAGTCACGCAATCTAGCAAAATGATTATGAAAGATATCTTGGTGTTTAGATGTTAACTGTCTCTTGTCCTCACCTAACCAGCAGCCTTCTCGCCTGGTACTCCAGACAGTTACTGCAGGACACCAGCTCCCTGTACGCAGCAGACCCTGGGAACCAGGCCTCCAAGTCTAGCTTCTTAGCGGCAGCATGGTTCAGGGCTCCAGACACGATGTTGACGACCCGGTACGGGATCCCCAACACCTGGTAGAACTCCTCAGCGTTGGATATCATCTCGTCCATCATTAGCCAGGAGGCGTTGTCGTGTGGGGAGGTCAGGACGAACTGCTCGACCTGGCGACAAAAGCTTAATCAATGAGGGCTATCGCGAGCCAAAGATCCGCTAGGATCGCTATTGTCGAGTGAGGTATATCTGTCAATCAATCATTTAAGATGTAGGTACTAGAGATGCAACGGGTAGTGGTTTGGCCGGATACCGGATATCCGGCCGTCGTGACCGCCGGTTATCCGGTACCTGGCCGCCGAATATGCGACCAAAACTTTTATTTTACCTAAAATACCTAAATGGAGTGAATTCGACGGCGCGCGGGCGCGATGGGAGCTGCAGGTTGCAACGTGTTTCTACTTGTAGGCATGTTGTAGCAGTTGTTGGCAATTTTTGATAGAAAAAAGAAAAGTGAACTTAATTTAATTCACACTCAGACTCAGTGCGCTGCGCATTGAATGGCGGCACGTTATAGTTTGAAAGGTTACATGTTTTTGTCGCGAGTGCTAAGTTAATTGAATTTGTTTCTTATTAATTACTATCCGGTGTCCGGCCGGACACTACGCAACTATCCGGTATTCGGCCGGATAGTAAAATGTGGCCGTATACCGGATACTGACCGGATATCCGCTGCATCTCTAGTAGGTACATTTTACGATTTTACTTAATTAAATTTTCACAACTGACTAACCTTTTCAAACTGATGCACCCTGAAGATGCCGCGAGTGTCGCGCCCATGGGAGCCGACTTCCTGACGGAAACACGTCGACAAACCAGCGTATCTGCCAAATAACAACATTAATCTTGCTTATTTCTTTTCGTGGTAACAACTCGGAAATGTAATTCCTAGTTGTAAGCAAAATAGTCGCATTGGTTAGCAGCGGTTTTAACACGAGGAGAAGGAGTTGACCCCCTGTAACCTTTTTTCTGAGTAAAGCTGTACATTCTCCAGTGGGGGATGGGGTCCGTTATATCCACAGGGCTCTGGGCTACAGCCCAAAAAGGCCTAATGTAAAAATTTTTTGGTGGTGTGACCAAACGAAAGCATCAGACGCAGATATTTGAGTTGCCTGGACCTGAGTAATGGGGGGATTAATGTTGTGTTTGCCAACCCTTTGTCCAGAGATGCTGTCCAAATTTACAAATTTGTAGAGAGCTCCTTCATTGCTAGGGAATCTAGCACTGGAGGCAGTGCTTCGTATACTATTAATACCTAGAGTCTCCCCATGAGGCTGACATGGTCACACTAGGTGCACCAAAGAATCAATAAAATATAAGATAAAAAAAAAGAGCCACGCACCTGATGGGAAGTGAAGCCTCGGCCAGCCACTCGTCTCTATGGTACGCGGCGATGGGCTGTTCCGAGGTGGCGATGAGGTATTTCTCCTCCACAGCAGAGTCCCCCTTGTTCTCAGAGCCTTTGCCCACCACTTTGTAGAGTTCCTCGTCGAACTGAGCCAGTTGAGCCACTTCTTGCATCACCTTTGAATAAAATTGATATTTAATGTCATGTATTCCGTTTTCGTTTTGTTGGATACGTCTGTTGCATGCGCCCACACAGGTGAGCTCACACAGGAACTGGCCTGACATCACTCCAGGGGGACTAGCACGCGCGCCGTTTTGTCGCTTGTCACTCAGTGTGTCCTCCTCCTCCTCCACTGATTTCATCACTATGAAAGGAACGCACTGCGCGACAAGCGACGAAATGGCGCGCGTGCAAGACGTGCACACCAGGAGATATAAAAACCGTCTGAGTGCGAGTCGGACTAGCGCACTGAGTGTTCTGTATTTAACGTTTTTTCATATAATCAAAAACAAATGCAATTTTTTGTAAAATAAATAAATAATAAAAGCTTTATTTGCTAACTGTAATAGCATTGGCATCCAATTTACATATCCATTCCAAATTTCAAGGTGGTCCGACCACTAGAAATACGTCAAATTTGACTTGACAGAATTGATTATGATTACACATTCAAAGACTTGAGATGTGAGAGTAAATAAAAGATTGTATTGCATAGTCATAACCTCTTTCTTCATAAAGAAGGGTGTGTAAAGCGGGGTGTACCCCTTCTTGAGCAGCATCCGAAGCGAGAGCTGGACAAGGGCTTGCTCCAGGAACACAGCTGCACCTTTGAGATAGTAGCCTCGTCCACCAGCCACTGCTGTACCGCGGTCGCCGTCCATACCTAGAAACAAATTAAAAATGTTTAAGGGATCATCTATAGATTAGGGGCCATCCTTAAATTAATAATTATAATTTGGGGTAAGGCGGCCGACATAGAGACAATCTTTATCCTGCAGAAGAGGGCGGTCCGGTCTATTTACAATCTTGACTCCTGAGATTCACTTAGAGAAAGCTGTAAAGAAATCGACATCCTTACAGTAGCTTCTCAGTATATATATGATGTAATATTGTATACACACAAGAACATCAAATCTTTCAAGAAAGTGTCGGATGTGGATGGTTTTAACACTCGGAATAAGCATAAACTTGCCGTCCCTAAATTTCGTCTACGAAAAGTCAGAAGTCTTTTTTGGGAAATTGCGTGAGGTTCTACAATAAAGTGCCTGTAGATGCATGGGAATTGCCTCACAATTCATTTAAAAGATACATAAAGACCAGTCTCTTGAAAAAAGCATACTACAAAGTGGATGAATACTTATGTGATGGCACCATCTGGCCAAGGCTGGAAACAGAAGATAATTAGGACATCAATGTGACTTGGCTGCGTCCCGAAGATATTCGTGTATGGTGTCCGGCTCTGTTGCCGTTACCCGCTGCGTACTAATTGTAATACAATTGACATAAATAATGTTTTATTTATTTGACATGATGACATGAAATGTATATTTCATCAATTTTTGTCATTTGACATTTGGAGACCATATACATCTCCAGTTTATGTATGTATTATTATACTTATTATTTGACCGTGGAGGCGTTTTACACCTCAGCTGATTTAAATTTAGTTTAAATTGACCCTAGAGACTATACATCTCTAAGTCATTTAGATTAATTATTATATTATAGTATTAATTCTGGGACCCTATACATCCCTTTGTAATTTAAGTTTTCACAGATATTTGACCTGGAGACCCTATACATCTCCTGCTCAATTAAAACGTGCCAGTAAAGTAAAGTGTTCTGGTTTTGCTGTTCTAATAATTACTTTTTACACTTGTTTCTAAAATGCGGTATTTTTTTTTTCTCTCTTAATCTTTTAATGACAGAGTGAGGTTTCTATGTGTAATTTGTCTGTGGTTACGTATTGTAAGAGCTAATGTAACTTGTTTTTAGAAAAAATGACTTTGTGCCAAGTTTCTTGCGGCGCATTCTTCTTGGCAATCATGGTCTTTCCGAAAGCGCTGGTAGACTCAAAAAAAATGACGTGTAAAAGAGCATTCAACTGCCTATTTGCTGAATAAAATTTTGAATTTGAATTTGAATAAAGGACAACAGACAAATTTCGGGAATTTTATTAGACCCCTCCGTATCCTGCCTCCTGACTTTATACAAAAATCTCCGAAATTTTGATCATGTGTCACAACCAACAAGACCCCCTTAGCCTAAGTATGACGTAATTTTACGGATGTTCCTTATGGATCAAAATGTTCAAAATAAATTATTTTTATTTTGGTATGGGTAGAAATTAGTGTCCAATTGGTTTTTTAAAGTCATTCTCAATTTGGTATATGTAGTTGTCTTAAAAAAAAAATCCAAAACAAATTTATGAAGCCTTCTATTACCATCAATCATACAGATGAGGTCAACATGCGAGTACTTGTTCTTTACGGTGCAGTCTCCATGTGTTCTTTCAACTTTGTTGTGCTCCTCATCGTCATCAACTGGCACAGATTCATGCAAGTGGTTGCCCACTTCCCGCAGGGCGTTTGAGCGAGCCTTCTCTGCTGCTAGCAGACCTTGCTCGTTTTTAGTTATGGCTTCGTCTATTAGTACTCGTACCTGTAATTGAGTGTAAAGTAATAAGTTTTGATGAACTAGGTTTTTGTGGTAAATTGGCATCATAGGATGGCATGAACTTAACATGTAGGATGGGTGGATATGAAGTTAAAATCATAGAAATTGGTTTAAAACAAGTTGTTTAATAAATAAAATAACTGAATATTTTTTTTACACATATTGAATTAAATGAATAAAATAACTGTCTTAATTTAGTCAAACAGAATAACACTATTTGCCTACAACTGGCAAAATATTTTTAAAGAACAGAAAAGGTCATAAACAATGTTAATAATTATGTTTCAATACAAATTAGCTTTGCTCAGTTGGTAGTTACAAGCATATGGATTACAAGAAGCATGATTCATGTATTCCTGAGAGAAACGTCTATGTATATGTAGCAGCACTACAATGTAAACAAGGATGACGCAATGTTTCAATAAGGGTGAAAGTACCTTTTTAATTTGATTCACTGTCAGCGGTTTCAGCTGATCGCCGACCAAATTTGAGAGGTTATCGGCAACTTCCGATGGTACGGCCTGGTCCTCTGCACCTGGCGCTTCTTTCGCCTTCATCTTCAAACCGATCTCTTTGCTGCACACATTCTTCAACTTATTCAAGTTGTCAGCTTCATGGCGCAATCTCCGCCAGAGCAAATCTTGCTCCACCACGGTGTCAACTAACGCCACATCCTTGTATCGTTTGCGCTGGTTGTCCCGGACCTTGTCTGGGTTACCGTCCTTGTCTGCACGGAATAAGTCTAGGTCAAGAACCATGATGCTGCTAAGACGTGGCACCAATCTTTTAATTACAACCGCTGCAGTTCCACGCGACTGCGACTGCAGCAAGACGCTGCGAAAAGTGAAGGATGCGTTCAGAAAGCGTTATCTATGTGATTGGAGAACGAGTATCTAAGGATGAAATTAAGGTTCGTTTACTATGTTTCTCAAAAATATTAATAATGATAATGAAAAATAAAACAAAATTTTTGTTATGTAGCTTCGTAAAAGTTTCATCTAAAAAATGAAATTATAAAATGTCGCTTGAAACAAAGTTGAGTCAGGAAAAGTACGATTTTTGACCGAGCTCGCGTGTGTCAGATTCAGTGTTGCTATATAACAGAATATTTTTGACATATCAATCTCTTTTAGTCTTTCTATGGACTTTCAGAAATGATATTATAACACTTTAATATTAAAACCGAAAACTTACTTTATCATTATCACATTCTGTGTGTATCGATATTATTAAATAGTGGTCATATTTTTTTCTTAAAGCCTTTCATGGTAGTTTTTTCAATAGGCAATGTAATCAATGATCTGTCAAACTCAGCGATTTGTCTGTCGGCCCATAAGCCAGCTCCCTTTAATGTTGAATTTGTATAACATTTTGTATATTATGTGGTTCTTATCGGATAACAGCTAAACAAATTGAAGCTTGACTATCCGTCTCCCATTTGTGAGTATAACAATATCGCTCAGACCATTGCTACCCTACTTAAAATATGTTTCGCGATCCCTTGTTTACACGTCTTCATAGAACACTATTTGTTTCATATATTTACAAAGGGGAGGATTCGCCGTGTAGTAATTTTCAGGAACTGCATCCAACTTCGGATTTTACTTTGCGGAAGTAGCGAATGTGATCTCGTTAGTGAATACATAGAGTGCTTTAATTTAATAATTAGCTGCTTTGTCATACAGTCATAATATTAGTGCGGTTTGTTTATCGTGCACCCTAATTACGCAAAATTGTATTTTATATACTATTTCCCATTACTTGTTATTTCAGGCGATGCTAAAATGATTCCATTAAAAGACAATCAGGATGTGGCATCATTCCTTGTCACAAAACACTCATGGAAGGGGAAATACAAACGGGTGTTCTCTGTGGGTACCCACGGGATCACCACATACAACCCTGACCGCCTGGAGGTGACCAACAAGTGGTTGTATGCGGATGTGGTGACTGTTGCCTCAGCCAAGCACTCCAATTCCGCAGCCAACCATGACTTCATGCTTGTCATGAAGAAAGAGAAAAAAGTGGACACTATGAAGTTTTCGTCGGAGCACAAGTGTCTGATTTTGACTGAGGCATTCAAGTTTCGGCACTTATTTGCTGAGAAAAAAGAAGTTCTTGTAAGTATTTCCCACTGTATTCTTATAAGAATGACTTGCACCAACTTGGGCTTGGGTTAGATTAGGTTAGACGCTACTCCGGGATTAACTTGATGTATTTGTATCATCTGAATTTATTGTTATGTTAAGGGAATGTACCCATACTGTGTGACTGGTTTTTTACCCCCCTCCCCCCCTCGGTGACAATCCATACTATGTGAAGACCCCCCTCCCCCTGTAAAATTGGTCATGTAGTATGGGTATGTTCCCTAACCTTGGGTTAGTGCCTAACCCAGGTTGATGCAAGTCTGCCTGTCCAGCACAGTGATTATTCTAATCTAATATATTTTGATGGTATCTCTTGTGACTTTGATGAACTATATCACAAAAAACATTGATATGCAAATGATACTGATAATTACAAGCTTTACAATGCTTAAACAACTTGTTACTAATACTGCAAAATATTTTCTTCTTTAAGCAGTTTGACAAACCAGTAACTTACACTTTTAACGTAAAACTACCGTTAGACTCAATCATAGTGAAATAAACGGATCACTCACATGTGTCAGTCACTTACACTTACACTTTATTTTACAGAGATACCAAGCTTACAAACACCATTGGAGTGGTACCCGCTTACCAATAGTCCTCGAAGTAGGGCCATGTGCCTTGGATCAATTGGACCCATCCACACACACCCTCCTAGCAAGCTACCCTTACTCTGACATCCAAGGGATCCTCCCAGTAAGAGATGTCCCTGGAGGCTTTGTCCTGGCCGTTGGAGGCTACAGTCGCCTCCACCTCTTCTCCAATGCCATGGACCACCAGATGATCATAAACAAGATGCTGGAGATGGCCAATTTAACACTCAGCACCAGTATAAAAGTGCTATCTACGATGATAACTTTAGAAGATTATCACAATCAGAGATTTGGAAAATACAGGTATGACTTAGTTATTAGTTATAATGATACTGCATAAGTATTGGTATGACACATCAGAGATGAAATTGGCACCTGCAAAAATTAGATTCATTTTGGAACTTCTTTTTTGCTTTTGTAATAACATGGAGGTTACCATGCGAGTTCATGAAATAAAAGAATAAAATAAAAGAAAACACAACCAGCATACTGAAATTAATATGAAAAACACGTCTACTAATATGAAATGAAAGACACATCTAGAAGAATAGTAGCAGTACTTGTAGTTCCCAGTCTGAGTCTGATTCATTTGTAAGAATTTCATTTGAAACTGTATGTATAAATGTAACAGTTGATTATTGTTATTTTTCATGACCATTTCCTGTATGGCAATAGATGATTTCATCAATTATTTCATTCTCATCAGAATTATAAGGGGAAAAAGAGTTCACAACATAGGCAACAAACTTTGTATGTGTTGTACAATTAAGTGGCAAAACTCGATTCTGTGTTGTTATCACATGGCTCATTAAATTCTTTACTATTTGTCTGTCACAATCAGAGTCACCAATTAATATTAGAGTGTATTTTCCATAGGTTTTGTTTTTTAGGAATCCATTTATAACATCCATTGCAGTTAATTGTCATTAGTATACTTAATTTCTAAAGACAAACATAATAAAACTTAACCTGAAGCAAGGACCATAAAACCAAGAGGACTGCCAGTGTCTGGACTGAGAGGTCTCTGTACCATTAATTTTGTATGACACTTAAACACACAATAGCGCCATCTAAATTCGTTTTTTCTTTCAGTTCATAGATAGTGCTATTGTTAGCCAGAGGTCTAAGTGTCATACAAAATTAACGGTACAGAGATCTCTCTATAGTGAAACTAGCTACAGCAGGCTCATTATTTTACAGGAACGCGACATTGTATAGCCATTGGCAGTCCTCTTGGTTTTATCGTCCTTGCCTAAAGGTAGAAAATTTGGCCTCAATCGCTGTCAGCGGGTAAGGTGTCCAGAAGGCTGGCCGTATTTCCTCGCTTTATAGCTATACTAACGCTGAATACTTACTGGAACAAGAATACAAAGAATACTAGAACACTATAGCATAACCCAGGAATCAAACCCTGTAGCTTGACATTCCGTGTCACATGTGCACCCTATTACATCAGCCATGCCTGGGTTATTCACGCCGAATTTTTCTAAGCCATCTTGAATCAGTAACATTCAAATTACTTAGCACAGCATGGCTCAACTGATGTGTGCAGTCATGCAAGTAATGTGTTAATGTGCATCTTTTAGTACAGCAGTTAGTAATTGTCATAAATGTACCATTGCATATTACCCCCCAACAGTAAGAAAAAATGTGTAAGTCAAGTTGCATTACATTGCGAGTCTGTCGAGCGAACAATTTAGGAGTAGTCGATTGGGCGCCGCAATGTAACGCAATTAACACAATTTTATTTAACGCAATTAACACAATTTTAAGATTCCGCCGATGTCGAGGTTGGATAAGACACTGCCGAACCACCTCTGGTCTTGTACGGTAAAATTCAAAGAACACCATTAAAATGTCAGGTGTTAAAATATACAAAAATATTTATCAAAAGTCAATGAACTTATTAACTAACTAATTTAGCACAAAGCGACTATTAAACGCGCTTTGTTCCAACAGTGAGTCATTTGACCTTGCGCGTTTCACTCGAATTTATCTAACGTATCCATTACGCCCGCCCCAGGCTATCATGTTGTTTGAAAGTTAAAAGAAATAACTCAAAATAAAATTCGCTATTGTAATTTCAAATTGGAATGAACCTAACTTGACTTTACCAACTTTACTTTATTACTTTACTTATTTAATAAGTTACACGTAATATGCACATCTAACTTATAACACCCCATTTTTTTCACCTCCTAAGTACTCCAAATTTTTGTAAGAAGAACTATCTTCTTCTTGTATCTTATTTATACCAATAAAACAGTACCGTGACTGACTAACTGACTGATATACAGACAACGCACAGCCTAATCCACTGGACCTAGAGACTTGAAATTTGTTAAACTTCAAAACCTTGAGTATCCTAGAGGTGCACTAAGGGATTTTTCGAAATTCCTAAGGGATGGATACTCGCCCATTTTGAAATATTTCACGGTGGCAAAGCCGCTGGGCATAAACTAGTTATCTCAAATCAGAGTTATCTAAGACCTAAAATATACGATTTACATATGAAAAAACTGGACGACTTATTGAGTACGTCTGTTACGTCTGTACGTCTGTACGTATGTTATGATTTATAATCAGCTGCGGAACTGCACTGTCACTTTTATTTATGCGCGTCGAGAATAACTGCAGTAAAATGAACCAATTAGTCAAATAAAAATATCACAAGTGACTCGAGTGTGGATTACGTCACCTCATGAACGAGGACATTTTTTTTTCAGTTACGTCGCTTAGTTTCCGCTGCTGTAGGTTAATGTGTTGTGAAAGTCATTTTTGTTGAGCCGGCCAAAATTTACTTTATAAGTAATGAAAGGTGCTTAAGGTATTTTAGCTAAAAAAGTCTTGGCGGAGGAGCGGGTATCATATTCTTTTGTTTTGACAGAATGGTGGTTCCGTTTTGACCTCTCCGGTTAGCGTAATGCACTAACTCAATTTCTAAACTAGAATAAAAAAAGCCAGCTAGAAGCATGTCGGAGTCGGACCATGATCAGTGTCATGTGTGTTCCATAGCCGAGCCGTTACAACAAGGACAAGTACTACAGATAAAAAAAAAGTGCTTTAAAACACAATTAAAACACTTGCTGTAGTCTCAAAATGTAAAAATATGATTTGAAAAAGTGCACCAGCAAAAGAGCGTATCTTCATGGCACTTGGGGCAGACACCTCGGGACTCGTGCAAAATGACTTACCTTCCGCACTTATATCAAAAAGTACTATATTGTTCAGGAAATAAGTTTACTGTTAAAAATGTAAAAAGTTTACTGTTAAATGTTAAGTGATCAAATTATTTCACTTACTTTCACCACTCCCACTTGCTCGTTTGTCTACCTTATCGCATAAAAAAAAGTCATCGTCATCATCATCATGTCAGCCGTAAGACGTCCACTGCTGGACATAGGCCTCCCCCAAGGCTCTCCATTCAGACCGGTCTTGTGCTTTCCGCATCCACCGCGGTCCTGCAATCTTTACTAGGTCGTCGCTCCATCTTGTTGGAGGCCTACCGACAGCTCGTCTCTCGGTCCGTGGACGCCATTCGAGAACCTTCTGACCCCATCGGCCATGTGTGCCCCGCCCACTGCCACTTTTTCGCAATTCTTCGGGCTATGTCGGTAACTCTAGTTCTACTGCGGATATCATCATTTCTGATTCTGTCCCGCAGAGAAACCCCGAGCATAGCCCTCTCCATCGCCCTATGAGTGACTTTGAGCTTCCTTATGAGGCCCATCGTTAGCGCACAAAAATAGTGGTGTATTATAATATTAAACTCTCAATCACCTTTGTCCGCAGCGGCGATCAGCACCAGACTTCGCTGAGCGAGTTCATAGTGCAGAAAGTGAACCCCGCGAGACACATGGAGCCCATGCGGAGGACGCTCTGTCTGTCTGACACGTGCATACTGGAGCGAGATCCGCAGACGTATTCGGTGAGGTTCATCATCCGGGTCGCTACCACCATCTATACCTATAAAACAGTACCGTGACTGACTGACTGGCTGACAGACAACGTACAGCCTAAACCACTGGACCTAGAGACTTGAAATTTGGCAAACATAGGTGTATACCTTGAGTATCCTAGAGGTGCACTAAGAAGGGATTTTTCGAAATTCCCACGGGATAGGGAACTAGCCTATTTTGAAATGTTTCACTTGGCAAAGCCGCGGGGCATAAGCTAGTCTTAAATAATTTATTGAATCAGGCGTTACTTTGCGGAGGTCCATATTTATGAACTAAAAACAATTACGTTGCTCATCCGCGACCACTCCACTTGACCACATGTTTGGTCGCGGGTGAGCAAAGTAATTGTTTTATGCCCGTTTTCACCAACGACTCCTAAAATTTAAGGGATCCCTTAGCTCTTTTAGGGGACACCTAAGATCAATTTCCGTTTCACCAACGCTTAAGTAACACCTAACTGCTTAGGGGGTCCCGTAAGTTTAGGAGGTCGAATATTGACCCCCTAGCGCTAAGTGACAGTTCGCGCAGTCGCAGATGCGTTTTAATTTTTATAGGTTATCGTGCATTTGTTATGCAATAATTAACTTGATTGATAATATTTATATAAAATGGAAGGCTATTTAAATGATTTTGTAGAGTTTGGAAGCTGTTGAATAAACAGATTTAATATTCACATCAAAGTTATTTAGATCAGACTGAAGATCAGATGATTTATCAAAGTATGATAGGTACTAAAGATTTTTCATAAGATATACCTACTAGTAGAATGTCGAAAGAAAACGTGCTTTTCATACTTGAAAAAAATTTACATTAGAGGTATTTGGAATATAAGAATAACCCAAAACAGAAGAAGAATAGTTCTGTATAAA
Organism: Clepsis dumicolana; assembly: GCA_963691665.1. NCBI lineage: Eukaryota > Metazoa > Arthropoda > Insecta > Lepidoptera > Tortricidae > Clepsis > Clepsis dumicolana. Next base: position 3,645,828 of record OY829522.1, on the reverse strand, counting down.
GGAAGGCCTCATCGCAGTTGGACGAATGCCTAATACTAATTATCCATCATCAGTCTATTCTTGACCCTCAGAATACAAAACAAACCAGAAGCCGCATTCAATCATAACGCCGCGCACTGTGTCAATTTATTATTGATTTCGCTATCCGTTTACACTTAAAATAATAATCCTATTCTGTTTTTTTATAAACCCAACGGCATTTCTGCATGTAGGAACCACATGAGAAGCGATTAATTAACATGCGCGCTCGCGGGTTCTGGTCTGTTCTGTATTATACGGGTTTCAAAGAAATCGAATAACACAATACTTTGAAAATATGTACAGTTCATGAATAAATTATCAGATAACTAATCATTCCAGTTTCAGTCAATGAATGCTCGCTAATAAACTACAATCATCGCACCGAAAGTTCGAAAAAAAATTGATAGTTATAAACTGTTCTGATTTTTCTGGATGGCAAAGATAATGCCATACAGCCTAGTCAACATTTAAAAATAAGAAATAAGACGTCAATTTAGTATTAATTATATATCTGTATAGTTTTTCTATGTTTTTATAATGTTGGTTTAATTTTTTACAGACGATTTTTGAAGTTATTTCTCTTAAAAAAAATTATCGATACAAAACCGGTTTTAGAAATCACTATAGCTAAAACAAACCGTCACTTAGTTAAGTAACCCCTATTAAGCCGTTACCTAAGATGGTGAAAACGAAATTAGGTTAGGGAGAGATATAAGGGGCCACTTAGGATAGGGGTCCCCTGACTAGGTGATGACTTAAGTGTCGTTGGTGAAAACGGGCATAAGACCACCATCTTACTCGCTAGTCCTGCCGCTTAGCAGCATTGCTTGCACTGTTGTGTTTCGGTGCGGAGAGTAAGACAGCCGGTGTAATTACGGACACGAGAGGCATTTCAACTTAGCTTTCTAGGTTGGCAATGCAACTGCTAACCCTCCGGGGTTACGGGTGTCTATGGGCAGTGGTGATCACTTACCATCAGGCGACTCACTTTGCTCGTTTGCCTTCCTTGTCGTATAAGAAAAAAAAACATCTTAATCATAACAGTTTAAACAAGTGGCTCTGTGAGCTGCAGACCCGGCGACCTCGTTTTTATACCTTTTTTTTTCCAAAAAAATCTGAATTGGCGAAAATAAAATACCACACAATTATCGAGTCTGATCACAAAATTTCACGAAGATCGGAACTTATGGCAGCCATCAAATGAATTATGACGCTGTATGTGTCTAAAAATTTTTTTCATGCAAAAAAAACAGAAATAAGTATGAAATTATTCCGATCTCCAAAAAAAAATGTAACACACAATAAAATACATAACAATAAAAAAATCCTCTGGTAAACGACAAGGCCAGATCGGGTTAAATCTATTTTTTTTTTCAGGTCGTGTGTCTTCGGCCTATGAGCGACGTGTTTGCGCTCGTACGAGACACGGAGCATCCCCAGAAGTTCAGTATAGAATACATGAATGGGCAAACACGCACATACATGGCCGGGGAAAGGTAGGGAAATAAAGTTATCATTCAGGTATACTATAGTGCCCCGCCCCTATAATGTCTATCCTGACACATCAGTCCTAGCATTTGTCTTCTATGGTAAACATTGTCAATAATCGGAAACTACATATCTTTTAACATGAAACTACCGTGAGACTCAATCATAGTGAAATAAAACGGATCACCCACGTATATAAGTCGAGTTTAGTCTGACACGTTTCGGACTAATTCGTAGTCCTTCCTCTGGGAGCGCACGACCCAGCGGCAGCGAGACGCACTACATGTCGGGCTAAACTCGACTTATGTACGTGAGTGATCCGTTTTATTTCACTATTAACTTCATAGCTGTGCAATGTGTCAGGAATTAATGTAACCCAGTTCTTTCTTTTTCTTTCATAGCGGCGGGGCTATGTGAGCAGAGCTGTTGTAGACCTAATTTTTGTACATTTCCGTTTTTTTTTGAACCAGATCACAAAGTTTCACGAAGATCGGGTAATTTTTTGAACATTTTGCCTTTTTTTTCCAAAAAAAAAATCGACAGTAAATTCTATATTGTTAGCGAATCTGCTCACAAAATTTCACTAGAATCGGTTGTGAAATGCGACCTGTAGAGGAAAACAGCGGGACAGAAATCCAGACATACGAGAGATTTTTTGTCCAAGCTGAAATTGTGACACTTCGCTCGTTCGCTCGGTCAATAAGTCAAAGTTTAGTGCGACATGTTTTTATAGTTAAAGTGAGAAAAGTTTTCGTGTCTTTATGAAACTGAAATAGGATCGTTTTTTGCCTGGCCTGTGGAAATAGTTATTTATGATACAAGTGCGGAAAGTAGCCAGTTACCAACGAGTGACGGTGATCTTAAACAAGAGCGTAAGCGAGTGTTTTAAACCGACTCGAGTTGAATGTCATGCAACGTTTTACGAGGAAAGTGCCACTTAACGTGGGTAAACATTATTCATAGAAAATTTTTATGTTTTTCCGCACGCATCCTCAAGGGTGCAGAAAAGTTGCAGGACACGTGTGCAAAAGACTGATTTTCTATGAATTCCGAGCACGTGCACTGTAATACTATTTCCACTATACGCCTATTGTCTACCATACGTGTTATGTTGTAATCTCCTTTACTGTTTTGTGGTATTCAATAAAGAATATTTGTATTATACTGTGTAGCGACTCTGGCGCCATCTGTCACCCAGTAGGAGTACCAACTTGCGACTTTCTAACGACTCCCAGCACCATCTAGTCTTACTTACTTCGCAGTTTTCTGTTCTACATCACGCTGAGGAAGTTTCTCAAATCGATTGCAGAACTTCCAACTCTGTTCCTTTGGACTTCGGTCTCCGGGCATAGCGTCTCCTGGAGAGAGATCTCTCTATTGTGGTCCTCCCACAATTGTATTGTATACGTTTGTTTCAGGGACGCGCTGCTGGCGTCCCTTCTGGACGGCGTCCGCGGCGCGGGGCAGCGCGACGTGCACGTGAGGTCAGCCGGCACGCCGCGCGGCTACCGGCTCGGCCCGCTGCACCAGCCCGTGGACGAGGAGACCGAGTCCAACCACCTCAGGTGAGAAAATACTACTTTTTGATACGAGTGCGGAAAGTGTGTCATTTTGCGCGAGTTTCGAGGTGTCTAGGCCAGAGCCGTGAGGCGAGGGTCGAGACTCAGGACGAGTGAAAATTGCACTTCCGCACGTGTACCAAACGACGTTTTTTAATACATTTGCGAGAAAATTACTGTAAATCCAAAGTCGGTGGGCCGGCGGGGGCTGCACCGCCGTGGAAGAGGAGGAAGGTGTAGGCGGCCCGGTGCCGCCGGCGCCTCGGAAAAGTAAAAAGCACTAGTACGAAAAATACAACTTTCCGCATGATACGTAGCTACAAAAAATACCACTTTTTGTGCAACTGTATTAAAAATACTACTTTTTAATACAAGTGCGGAAAGCGTGTCATTTTGCGCGAATTCCGAGGTGTGTAGGCCCGAAGATCGAGACTCGGGACGAGTGAAAATGACTTTTACGCACGTATACCTAAAGACGTTTTTTAATACATTAGCGAAAATATTACAATGAGCCGGTCGGCCGGCACGAGCTTCCCTATTTCCATCCGCCGGCGCCCGCAGCGCGGCAGGCGGTGGCCGCGGTGAGCTGCTTCCACCGGTAAAATTAAAAACCACTAGTGCGAAAAATCTAACTTTCCGCACGATGCTTAGCGACAAACAGTACCACTTTTTGAACAACTGTATTAAAAAGGCTGCTTTATTTATACATATTTGTGCCCTCGATTATACCAATCCCGTCGGCAAATAAACTTGCTTTCTAATGAAATACATTTCTCCACAGACTATTCCAAAACCCAGTGGGTATGAACCGGGCGGAGGTGATCGAGCGTTTCAACGCGAACGTCGGCTACAGCGGCTTAAACTACTCCGTCAGCCAGGACGTAAGACTTTGTGTTGTTGCTTCACTAACAGTTAGGACCAGTGGTTCCTAACCTGTTTTCCACTTTTACCCTGGAAACTGCAAGAATGTTGCTATATCTCATGTTCCCATGTTTGATGGTAGCTTGTTCACTGCCCCTTAAGAAACACAGTTTTACCCCTTTGGGGGTAATTACCCTCAGGTTTGGAACCACTGAGTTTAGCGCATCTCCATCGTGTTTTTTAACCGTGGTTTTTTAGTATGCTATTGTTTTTTCCTTGTAATTTGCCCTCTCTCATTAAATGAGAATCTTCAATTGATACGAGTATTATCAAAACTGTTTGCTCAGTTAAACTTAACTTTTGGAATCGTCGACACGATCCTGAGCAGACAACGGCATCTTTTATATATTTGTTTAGATCCACACTATAACATCTTTATTTTTAACCGACTATAAAAAAGGAGGAGGTTCTCAATTCGTCGGAATATTTTTTACGAGTACATACTTTCGTTATTCGCACACTATCATTGTACAAAAAAAACAATCAGTGTCTTGTCGATTGAAATGTATTTAATTTTTAAATGCCTGTTTTAGTCGCTTTTACTGCATACAGATCGGCAAACTAAGTGCATCAGCTTCCTAACTGCCACACTCAGAGAGAACTATTAAATGTAATATTAAATAAATGTGACTTAATTGCTTGTTATTGGAAGTATACAGGGTGGAAAGTTGAGATGGGGCAGTAAGGGCAGCTACTAGATCCCTTGCTGCTACGCGAAAATGCTCTTAGGAGATCTTTACTAACTTTTTAAGTGATGACAATCGACATTCACAGGTGTTTGATAATATGTACAGTCAGCGAGAAAATCGTCGGATTTGACTTTTTTTTTTAATGCAATCGGTCCCATTTCTATCAAGGATTTTTTTTTTTGACAAATTGACACCAGTAGACCTAGTCCCAAACTAGGCAAAGCCTGTACTATGGGTACTAGACAACGGATAAACATACTTATATAAATATTAAACATCCAAGACCCGAGAACAAACATTCGTATTCATCATACAAACATCTGCCCCGACCGGTATTCGAACCCGGGACCTCAAGCTTCATAGTCAGGGTCGCTAACCACTAGGCTATCCGGTCGTCGCAAACTGTATGGAAAAAGTTTTCTTCGATTTGTGGTGTAGTACTCTAACCTCTGTTGGTCTCAAATAGTGTAGAAATGATAGAAATGGGACCGATTGGCATTAAAAAAAAAAAGTCGAATCTGACGATTTTCTCGCTGACTGTACATTTTATCAAAAATCTGTGAATGTCGATTGTCATCACTTAAAAAGTTAGTAAAGGTCTCCTGAGAGCATTTTCGCGTAGCAGCCAGGGATCTAGTAGCTGCCCTTACTGCCCCATCTCAACTTTCCACCCTGTATATAGGTAGCTACTGAATTGTTTGATCGCGTGCTCTGGACTGTTTTTCACTTGGCTTGCCTCGACATGTATTTGGGGTGTTTCTTTCAGATCAGATGAACATTTTTAACCGACTTCAAAAAAAGGAGGAGGTTCTAAATTCGTCGGAATATTTTTTTACTTTCCATGAAACTGTTTTTTTTATAATCTTTATCGTTTTTCGCTTTTCTCATAATATAGGTCGTAGAAAGAATACCAAATTTCTTCATCATTTTCTTACCTACTCACTTGTTATTTTTTTTTTGTATTTTTCTGTTTTACGAATTGTGTTCGTTTTGTAAAATTAGTTTGTTAAGAAAACATACTAATTTTACAAGAGTAATTATTTTGAAATATCAGTTTGATCTAAAAGAGACACCTTTACTGGCTGCACCATTTTATGTTGCGTTTTATATGTGTTGCTGTTTTAAAACCCCGGGCCAATACATATTATGTTCTGTGCCTTGTAGGCCCACCCCCTGTTGTGGCTGTTTCTTACATGGGATCTAGTAAGTTCCCTTATAATTTATTACTTTTACCTTTAAACCTCGGGGTCCCTTTGTTAAGGAATTTCTTATCAAAAACAACCATACAGTTATTGCATCTCACGAGGGCGCTTCGTCTTTGGCTGTGTGTTGGTCGTAACTGTTGTGTTAGTGAGCGTGTGTGCGTCAACATGATAAGAACACTACACACAGATAAGTGAACGCAATTAAGGGCTAGACGCACTAGTGAGTTGCAATTTTGATGTGATGTGTTTTGGGTCTCTTTGTTTCGTAGATTTTGTTTTTGTCATAATGTTAATGTTTGTCATAATCTATCACTAGTCATAACTCTTGTTTCAGAAAACCGTAAAAAATCAGGATTTTTGTAATGATCACCTGTAGAATTGTTTAAGATAGGTCGGGTTCATTTTATAATAATCCTGAACAATTAATAGTTTCAGAGAAAAAAAGAGTTATGACTAGTGATAAATTATGACAAGAATTACATTATGACTTTCAACTGTATGGGAGAAATTATAGATCCAATGTGTATGTATTGTGGGCTTTATAATGAAACTTATTTATTCCTGTCATGACACGATCTTTGTAAATATGTATGTCATCACATCAAAATTATTAAAAAGTTACGATATAAATACCATTTTTAGTTAGCATGCGACCTCATGTAAGCACTGGTACAGTTTTTTTTTAAGTTTTGTTCAGCTCAACATTACTATCACGGTTCAAGATTTTAATTTCAATGGCATGAACAGGGATATCGGATCATTGATCGTTTCAAAGGACCAATTTCCGATTGAAATGCACAATATGAATTATCTGCACCGCTAGCACAGAGCACAGGAGACCGGGCTCTGCGTTTTTTTACCTTAACCGGCAGGGAAGAGTCGCCCTGAGCGAGGAAAAGATACGTGTGCAGTCGCTCCTACGTGGAAACGTGCCTCAATTGTTGGCTTAAATTGACAGGTGGTTCTCAGATGCCAATGTATGACCTGGTCTCTTGCCGGTGCATTCCTCTCTTTCATAAACTTCCTTTTAAGTTACGTTGAAAACAAAAGACAATTTGGTAGTGGTAACCATACAGCATCACCAGGGAGTGAAAGTTTGGTGCCGGTGACGTCATTATGATGCAAATTCACATATAGGATGCTTTTATATGAACAACATTGCGACGTTCTATCGCTATCGCTGCTAAATCAGCCTTAAGCCGTCAGACCAGGTTATTTCTCGGCATCTGTTGCGCATTTCCACGGATTATTATGTCGAGCTGGTTGCTTCTAGCGGCTGTTCTCGGAGAACAAAGAGAAGTTGATAACGGGCGCCCTGACCGCGCTCGTCAACAGCGCGGCGGCGACCAACCTGCCGCCGCGCGAGCTGGAGGCGCTGTTCCACGCGCTGCGCCGGCTCTGCGCCAGCAAGGTCGGCTTCGCCGCGTTTACCGCGCTGCCCGGGTGAGACGACCAGACATTGTTGAGATGACTTCAATTAGTGGTTAAACAGACGGATAGACGGACGGATAGACAGACAGACGGACGGACGGACAGACGGACTACCAAGTGATCCTATAAGGTTTCTGCTTTTTTTTTTGAGACGGGGAACCCTAAAAACCAGAAATATATAGCTAACCCCGGGAATCCAACCCGGATCCTTTGTCTTTGTCGCAAACCCTTTGGGAAGTATTTGTACTTACATATGAACGATGCAAGTTAAGTAAAAGCTTGTAAAAATAGGAGGAAAATACATAGTTTGTGTTTGATGGTTGATGATGGCGTCAGGTTCCGCGAGTGGATCGGCACCGCGGTGGCGGGCGCGCTGCGGCGCGGCGCGGCGGCGTGCTCGCACGCGGCGCTGGACGCGGCGTGCGCGCTGATGCAGCCCATGCACAGCGAGCCCGACCTGCGCCAAGAGCAGCTCAACAAGGCCAGCATGCTCGCCACGCCCGCCTTCCTCGACGCGCTGCTGGCCATGTGGGCCGACCACGTGGTTCGTGCACTCTATTGCCCTTATTCATAAACGTCGCTTGAGTGTCCATTAATAAATAAATAAATAAATATCATGGGACAATTGACACCAATTGACCTAGTCCCAAATTAAGCAGAGCTTGTGTTATGGGTACTAGACAACGGATAAACATACTTATATAGATAAATACATACTTAAATACATATTAAACATCCAAGACCCAAGAACAAACATTCGTATTCATCATACAAACATCTGTCCCGACCGGGATTCGAACCCGGTACCTCAAGCTTCATAGTCAGGGTCTCTAACCACTAGGCTATCCGGCCGTCATTAGATGAAATAGGTTTTAACCATAATCATAATAATTGAAAAAAAAAATTAAAAATTCCTAAACCGAACAATCTTCTCACGTGTGTAATGTCTAAACGCTGACATTGGCAAAATATTCCTTTCTTTCCATAGAAGCAAGGGTGGAAGCCATAAAAAAATCATAATTAATTGCAACCATGGTATTTACGAATGATGTTCTTACTTAATTCCAATACATACATGGACCCTACTAGGGCATAGCAAAAGTTATTATAGCTTAAAAAAATGTTTATTCTTATATCTAGTTTTGTCTTTTTCTCACTAACAGATATGTCAATGTGACCAAAAAGGACAAACGAAATTTAACGGCATTTTAGATAATATAGGTTTATGAATAACAGAGTATATGTATAAACAATCGGTTGTTAACCTTATAAGGCTCGCGGGTTCTGCTTTCTATTTAAATATAAATACGTTAAACGACCATAGCTATCATTAAACACCTATTACTTGAAAAAATAAATCATATGTGTAAAGTAACTTACTTCATAACTCGCAAATATACGGACATCGGTACCGGAATTGAGGTCATGTTGGCACGTGACTCGCGGCAGCGGCGGCAGCGTCGCGTGGTTGGCTCGTGGCTGACGGCGAATTGCGGATAGAGTTGCTGCTGTTTATGATGGGCCGGGCTAACCCTGGACTCCCTGGAGCTGGGCCGGGATTTCCCTGGACTCCTCTTGATTTAGGCCGGGATATCCCTGGACACTTCTTGATTTGCGAGCCGGGTAAACCCTGGACAGCGCTCTTCTTTCTTGAAATTGTTAATTATTCTTTCTTCGTAGTAAAGTAGCTTTGTTGCAGTGTTTTTTCTTCGGTTTCCATATTATAATTTTCCCCCTTTTCTTCAGTCTTCATAATTTAGGTTTTTCTTCAGTCTTAATTTTTTTTTTCCTTTTCTTCCGTCTTCATATTAGGTACAATCATATTTCTTCACATTGAAATTCTCCTCTCTTCGTAGTAGGTAAGTCTTCCGGATGATCTTCGTAACAATGTTTTCTCTATCTTCTGACTGCGTTCATGATTCGGTTGGCAGGGTCGCCATGAAATATGTTGATAACGCCTTCCAGAGGTTTGTCGTTTAAATGAAACTCATGAGTGTTCTATGGGGTATATTGGTAAAAAGCCAAGATACAAAAAGGACCATGAGATTGCTTAAGCTACGGTATTTATAATAACTTATAGCTAACTAAGCAATATGCATCATCATGTTGCATGCCGTAACGCTAAGTCACGGTTAAACACTTGAGTACGGCATTACTCTATATGAGGTTTTGTCTTACCACGATGGTTTTCCCGCAGACGGCCGGCAGCGGCGCGTTAGTGGTGGCGGCCATGTTGGACTTCCTGACGTTCGCGCTCTGCGTGCCGTACAGCGAGACCACGGACGGCAAGCAGTTCGACCAGCTGCTGGAGATGGTCGCCAACAGGGGGCGCGTGCTGTTCAAGCTGTTCGAGGTTAGTTGATAGAAGTCAGCCAGTTCCAATTTTGGCTTTGTCAAATTATGTGTGATGTGTACGGGCGCGACGGAAGTAATGATACAATACAATACAATACAAATATTCTTTATTGAAAACCACAAAATAGTACAAAGAGATTACAGAAAACAGGTATGGTAGACAATAGGCGGTCTTATCGCTTAAAAGCGATCTCTTACAGACAACCAAAATACAGAAACCAAGATGAAGAAGCTAAAATAGGTGGCAGAAATGAACAGAAAGGAGAAACTTAAAATTAACAACAACTTAAATTAAATTAATAACTACTGATAAATATACTACATAAATAAACATATACCTACATATACAATACATACACTACTTATACAAAACATACCTACCTAACCTAACCTACCATACCTACCTAACGATACCATTTGAAACCTATCTCTAATTACAATATAATATGAAACCTTTGTTTACTTTACTTTGTACCTATTTACCTATACCTACTACAGAGGTCTATCTGTCATTCTTCACCAGTGAGGGACCTACTACAGAGGTCTATCTGTCATTCTTCACCAGTGAGGGACAAACTGTGGGCCTATGATTGGTGGAAATCGACAATAGCGATCCTGGCGGATTTTTGACTCGCGATGGCCCTAATATTTTCAAAACCGATCCGATCTTCGTGAAATTTTGCGATCGCGTTCGATAACTATACAGAAGGTTCTTATCGATTCCTTTAAAAAAAAAAACGAAATGTGTTCAAAAATGAGGTCGCAAGGTCTACAGCTCACAGAGCCACCAGTTGGCTTGGTAGAGCGTGGCGAGGCTACTGTTTCACGTCCAGCTTCAACCATTGCCTTTGCTTTCGTCCAGCACCCGTCAATGGCGATCGTGAAGGGCGCCGGGCTGCTGCTGCGCGCGCTAGTGGAGGAGGGCGGCGGGCCGGTCGGCGCGCGCATGCAGGCGCTCGCGCTCGCCGAGGCCGCGCTGCCCAGGCATCTGCTCACCGCGCTGTACGCGGGCGCGCGCCTGCAGCACCGGCATCTGGCGCGCCATCTGGTCGCGCTGTGGCTGGTGGAGCACGCGCCGGCGCACCGCCTGCTGCGGCGGATCATGGTGAGCCCTGCTGGCAACAAGACGGAGGTCTGACCACGTAGCAGTCGGGGAGTCGGGTGACATCGGGGATTGTCGCGTTCAGCTGCATCCATAAACTATAGAGTACGGTTCGCTCCTTCCCGCTCCGCCCGGCTTCGCATCAGTGGACACGCACCACCTGCAAGCCTCTAAGCCATATGAGAATATTCTACGCGCATTGTAAACAAACAGTGAAGCAACAGTACCTCTGTTGCGTTTTATTCGGTCAGTTGGAGTGCCGGTTTCGCGATCTCCCCCTCTCACAACCCTTTCCTCTATTTCATTTCCTCCTTAAAGGCCAGCAAAGGACTAGTGACTCTTGGAGTTGCTGGTTCTCATGGGTAACGGTGATCGCTTACCATCCGGTGACTCGCTTGCTCGTTTGCCTCCCTCTTTCAATAAAAAAAAACTCTTATAAATTTCATAGACGATCGTAATGCAGCTTGGGTACTTCTTTAAATAGTACATTTCTGTCCCCAGCCTTCCGGCCTCCTCGCGTTCTTGGAGTCGACAGAGGCGCCGCCGGCGGCCGCGATAGAAGCAGACAAGATCGACGAACGAGACAACCTGGAGCTGGCGCAAGCCGCGCTGAAGCAGAGGGCGCCGCACTGGGAGGCGTTGGAGAGACAGGTCAAATACGTGGAGAAACATTTGGAGGTGGGTACTGTAAGGATGGTGCTTGATGATGTAAAGGTGCTTTCTCCCAAGAACACTTAAATTATGGGATGAACTTCCTGTTGAGGTTTCTCCAGCGACTTACAGCATCGCGGTCTTCAAAAGGGGTATAAAAGGAAAAACGGAACCCTTATAGGATCATTTCGTTGTTCGTGTGTGTCTGTCAAGACCCCTTTTCACTGGAACGCCCACGCGTTCCACCTCCCTCCACAGGTAGCAGACTGAAATCAATATCAAATACTCAAGCCTGCAGTCCCTTAAAGCTGTGAAAAAAATCAAACTTGTAAGTTACCGCAGTCAAAAGATACAGTCATTAAAAAGGTTGTTCCCATACAAATTGCCGTACTGAAAAACCTAAGGGGTACTTTCAGTTGTCTTAGAAACTTGCAATTTGGTATGAAGGTAGCTCTTATAGCACAACCACCCAGAGAAATCTCAAAATCTAAAAAAAAATATTTCTCTCTGCATGTCACAGACCGAAATAAAATGACCCCACACTGCATACATTTTGCTTTGAAGCAGGGATCTGCTGACACTGGACAATTTTAAATACTGAGGAAAAGCGGTATACAATTTGTACGGAACTCGCACTTTGCCGGTTTTTTATATAGATTGTAATGTCCCCAGCATTACGCCCAGCTGGCCCTGCAGCACTGGGCGGCGCGCGGGGCGGGCTCGGCGCGCGGCGGGGGCGCGGCGCAGGCGGCGCGCGAGCGGCCCGTCGTGCTGCGGCGGCGGCGCGAGCGGCTCAAGCCCAGCGCCAACTGGCCGCTGTTCTACTACCAGTTCCACCGGGACCACGCGCTGCCCAACCTCATATGGAACCACACCGTGAGCTAAATCTGACTAGCGGCTCAGTGAGCTGTACAGTGTACACGTAATAACAGCGTCGAGCCACCTTTAGTGACCCGACGAATGCTGAGGGGATTCCTTTTTCGCAACTATATTAAGTTAACTCTGTAACTGTATCAGCATATTCTTGTTGCGAAATAGAGACTTCTTATTCTTATTCATTTCTGAACTTTTTTTTTATTAAAAAAAATAATTGACGAAATCATATGAAATGGTTTATTTGCTAGATACGGGTTACAAAGTATACCTACTTAGGTGTTACAATTTACATAATATGTGCGCCAATATCTGCTTTAAAGCATGCAAAATATTACATTTTCAATTTTGGTGATAATTGCTACTCATGCAAATATTGAAATTGTCAATGCAAATATATGATTATCGGACCTGATCACAAAATTTCACGAAGATCGGGCCATTTTGGAACATTTTTCTTATTTTTCTAAAAAAAGAGTCAAAAAACGAATCTACAAAAAAAACTATACAATTAGCGAACCTGCTCACAGTATTTCGCCAGAATTGGTTTGAGAACTGTAGAGGAGAACAGCTGGACAAAAATTCGGACATACGAAAAAATTATTGTCCAAGCCGAAACTGAGATGCTTCACTCTTTTTTCGTTCGCTCGCATGCTTCGTAATTTTAAGACAAATAACTATTCTAGTAAATTCAATTTGATTTGAATGGTATACCTTGGTGTTAGGGTTGAAATTGTAACTACACTTACGTGATTGCTTTTTGTCCGTGGAAAAGGGTTAATCGTTACTTCTTCGTTTTAACGACCGGATAGCCTAGTGGTTAGAGACCCTGACTATGAAGCTTGAGGTCCCGGGTGCGATCCCCGGCCGGGGCAGATGTTTGTATGATGAATACGAATGTTTGTTCTCGTGTCTTGAATGTTTAATATGTATATAAGTATGTATTTATATGTTAAGTATGTGTATCCGTTGTCTAGTACCCATAGTACAGGCTTTGCCTACTTTGGGACTAGGTCAATTACTTCTCAAATTTCAAACTGAAACGTAAATATTCAGAAAGACCAGACAAATTAAGACTCGAACTGGGGTTCGAAGGCAGGACTTCCACCACACCGTGGTGTTGCGCTACCACTGCGCCATCCGAGCAATTAGTGGTAACGGCGAAAAACTCCTATATACATTCACGCTTCAGTTTAATTCAAACTGAAAAAATAAAAATACGAAAAGTTGGTCAGGGCAATTAGTGTCAATTGTCCTATGATTTTTTTTTTATTGTTTGAGCCCGCAGCTAACCATAAGCTTCACCTGCAGACTCGCGAGGAACTCCGCAACGCGTTGGAGAACGAGGTCCGCGCGTTCAGCTCCGACCGCGAGGCGGCGGGCGCCACGCTCACCTCTTGGAACCACGAGGAGCTGGTAGTGCACTACCAGTGCCTGCAGAACGAGGTCAAGATCGGGGACTACTACCTGCGGATACTGCTCGAGCAGAGGGACAACGATGACAGCCCTATACGGAAATCGTAAGCGTACTCTGTTGCTGTTTTTAAACCCACCCAAATAGAGAGGTGTATCTGTCCGTGGCGTCGTAGCGCCCAAACGGATTGACCGATTTCGATGCCGTTTTTTTTAAATCGAAAACTAGTTTAATCGCGATGGTTTTTAGCTATAGTCGTCCCACGATAACTCTGCAACGAACTGACAACAGTAGAAATCTAAAGTTTGTTTATGGCAACACTGATTTATAGACAAACAACACGTTTTGAACTTTTGATTAGATTAAACATTAGACAGGCTCATTCACCATCCAATATTAAAATAGCGTGATTTTTCTAGGTTGCCAATTAATATCTTACGCAGAGTTATCGTGGGACGATTATACGTTACATTAAAATCGGTTCACCCGTTTTTGAATATTTTGACTTTAAAATGACAGTGTCGGGGGTTTTTCAATTTTTCTAAGCTGGTTAGGTTATCAGAGAGTGTGATACCATATTCGTTAGCGTTAGCGTTAGTTTATCTATATAAGTATGTTTATCCGTTGTCTAGTACCCATAGTACAGGCTTTGCCTAGTTTGGGACTAGGTCAATTGGTGTCAATTTGTCCCATGATATTTATTTATTTATTTATTATAGTTTGAGAAATTCAAGCATTATTATGTCTACACTCTCCTATTAGCCATTAGCTCTAAGGTCATGTGGCCCGTCCACTGCCACTTGACCTTGTTAATTTTCTGCTGATTTTCAACTTTTGTTGATTACATTGGTGATGGATTAGAAAGTACTGGAACACCTTTATGGGTCTTTTTTAACTTCTGACGCAAAAAGGGATATTATAAATTTGACCTGTATATCTGTGTCTGGGTTTATGTGTCGTGGCAACGTAGCTCCCAAACGAATGGACCGATTTGGACGCGGCTTTTTTGAATCGAAAGCTAGTTTAATCGAGATGTTTCTGAGCTAAGTTTCATCTAAACCGGTTCAGTCTTTTTGAGATATTGAGCTTATAAATGAAAATGTCGGGGGGGTTTTCGCCTTTTCTAAGTTTTTTAGGTTGTTTCAAATATTGTATTGATTCAGGCGTAACTTTATTTTTAACCGACTTCAAAAAAAGGAGGAGGTTCTCAATTCGTCGGAATATGTTTTAATCTTTATTTTTTTATGTCAACTTAATTTTGCTAAATAACACCTTGTTGCAGATACGAATTTTTCAACGATCTCTACCACCGTTTCCTATCCACGACTAAAGTTGAGATGAAGTGCATGTGTCTCCAAGCCATGACAATAGTGTACGGGCGTTACTATGAGGACATAGGACCTTTCGCCGACACCAAATGTATCGTGCAGATGTTAGACAGGGTAAGCTGTTTAAGGTGTTTTTAAAATTTACATTTGATCAAGGAACTTGGATGACTTCAGCAAGTGTTTTTTTTGTACGATTAAGTGGTTCAGAGTATACGTAGTTTCGTAATCGTAACTTTAAAAGTAGCTTTTGTCTATACTGACTTCCACCCCCCTTTTCACCTCCTTAGGGGTAGAATTTCGCAAAATGCGTCGTTATCTCTGGTCTATATCATAATGTGAAATTATGCAAAATTATGCAAAATTATGCAAAATTATGCAAAATTATGCAAAATTTCGGATTTTGATATCTCGGGTTTTGGACTGGGCGTTGATCAGTCAGTCAGGACTTTTCTTTTTATATACATGTATACTTCTAGATAAATAACTACTAAGTACCTCTTTTTTTTTATTGTTTATTTAGGAACAAACGGTTACAATTCAAAAATGAAACGTACATAGTAATCTTAAAAAAACCAACGGTTCCATTAATTTTAAAATACATTTTCAAAACATGCTAGCTCAAAACATAACAAAACAGTTTTACCTACTTTTTGATACTATATCTTAACTTTAATATTTTGGGTTTACCTACCTACATGAATGCACTTAAAACAGCCATAACAAAGTACAAAATGCAGTATGTCAGGCGACTATATTAATGCTAAAGAAAACAAACAATCGTTATCTTTTAATCATGAATCAAAGAGTAGTTTCCGCAGTGAATCTCTATACCTCTGCAGTGATGATGAAAAAATATCTAAATCCATGAAGCATCCATTGTAATCATGGCAAGCTCGTCTGAAAAAAGTGTTACGCGCATAGTTTGAACGACAAAAACTGACGTGGAAAGTGGAGAAATGACGCGAGGGGATACGATAAGGGGTTTTGAATTTAACCTTCGCAAGAAGGGTGGATGAATCAATATAATTATTCAGTATTTTATACAAAAAAACTTGATCAAGGTACAATCGGCGTTTCTCAAGAGAAGCTGGGTTATGATGTTTATGAGTTGATTGGTTTAAGCTCTTTTATACAAGCCGAGCAAATATGACACGAATTGAGTACCGACATTATAATGTGTGTAAGATGGTAGTACGCGAGTAGACTCTTTGTTGTATGAACGAGGTTTGTTCTAGGAACCAGAGAATCTCAAAGAATTTTAAAGAACTATATATTTTTTTCTTTTTTACAGACAGTTGACAGGACTGAAAGAGACAGGCTAGTTCAGTTCCTATCGAAACTGATTTTACATAAAAGAAATGTCAGCGAAATATTGGAATGGAACGGTATAAGGTGAGACTAATATTTTTTTATCACAAAAGTAAGTGTTATTTAGCATATAAGAGAGTTGCAGTGCCCTGACAGGGCGTCATGTACCTACCGACGTAATTTGCTTATAAGACCTACATTGTATCAATGAACATGATAGCAATAAATAAATATGAATAAGAATCGAATTTGCAACCTCTTGTTTACCTTTTAATCAAGTTGGCAAGTTACGCGATGTGAAGTTTGTGTTGAACTAGCTCATGCCCCGCGGCTTTGCCCCTGTGAAATATTTCAAAATAGGCTAGTTCTCTATCCCGTGGGAATTTCGATAAATCCCTTCTTAGTGCACCTCTAGGATACTCAAGGTATATGTTTGCCGAATTTCAAGTCTCTAGGTCCAGTGGTTTAGGCTGTGCACTGTCTGTCAGTCAGTCAGTCAGTCACGGTACTGTTTTATAGGTATAGATTACAGAACTATGACGTCACAATTTTCAGTGATCAAACTGTCACATCTTATCAGTTTTTGTTAAGTCAAAAATCGTGTCAATTGCAATAATAAGTGAGGCATCGGTTTTTTATGACTATTTTAGGAAGCCTGACTATCTGCATCTGAAAATGTAATTTGATTTCTACATGAGTCACCACCATCAGCCCAATTGTTCCAGGATCCTAGTCGACCTGATGACATTGGCGCATTTGCACACAACGCGGGCGATGGTGCCGGCGCAGAGCAACGTGATCGAGGGCGCCGCGCGCAGCGACGCCGGCGACCGCGAGTGGTACTACAATGTGGAGCAGGCCGGCAAGGTCGAGCGGCAGGGGCCGGTCAGCTTCCAGCAGGTGAGGGGGTATGATTGTACAAGTACTCGGCGGCGTCGACTTGTCGGGCTAAAATCACAGGGCCGCCGTGCCTCGCGGCCAGACAATCGTTGCTTGAATAACGATTGTATAAACGTCTATACAGCCGATAAGCAGCCAGCTTATCAGCTTGAAGTTTTCAGAAATGCATTAATACAAAGATTATACAGCCAATCTGTGTTGCTTTGACGGCAGGGCGGGCGCACTCCGCGGATAGGTATGATAGTACAAGTACTCGGCGGCGTCGGCTTGTCGGACTAAATTCACAGGGCCACTTGTCCAGTCGCGCGCCGGCCGGGTCGCATGTCGGTTACTTACTCAAATGACATACTTTCCGCTCTTGAATCAAAAATTACTATTTCTGTCTTCAGCTAAAAGATCTGTACAAAAGTGGCGAGATAAACAACAAGACGAAGTGCTGGGCACACAGCATGGAGGGCTGGCGCTGCGTGGGCGCCGTGCCGCAGCTGCGCTGGTCGCTGGCGGCGCGCGGGCCCGCCGTGCTGGACGAGAGCGCGCTGGCCGCCACCGTGCTGGACCTGCTGGTCACCGCCGCGCAGTACTACCCGAGCAGGTGAGCCCTGGTTGGCTGTGCTGTGGGCTCATAAACACCTAATAATATTTAGGTCACTTTTAAATAATGGATAGGTACTGTGGTCCACATTCATGAACTAAACTGATTACTTTACTATTCAGCGACTACGTGTCAGAAATGCATATGTAGAAAATTACACCTAAGCGACAAGTGAATGTCTTCATACAGTACTCACTACTCACCCACTCCCGCTTCCATACCAATTTGTTGCCTCACATGTCACATTGACCCAACTATCGTCACCAACAAGCACCCCTGTTGCGTGTCGTTCGGTCAGTGAGAGTGCCGGAGGCCCGATCCCCCCTTTCCTCTATCCCTTTTCCTCCTTAAAGGCCGGAAATGGACTCGTGACTTTTGGGGTTGCTGGTTCTCATGGGTGGTGGTGTTTGCTTACCATCAAGTAACCGCTTGCTCGTTTACCTCTGTTACAATAAAAAAAAAAGTTTATTTTTAATACAGTTGCTCAAAAAGTGGTATTTTTCGTATTCGTAGGTATCATGCGCAAAGTTGTAACTTTGGCACTAGTGCTTTTTACTTTTTCAAGCCGCCGGCGGCACCGGGCCGCCTCCCTCCCCCTCAGCGCTGGCGGCTGGTGGTAGGGCGGCCCGCCCCCTCTTTGTAACTTTTTCGCAAATGTATTAAAAAACGTCGTTTGGTACACGTGCGGAAGGGTCATTTTCGCTCGTCCCGAGTCTGCCTGGACTGCCTGGTGGCTCGCGCCTAGACACCTCGAGACTCGTGCAAAATGACATAACTTCCGTTCTTGTATCAAAAACTACTATTATCTGTGTACAGGGACGAGGAGGACGCGGTGATCCGACCGCTGCCCAAGGTCAAACGCATGCTGTCGGAGCCGGCGTGCCTGGCGCACGTCGTGCAGCTGCTGCTGACATTCGACCCCGTGCTCGTCGAGAAGGTACTCTAGAAGAACCGAACTGATTATTTAACCCTAAAAACTAGTGGTTCTGTGAGCTGTAGACCTCGCGAGTATGAGGATAACAAAGAAATTTTGTTTTTTTTAGACTTTTTCAAGTTTCCAAATACTGAACCCACAAAAAAATGCATATAATTATCGAACCTGCTCACAAATAATAATAATAACTATGTATTCACCCATAAGTATAAGTACGTTAATCCGTTGTCTAGTACCTATTGTACATGTTTTGTCCCAGGGAAAATAAAGACCCGAGAACAAACGCCAAACGTTCTTATTCACCACACAAAAATTTACCCCGTCCGCGGGTCGAACTCAGAACCTCAAACTTCGTAGTCAGGTTCTGTAACCACTAGAACTAGACTATTTGGCCATATTAATAAAATCTCCATATTTAAGGTGGCAACCCTACTGTACGAGGTGATGCAGGACAACCCGGAGATATCGAAGCTGTACCTGACTGGCGTGTTCTACTTCATGCTGCTGTACACCGGCTCCAACCTGCTGCCCATCGCGCGCTTCCTGCGGCTGACGCACATGCAGCAAGCCTTCCGCGCGGACCAGGTCTCCATTCACATAGATTTACTTGAGCATTATCTAAGGGGCTTCTAACTATTGCTGCCTGACTCTTATTATGAAAGCTAGACGACTCCTATAGTTCTCTTTAGACATATTAACTGCGGGATATTGATGGCGATTATCTTACTAGTATTAGATGAGCTCCCAATATTTCAATGCACCATGATCACGGGTATGTAATTAACCGCGAATCATTTGAAACTGTTTATCTGTACACATATGATAATCCCTTTATAATGCGTTCAGAAACCGTAGGTAATGGCCAGCATTGCGACAGTCAGTTTTCATCTTCGAAAAACAATACAATTTATACGTTACGACTCGGTATGTTTGTATGTGATCAAAAAAAAAACAGTCAAATTCGTGACAAGTTTGTTATACCTTCGGCTTCTGAACCCATCTTATTATAATGTGTAGATAAAGTAACGTATGTAACTAAAATTTGTTAGGCCTTAAAATACTCGTGTGATCTTATTATGAAACTTGACTTCGCCTCCTTCGATCAAACTACCCTAGCGTTTTAAGGACAGTTGCATAAACTACTACATCTATTGAGCATTATTGTTTTTATCAGTCGAGCTCGGACATAATGCAGCGCTCGATCCTGGGCCAGCTGCTGCCCGAGGCGATGGTGTGCTACCTGGAGAACCACGGCGCCGACAAGTTCGCGCAGATATTCCTCGGCGAGTGGGACACGCCCGAGGCCATATGGAACTCGGAGATGAGGTAACGGCGGCCATGTTAACATCAGAATATGCTCTTTGGAATATTTTGAAGTGGGAACGGAGTTGCGAGCCCGCCAGCAGGGAGCGGCGCGCGGCCGGCGGCGCCCGTGCGTCTCATATCGCTGGCACTAATTAGTGCTACAAAATTTGTAACAAAAACGGAGTAACGAAGGGTCCGTCCGTATGATATACACATATATGTCTATGGGTAACGGCGGCTATATGCCGTGGCATCGTATCTCCGACCGATTTGAAGCAGGTTTTTTTTAATCGAAAGATAGTTTAATCGAGATGGTTCTTAGCTAAGTTTCCTGAAAATCGGTCCAAGTCGTCTGTCAATTAAGCGACACTTAACTAACTTAATTCTAAGTAATCAATGGCGTAACCAAGCAGCCGATTCATTTTAAATCGACTTCATAAAAGGAGGTTCTATGTTCCACTGCAGGAGTGTGGCGAATATTCGCATCCGCATCCGCAACCGCGGAACTTCCGCATTAAAATCAACATCCGCATCCACAACAAAACAATGCGGAGCTTATGTGGATGCGGATGTTGAGCAAGTCCTTACACGAACAGCTTAGTAACAAGAACCGAACTGTTTGTTAAGTTTGTCTATTACGTAATAGAAACAACTAAAAAGTACGTTTTTTTTTGCCTTTTTTATATATCTAACATGACATCCGCATCCGCATCCGCGGGTGTAAAAAAAATTACATCCGCAACATCCCTGTTCCAGTATGTATTTTTAATTTCTACAGTCACCAACTACTTGTTTTCCAGGCGAATGCTAATAATGAAAGTGTCAGCGCACATAGGCGAGTTCACGCCGCGGCTGCGCGCGCACATCGCGGCGCGCTACCCGTACCTGGCCATCCCCGCCGTCTGCTACCCGCAGCTGCAGCACGAGCTGTTCTGCAACATGTTCTACTTGCGGCACCTGTGCGACACGCAGAAGTTCCCTGATTGGCCGATTCCCGACCCGGTGAGTCATTCCTAATAGGTTCCTCAACTGGGAGTCTTGCCGACTAAACGTGAAAAAATAAAAATGTAATTTTGTAATGCCAATCGAAAGAGTAAATGAGAAGGAATAGTTCCCCTTGAAATTTTACTGTGAAACTTTACACATTCAAGTAATTACTTGGTTTCTACTAACAATGATCAAATAAATTCAAACGATCTTATCCCGCAGCCGGGAATGTGATGCCGCTTTTATGTACTCATGCCTAAACAGCCTACACAGGATACATTTCTATCTTTCTTCTTTAGGTGCAACTCCTGAAAGACGTGCTAGAAGCGTGGCGCCGTGAGGTGGAAAAGAAACCGCCATCTATGACCGCGAGCGAAGCGTACGCCGCGCTCGGGCTTGCCGGGCAGCGCGATGAGGCCGCCGTCCGCAAGGCCTACTACCGGCTCGCGCAGCAGTACCATCCCGACAAGAACCCGGAGGGCAGGGTGAGTCGTACGCCGCGCGCGGGCTGCCAGATCATGTTTAAATCATGATTTAAGGACTCTTATTATGATTGTAACAGCTGCATAGACTACTAGTGTTGTACCAATAGTAATGTTGTGTGTCCAGGACCGCTTCGAGGCCGTGAACCAGGCGTACGAGTTCCTGTGCAGCCGCAACGTGTGGACCGGCGACGGGCCCAACGCGAACAACATCGTGCTCATCCTGCGCACGCAGACCATACTGTTCAAACGGTATTCTGAAGGTGAGTCCCTTGTTGTATTGAGACCGGTCGTTAGTCTTGATGGGCCACGGTTCAGCAGTTTATATATGACATCACCAAAAGACGGGTATAAATTGTCGGATTCAGGCCCTGAGAGGCCAGTTATGGTATTAGAAGGGGTGCTGTGAGGTTGACGACTTGTATATGTAAGAAGCAGGGTATGTAAGAAGCAGATTGGGGACAAAAGTATTTGATGATGATAAGCATTGATAAGATGTATAAATACATTAGTTTGGTTGTTCACATACATTGCCTTTCATTTAGGTAGGTACGTGAAGTTAGAGCCTCAGTAAAAATATGATGTTGTGTTTGTTATTAGTACTTTCGCCGTACAAATACGCGGGCTACCCGCAGCTGCTCAGCACGGCGCGGCTAGAGGCTGACTCCGAGCAGCTGTTCGCGGAGCGGGACAGCGCGGGGCTGCTGCCCGCCGCCTGCGAGCTGGCGCACGCCACCGTGCGCTGCTCCGCGCTCAACGCAGAGGAGCTGCGGCGCGAGGGGGGGCTGCAGGTGAGGGGGGGGGGGGACAGCGCGGGGCTGCTGCCCGCCGCCTGCGAGCTGGCGCACGCCACCGTGCGCTGCTCCGCGCTCAACGCAGAGGAGCTGCGGCGCGAGGGGGGGCTGCAGGTGAGGGGGGGGGGGGACAGCGCGGGGCTGCTGCCCGCCGCCTGCGAGCTGGCGCACGCCACCGTGCGCTGCTCCGCGCTCAACGCAGAGGAGCTGCGGCGCGAGGGGGGGCTGCAGGTGAGGGGGGGGGACAGCGCGGGGCTGCTGCCCGCCGCCTGCGAGCTGGCGCACGCCACCGTGCGCTGCTCCGCGCTCAACGCAGAGGAGCTGCGGCGCGAGGGGGGGCTGCAGGTGAGGGGGGGGGACAGCGCGGGGCTGCTGCCCGCCGCCTGCGAGCTGGCGCACGCCACCGTGCGCTGCTCCGCGCTCAACGCAGAGGAGCTGCGGCGCGAGGGGGGGCTGCAGGTGAGGGGGGGGGGGACAGCGCGGGGCTGCTGCCCGCCGCCTGCGAGCTGGCGCACGCCACCGTGCGCTGCTCCGCGCTCAACGCAGAGGAGCTGCGGCGCGAGGGGGGGCTGCAGGTGAGGGGGGGGACAGCGCGGGGCTGCTGCCCGCCGCCTGCGAGCTGGCGCACGCCACCGTGCGCTGCTCCGCGCTCAACGCAGAGGAGCTGCGGCGCGAGGGGGGGCTTGCAGGTGGGCGGCTGGCTGATCAGCAACAGCGGGCCTACATTGCTCATGCTGACCTTCTGCACAAAGCCGCGGGAAGGTGACCAAGGCATTGGTGCCACAGGAGCCCTTTGTGCCGTATAAAATTGTTTTTGATTGTTTGCGATTGATCGTTCAGCATTGTATTGTATAAAAAAAGATCCAGACGAATTCAGAACCTCCTCCTTTTTTGAAGCCGTTCAAAAACTGCAAATAATTCAGCTTAGAAGCCGTCTTACAACAAAGTCTACCAATTTATTCGACGTCTCTCAATGAATCTGTACCAACTAACTGTGTGTCCTTACGCAGGTGCTGCACGAGGCGCTGTCGCGCTGCGTGGCCGTGCTGAGCGCGGCGGCGCGTGCGGACGACGTGGCGGCGGCGGTGTGCGCGCACTGCGCGCGCTGCTTCGCGGTGGCGGCGCAGTTCCCCGCATGCCGCGCGCACTGCGCGCAGCTGCCGCAGCTCAGCGCCGACATCGTGCCGCTGCTGCGCCGCCCGGTCGGTGCCACATTACCACACAAGTCACACATCATTAGCCTATTTACGTCCCACTGCTGTGTACAGGCCTCCTCACGAAATGAGAGGGCCTGGGGTATAGTTCCCACGCGGGCAGTGTGGATTGGGAACTTTACATACACCATTAAATTACTTCGCGGGAGTGTGCAGCGAAAAGCTCATGATATATTACAAATGTAATATACCATTATCACATTTAAGTCAATTCAACCAATGGAGTTAATGAATTGCCAGATGTTTGTCATTCAATCTCTGTCCTTCACGTATAAAACGAATTAGAGGCGAGAGAAATACTTGTCAAATACGCCCAAGTGAAGTGCCAGATCAAGATTTGATTACACACAGACAGACAGACAAAAGTTTGTCGCGCTCATCACTGACGTTCAACCGTGTTTTCAGCAACTAGGCGACACGGCGTGCGCAGGCGCGGAGGCCGTGGCGGCGCTGGCGGCCGAGCCGACGCTGCGCGGCGCGCTGGCCCTGGCGGGGGCGCTGCCCGCGCTGCTGCCCAACGCGCTGCGGTACGACTACACGCTGCACGAGTCCGGCGTGGACACCGCGCAGCAGGCCAACAAACAGGTCAGTCGGTACACAACAGAAACTAATGCTTGATTTGCAAAGAAAAAAAAATAAGCATTTTTAACCGACTTCATGACTGTGTTTCAATCATGTGTGATCCTAATGTTAAATTCAAAAAAATATTATTATAGTAAAACTTAATTTTAAAATTTCAATGAGTACACTACAAGGAAGTTTTGTTAGCCTGAGATCGGTGCGCGATAAAGCTTAGCACAGGTGTGTAAGTTTTGTTAGCCTGAGATCGGTGCGCGATAAAGCTTAGCACAGGTGTGTAAGTTTTGTTAGCCTGAGATCGGTGCGCGATAAAGCTTAGCACAGGTGTGTAAGTTTTGTTAGCCTGAGATCGGTGCGCGATAAAGCTTAGCACAGGTGTGTAAGTTTTGTTAGCCTGAGATCGGTGCGCGATAAAGCTTAGCACAGGTGTGTAAGTTTTGTCAAGTTGATCCTACCGACTGCGCCATTGACAAGTAATTTTAGAAACCTACAAGTGACATGAGGCTTTACTGCTTATTAAATATGCTATGTACTCGTATTGTGCTAAGTAGCTTATTTTTGACAGCAGTCTGACTTAGGCTAAACGTTACGTTCTTTCAGGAGGTAGCGAACCAGCTAGCGAAGCTGTGTGTGTCAGCGCTGAGCGCTCTGTATGGGCCGCACACGGAACCCGGGCCTTTGGATGAGCGGATACGCGCTGCGCTGCATACGTTACTCACGCCCTACCTGTGCTCGAGGCTTGCAGACACCGATCAACACGAGGTATGGATCTTCAATTGATCGGTGATAAACTAACTACTTTCACACTGATTATTTCACATACCGTACACTGATTATTTATCCTATGTGATTATTATTAATAAATTAATCTTTTATTGCCAGCCAATGCCATCGTTCTTTGTTTATTTGCTGATTCAAATCTTCAATGGTCATATTGTTGTGCCTGAATGTAGATTTAGATTTTATGGAAAGATGCTAGTGGTCTATAAAAGCACCATACTTGCCATGCCTCGTGTATGCGTACACAAATACTTGACAATGTTTATGGTTACGTAGATATTTCGATAACATAATTTTTTATTGAAGTAATCTAAATTTTACCTGACGATAATGTGTAGGCAGATAAATTGCCGGGCTTAAAACTTAAACTTTGCTTAAGCGTATTTAACACCAACCTACCGGGATTTCATACCATACATTTTCCCGACCACAGAACTCTACAGGCTCTGGCAAGTTTTCACCGTCCGGCAACTATTCGTCCTGTCTTCTGTTTCAAAACGTAGATATGATCTAATCTGTGGGATCGAACCTCGTCGTTCGGCGGCCGCTAGACGACATTTTTACTATATCAGCGCATCCCTATACAATCGTCTTGATAAGCAACTAGATATTTACCCACTTACTCTCCGCGAATGCAAACTGAAGTGTAGCAAATGGTTGCTGTCATTATCGTATGAGGATACGGAGGAATTTTTCGTTAATTCTTCCTAAGTATTTATATCACACACACACACACACACACACACATACACAAACACACACGCGCACACACACACACACACACACACATCACACACACACACACACACGGACTCACATACACACGCACGACGATAAATAATCATGTTTCCTTTTTATTCGATTTTACTTTTAAAATTGTCAAGGAATATTAGATTGAGATTGATTATTTTTTCCCCTTTTTTGTATACGGAGGGGGGTGTTATCTGCGACATAGTTTCAAACTTTTGCAGGTGACATCGTTTCACATTTCGCTATGTACTAATTGTTACTATTCTAATAAATATATCATTATTATTATAATTCTAAGTCAGTTTAAAATTGAACTGTCAAATATGGAACATGAGTTACAAAAAAAATATACGACATAAGTAGTCACGAGGTTAACGTACGCTTTCAGCTCCTTAAAACCTTGACTTCTAACTGGCGGACGCCGGCGCTTGTGTGGGACAACAGCACTCGCGCTGAGCTCCAAGACTTACTGCGGAACATCAAGACCGAAGACCCCGAAGGGCCGCTGGTGCCACCCTTCACCTACTCGGCGCACGAGGGGCTACTGGCTATAGGAGGGGTATACGTCGGCATCTACAACGAGCAGCCCGACTTCCCTATAGAGGTGATTCAATGATTATCATCCTACCGGCTGCGCCAAGTGTCACAACTTGGGGTCGCTGGTGCCAGCCGTCACATAATCCACACACAATGCTGACATAATTATATAGCCAGTTGTCGGCGTTTACATTTACAATAGCAGCCCGAGTTCCCTATACAGGTGAGTCGATGATTATCATCCTACCGGCTGCGCCAAGTGTCACAACTTGGGGGTCGCTGGTGCCAGTCGTCACATAATCCACACAATGCTGACATAATTATATAGCCAGTTGTCGGCGTTTACATTTACAACAGCAGCTCGAGTTCCCTATACTGGTGAGTCGATGATTATCATCCTACCGGCTGCGCCAAGTGTCACAACTTGGGGGTCGCTGGTGCCAGCCGTCACATAGTCCACACACAATGCCGACATAATTATATAGCCAGTTGTCGGCGTTTACATTAAGCAGCCCGAGTTCCCTATACAGGTGAGTCAATGATTATCATCCTACCGGCTGCGCTAAGTGTCACAACTTGGGGGTCGCTGGCGCCAGCCGTCACATAGTCTACACACAATGCTGATATAATTATATAGCCAGTTGTCAGCGTTTACATTTACAATAGCAGCCCGAGCTCCCTATACAGGTGAGTCGATGACAGTGACATAATATCCTATCGGCTGCGCAAAGTGTGACAACTTGGCTGTCGCTGGTGCCAGCCGTCACATAATCTACACACAAGGGGATACTGACTATAAGAGGGGTTTATGTTGGCATTTACAACGAGCAGCCTGACTTCACTATACAGGTGAGTCAATGATTTTCATCCTATCGGCTGCGCCAGGTATGACAACTTGGGGGTCGCTGGTGCCAGCCGTCATATAATATGCAGACAAGGGGTTACTGGTTTGAGGAGGGCTCTAGGACTCTACTACCTCCTCAGCAGCAAGGTCGATCTAGAGGCATCGCGAATGCTGTGCATTCGAGGTTACTGCGGGTTATTGGAAGAATCTATGAGATATCCTACCGGTTACGCCAGTTAGATATAAATCAAGAACCGGTAACTTACTGGGCTCCACATTGCCTACCCCAAAATCGTTATAAATCTGGATAACCTTCGCTTTCAGAATCCACAGCAGCTGATCTTAGACCTGCTGCAGTTCGTCACCGAGCAGACGATACACGACATGACGGCGGAGCGCGTGGAGCACATCACCGCGGCGCTCGCGGCGCTCGCCAATGTCATCATCAAACACCCTGGTAAGTACACATATGCATAACATGCCATGACCACCCCATGCTCCGAAATCGTGTAGCGCTGCAGGCTCAGGGAATCACGTGAGGCTCGATATAAATATCACAAGATTATACTGAGATATCACTTGATTTTTTTTAGATTATAATTATACCTGTTTTTAAAGAAAATATTTTAAAAAAATGTATAAAATTACTAAAAAAATATATGTGATTTTGCGTAAAGGGTTTTGTCTAAAACCTCACCGTATATACGGTACGGGTTAAAAAGTTTCTAAAAATTCATCACGTGATTATTTAACGGCCCCTCAGTGATGGCCAGTTTCAGCCGGTGCATCATTTTTAGCGTTTATTTTCGTTTCCTAATATGGAAGAGTGCTAACAAGCTCCTTTTCGATGATGTTTAAGTCGGTGCTATTAAAATCAATATTATTTTGACTGCCAATCGTGTACTTTTCGCCAGGCTCCGAGATCCAATGCATAGGGCAGTTCGGGATCATATTCGGCATGCTGTCCGCGCGGGCGCACCCGGCACTGCAGGACGCGGCGCTGCGCGGCGTGCTGGCGGCCGCCGGCAGCTGCGAGTGCGTGGACGACGTGGCGGCCAGCGGCGTGCTCGGCCACCTGCTGGCGCTGCTGGCGCGCCCGCCGCGCCCCGACGCGCTGCTCGCGCTGCAGGCGCTGCTGGCCAACACGCAGCTGGTGAAGGAGGCGCTGGCCAAGGGTGAGCGCTCACCGTCACAGTCTACAGTCATCCGACGAAGGCATCTAGCTGGACAGGGCAATCGTGCGGCAGGTGCGGGGTGAGAGGCGGGCAAGCTGACAAGTGTTAATTATTTTCAATGAAAATGAAACATCGCAAAAATATTGGATTAAAATTTCGCTAATATTGTTTTCTGTGTAGACAAAAAATTACATGCATTTTCAAATTCAAGATGGCGGGGATGTTTTTTTTTTTAATGTTATGGGTGTAATTTTCGAGGCTCTTGCTAATTAGGAAAATAACATCCGTTTTCAATTTCAAGATGGCGGACATGTTTTTTTCTAAGAGTCGACATGGGTGTAATTTTATACGTTTCCGGGCGTGCATGCTGACTACGAAAATGACATTCATTTTGAAATCCAAGATGACGGACATGTTTTTTTCAGCACGCCCGGAAACTTAGAAAATTACATCCATATCGATAAAAAAACGGTTTGCTATTTTGGATTTGAAAATAGATGTCATTTTTGTCCAAAAAAAATAAATACATTGTTACAAAACGGCGGTTGGTGCTGTGCCCGCCACATGGTTGAATAGTTGAAATTATTTAAAATCTTGGAATTACAACTTACTTAAATTTTTCCATTGTTATATTGTGACTTATTGTCTTAGTTTCTTGTAGACTTGGCATACTGATGCTGAACATTTGTTACAGGCGCTGTGATATACCTCTTAGATTTGTTTAGCAATAGCAAGGTTCCCGAGGTGAGAGAAACCGCTGTGGAATTACTCGCCAGGATGATGTCGGACAAACTACACGGTCCGAAGGTAAGCAGATGCTTAAGTTGAGTTAGATACTTTATCCGGGTACAACACAGTCAATCTCTGTTCATAAACGAGAAGTAGTTTCAATACTCACGTTAAGTTCAAATACACTATTCAAAAATGTCTAGGGATTAATTGTGTACGGACTTCCATACGCGTTTGACCCCTAGACATTTTTGCGCAGTGTGTTGTGAAACTGGGTATATTTTACATTCAAAGTATATGACGTGAACAATAACATCTTATAGGGCCAGATGCGCGTCGCGATTTTGGTTTAGTTTAGTTTTAGTTTGTTTGCGACATGATTGAATCGTGTTGTAAGATGTTTTTGTCTCCAGTTTCTGCGATTTTTATTTTTATTTTTAGTTGAATGTTTGCGACAAAAATATCGTAGTGCGCGGTTGGCTGATCATCAGACACACAAATACATTATTTTTTCTGTCCTTTTTTTGATCAATAAAGAATGTAAGTGGGTCAATCAAGTTTTTAGTGTTATTCTGTCCCGTCACTCAGGAGACAACAGTGATACAGTTGCTTAGAAAAATGGTTGTCACGTACTACTCCCAACTTTAATGAGTGACCGAGGTGACGTCGCCATGGCAACGAGCATAAATTAAAAGTTGATTGACTCAAGTAAAGCAAGCATTGTTTGTCGCTCCAGGTCCGTCTAACGATCTCCCGCTACATCCCCGGCGTGTTCGCGGAGGCGATGCGCGAGAGCGGCGCGGCGAGCGCGACGCACATGTTCGACTCGCGCCACGAGCACCCCGAGCTCGTGTGGGGCGACGACGCGCGCCGGAGCGTTGCCGGCCGTCTCGCCGACCTCGCTGACAGGTCACTGATAACGTTTTGAAATTTTTAATCCAGAATGATTTTTTTTTGCGGCGGCCGGAACTCGAACCCAGGTCCGTGACCGCATCACGTGCTTGCCAAAATAGATTTTTTTTTTACGTTTTATTGTACCCCTTTGTCAGTGTGATTAATATGTATATGCATGCCAAATTATAGCTTTTTAGTACGAATAGTCTCTGAGCTATGAAGCAGACAGACAGACTGACAGATATGGTGAACCTATAAAGGTTCCTTGTTCACTATGGAACCCTAATAAAAGTGAGCGTACTAGTGAGCATTCTATCGAAACGATAACCAATGAAAATAATCGTTTTATTGATTATTTTTGTTTTTATTTTTATGAAACATTCATAGAATGAAATTCAATAAAAAATTGAATTTCATTCTATGAATGTTTCATAAAAATAAAAACAAAAATAATCAATAAAACGATTATTTTCATTGATTCAGAAAATAGTTCCATCTCTTGCCACTAATGCGTAACTGTAGAAGTTCCGTAGTGGGTGAGCCGCTTGATTAAGCTACTCATAGATGGCGCTGAGGAGAGATCTTCCAAATAAAAATATGACACAAGGCATTGAAAAAATCGTTAGGTACACCAACGTTAAGTATAGCTTAATTGGTGGAGCGTGGTACGGATTACCGAGGTTGCTGGTTCAAGTCCAGCTGCTTAACGGATTTTTCTTTGCATTGTCATTGTATATTGAAACGATAACCAATTTTGCTTCGCGTTCGAATGTTCGCGAAAACATTCGTAGTGATTTATCTCTGTCGTTGTTCAGTTCGACTAATTTGAAAACGGTGGATTAATGATAGCGGGTGGTAGGTTACTCGCTAATCCTGCCGGTAAGCAGCAGTGTTGGCACTGTTGTGTTCCGGTGTGGAGAGTAAGACAGCCGGTGTAATTACGGGCATATGAGGCATTTCATCTTAGCTCTGGGTTACCAAGCATCTGCAATCCTGTGGGGTTAGTGGTGTCTTATGGGAAATTGTGATCATTTAACATCAGGTGACCCACTTGCTCGTTTGCCTTCCTTGTCGTATAAAAAAATAAATAAAAAACGGCTCTCCCGCAGGCACCAAAGCAACCAGCTAAGCGACCCCAACGCGACGTTTGAAGACAGGGAGGCGTCGGAGCGCGCGACGGGGGCGGAGGCGTGGGCGCCGCCCGGCGAGGTGCTCGTGGGCGGCGTGTACCTCAAGCTGTACCTGCAGAGCCCGCAGTGGGGCCTGCGCAGCCCCAAGCGGTTCCTGCAGGACCTGCTGGCCGAGACCGTCGCGGCGCTCAACAAGGATGCTAGTGAGGTGAGATGCGGAAGGAGTTAAAAAAAAAACAAATGCTACAGCTGCGATTCCGACCGCGTTGAATCCGGTTATCGCCATCCTTTTTTGTTTTATTAACTTATGTTATAATCTGAGCCACCATCACCAGCCGTTTTTGTGTGATTGGGTTATACATAGGGATAAGCCCGCCTTTGTACTTTAAATTGTTTTTTTTTGTAAATTGTGTTTGTATACTGTTTTTTTTTTAGTACTGAATAAAGTGTTTACTTACTTACATAACAATTAAACGTAAAAACTTTCCCATTTATAATATTAGTAGGATTATATGTTGTGATTGTGAGATATACTTTTTTTTAATCTAAGGCAGCTTTGATGATAGTTTCGCAATGCTTATTATGTTGCGGTGTCGACGAGATTAGCTGAATAAAAATTACGAATTTTTACTTTGAATATTTTTTAAGACACCTTTGGCCAAGGTCTGGGATCTATCTCATACAATGATAGTATGGTAGCATGCGTAGCAATGTGATTCGGCCCTAAAGAAATTTCGCCCGCCTGAAAGTTATTACGGGGAAGACTGTTGCAAGTTGCCTCGCATGACGGTTGATTTATTCTGGTAGTTTTAAAATCATGCTGAAAGTAACTGCTTTGTGAGGCAGCTCCTTCAGTGTGCCTGGGGACCGAAGTCCGAAGAAAGAGAGTCGGAAGTTGCATTTATGAATCCGACTAGAGAAACTTCGTTAGCGTGCTGTAGAACAGTGATGACGTCATCCACGTGTTTCGCTAGGGCCGTGACACGTGTAATGGCAAAAAGTTGCAAATGTGCTATTTGTGTGTTTAGGGCAGCAGAGGCGACATCTGCGCTAAAGCGCTGGCGGTGCTGGTGGGCACCAAGCCGGCGCTGGGCGAGGCGTGCGCGCAGCTGGGCGAGCTGCCGCGGCTGACGCGCCTGCTGCCGCAGTGCCCGCGCCACGCCGTGCCCATAGTGGCCGCGCTGGCCCGCACGCAGGTACCAGCAGATCCTCAATACAGGACAAACCAGAACCCAAGAACGCGCCTAATAACCAATTTTAGAAAAGATAAAAACCCCCGACATTGTCATTTCAAAGTTCAATATTTCAAAAACGGGTGAACTGGTTTTAATGAAACTTGGCTAAGAACTATCTCGATTAAAGTAGCTTTCGATTGAAAAAAACCGCATCGAAATCAGTCCATCCATTTGGCAGCTATGATGCCACAGACAGATACACAGATACACACATACACGTGTCAAACTTATAACACCTCTCTTTTTCGTAAGGGGTTATAAACCAACTAAAACACTACACTAAAGAGTAGGTTCGCCTGGTCTCTTCTCGTCTGGCTTCTCCTTGCACTCAACGTATCGTGACGTATTATACTGGTCGATTCACAAGAACTAATATCGTTTCTTAGACATTTTTACAGGGAAATAACTGAAGCCTGTCATTTTAATGTGTGCAGCGTATCCAAATAGGTGACACACAGATATTTTTAATCATTCATTCAATCCATTCGTGCCAGCTCTTGTGAATCGATCTGCCCGAATGACGATATTAACTGATCCCTATCGTCTCATTTTTACATGCAGAAACAGACCATGTATAAAATGATCTGAGTAATGTCAAATTTTTGGGCGAGGGAGAATCGCAATCGCTAACATCGCCTTTTGTCAATGCTGTGTGGCCA
This sequence comes from Clepsis dumicolana, assembly GCA_963691665.1. NCBI lineage: Eukaryota > Metazoa > Arthropoda > Insecta > Lepidoptera > Tortricidae > Clepsis > Clepsis dumicolana. Next base: position 3,612,963 of record OY829522.1, on the reverse strand, counting down.
TATTGATTCTACCTTCATTGTTATTACCTCTATTTCCCTACCCCACCTCCCTCCGTACCCCTGAGAGATAGGATCCATATCTACGCCGCTTCCTCACTCTCTTTCTACTCAAATATCTGCTCAGATTCCTACTCGTTTCCCCCCTCCCTTTCGCCATGATCAAGTTCACAAGATGCACCTGCGGGATCTCTCCGTATTCAACTTCGCAATAACATACGCGTAATTACACATTTTCATCTGCAAACTTGAGATAAGGATCTAAGATCTCGTGTATCTTTTCGTGACCTAAGAATAGAAAAGTTTCAACTGAAATCAAGTCGCAGAAGCTCTTTAAACTCTAAAATAACCATCATAAGACTAAAGTTGGGTCATTATTGGATACGTTTTTGATGAATTGACTGTAGACTGTGATGCCATTTCTATGTTAGCTTGTAGTAATCTTTATGCACTTCGGCAAAATATTGACCACGAAAGTGAGGCGGTTGATACGCTCGAATAATGACCCAATTGTAACTTACCTTTTTTCATTCCATAGAACTTTTTTACTCCCTTGACACCTATTCTTTCGGTCTCGTGTTACAGGCCTGTGTGATCGCTCTAAACCAGACGGACGTGATGGCCGGCCTAAAGACGGCCGTGAAGAGTTGTCGCGAGGTGCTCGGCAGCGCGTGCGAGGCGCTCGCTAACATATTCAACAGCACCGTTAACACTGACCGGATGGTGGCGCAGGTAACTACGAGACAAGATCTGGATCCCGTTTAAAAATAGGTTCCGTAACTAATAAACAGTGGCTAGAGTTCTGTTTACACATTACAATTATAATGATTCTGCCGGATTTTCGACTCGCGATTGTCCTCATTGTGAAAGTAGTGCTACATTACAGGGCGGTTGAATGAGTTTGTACATACCAGTTATAAGTGGTTGATCGAGCGCCGTAATTTAATGTTATTTCCATGTGTAAACTAAACATCGGTAAAATTTACTTAAAACAAGTGGCACAGCCGGTAGGATCCGAACAAACTCATTCATTTCAGTTATAGTCAGATTTTTTATGATTTGAATCGCTTAAATATGGCAACAATTTCATAAGTTTATTGTGTAAAGTTTTAGTTCCTGTTAAATCTGTTTTCTACCCATCTTCGATCAATAATTACCTAGATAACCGGTCACGAACAAAAAGCCGTGAGCCGTTATTTGCCGAGCTGTTTTCGACGCGCTGACCCGACATCTACTTGTAATTATTGACCGAAGCTACCCATGCAGTTGTCAAAGCCAGCTTTCCTCGTCAACAGGCGTTAGATACGGGTCTGATAGACGAGCTGCTGTCTCTCCTGGAGACCCGGTTGGACGGCGCGACGGCCGCGCAGCTGGTGAGCGCGCTGAAGGGCATGACGCGGTCGCCCGCGCACGGCGAGCGCGTACGCGGCGTGCTGGCCAAGAGCAGAGTCTGGGAGCAGTACGCGGCGCAGCGGCACGACCTGTTCCTCACGGCGCCGGCGTCGCACGCGCTCACAGGTGACACTTTGTTGATTGTCATACAATTTCAAATTCAATTTATTTGTTTGTAAAACATAGGTACAAAGGTGTTAAATTTTTTACATGGATCGCTATGTTTTGCCGCGAGGCATACAAACTTACAGTCACTAACTATAAAATAACATAACAAATATTACATGCAACATCGAATTTACAAAATATTTATCGCATTATTACTACCTACGTGTTAGATTTTTAAAGTGTACAAACAACAACAATAGCATTTCAATTAACAAGTATTATTATTATGAATTTATGATTTTCCTATATTATGTCTTTTAAATATTCTTGTATGGAATAATACGCTTTTTGAACTAGAAAGTCATGTAAGCCTCTTTTAAAATGCGATACTTCGTTCTTATCTAAGATAGATTTCGGTAACTTATTGAAAATTTTAGATGCCATTTCAAAAATACTTTTTGATAGTAAGGCAGTTTTAAATGGTTTTGTATTTATCTTTCCTCGCTGGCGAACGGTATTAAAACTAGGGAACGTGCGTGTTATTAAACCGCGATTAGAATACCATTAATCTCATATTATTATGTCGTTTCTGAATTAATACATGAAATGACATTGTCTCTACCATTGACAATGTCATTTCATGTATTAATATTTTTCAATGTCAATTCATGTGCAGATAAATTAATTTAAATATTTTTTTTTATAAAACAAGTGACACAGCATTTACCAAGAATTGGTAGAGTTGTTATCAATCATTCAAAACTGTTAAATTTTAAAAATAAGAGTGATAATAATTTATTTATGTATTCGCGCCCTATTCGTATTTTAAATCCTCGAACATTACCTAGTAAAATACATTGCCCGTGCTCACAACTGACTCGCTAGTCAATATCCCTGAGTTTGCGACGAAGAGGCACGGTTTTGATAGAGATTCAGATCGACGACGTCGGTATCTGAAGTATCATTTGTGCCCTAACTAAGCCACCAGTTAAGACCGCTCCTTTCCACAGCGGCACCACACTCTGCCGGCTACCTGACCGCGGCCCCCGCCAGCATCACAGCGCAGCCGCCGCCCATCGACTGACAGCGCCACAACCACAGCACTGTAGCCACGAGCTACAGCGCACCTTTGATGTAATCACACCGTGCAGGTATGCCGCAAACAAGTAGCCAACGTTTGTCACACTATTGTAATTATACTAATTATAGTGAAATATACGGATTACTCGAGTTTAGCTCGAATGCTTCAGACTTAGTCGTATAACTTCGTCTGAGAGCGCACGACTCCGTGATCCATTTATTTCACTATGGTTGGGTCTCACGGTAGTTTCGTGTTAAAAGTACTGTAACTATCTATACTTTGGCTTTGGAGTAGTCGCGCCTCGTAACATCACTCGACAACGGGTGATCCATTGACCGTAAAAATCGTTGGCTTTTCAAACGTGCACTAAGACCCAATTAACCAGACCGTGGTATTTCCCCCTCATACTATAAATGAACTCTGTTCTCTTACAATTTAGTTTTTTCAATTTAGTTTAACGTGGCGTGGCCAGTTATTGAAGAATGGCCAGTTAGTAAAACCTTATAAATATTAAAATGAATTCTATTATAGGTGAATAGAGTTCATTTCAGTATGAGGTGGCCAGTTACTGGCGAATTACCTTATATCGGGGTTGAATAAGATATCGTTGCTATACTTTCTCAACCTCGTATCTTATCGATATGTTTAGTTCCAAAAACAGCACTGTTTAGATCAACATAGAGTTGTCTTTGGAACTAAATATATCGGTAAGATACGAGGTTGAGAAAGTATAGCGACGATATTTTGTTTTTAAAACCTGACAACGCACGCGGAAAATGGTGGGGTGTTGGAACGCGTAATTAGATTCTCAACCCTTCTTTTCGGAACGTGAGATACATACATTTTCCTTCTACGACGATATACTCGTAGTTCTGTGGCTCGGTCGCTGGCGAAGCAGCGATTTTACTCGCCAATGGATTGTCCCCTTGCTACAGCTCTGTTCACGTAACCACATGCTCGAGTGTCAGTGTCGATGTGTCGATGTAAGTAATGTGCGTAAACGGAGCGTTTTTGTGGGATAGGGCTGGCCGTATTGTGGTATTGCGATTTTAAACCACTCGCACATTATATCCGTTTTACTCATCTGGATGATTGCTGTTTATAGTTGTTTCTCATACACGATTTATTTAGGCATTCCGGACAAGAATGTTGGGAAACGTATTCTGGTCCAAATGAGGCCTTTTTAAAAAACAAATCATGACGTTTTTAGTTGTAACACATTTTTTTTGTCAAAGGTCAGATGCTAGTTACCAAATAACGAGAGTGCTTCACATCCGTGGGTCAGATACGGCCTTTTGTTTTATGTGGCATTTTTTTGGCATGTTCTATAATTTAAACGAAACGTTTTGATGATGATAACTCGAATCAAATAAATTGCTATTATAAAAGCAAGTTTTTCAAAATTTATCGGCCGGCCCTACTGTGTAATCATTTTAATTGTATTAATTAAGCTACGCTTTAATAAAATTCAAGATTTACCAGCTGTGACCTAAATCGACTAAAGTAAATATTAAGAAGGAGTCGGGTATAAAAGAACACCATTGTACTGGCTCCACTAGAATGAAGTTTAAGTTTTAATTATGATTTTCACTTATGATTGCGGTCTCTAGGTTATTGTACAGACAAAGATATACTGAACTGCCTAGGTATTAAAGATGGATCTCAGATAAATTACCAGTTTTAGAGAGTAGGCGGTGGGTGGCTATATTATTTAGTAAATACTATGAAATCTACCATCATTTTCTACTATAGCTAATTAAATTAATTTCCTTCTTTAATGGCATGTTAAGTATATCTTTACCTACTGTCCATAGAGGCTTGATTATTTATCTTATCCCAAAGAAATCTGGATGGAATAAATGTAAATTTTATTTTCTGTTTCGAGGGGTTTTTAGACTACAATCATTAAGACACATACTACATATTTCGAAAATTCTAGCATTCCAATTGAGTAGATGCGGTTAGTGTGTGATTTTTTTAGAAATACACCCATTTCTAAATATTTGTGTATCGTCTGATTAGATTTGGTAGTATCTAATACTCCAACTGGACTACCCATTGCTTGCTACGAGTACGCAAATAATTACGAGTACGTTAAATTACTATATTATGGTAGAAGTAAATTACCTGCCTACTTCAAGAAGCGAATTACTCTTTATGTGCTAAGTATGCGTATTAACACACGGTATAAAACCCGTCGTTAGGGTCAAATATCAAATGAAACGGTTATATACATGAAAATGACTTTAAAGTACTTGTACAATTTTATCGGGCCTAAATTTGAAGTCGGGAACTCGAGCTGTTCAAAATCATCCAATGTTATTAGAAACTTTCTATTTAATCCAAGTTTCAAATGGTAGCAGCCATTCCATAACAGAACTATATGTAGATATGTTATGCTGCGTCACCTATTGTTAAATCCCTGTACTTATGTTGAGTATCGTTATTAGTTCTATTAATTGCTGTGCTAACACCGGCTCACTGACATAGAAGGGGTATACGGTGTATGTCAGTATTATTAGGGAGGAATACACGCAGTCACGGCCTCTGTTCGGTAACAATCACGCGAGAGATAGGACCGAGCCTTAGGGCCATTACAGTCGGGCTGCATTATAACTGCCAACTACCGACTGCTCATACATTTCAATTGCACCTAGCGTGCAGTTTTGAAAAATGAAAAATGTATGAGCAGTCGGCAGTTAAAATGCAGTCACAATGCAGCTCGTCTGAAAAGGCCCCCTTAGCGTTAGTTACATCTATATTGCTCTTCGGCGCTGCATAAAACATCCTTTACTGACTAACATGAATAGCTTCTATGTCAGTGAAACAGTGCCGAATAGCTTTTTGTGAATTCATATAGTTTTACTAGGTACTCATTTATTTACTCCACGATAGGACAATAGTATTGTGAGCCAAAGTTATTATGTATTATTAATAAAACTATTGTTTATACACTTATGAATGTTTGTTTATTTATGATGCATGATCTCTAACCACTGAGGCAGTCACACAATAAAATGTTATTCCTACGTGATTAGATGTAAGTTTTGTATTGATCTTTAATTATAGTGTAATGATGGGCGTAGAATTCACACTTTTGTATGGATTTAGGTGGTAGGCCGGGCGTGAGACAAATACTTTATTTATTTCAATTTTTTCAGCCATACATGTATGAAATCTTTTAACTCCAATTTGTGTTTGAATCTTGCCATTCCAGTTTCTAAGTTGTTGAGACTGAGCACGGCACTACACTAACATAATGTATAAAGTAATGTAACTAATCAGAAAATATCTGTTTGTAATTTCTTCGGGCCGTATCCTGGCTTGGAACATTATTTTTTAAATGATGGAAATGGAAGTAGAACTAAAATTAATGTCAAAATAGGAATGTTTAGAAGGAATAGTTCGGTATTGCAAAGTTCTACTTGTCCGCGTAAAGCACGAACTGAGCGATGCAGGGACCGAGAGAACGTGTCAGTTTCGAACATTAAATTTCGTATTTGGATGAGATTGATCGATCGAATCGAATCAAGCAAAGTCGCAATCGATTATCGTTAAAGATGAACGACTTAGCTTGTGACAGTCATAGTAAACCTGCAGCTTTGCTATAGTGAACTAGCGATTTTAAGCAAAGTTTGTGCATCAGGGACCTGTTTCATAAAGACTTGTAACTTGTAAGACAAGTGGAAGTCTCCTTTCAACTCCACTGTTGGAAACTTCAACTTCGACTGTTGGAAAGAGGCTTCCGCTTGTGTTACAAGTTAGTCTTTAACAGGCGCTGGGTCTGCTTACTGGCACGCGTGATTATTAGTGTGAAAATATATTTACGAATTCAGTGTATTATATGTTTTAATTTAGCCATATCATAGTTAAGGAGTCTATAATGAATTATGAGAATATAATATCGCTCCTGTGTTTGCTCATGACATGAGTACGTCCTAATTATCTATATTACATTTATTTTGGATGGAGTGTTGCGTCGTTGGTCGTGTGTTGAAAACTTGTGTCGTTGTCGTTTGTACTGACGCTACCTAACGAACTTAAGATTATCCTGTTATTAGTATCACTTTTTACTGTGAAAAGTTGATGATTATGTCAAATATTTATTATTTTCGAGTTTATGAATTGGAAAAGATCGATTAGACATAAATACTTACCGCAATTGGTAAGGCAGATCGGGCATAGAATCAGACAAAATTACGTACCGTGACCGGGATCTACAAGTTCTCGAAATACCTGTTTTTGTAAAGCGTCACTTTGTCATCCGAGTCTGTTTACGGAGTCTGATAGAGTTAGTACAATCCACAGCGTTATATTAAAGGCTTTATATTCTTTAAATCTTTTTCATACTTCTGTAATACCGCGGTTTCCTATAAACCTATAGAAAAGCTAGTGATACCGAAAAAGTCTAGTTTTAACACATGACGAACGACCGGAAGGGAAGAGGGCACCACGAGCAGGAAAGAGATAGCGATGTACATGGATATTTTTATATTTAGCACTAAGTTATACCATTTAAAGAAATATTAAATTATACGATATGAAGCAATTATGTCTTGTTTTAATTAACATCTGCAGTGTGTCTAGATATCGAAAGTATTCTGACTGAACCTCTTATATAAACTTTGACGAACCTGGAATAGCCACTTTAGGTTCGCGGTCTAGAGTTGTTATTCCAATTTTGTCAAAGTTTATATACGAGGTTGAGTCAATATATATTGTGAATGTACATTCAGTTTTTTGCTAAGCCGCTTAGATTGGGTGCTACCTGGAAAAGGGTTAAAATGCAATAGGTATGGATTGTTTGAACTAAAAAAAAAAACAACCAATACGTGTACTTACAGAAAATTTCATTTATTATTCTACTTAAGTAAAATTAGTAAATACTGTAACTTAATTAAGTAACCCTGTTACATAGTGACTCGTTATCTTCGTCTCGACGTTAGTGGAACACACGAATCTTATCAATAACTTACATCTAAAGACGGCTCTGACGTAGGAAAACGTACCTTAGGACATGTACAAATAAATCACTAATACGCACAGCACTGGTTTCTGTCATACTTAGAACACATAGTAGGGTCATACTCATACACAGAGTTTTGTTCGCGTCTCTCCTCTGGACATTACGAAATATGTATTTTGTAAAACTTGTTTCAATACTCCATGTCGTTAACTTTATGCGTTAACAGGAGAGAGACAACTTTGTTTTTCTTAACGCATATATGACCTAGCATAATCTTGAATCCCTGTGGAACGTTTTCATAATAACAGTCACAGTGAAAAGCCAAAACTTTGCCAAATAATCGGTTATGACATTTAGAATGAAAAGGTATCACAGCTTCTAGTAATTTCTTGTTTGACTTCCTTATCTCTAAAAACTGTTGATATGTCAAATGCACAGTTTATAGCTAACGTTATAAGACTAGTAAAATAATCAGATCATATGATTCACCTCGACATAATTGTCCCGGGAAATTTACCTTAATAGCTGGCAAGTAATTACTTACATCCTACTTATAATAAATCATTAAACTATTCCGTTTTGAACAAGTTTTGTAAAGCAAGATCATTTATCTCGAGTCACCAAATATGTTTCAACTGATGAAGGTATACAGGGTGTTACAAAAATACCCGTAAAGCCGAGAGGGGGTTAAATGGTCCGTTAAAAGAGTCCTTTTTCAAGATTTGAATCACTATGAAAGATAAAAAATGTTTTTTCATACAGTTTAATAACCCTAACCCTATATTTTTTACGGGTTATTTTATAACACGTTGTATAAGGGGGGAGGGAGGGTTAGGGGGCCTAGTCTCCTGGACATAAAATTTTAGTTTTTGTCTCAGTCACAGAATATTCTATAACGTCTCCCCCCCCCCCTAGGCCTCGCAAATCTGTGGTTCAAAAGCATGTATGAGGAGAGCATACATGCTTTTGAACCACAGATTTGCGAGGCCTAAACGAACAACAAAATTTTTTTGAAACGTCTCAGTTTCGAATTGGACAAAAATTCTTTCGTATTTACAAACGGAAGTCTCTTTCTTATAACACGTGATAGAATGAGACTTCAGCTTGTAAATTGTAACTTGTAGCTTTATGAAACACGGCCCAGCCAACGCCTCCACTGCCCGTGAGAAAGCCACAGTACGCCCGTGGTAGGCTCTTGGCTGGTGGTAGTTAAGTGCAGATGGGGTGCAGCGGCGCGGGCGCGGGCGGGGCGGGCGCGGGGGGTGCGGGCGGCGACGAGTAGTGGTTGTGCGGCCGCAGCGCCTCGCAGCACGAGCCGCGCCGCCGTTTGCCTCTGCAACAATCGTCACAGTTCAGGTGTATACTTACATCCCTTTCTAGGGCGAATGAGCATTTGCTAGGCAAGCGTGCTCCAACGTAGACCACATCTTCGCTTACCATCAGGCGTGATTCCACAATCACTTGCGTTTGACCACTCAAACGCCAACCTATATAGTGTATAAAATAAACTGATATTCGTAGATATTTGACCTGCAGACCCTATACATATCCTGGTCAATTAAAACGTGCCAAATTGTTCTGGTTTCTGAATTACTGTAATTTTTTTCTTTATTTTCTAATGATACAGTGAGTTGTCTTTGTGTAAGTAATTCATCTGTGGTTACGTATTGTAAGAGTTTCCGAAAGCGATGCTAGACTAAAAAAAATGACGTGTAAAAGAGCAACTCAACTGCCTATTGCTTAAATTTTGAATTTTTGTAAGACATGGAACAGGCTCGAATCAAAGGAGCGTGGAGGCATGTGATAGACGAAACCGGGTATGGTCACTCTCGTAGCCTGTGCTACTCCTATAGGAATATAGAAAATAAGGAAACTAAAAGCCAAAGAGACTCGGATTTTTTGCGCTCCCAATCCCGAGTATCGATCCCAATTGTAGCTTGTGACTATAGGAAAGTCTCCAATAGATTTAGGCAGATTTTACACCAGGAATCGAAATCGGAGTGCTTAGTGTACTGGGTACCTAATATAATCAACGATTAGCAGAAGACGTTTCGGCTGCGTTCGGGTTAACGTGTCAAATTACTATGGTAATAGTATGTTGCCAATATGTGTCGCTAGAGGCTCTGCCGATTTGCCCATACTACTTAATTAAGACGTTAACGCGAATGCGATCAAGGCTTTTACTGTGTAAAAAATTACACTATAGGCTCTTAAGGAGTTATATTTCAATGCACGTGTCTTTAGAAACTTCGACAGTGCCATTTAGAACAGTACTGACGTCACCAGCGCTCACCAACTATTCGTCGTAGTTACTTATCGAATGACTAGGTGGCGCTTGAGTCGCTACATGTTTGACTAAAACAATTATGGTCTAGGTTGCATGCAGGGAGAACTGTCAAAACGTACATACACTTGCACTGGACAGGCTGCAGCGTGCTGTGACTGTGACTGTGCTCGTGAGCGTAGCCAGGTTTTAGTATCGGGGGGGGGGGGGGGGGGGGGGGTTTGAACTGCAGATACCTACCTGGCAAACTCCATGAATCTTGTATATCGCCCTCTCGTCTCATCGGGTTTCAAGTCATAGTCGCTTGCGTCGAGATCTAGCGCGAGGTACTGTTCTGCGCAGGCGCCGTGTAACATGGCGTCTAGCGATGCGTGGAGCTCTGAGAATGTGGGCCGCTCACGAGGATGGCCACGCCAACAGGACAGCATTAACTCGTATCTGAAAATGTCATCATCATCAAACTCAAGAGTTACCCTCTGACTTGTCGGTGGAGTTTCTTCCAATCATCTCTCCTATAAGCCAGCTCCTTGACCTCCTGGTATGAAGGTAGCTCTTATAGCACAACCACTCAGAAAAACATCAAAATCATAAATTTTTGTGTCTGTCTGTAGGTTTACCATTATATAAGATGACCCCACACTGGGTATATTTTGCTTAGGAGCAGGGCTCTGCTAACACTGGACAATTTAAAACACTGGGGAAAAAAAGGATTGTTTTTGTACGGAACCCTCGGTGCGCGAGTCCGACTCGCACTTGGTCGGTTTTTGAACACCACAACGCTGGACATGTCAGTTACAATATTAGGTTGAACCCCAACAACTTCCATCTAAACAATACAGCGCGCCGCGGTTCTGATTATATTAGCCCGATGTTTCGGACTACGAATTAGTCAAACATGTCGGGCTAAACTCGACTTATATACGTGAGTGATCCGTTTTATTTCACTATTTAAGTCTCACGGTAGTTTCATGTTAAAAGTAAACATGACTGCTGCATAATTTTCTGTTATATAAATGCAACTAATTTAACTATGCATTTTATAATTGAAAGCCACATTCTGCGAACATCAAATCCTCACTATTTCATGCAAAGCGAAATGAAATCCCCGTATTGATGTTATGTTTATTGCGCCGGTTTTGCATTGAATCCAGATTTAATTTATATACGAAATGGCTTTGAGTATCGTGCGGTTTCTGTATATTTATTTAGAATAGATCCCGGCTTTTGAGTAGTTTATTTCGATTAGTATAGTGCATCCGTTTCAACTGTGATCCATTATATAATCGTTAAATATCGGTAATCTCATAGCATTTAGTTAGAACGAACAGACTTTTTGTGGCTTTTGTTAAGATCATTACACAAAATTAAGATTGCATAATCATATTACGCATAATCTTAATTTCGCATACTTAATCGACGTTTTGCCAAATTTACGGCTTCAGCAAAAAATAGATTAGGGGTGACACCCGACTGCGAACATCAGTAGTGCCACCCCAGAAAATTCGTAAAACTGTGGCCAGAATGCATAACCGCCACTAATAAAATATTGACTTATTATTACTTTTATTTTTTCTTCTTGTTGGGGTGTTTTTTGGGATGACACCTGGTCCGTGTTTTATAAAGATACAAGTTACAATTTACAAGCGGAAGTCTCATTCTTAGACCTTTTGATAGAAAGAGACTTCCACTTGTAAATTGTAACTTGTAGCTTTAAAAAACATGGCCCTGCAATATCTGCACCGGGTGCCACCCATGCTAGCTACGACACTGAGCAGGCAGTCTGTCACTTACAGCTGCTTGCAGCAGGTGGCGGGGCGCGGCATGCGGTAGCCGGCGCGTAGCAGGCGCGGCAGCCGCGCGGGCGGCACGTCCGGGTACGGCGCCGCGCCCAGCGTCGCCACTTCCCACGACACCACGCCAAACGACCAGCTGATGACAGAGATACAAATATAAGGGCAATACAATTAGGCACTCTTTCGTACGCGCATTATCCCCGTTTGTTCTTTATCTCGTGGAAATTTCAACAAGACTGTCCTTAGTGCTGGTCTACATCATAAAAGCAAAGAATTTCAGCCTTGTAGGGTCAAAGATTTCGGCTGTGCGTTGTCTGTCAATCACTCAAGTCAGTAATGGAAAAGTTAGACATAATAATATCAAGCATATGGATTAGACAGGTATTAATTATCATGATAAGATGCGAGCAAAACTCAACCCTTACGCGTAATGATTGCGGGCATAGACCGGACCATAAAACAACTACTTTGAGATGAGAGGATTATAGGTACCTAAGTATCGCGGACTTCAGAATAATCTAAGATCCAGTATATCTTTGGGACTCTTTGAATTATTTATCTCACTTATTACTTCCAAATCTGATGCTAACTGTACTTACAAATAGTAAAACATGACTTACACATCGCTCTGTGTAGTGTAAATCCGGTGAGTCAAAGACTCTGGCGCCATCCACTTGACTGGCATTTTCCCGTTGCCCTTCTGTTTGTACTGGTTCTCTTGGTAAATGTCTCTCGATAATCCAAAATCTGCAATCTTTAGCGTCCTGTCACTGGTTACTAGAACATTTCGCGCGGCCAAGTCGCGGTGGACCACTCTGTTGGAAGCTAGGAACTCCATCCCCATAGCGATTTGTCGGCAGAAGGATAGCAGGTCCACGTATGTGAGCTCAGTGTCACAGACGCCGTTCAGATCATATAGTTTGTTGACGACAAGCTTCGACTGCTCCTGAGACTTGCCTTTGAAGAGATCGTTGCGGTAGTTGGACGTTTGTGAGTTGTTGTTGTAATATTTTGCGTTGCGTTTCGATACCATGACGTCCCAGGAACATCTGAACAAATCATAGATTTTAGAAAATTTCAGTACACATGTCATGTATGAGTAGACTTACTAATTCAGATTCCATTTTTTTTGTTACAAAAAAAATTGTAGTCTCTCATTGATCAGCTACGAAGATAGAACAGTTGTGATATTTACCCAACAATGGATGGATATGTCTTTATTTGGTTGATTAAACAGGGTATTAAAAAAGCCCTCCCACCTCAAGTAGCTGAGCAGGTCCCCGCGGCCACAGTACTCGGCCACGATGAGCGGGCGCCGGCCGCTGCAGCACCCCACCAGGCTCACCACGTGGGGGTGGGCGCCCACGCTCTTCATAAGCTCCATCTCGGCGCGGAACGAACGCACCTCGTCGCGGGAAGGGTAGTCTACAAAAACACTGGAGCTTGTAACGCCGTGATTTGGAATACGTTAGCATCTGTCCACATTAGACTTATAAGATCATCCGAAGATATTTTTCGATTTGATGATTGCACATGGTGATGACACATTGTGTAGTAAAGGTGTGTGAATATACGTCACACAATCGCAGCTTTGACTATTCTCTTTTTACTTTCTTTCTCAGCAGGAGCTCGGGTTCAGGCACGAAAGCATTTCGTGTCAAAAAGCTGACATCATCTGGAAACATCACATTATGCAATTCTGCTTTGTGCTTTCCTTACCTTTGAGCATCTTAACCGCGACCTCCTTGCTGGGAGCGAGCGTCCCTCGCCGCACCACACCAAACGCACCCTCACCGATGACCTCATGGAGCAGCAGTTTCTCTGGACGTACCTCCCAGCAGTCCTCACTGACCGGGGAGTCCGAAGTCGTTTCGGAGAATAGCTTTTTCGAATATTCCACTGGATCTTCCTGAGAGAAATTACGTCGGCAGGTAAATGTCTTATTTTCCAGCAGGGTTTGTTCCTGGCCCGAAGGAATCACTTTAACACTTTATATATGTCAATGCAACTTATGTGGATGACTGTACTCAATGACTAGCAAAAATGCATATTGCAACTGCGATGCCCACCGTACACATCACGACATCAAGAACCAATCAGCGGCGATATCACGCCATCTACGGCTGCTCCGATTGGTCGACACTCTCGACAAGAGGGATGCACACCACCGTCCGACTCTCGCCTTTACTATACAGCGCCGATGCGCACACATTTATCTTTTCTTCTAAATTATATTCTAAATTATTTTCTATATATCTGTAAGCTGTTAAATTCATTAAACACTACTGTTCTGAAGAAAAAGTCTCAAAATTATTGCTGCTAATCCCGCCTACAAGCCGACCCGCTCATCCAGCTCTACGCCGCTACAATATAAATTCTGCAATTCAAGTAATTGTTTTGTCCGGAATATTTTTTTAATCGACTGCACTAATTTTTATTTTATAAACTTACAGTATGGTCTCAGAAGTATTCATATATTCGTTGAAAATCTAAACCTCGGTATACTCGTTATTTGTTGTCAGCTTTCAAGGACACCGACCTCATCATACATCCCCCCGAAGTGCTTGGCTGGCAGCTGCCGGCACCACATGACAATGGCCAACAGCGCCATCACGACCAGCACCAGTGCCAGCAGAGTGGCCAGGACCGGCACGAAGCTCGGCATCTCTTCCACTTGTGGACCTAGGAAGCATAGTGTCCATTAAATAAATGAAGAAGCGCAGGTGTGTTCTTATATTATCTCGCTTCAGCGGGTCGACTTCCTTGTTGCGATTTACTCCAACTGCCAGTAGATAAGGTGTATGTATTTGCTGAAGAAATTTTAGGGTAAGTAACATGTATTCCATAAAGTTCATTTTTCATAATCTTAGACTTAGCTCATTTGCCAGATCAAGATACCATAATATAGATTTTTCTTAAATAAAATTTTACACCTTTGCAAATAAATCAATAGTTTCTCTAGGTAATACGACTTGAAAATATATAACGTCAGAGTTCCACTTTGCGCAGCTCTAATTTCTGGGCGATTTGAGACTTCGGCCATGACATGACGCGAGTAAGCTACACTTTGCGCTTTATGTCATAATTTACACTTTTCACACCTTTGCGCTTTATTACTTATTAAATTATACCACGTAATGATTATGCCATATCTGAAATTATAGCTTATTAATGGTTATGGACCGTAAAATTTATATAACATGATTAAAGTATAAATTATGGATAAAGACTATTATAGCACATATAGTTATGGTCACGAAGGTTTTGAAGCTAATGTGTAATGCATGCTAAAATTAAATTATGTGAAACAGAGGTATCATTATATGTTAAGATAAATTAAGAATATAGCATAATGGTTATTAAGTATGCCAGAGCCCAGTGCTGATTGGGAACTTCACACACATCATTGAATTGCTTCGCAGGAGTGTGCAGCTTTCCTCACGATGTTTTCCTTCACCGAAAAGTTAATGATAAATTACTTAAGTAATTCCGCACATAAATTCCGAAAAACTCAGAGGTGAGAGCCGGGGTTTGAACACATGACCCTCTGCTTGAGAGGCCATAGGTTAAACCACTAGGCTATCACGGTTCTGTTAGATTTCTTATTAACCGACATCAAAAAAGGAGGAGGTTCTCAATTCGTCGGAATATTTTTATTTGCCTACCTAGTATTTAATCAGATTGCGAAAAGTTCGAAATCGACATTCACTTGATGTGCCTATCAAGCGTTTGTCGCTTTGATGAAAGACATAAGTATTTTTTTTTGACGACCGGATAGTCTAGTGGTTAGAGACCCTGACTATGAAGCTTGAGGTCCCGGGTTCGATCCCCGGTCGGGGCAGATGTTTGTATGATGAATACGAATGCTTGTTCTCGGGTTTTGGATGTTTAATATGTATAGAATATGTATTTATCTATATAAGTATGTTTAGCCGTTGTCTAGTACCCATAGTACAGGCTTTGCCTAGTTTGGGATTAGGTCAATTGGTGTAAATTGTCCCATGATATTTATTTACCTATTTATTTATTGTGAAACTGAAGATGCCTTTTAAATCGGTATGTTCAGAAAATGATTTTAGATCTTCTTGTCCAATACTGGTCATTCGGGTTTACAATTAGCTATAGCCGGAATACTTAATTGCGGTACGACTCAACATGTCAACATTAGTGAAAGAAGACATCCTTTTCTCAAAAATGACCGTTAAATTTGCCCTTTTCTTAATGGCATATTTAGAATGTAAAATTGTTTTGTTTACGTAAAATTTAAAACAAAAAAAAACTCGCAAGCTCGTCCGTTAAAACCAATACTCAGCCAGCAATTGCCTGCTTTCAGGCCTAGACAATGATGTACTATTGACATCTATTCAAAATGCCTTAATGAAGAACGAAACATTATTAATAACGTATAGAAGTGTTTCGCCGAAAGAAAGCATGCAGAACTTATAAGTGTTTTGGTAATTGATCACAATATGAAACTGACAAGGCGTCGATTCTCGTAGTACTCGATTTTTATATCTACTGCGCGATTGAATAAATCGAATGCGGTTATTTGGAATATTAAAATCAAGTAGGACGATGATTTCGAAGACCACCAAAATCGGGGCCCAGGTCACACATGACACATGACATAATGTATACATATTATTGTAATATGTAAGCTGTTTCTGTTTGTAGCGGCACTATCCCTCGGTCAAACCGCTACTTGTCGGACTTTATCTTTTGTTTTTCTTACCGTACTTGCTTATTTATGGGATTTTACTACACCAGGGCAGTGTTTTATAAAGCTACAAGTTACAATTTACAAGCAGAACTCTCTTTCTAACAAAAGGTGATAGAACGAGACTTCGGCTTGTAAATTGTAACTTGTAGCTTTATAAAACACGACCCAGTTAGTATAAAATTCCATTTAATATAACTAAATAAATGAAATGAAAATGCAATGACAACAAAATGAAATGAATTAATTTATTAGGAATTGTGAACGATTTACAATTAATCAATATTAAATTTTCTAATTATAAGTACTCGTCGGTAATCTCGTAGCATGTTAAGTAGCAGTAGACAATTACTAACAGATTTGTGATGCGACAGGTTTTACAAGTAACTACTAATATTATTATTGTTAACATACACCTTATATGTTACAAAAAAGTACATTCGTTATGTTAAGTGCTATTATACCTAAATGCTGCGAGATTACCCATGTGCATTTATGAGTTATAAAATAATAAAGTAAAGTATGGAATGTTTATATCGAAGTGACGTTTACGCAAAGTTTATTACAAAAATACTCACACGAGATGATTTAAAGCAAATACAAGAATTAAAATTTAACATAAATTTAGATAATGAAGGTTTGAATGAAATACCCAGATAAGCTCTTATTCCATAGAAGAATATCATTGGAATAAGAGGCTAAGAAATATGTAGCTTTTTTGGGAAAACGCCACTTCTGCTCTCCGTTAAGCAACTCTTATTATATAATAAGGTTTCGTCATAATCTTAAAATTCTATTTTTATCTTATGTACAATACTGTTATTTATCTGGGACCCAGCCCATCCCAATAGACGGAGACGATCGTTCTGAAACATTCAGACCTTTGAATTCTCTACTCGTAGGCAAAACGAGTGCTAACTTACGAGCTTAGGCGATTTTATACTGGCGAGGCGAGACGTGACTTATTTTTATGGCGAACTTTTTATTCTGCCCTGCAGGCTTACCCTGTTATTCATAAATCTATATTAACTGAAATGCCGTTAAAGTTCGTTTGTCCCTTTTTGTCACATTGATATTTCCGTTAGTAAGAAGAAGACAAAACCTATTTTAGCTAATAGAGGCTTGAGTGACGTTTATGAATAAGGGCATTGTCTAACTCGCTCGGAATCACAATCGCGTTCATTTTGACAGTTCCAAGCAGAGCTCGCTTCGTAAATGAAACAAATTGTAAGTAGGTACCTTATCGCGTGACAATCGAAAGCGATACCGAGGCATTTTTGAAGCCAATTGAACAAATGATTTTGGCATATTAACGGCATCAAAATCCTTTTGTAACACCAAGCAATCTTTCGAGGCGCTCGGGGTCGCGATCCTTTTCGTCCGTCGAGCCGATGCCGATTCAGAGTTAGACAATAAGCTTGCTCGTGCATCTTCAGTGGAAATGGTTTGGATTGGCGAGGATGTGTGAGAAGTGATTTGAAATATTTGGGGTCCCTTTTTTTCGTCGAAAAATTTTAGTTACAATGTAATGCTTGTCATAATTCATCACTTGTCCTAACTCTTTAGTTCTCTGAAACCGTAAAAAAATCAGGAATATTGTAATGGTCATTTTGTAGAACTCTATAGGTTCTCTATAGGTTAGGTTCATTTTATGGTAATCCTGAACAATTAACAGTTTCAGAGAAAAAAAGAGTTATGACTAGTGATAGATTGTGACAAACATTACATTATGACTTACAACTGTATGGGAGAAATTATAGACCCGAAATATTTTTGTTGGTGTCGAACTGTTTGTTGGGCTGGAACGGGCTGGGGCGATTTCAATTGTCGTCCCACCTCGTCTCGCCTCGAAAGCTTTTACTCGTAAGTTTATCGAGAGAATTAAAAGCTAGTCGTCATCTTGTCTAGAGCTTCCTGATATTGGCTATTTACTGGGAAAGACTGCAGTGACGACGGCGTACGCGCCGATATCACCGACTGTCGCGATCACCGTCACGTCGTACTGGCCGCGCCCCGTCACGTCGCGGAACATCGCTGACGTCGCATTCTGGACAAACAATAAAAAGTTAAGCTACGAGGGCTGTTTGATTTGTACCCGTTTTCTAAATATATTAATATCACTGGCCGCAAATAAGTATACCACCTTTTTAAGCCATTTTTCAGAGGCGGGAAAATTAAAAAAAAAATGGCATTCTTTTGTTTTTTTTCTCATTTGACAACGATTCAGTGAAGGCGTGAAATTAAAATTGTTAAAATGGAGAAAGAACAGTATCGGTCTGTAATTAGATTCTTATTTTTGGAAGGAAAAACATGTGATGAAATAAAAGTAAGAATGCAAGCGGTTTACCATGAATGTGCTCCTTCTATGACAACCGTCAGATATTGGTATAATGAGTTTAAGCGGGGGAGAACAACCGTCTTTGATGAGGATCGCCCAGGCCGGCCAGTTGAGGTGACTACAGACGATATGGTTAAGAAAATTGAAAATATCGTTTTAGCCGACCGCCGAATTAAACTTCGAGAAATCGTTGATGCTGTAAACGTTTCAATCGAGAGGGTACAACACATATTAGAAGAAAAATTGGGTATTAAGAAAGTATCAGCGAAGTGGGTGCCGCGTTTACTCACGGAGGAGCAAAAACGGAACCGACTGACTACTTCGGAGCAGTGGTTTGGCCGTGTTCAAACGTAACCCGAAGGAGTTCAAATGTATAGAGTTAAAAGGTGACTACGTAGAAAAATAAATGCAGATATACAAAAAAAAGTTTTTTTTTCTTCATAAACGGGTACTTATCAAACAGCCCTCGTAAACTAAACTTGCGACGAAACTTGCGTAAAATGGCAACTAGAAATTCGCACGCTTACATATTTTTTTTTTACCTATACCTTTAAAAAAAAATAATTTGTTCCGACATTCCGGGGTTATATGGTGGCGCCATGTCTAATATTCTTTAATATTCTAATTAAGATCGAAAAATCATTATTAACGAAATCTTTCGTCGAAAGCCAGCATGCAGAATTCGTAGGTATTTTATTAAATGGTCACAATAATGACACTGACAATAAGGAGTCGATTCTCGTAGTTACTCCATTTCAATATCTACTATTTAGTGTTCTAGAAGGTTCCAGAAGCTTACCCCTGATAGTGACACGTTGGTGGTGTGGTTGGCAATTTGCAGTTCTACTTGGTAGCCGTGCGGCGCGCGCGCCGGCCGCGCCCAACTCACGCGCACGTCCCAGCCCTCTCTAGACGGGGTTGCAAACACGGAGACGTTATCCGCTGGCTGGGGAGCTGTTCAACAAAGGTCAATGTTATATACAAACTTCGCTGTACACAGCGAAAATCCTGCGCTGGTCAGGTAATCCTTCAAAATCGTAGGCTTCCCTACAAAAGTAACATAGAAATGCATAGTTTGCGCAGAAAATATATTAGAGACAATTTATACAATCTCATACTCGTATGTAAAATTTAATTGAATACAATACAAATTACAAATTATACAAATAATATCACTCAACCAAATTAAGTCCCGTGAGAAATTAAAAGTCGGTTTTAATAAGTCTTAAACTAAGTATTTAAACTTTTGGATATGTCTTTCGCACACTGAAATGCAATAAAAATCATACGCTTTTAAAAATCAAATAATTGTTCACAAATCTTCGAAACAGAATTTAAATATTTAAACGTTTTATTTTTCAACGACGAAATCGGGCATTGTTTCAGACTCGCCGTCTCTGGGCTACAAAAACAAGCAAATATCATTCGACCGTGAAGCTGAAATCTGTAATTGTAATGTGGCTTGCAAACTTACCTACGTCATATTGCCATTCCCCACGACCGTCGGGGCCTATCACGGTAAACGTGCATTTGTCACCGGGAGACACGCTGACTGAATAGGTCGGGGCTTTACCTGTCTGAAAAAAAAAAACAAATTGACTATTGCTTAGTAAAATTACCCTACCATAGAGCCTTTAAAAAAAACTTGCTGTGTCATTGCTGTATCATTGTAAAAGAGTAGGCAAATGGTGAAAATCTGTGTGTTTACAGTCACTTTTTTTTTTGATCTATTGAAATGCGAACTGTAGCAACAATAAAACATGTCGGACTAAGTAAACTCGACTTATACTTAATACGTGAATGATCCGTTTATGTCATATGATTGAGTCTCACGGTAGTTTCATGTTAAAGTTACTAAGTTACTTGCCCTGATTTTAATGTTCTCCTCGATATCTTCCTTATTTATACAGCCGTTGGCTACCGTATACATTGTATCTTCTTGAAGAACATCGTCAATTTCTGTAAAAAAGTCAACCTACAGAAAAGTTTGCGCATAAGATGCGTTACAAAACGTAACATAAATAAATAGGTAGAATTATATCTCTAACTGATATATTATCAATGAATTTATTTCAAGTAACCGCCGTCTACTTTGACTTGTAATGTATTATGCATTTTGAAAATCGTATAAGTATGTAGGTACCTAATTATTAGTACATTATGTTTATCTTATTATTAAATAACTTACCAGCACTCGAGCTCCATTTAAAGTCAACTCGTACGTTAGAGCTATTGTCATAATCTTCATCTATTTGAACTTTATATTGCCTTTGTTTCTGTGGGCGCCAGGGACCCAATCTAGGGCCCTCGCGCCAAGCGGAGTGGGTCCCATTTATCGCCATAGCCGTCGTCCAGAACGTGTAGTTTTTTTTGGCGTTTACATCTACTGTTTCATCTACGGCACCGGACCACATGTATTTTATAATTGTCTGAAAGTAGAATTATTTTAACTTCTGATATGACTCTATGTAGAGTAGATAACTGAACACCCCTGGTGTGAAATACCCGAAGCGAAGGTAAGTACTAATGCGGTCGTAGACGTAACAAAAGGCGGAGGGGTTTTTTTCTCCGCAGCTGACTATATACCACCTCAATGGCAAAGTCATGAATCAGCAATTTAGAATGCATATTCTGTAAAAATTTCGTATTACTAGCATTATTGCAGATTCAAGACTTTACAATTGATGTGACGATTTTCTCGATAAGTAAATAAAATGTGCACAAAAACTAAAAGGTACAGTGGCATAGCTTAGGGGGGCTAGGGGGGCGCACCGCCCCGGGCGGCATATTTCAAGGAGGGCGACAAGCGAATAAGAGACCGTTCAAATACAGTTTTCTTAGCAATTTACAAGATTGATGGGGCGGCGAATTACATCTTCGCCACGGGATAAGTAACCTTAGAGAATAATAAGCCCAAGTTTCTCAATAAAAGTTTATTTTACTTACATAGCCCTCGTCCGGCACCAGGAACACTAATTGTAACATGTCTGACGGCGTTATACTGTACATGACTGTCTGTTTTAACCGCCCTGTCACTTGGAGCTCTGCAGGCAGCCACGCGGCCACGGGAGGGCCTATTGAGGTACAATGAGAACAACCTATAACGCCATATTTATCGATACAATATTATTTAGTAGCCCACGCCTGCGATTTTGTTTCGCTTAAAATAAAATCCTACAAAAAAAATTCGCGTTTTTTCACTATTAAATAATTATAAGATAGGTTTTTGATAGAGTTTGTAGGTAGACAGTGAGAAAAGATAATATTTACATGACACACATAATATTTATAAAATACTTTCAGCGCTACGAGTTATGCAATTTTCATGTTGTTAAAATTAATGGTTTTAAGAGTACAAAATATATTTTTTCTATTAAATCTCGAGCTCTCATTCAAAACATACATGCTTAATGATAAATACTCACTCAAAAACTGCTTTATACATTCTGCGGGATCCTGTCAAAGAAGAAAACGTATTTTAACAAGTTTAACATTTGACTCAAACAAAAATGACCACTTCAAAGCTAAATATTTCGCAAAAGAATCCCTTAATCGAAAAGTGATTTTGGAACACCCCCATTATTTTTAAAATATCTATCCAACGATATCCCACACTATGGGGCAGGTGAGAAAAAAAAAGAATCATCCCCACTTTACGTGTACGGGAGCTACCCCAAAAAAATTTTTTTAAGGATTATATTCTAGAACTTTGTAGGCCTAATTAAAATTATGTGTATCCATGCAGCTTTCTAATTCCAATTGACTCTGAGCTGCCAAACTGAGCTGAGACAGACAGATAAACAGACGGACATAACGAAACTAAATATATAGGTTCCGTTTTTGAAATTTAGGCTACGGAACCATAACACATAATGTTTAAAAGTGTCTTTAAACAACTTTGACTATGAGAAAATACAATGTGCCCGCGTGTGTGTGTGTCACGTGATGCTAAAATTAAGTTGTACCTACATGGACACGATAACATACAAATGCAATACAAACACGCGAAAACCAACCCGCCTCGCTCGCCCCGGTCAAAAAGATACGCGAACGATAACAGCTGTAATTAATTACTTAGTTTTAAAATACTTAAAATTGTAGTTGTGATAAACAAAGGTGACACATAGCCCGCTGCCGGGAACAATGCACAGTAGTGCGAGATCCCATCCTCAAATTGTGCAGGTGCACAAATCGTCGATTGATTCGCAAAGGGGCGCATTTTACAACATTACAGTAGAGCGATTTTTAGAAAACTGTACTGATTGTCCTATATCCAACGTTAGTCTACGCCTAGTTTTGACGCTAACTAGGCGTAGACTAACGTTGGATATAGGACAATCAGTAAAGCAGTTTATGACTTTTGTATCTTGCCCCGATTCAGCTAGATACAAAACGTCACACATGATTGACGAATGTTTTATATACGACCAGGTACAAAACTAACAAGCTTTACCTGCTTTTGACGATGAGTGACTGTACCTTTAGGTTCAGCATAAACTTCCATTTCATGCTCAAGTTTTGCATTAATTTATGTAAATTTATCTAAAAAAACGTAGTTCAGTAATATTGCGGCAAGATTTTGCTAGGCAACTCGGTGATTTAAAACACTAACTGCAAGAAACGACGACCGGATAGCCTAGTGGTCAGAGACCCTGACTAGGTACGCTGCTTGAGGTCCCAGGTTCGACCCCGTTCAGGGCAGATGTTTGTATGATGAATACGAATGTTTGTTCTCGGGTCTTGGATGTTTCATATGTGCATAAGTATGTATTTATCTATATAAGTATGTTTATCCGTTGTCTTGTACCCATTGGTGTAAATTGTCCCATGATATTATTATTATTTCATTGCGTTTAAATCCCAAGTGAAAGATGAAATAAGAATTAATAGAACAGGTACTTGCACACTACTTGCATAACATATTATGGCGCCGGGATCCTCAACTACAATATTTGGAGTTATCGTCTGACAGCTGTCAGCGACCGCGATTCTTTTGTGGTTCCCGTAAACATGTTTTTTCAGACAATTTGGGGTTCGCAAAGAATTGTCTACGCTATTAAGCATTATGTCTACGATGACGTACCAATTTCTAAAAATAGCTACTTAGGTATTTTTTTTTTAAGAACTTAGTGTGGCGCAGATAGACAAACGCATCCTCCCTCCCACTTAGTATGGCAGTAGTCCCACCGCCGGCGAGAAGCGGGAAGCGAGTGCTTTTTGGTAGGTATGATTGAATAACTGGACCGTGTTTTATAAAGCTACAAGTTACAATTTACAAGCGGAAGTCTTATTCTATCACCTTTTGTTAGAAAGAGACTTCCGCTTATAAATTACAACTTGTAGCTTTATAAAACACGGCGCTGGTCGCTCAGCGACAAGAGCGACAATTTTTTTATACCAAAAACACTCGCTTCTCGCTACCTACTCGCAGGTGGTCGGATTAGTGCCTAGCCTAGCCTAGCCTAGCTATAGCTTTACCTAAGCTGTTGCTCTGTTACGGCCCGGTAATTTTCATACTCCCCCTTAGTGACTTACTCAACATTTCTAACTGAAAATTTAAGAAGCCCTGCCCTGTCGGAGTTTGTATTCAAAATTTAAAATGCTAAATCCTTCTGCTTAATTTAGGATAGGTTTTTTTTATATTTAAATAAAAAGTAATTTGGCTGTCCGTTCGATCCATCCGCGTCCTTGATTAAGAACCGCGGATTATTAAGTTCGAAAGATGTCGGGTACACCTCAACAGAAAATACTAGAGTGAAACTTTTGGGATAGCGTCGGACATTTTACCTTAAAGAACTTGTTTGAATACCTATTTTTAGGTGAAGGTGCGTGCGATGCTGGCTTAGGTGCAGTCAGCAGCAGAAGTAGCTAAGTAACCGAAGCTGCCACAACGATCTGCACAAGCTCTTATGTCTATAACGATAGAGCCGTGCTTAGATCATTGTGAACGCGTCGGTAGCTTAGCTACTTTTGCTGCTGACTGTACTACGTTCGCGATCGAATCGTCGCGGTTATTTGTCAATAAGCCCGGAAATAATTCCACGCGAATGTATTTATAGAAAGATCCCATAACACGGAATAAGTGAGCTAGTGGCAGTAAAATAGTTGCAGTACAGTCAGCGCCAAAAATAGCTTGTCACTTTTGTTTATGTATGAAGTGTTGTGCCTGGCTGTATAGCGACGCTTTTGACTTTTGAAGAGTCTACTTGATGACGTACATTTATTTATGAACTCATAAATAAATATTTAACTAAGTAAATAAATAATGACCAACTCTTTTTTTATTTAAATTTCAAACTGAAACGTTAGCACGGAACACTTTCACTCACGCATCAGTTTAATTTAAATTGCGAGACCCGTTAGCTCCTATCATACAAATGCTCAGCCATACCTAACCCTATTTGGTACCTACAGTTAAAAATACTCAACCGAAACTATAGACTAACTTGTGAGTACTTTAAATATAATAAAATTTATCTTATTTATTCCACGGTGTCTATGGATAAGTCGTTCAAAAATGTTAAGAGTTTAATTCCAATAGGGAAATATTTGTTTGTTAACGAGAAATAGTTGACCATTTGACCAACTTATAAATTAGATAAGCAAGCAATTTTTCGTAACGGCTCGGCTACGGAATCCTATCCTAGGCTGTCCGACCCGCTCTTGAATAAATGTACATAATAACTTAAAATATCACTTTTTATTTTCTCCCAAATTAAGGGATTAAAAAATTATAAAATGGTTAAAAATATTTCTAAGTATAAAAATGTAGACAGTTATGGTACTTACGGTAGAGTCAATTTTATTCATGTGACGTTTTGCACAAACGGAACCTGTCACACTTGTGATCTGAACCGCAAGTTAATTGGTTTGAGTTCAAGTTATTTTTGTCGAGTTCATTATCAGGCCAAGAGCGATAGTACCCCTCGGTTCAATGTAGGGTAGCGATATAGCGATAGCTAAAAGGTTGTAAGTAAATACGAGTAGCTTATCCTTATCATGCCTAATGCGTCCATTTTTGGAAAACATCGAACTCATACTAGGGCATAGGAAACTGTATTGCGGTTTGCGGTTATGACGAAGGGGTCAAGTTTACAGTTAATTAGGTACCTAGTTCATTTATATTTTTATATGGAAGTTTTTGCTAGTTAATTTCACTTTCACTATCCTTGTTTCGTATATTAGTTTGCCTGCTTGATTAGTAATTATTATAACTGGGTGTTTTAATAAGAACCTAACCGCAATTAGTTTACGTCTATTAACCTAATTAGATGGGTCATTAATTAACCGACTTCAAAAAAAGGAGGAGGTTCTACGTTCCACTGTACGTTTTTTTTTTTTTTATATGTATGTTCATCGATTACTCCGTCAATTGTAGACCGATTTTACTCCTGAGGTGGTCACATTATCACCAAGTCAAGATTTGATGATGGGATCCCAGGGAAATCGAGGGCAACCCTCAAATTTTACAGGCACGTACTATGTGTTTCATATATTTTCTAAGGTTATTCAAGTATTTGCGTCTGGTAGTCATCATCTCATGATGATGAGCTGATGATGGAAGGTACAACTCCTTAGCGGTTAGGAGTTGGAGGATAATTCTGAAAATGTTAAATCATTATTCGAAAGGGTATACTCCTGAGGTGGTCCCACTGTCACCAAGTCATGATCTGATGATGGGATCTCAGGGAAATCGAGGGCAACCCTCAAATTTTATAGGCACGTATCATGTGTTTCATATATTTTCTAAGGCTATTCAAGTATTTGCGTCCGGTAGTCACCATCTTATGTTGATGAGCTGATGATGAAAGGTACAACTCCTTAACGGTTAGGAGTTGGAGGATAATTCTGAAAATGTTAAATCAACGTAAAATTGTGAAATAAAAATCTTTTAACAAAAAAGTAAAACCGCTTCATTCAAAGAATATTCCGCTCGCACTGCACCGACTTCATATTTCTGCTGCTTAGTGCTAGGCCATAAAACTTTAGGCCTTAGTTTCTGTTGTCCGAAATAAACGCATTTTATTTTATTTTATTTATTTATCATTATTTTAGAGGATTATTTTACGTTTTTTTTCAAAAGTTTTTTTTTGAAGGCGGTTTTACTTTTTTATTTTAATGATCGGATTTAGTTAATTTTAATTGCTACGAGATCAGTTGCAATTGTTATACAATACAATACAATACAGTAACTCTTTTATATTATATGTATATGATAGTTTGTGACTTATCATGAACCTTTCGGTGACGAACACCTACGAATGTGTGTGAAGTTCTCAATTCGCACTGGACCCGCGAGGAATTATAACCCAAGCCCTCCCTTAGTGAGAGGAGTGGGATGTAAATAGGCTGGTGATAATGATGAAGAACCCTTTCCCATTTTTAGGGTTCCGTAGCCAAAATGGCAAAATCAGAACACTTATAGTTTCGTCATGTCTGTCCGTTCGTCCGTCTGTATGTCACAGTAAAACTATACCTAATAGTACATTGATGAAATTTGACTTGTAGAGTGTCTTGTAGAGGCCGATACTTAGTTTAATAACAAAAATAAGATAATTAAATAATAAAAATAAATATTTCTAGGGGGGAGGCAGGGGCAGTCCATACAAGTAACAAAAGTGGAAAAAAAATTCAGCATACGTGAACGTGTGGTACATGTTTCGACAGCTCTTTTAAAAAACTTTGAGGTTTCTAAGATTTTTTTTATTAAGCGAATATTTTCGGAAATAATCGCTCCTTAAGTTTCATAAATTGTGCCCCCCCCCCCCCTTATCTTGTAACCTGTAGGTAGGTCTAAAAAGTAAGAAAAAATGCTTTCAAAGAAAATTATTATCAACAGGATCTGAATTACCGTTTTTCAGTTATTATTGCCGACCGGATGGCCTAGTGGTTAGAGAACCTGACTACGAAGCTTGAGGTTCCGGGTTCGATCCCCGTCGGGGCAGATGTCTGTATGATGAATACGAATGTTTGTTCTCGAGTCTTGGATGTTTAATATGTATTTATATTTGTATTTATCTATATAAGTATGTTAATCCGTTGTTAGTACCCATAACACAAGCTCTGCTTAATTTGGGACTAGGTCAATTGGTGTCAATTGTCCCACGATATTTTTTTATTGCCGAAAAACTGCGCTTTTCAACAAAAGGACGTAAGTGCCATGAAGATACTAAGATTTCATCGATACCTACTGCATTTCTTTGTAGTAACGGTTACGGAATCCTACACTAGGCATGGCCACATGGCATGCTCTTGCCCGGTTTTTAATTATTAACCATAAGGTTTTTACTTCCCATTTTACTTCGTAATCACAGACCTTAAAATACAAATTTCCATCCTCCTTTTCAACCCCCTTCAGGGCTTAAATTCCAACAACACCCATACTTAGGTAAATATATAGGTAAGTAAATACGTTGCGTTAGTTTTCAACCATAAGCCTAAATAATAAACTTAGTCAAGTCATTTTTACTTTGAAAATGAAGGACTTTCCATAACCATAATTTGTACTAACCTATAGTTTATAAGATTTAATGTATTACTAACCATTTATGAACTTTAATAGTCCGAAATAAAACATTTGAATTGAATTGAATAACAAATTTCAACCCCCATTTCACCCCTTCGGGGGTGATATTATCAAAATCACTGAAACACGTACTTATACAGATTATTTTCAATTGTTAGCCTACGCAGGACAGGAGTTCCTATTAACTTCAAAACTGACGGACTTTCATACAGACTTTTATCCACTTAGGGGTGAAATTTGAAAAAATCCTCCCCTAGTGGAGGCCTACACTTTATAGTTTATAAGTTATAAGGTACCCAAATGGAAAATTACCAGTTACTAGGCCCAGCAGTTTGGGCTGTGCGTAGTGTGCGTTCATAAGAGTAATCCAGTCTGTTTACAATTAAGACTTGTATGAGTAAGAATGGCGACAGTTTTTGACATCAATTTAGGCATCAAAATATCACACATAAAATCTTATGTTGGACCGTGTGTAGAAACCGTATTAACTTGGCCAGCTCACCCTTAAGATAACAACACCTTAGCTTGGATAGTTATGAAATTAATTTATTCATTTTAAGTTTGTTCTGTTTTGGTTTATTTTTTACATTAAATGTTGTTTATAAAAAGTTCATAGTATTTTTGTAGACCGACACCCCATTTGGGACTTTGATATTAATGTTTATTTAAATAATTAGAAAGTCACTGGCATAAGGAGTTACGTACTTAAATATATAAATTGCATATAAAAATATGTGTGTAAACTAGGTTCTAAGATATCGAGTAGAAGAAAATGTAAATGGGTCTTACCTCTCCTATATCAAAGCAAACTTCTTGGGCAATAGCTTCAAAACTAGAACTACTCGTAGATAGAAAAAGATTGTCAGATAATCTAAATTCACTTCCTACCACTTCTGACCGTGTTATCATTATCACACACACGACAAACGTCAAGTGCACATCTCTTATCACACATCTTTTAGAAGCCATCGCCATAGTAAAAAAAGTTCGTTTGTTTTTAATAACCGCGCACATGAAGATTTTCTTTCAGCCAGTGCGGGTAGACAGTCATTTATTTTTAGACAGCGTCGCACCCTTATCGGCGTCTACTATCGTTGTTTACCATCGTGAAGGAATAAAAAATTGATATAAAAAAAATAAACAATTTTTAAAATACTGGCTGATAATAAAATTGATGGCTGAAATTTAAACGTTCCAAATTTGAAATTTGGGTGCGTTCGGAAAATTCGCGAGCGTGCCAGCGGTCAGCCGCGATCGCTTATATTGGAGCCGTGCGTATGACTGGCCGTGCGTTCGGCGTTCGCCAGCTTGACTTTCCACCGTAAATCGCTTCGTTATGCAATATGTACCTCGTAATTTATACATTTTGTTGTCAGCCGCAGGGGTGGAGGTTTTCCGACTGACCATTCATAAACGTTCAAGGAATTTTTCGCGCGAAGAGAAAAAATTGGGAAATTCTGGTGTGAACGAGAAAATGTGTTAGTGGTTGTAACAAAGTGGATTTAGCACGAATTGTTTAAAAATCTAGTCGGAATTAGTGGGCGAGTATGTTTCATGATTACTTAATGACTAGTTTTGATTACGAAGCTATTTTTTTGTCATCAAAAAGTAGTTACAGTATTTCTTCAGGAACCTTACATCGTTACATTCTGAAAAACATGAGTACATACTTAATTTAATCTATGGGGCCTGCAGTATTATATATAATAAAATATATTGTATTTGTTTGACTGAATTTTACCGAAGACCTTTTTACTACCTAACTTTTGCGGGTGGTAGGACCTTGTGCAAGGTCCGTCCGGATCGCTACCACCATCTTACTCGCTAATCCTGCCGCTAAGCAGCAGTGCTTGCACTGTTGTGTTCCGGTGTGGAGAGTAAGACAGCCGGTGTAATTACGGGCACAAGAGACATTTCATCTTAGCTCTCTAGGTTGGCAACGCATCTGCGGGCCCTTCGGGGTTGTGGGTGTCTATGGGCAGTGTTGATCACTTACCATCAGGTGACCCACTTGCTCGTTTGCCTTCCTCGTCGTATATAAAAAAAAAACTGTTATTGTTTTGTTAAATTTATTAGACAAAAGTAAATAAAAAAAATACCAAACCAATTTCCTTATTTATTTGAATTCTGGTCATTCAAAAAACATTAAAAGCAAGGAAATTAATTTGTCTTATTCCAGTTGCGAACAAATAAATTAAACTTCTAGTGTCATTTTCTTACGCATTGGCCTAGTCCCAAATAAGGCAACAACTGTTAATAGGTACAAATATTATTATGTCATTAAATGTAACATCTTAGTTTTAGATGGGTAAAATTTTAAAAGTAAACGACACGAGTAGAGAGGTACTTTCGCCACCAGTCGTTGCTGACCATCCGTGAACCTTATCATTATGTGCACGAAACGAATGATCACTTAAGAGTGTAGGCGAGTGTACCTACCTACTCTCAAAGAATTTTGAAATTAAAAGTCTTGGAACGGGGATGTTTCTGGAATTAAGTTTTTAATTGGGTTGGTGAACTTCTTAGAAGACCTGCACTAAACCTCATAAATCCATTCTGAGGCACACCTTTCCTTGATTGCATACGCGAATTGCATTACGACAAGACCCTCACGAGTGAGGTGGCCTAATTTTTAACCGACTTAAAAAAAGAAGGAGGTTCTCAATTCGACTCCATTTTTTTTTGTATGTTTGTTACGCGATTACGCACATTAAGTAATTATGAATTGGTTTTGATTTTCCCGTTAAATAATCTATATTAAATTTTACATAGGTACTCATTAAAAAAAACATACAACACACTGAAAACCAGAAAAATAAGCCTAACCCGATTGAAATCGGATCCCTGACATTTCGTGTCACGTGCTTTAACCCATACACTAAAGTTAATACAACATACTAGGTAAGTACTAACTTTAGTGTATGCGTATAAGCACGTGCCACGGAACGTCACGGACCAAGGTTCAATCCCCGGTATTTGTGATATTTTTCTGGTTTTCTGCGTATTCTTGTTTCAGTGACTATTTACAGTTTAAGAACTTCAACTTTAAAAAGTTATAAAAACCCCGACATTTCTATTTCAAAATCGGCAGCATCTATTTTAATGCAACTTAGCTAAGAACCACCACGATTACAGCAGATTTTTACTGAAAAAAAAATCTATCTATCTTTTAAGGAGATTAAATTGGTAATAGCTAGGAATATATCAACATTTTTCCGTCCGTGTATCTTTCACCCCCGAAACGCTGCGTAGCAGTAGATGCGTCAACTCGAGTATTCATTGTTGAGTTTTTTGCCTCTCCTGCGTTTCTAAGTAACTCCTGGCATTCCTCGCTGTTTGCTCACTAAGTTATTCTAAATAAGATTTCACCGTATTGATTAACTGGATACAATAAAATAACAATAGTTCTTAGGCCGCAGTTACACGATGCGAAAATTTCTTGTGCCTGCCGAGTGATAGTTATGGTCTACCGGCGCTTATGAGCACATAGAAAAATATTCCGACAAATTGAGAACCTCCTCCTTTTTTGAAGTCGGTTAAAAAGAATTTGGGTCAATCAACTTTTAATTACCACTCGTTGCCATGGAGATGTCTCCTGGGTAACTCGTCTAAAATAAGCTTTTCTAAGGCACCACTCTATCAAACTTTAAGAGTTTCTACGGTTATAGCCAATTTCTTCATGCTTCTTCTCCTAAGCATGCAAACCCTGACTTTCGGGAAGTAGGGTATTAGAAATTAATGTTTTTGATGAGTTGTATAGGGGACATCTCCATGGCAACGAGCGGCACTTAAAAGTTCATTGACCTATTTTAATTTTTTAAAGCACTGGCTAGATGAGCTAGAAAATTCTTAATCACTTTCTTTAGCTTCACAATTTGTATGTAAAGTTGCATCTATTCATCTTACTTCTAATTTTGCATCTAATTCCTTCTTAATTGTCTTTTTTTAGGGTTTTTAATGAGCATTTATTTGCAATCAGTAAGCGATTCCAGTGGGATTGACTTCAGATTTAAAATTTGTTCCTTTCTTGTGCAGATTGGATAACAACTTATAACTAAGTACTTATACAGTCAACGAAAGTATCGTCAGCAAAAAAGGTTGTATTTTTAAAAACATTTTTATGGAAGTATAAATATGCCGCGTATTTATGATGTGCACTAGCGTTACGTGTAGATACGGAATAATTCGCGGAAGTAAACACGCCCTTATAACCAACCATCACCGTATACCCATCAAGATTGCTCAACATTTCGCCGCGTTGCTGGTTCCGATTTGCCCCATGTTTTTGTGACTTTCTGGCCGGCAACGATTCCTGGTATTTATATGACACACAGCGGAACCATTTCTTGAATCAATTAAAAGCAAGCAGGAAAAATTATCGATTATTGTTGAATTGGTCAAAGTTGCGCAATGTAGCACAATAATTCATAACCCCCAGATATTTTTTTAACGTAAGACGAAACTGTGTCTTTAACCGACTTCAAAAAAGGAGGAGGTTCTCAATTCGTCGGAATGTTTTTTTTTCCATTTAGTTTTCAACTCCCGACCACAGAATACATAAATAGTACACCCCGATACAAACAGAGCGGTTTTACAAGTTTGACGTGTGCAGGTAGAGTCGAGGAAATTAATTCCTGACCATAGAACATTTTCATAGTAAACACCATAACGATTTTCCTTGTCAAGCAATACGATGTCTCTATGACGTACTTGTACTGTGAAAAGGTTCCACGATGGGTCAGAAATTAATTTCCTCGACTGTACTTGTGTATGTCGTAAATATTGTAACTCCTGAACGGATGGACCGATTTGGATCTGGGTTTTTTAATCTAAAATGAATTTAATCGAGATGGTTGCTAGCTATGTTTTATCAGATTTGGTTCAGTTGTTTTAGAAATATTGGACTCTATGAAAATGTCGAGTTGCAGATAGTTATTAGGTACTTAATCTGTTTGCGGTCGGAGCTCTCTTCGACTCGCCGCTGACGACGGATTTCGGAAGGCGGTCACGACAGACGGCGCGGCATTTGTGGCGGCATTAGGTTGAAAGTATCATTATCACAAAGCTTGTGTTAAATATTTAAGTGCTAAAATACAGTTTTTATTTTATTGAAAGAGGGAGAAAAACGAGCAAGCGGTAAGCGATCAACGTCACCCATGAGCACCAGCAACCCCAAGAGAGCTACTCAGTCCGTCGCCGGCCTTAAAGGAGGAAAAGGGACAGAGGAGGAAGGGGGGGGGGGGCATCGGGCTCTCCTCAAAATATGAGGGGCTCTCCGGCGCTCTCACTGACCGAAAGAAACGCAACAGGGAGCTGTTGCTTGACGCAGAGTTTCTTAATTTTTATTTATAGAGTTTAATTGATTTTTCCCACTTATTACTTCCTGCAGGACTGAACTAGGCAGGCGACTTTAATGGTAGAATGCTCTAGTTTTCCGAAAAATTCTATCGAGTCCATCATTTACCTAGCCTAACTAACCTAACCAACTCAGAAAAGTTGAAAAACACGAGTCAACACATATAAAAGTTCAATATCGCAAAACGGCTAATTCGCTTCTGATAAAACTTAGCTAAGAACTATCTCGATTAAAAAAGGCAGTGTCCAAATCCCTTGGTCCGTCCGTTTATAAGCTACACCCATACACAGATAGTATCATAGTACACAGGTCAAACTTATAACACCCCTTTTGGCATCATGAGTGATATTTTTTTTCTTTTATGAACTAAAAACAATTACTTTGCTCACCCGCGACCACCAACGCGGTCGCAGTCGCTGTGGTCTCGGGCGAGCAAAGTAATTAGTTTAGCAAAGTTTTAGCAAAGTTTTTAGTTCATAAATATGGACCTCCGCAAAGTAACGCCTGATTCAATATTTTTTTTTCTTTTGTTAATGAAACAATGAGTTACAAAAGCGCTTAGTTGATGCAACTTGTGACCAAAGGGCTGGCAGTTTTCTCTCTCAAAGAATCAGCATCGCTATTCAGCGAGGCAACGCTGCCAGCCTTTTGGGCACTATGCCACGGGGGCCTTATTTAGATTTAATTTAGTTTTAAGTTGCAGTTTATTTAGTTTAAGCTTAGATTTAATGTCATTGTAAATTGCGTTTATTATGTAAATAAAATATCTCATTTAATGAAACAAAAAATAAAGAAGATCATAAAGTGCGTTTGTAGTTCTGCATGACGTCACGCCGTGGCACACTTTTTACTCAACAGTGACGTCACGAGCCCCAACTGCCGTTCCGACCTTTGACGCGCTTTATCTTTGCCAATTGTTATTGATAAAGCAGTGTCCAATATTTAACTCTCTAGTTATTAGAATTATTATGCTTTCATCCCATGTTGTAAAAGTAGGTACAGTCAAGTGAAAAAATATGGGTGCATACAACTTACTCAAAAATGTCCCATGGCTCTTGAATTAATGTTGTGGGATTGACCGTACCTAGGATTAGAGTTTAGAGGTTTTGTTGATAAAGTTTAGTCTCAAGCGTCACCATATATCACCAGGGGTAGTGAGGGAGGGGAGGCTACTGGGGGTTACTCAACTTTCTCTTAACCCTTCCCCTTCGAGGAAAGCGCGTAAACTGTACATCACGTGGTATTTTAACCAACTTCAAAAAAGGAGGAGGTTCTCAATTCAATCAATGTTTGTTAGTCGATTAGGTATTCCGCCAATTATGACTAAATCTTGATGATTTTGTTTGGTTTGCATGAGGATACTTCAAAGATGGTCCCATATCAATTGTAGGTAGGTATCAACATCGGTTCAGAAGTTTTTTTTTACATAAAATTGTGAAATATAAAATCTTTTAACAAAAAAGTAAAACCACCTTAAAAAACTGGCCAAGTGCGAGTCGGACTCGCGCACGAGGGTTCCGTAGAAAGATTTTAACCCAGTGTTTTAACAGCCCAGTGTTAGCAGAGCCCTGCTCCTAAGCAAAATGTACGTAGTGTGGGGTCAACTTATATTGGTCTGCGAAATCTACAGACATAAAAATTAAGAATTTGAGTCTTTTCGCAGTGGTTGAGCTATAAGAGCTACCTACATAGGTACCAAATTTCAAGTTTCTAGGACAACTGAAAGTACCCTTTAGGTTTTTGGATTTTGGCAATTTGTATAGAAATAGCCTTTGTAATGAATGTATCTTTTGATTGCGTTAACTTAGAAGGTTGATTTTTCAAAGGACCGCAAGCTTAAGCTTGTATTTGATATTAATTTCAGCATGATACCTCCACGCGTTCCAGAGAAAAAGGGTCTTGACAGACAGACAGACAGACAGACAGACAGACAACAAAGTGATTCTATAAGGGTTCTGTTTTTTTCCTTTTGAGGTACGGAACCCTAAAAATTACCATTCGTTTTATGTTCTAGCACAAAGATGAAGCTGCCACCTTGCCCCTCGTTGCGTACACCCGTTGTCACCCTGTCCCTCCTTGTGTACGCGCGTAGCCACCCTGCCCCTCCTTGCGTACGCGCGTGGCCACCCCGCCCCTCCTTGCGTACGCGCGTGGTCACCCTGCCCTTCCTTGAGTACGCGCGTGGTCTCCCTGCCCTTCCGTACGCGCGTGGCG
Organism: Clepsis dumicolana; assembly: GCA_963691665.1. NCBI lineage: Eukaryota > Metazoa > Arthropoda > Insecta > Lepidoptera > Tortricidae > Clepsis > Clepsis dumicolana. The sequence continues at coordinate 3,577,191 of OY829522.1, read as the reverse complement.
GTCCGGCAGCTTCGGGCAGGACTTTGCACAAGGTCAGTCATACCACCATCATTAGATCAACTTTCCAGCCTGGCGTCTAATTTTAGCAGTTAAATTCCGAGCTCATACGTCACGTCCTCATTGCAGGTGGCTGGTCACCTTGGCGTATGCTAATACTCCACACTAGACCAGTCGTAGGCAAAGGTGACCCTAACGCCTAAAGTTCATTGCTCTGTGAATGGGTTACTTTAATTACATAGAGCTGTTGCAATTTTAGACATGCAAATTATAAGTGTAGAGCGGGGCATAGTGCCAGGGGCGAAAGATACAGATTAATACAAAGCATATACAGTCAACAAAAACCTGATCGCATACCCCATGGAACATTTTCGTTTTATTTTATTTGAATAAGTTTCACAGACGTTTCGTTGGCTGTATTATATACTTAAAGTAACAAAATGTAATTATTGTACTGGTGTTCCCATTGCGATCCTAAAAGAAATTTCAGTCCAATTAAACGGTCAGGTACAGTTTTGTACATAAGCGGGCCAGTTCCCTGGCCAAGTCACGTAAGTACATACAAACAAAAGCTGTCCTAGTACAGTCAGCAGCAGAAGTAGCTAAGCAGCCGAAGCGGTCACAATGATCTGCACAAGCTCTTATGTCTATAACAATAGAGCCGGGCTTAGTTACTTTTACCACTGACTGTACCTGCGCGAGTAAAATTGTATGTGTGCAAGCGTTGCGTACTAGGGGTAGAACTTCACCCTACTGGCATTGAGCGATTGTTCTTCAACGCGTCTTGATTTAATGTATATGTCTCGCAGAAAATCGACGTGAAGCAACAGCACCCCTGTTGCGTTTCGTTCGGTGAGTGAGAGTGCCGGAGGCCCGATTCCCCCCCCCCGTTTCCTCTATCCCTTTTCCTCATTAAAGGCCGGCAACCGACTAGTGACGCTATTGGAGTTGCTGGTTCTTAGGGGTGGCGGTGATCGCTTACCATCAGGTGACCCCCTCGCTTGTTTGCCTCCATCTTTCATTAAATGAAAACATGTGGAAAGCAGCTCGAAATAGAAACCACATCAATGGTAATCGTGCTAGCTATGAGTAAAATTTACACAGCTACGCATCTACAGATGACATTGACAAGGATGTGATAGAGTAGCGTATCTCGCGGTCGCTGTGAAGAGAGGCTTAGGTGTCCGCGCGCCACCAGCCACGCGGCGTTTCTCACGAGGATCATTTATCTGTTCAATCGATATGGATAAAAGGCGCGAGAGATTAGATAAAGACAGAAGGGCTAGCACGACTGGTCGCGACTTTTTTTGTCTCGCGATATTGTTATTACCCGTCCCGTTGCGTTCTGAGTGACAGAAAGGGACGGGCAGTTGTTCTTGCGCGAGATAGAAGTCGCACTGCAACCCATACCTCGCCGGCTCAGTTTCTTTTGACCCCCTTTAGACTTATTTAGAGTGGCTTTAGCTACTTATACAGAACTAGCTGTTGCCCCCGACTTCGTCCGCGTAGATTTCGGTTATCGCTATCCCGCGGGAACCACTTATGCAATTTTCCCTAATAAAAAGTAGCCTGTTTTTCCTCAATATCCAAACTATCTTCTTACCAAATTTCATCTAGATTGGTGCAGCGGTTTTTCCGTGAAGAGGTAACAAACAGACAGACAGAGAGACAGAGTTTTTACTTTCGCATTTATAATATTAGTTAGGATTAGGATGAATTTCAATTCGTATACAGGACTAATTTTTTTTACTGCCTGTGCGCAATTAAATCTAACTATGCGTGTGTTAAAGTAACTACCTACTATATTTCTGAAAAAAAATTTACATACCTACACTAACTGTATTGTCCCAGTCATCGTTATCAACGTGCACTTTTCGTAGCAAAGGGTATGGTTGGCTGAAAAAACAAATACATTTGAATATTTAACTATGAAATAAATACTTACCTTCTTAGGATTACACCTCTCTACACCTCTAGATATTATTCTTTACGGTACAAAAACTTTTTCGCCCTAATATATTTTTAAAACAATATACGTCAAATTACATTTCATAAAAATACAACTTCAGTTAAAAATCTACGCGTAGTGTTTATTTTATTCTAAATAAATAATAATCCAATGCACATCGTATCTAGAGTTGCTATTCAAGTATTTCAAGTGGCGTCTTAATTAAGTACACGTATGATTGTCGAAAATTGTTAGTCATAATGTAATATTTGACATAACTCTTCTTTTCTCTGAAACCATCCATTATTCAGAATTGTTATAAAACAAACCTAACCTATAGAGTTGTACAGGATGACCATTTAAAAAGTTATGAAAAAGGGAAAAAATATGACCAACAAAAATTATGACAAACGTTACATTATGACTTATAAAATTATGGCAGTCGAAAGGATTCCGATTTCGATAAATGATTATAAATATGTATTATAAATCTCATAATTTTGGAAATACCTGTATAAATTTTAAATACTTGTGTATTTGTTTTTTTGTCAACCATACTTTGCTACGAAAAGTGCACGTTGATAACGATGACTAATTGTCACCCTTTCATGTGGTCATACGTCAGTCATGATACGTCAGATAATACAAATAACGTAGAGCGACAATGATTTCGGTTGCAACTCAAATCCTAAATTAAAAATAAAGGCTTATACAAAACATGTATACCTACTTTGTTTCATGTGTCTCCACTTAAAACGTAATTGCCACCGATACTGAGTAAGAAAAATTGGTTCCTGTACTAATTCAAATTTACCCTTTATAAGTAGCTAAAGCCACTCTAAATAAGTCTATAGGGGTTCAAAGAAATTGAGTCGGCGCTTTAACGGTGTAAACTGGGGCTTTTCAAGCATGCTCTAAAGCTAACGAACCAAACCGCGGTTTGTAGTGCTCCACTGGCGTACTAAAAATCATTAGTGCGTCGGCTCGCGGGCGTAAACCAGCGGTTTATACTTACCAATGAATCACCCCCATAAGCTAGTTATTGATTAGAATACAAGTACTTTTCATGGAACACAGATGTTAAGTAGGTACTTAGCAATTTTATCATAAATGTTGCAATATAACCAGGAGGCTCAGAACCGGGAAAAATGGCATAAACTGAAGAGGCCTACACCTTGCAGGTTGAGAATGGCTGAAGAAGAGTTTTTATAAACTCAACTTTTTTTATACCTACGACAAGGAAGGCATACGAGCAATTGGGTCACCTAATGGTGACCACCACTGCCCATAGACAGCCGCACCTCCGGGGGACTGCCGATGCGTTGCCAACCTAGAGAGCTAAGATGAAATGCCTCTTGTGCCCGTAATTACACCGGCTGTCTTACTCTCCACACCGGAACATAACAGTTCAAGCACTGCTGCTGAGCGGCAGGATTAGTAAGATGGTGGTAGCGATTCGGACGGACCTCCCTGGACGGAACTAGCTGTGATTGTCTAGTGATTTTAAAGCTAGAAGCTAAGTTGGCTCATCGTATAAGTAAGGCGGATTTGCGTTAACAACTTGGCGTAGCCTTTTCCCATTCCATTTGGGGTCGGCATTGACATTAACTCGGGATTATCTTAACGTATTTGTCGTCGGACGTAATTTTAACCCCGATTTAGGGTCTAACCGAGTTACGTCCGAGTCAGTCTGCCTGCGTTAAGTTAGAACGTGAGTTTAAGTTAGAACGATATCCAATTTCTATCCGATTATTATGCATACAAGAATCGCAGCCTATTAATTCTTAATATTAGTATAATTAAAATTATAAAACTGTAAAACCACAAAATAACACATTCATCACAATTGAAAACGACGAGGTTGTGGTTGCGCTTAGCCCAGAAAATAAGCATTGTTTTTGATTTGTAGAAAAATAGAGCATGAACAAAATTTACGCTATACTAAACAAAATACGAAAACACAAATTACTATTCACGTTTCATCTTAGCGTATTCTAATTTACAACAAGTTTATTATGCGTGATCTGATCATATAATTTTATGTCCATTTCCACCGGACTCAGGTGGCCCACGTCATTGACTTCGCTTTGACATTGAGAGATACTCATATTATAATTACTAATTAGGCTATAGGGAAGTTTAGATACAATAGCATATCGACGATACTCTGACTCAACCTCGTATATAAACTTTGACGAGATTGGAATAACCTCTTTAGGTTCGCGGTCTAGAGTGGTTATTCCAATGTCGTCAAAGCTTATATACGAGGTTGAGTCAGAGTACCGTCGATATGCCATGCTTTTTGAGTGCATTTGGACTAGCCCTCTTTCAATTGACACACGCGTTACTGGATAATAAACTATGCCATCAAAATCGTCTTAAGGCTGTTCCGTCTCGCGTATAGGGTATCTCAAGGAAACGTAGACTTGACAAAATCATTATAATGTATATTGCATTGCAGATATGAGCAGTTTTCCTACCGAGTCTTACTCTTATCTTTCCTCACTCAAAGTGGAATGAGAATGGTAGACCTAAAAAATGTATCTATCCGAAAATTTCTGAGGAGCTAGCCATCCACGATTCACTCGTTGACGACCTAATAGACTAGTGGTTAGAAACCCTGATTATGAAGCTCGAGGTCCCGTGTCCGATCCCCGGTCGGGGCAGATGTTTGTATGATGAATACGAATGTTTAATTATATATTTAGGTACCTAAGTATGTATTTATCTATACAAGTATGTTTATCCGTTGTCTAGTACCAATAGTTTCTCTGGTAGAGGGGGGGGGGACACTTGACTCCAACAGATCTTAGAGCACCCCCAATATTTTTAAAAGACCTGTCCACTCTATGGTATAGGCGAGAAATAGAAAAATCATCCCCACTATACGTGTAGGGGAGGTACCGCAAGATTTTATCCCATCGCTTTTTCGGCCTCATGAATATAATTATGTATGCAAAATTACATCTTTCTAGTACCAATAGTCTCTGAGTTAAGCAGCGTTCAGACAGACAGACGGACATGACGAAACTATTAGCATTTTGGCTACGGAACCCTAAAAATAGAATTAATTTTTGGATTCTTATTCCGATTTTTTGCCTTTGTTATAGTTAGCTTGTCAATTATAATATTTTTATGGTATAATACTTATTTCAGCCTCTGTTGCCCGTGGTCCACCCGCCTAGTTTACCTAATTTGGGAATTTGCATTAGACTTTGACATTGCATTTTCCCAATGACAATGATAATAGTGAATAATATTATTATGTATGCATAAGTTATCAGAAGAGGTTAATATCTAAACAATTATTGTTTTTATGTGAGCTTCATATTAAACGTATTGAAAAAACTTTAGTCAATTTACATTAGCGAGGTGATAAATTGGAAGTGAGTATAAATAATCATCCCTTTTATTCACCCAGCCTAGGTTAAATTTTCTAGGGTAACAGATCGGAATAACCGCTAATAGTACAGGCCTTGGCAAGTCCTAGTCTACCTTGGGTCAATTCGTGTCAAATCTTCGTTCGAATCACGAAGGGGCGTACTTAACTACATAGGTACATACGAACATACAGTCACGCCTGTTTCCCGGAGGGGTAGGCAGAGACCACGGACTTCCATTTGCTACGATCCTGACATACAACCTTTGCTTCCCTTAATCTCATAACATTCTACATACATGCTCTCCGGTTTTGGGTACTCCTGACCTGTCCTTTTCCAAAATATCACCGATTTGATAATACACATTTTCAACTTTTCATTAAGTAGAGCGATTTTTAGAAAAATCAAACTAAGAACATCGAGTAGTTTAGTAAGTAATTAGAGCTTTTCGTTATGGTTATAAGTCTGGTTCTAATAGGAATTTAGTTACGTCCTTTCGTGATGTGACATAATAAAACATGCACTTTGCAATACGATGGCATTACTTACATAACTTAAATTCGATGTTTCATGATTCAACCGACCATACATTATGATGAATAAGATGATACTCTACTTGGGACCTCCCAAGTAGAGTATCGTCTACTAATCTACTACCACCTGGTAGTTCAAGTCATGAAGCTGCTATAAGCTTTTTTTATAAAAAAAAAATCTCTTACATAGCGGCTTATCAGTTCGAGAGTAATTCGACGAGATAGTTACTCGTAAATAAATATAGCTCTGAGAGTTATGAAAGTGTTGTGTCACTGGCGAATTGGTATCAGCTGTAGAAAGAACTTGATTGTGAAGTTCGTCGACCTATTGCACCAGTTTCTTTACTCTTACCTACACGCTGCGATAAGCCATGTTTACATATGCGAGTAAAAACTCTCAAGTAGAATTATATCGCGGGCCGGGTTAAGCTAACAAGTTTTAACTGACCCAGTCAAAGCAGCAATGTAATATTTAACCTTACTTTGTATACTTTTTTGCATGTGGGAATGTGAACTGAGCTATGAGCATGGTTTGGCAAATTAAGCTCTAGTTCAACGATAATCAAGCAAACAACGAAATAAGGAGTTCAACAAGGGGACTTGCGGACTGTTTAATTTAAAACAAATGGTTTCATGAGTGCTATTTAAAAACAATTTGGGTTCAGGGATAGAAAATTGCAGCAAATAAAAGAATAAGGAAAGCCTCTACCTTTTTAACAGACGTCAAATTTGGAATATCTGAGAGACCAGGTGCGAGCCGGGGCTCGAACCTAAGACCCTCTGCTTGAGAGGCCATAGTTCAAACCTCTTAGGCTATCATGGCTTCCTAATAGATAATCTTACTGAGTGCTCATAAACCCTTATACTTATATCTACGTAGATCTGTAGTTTTGGCAATATACTCTACGTATTTGAATAAGTAGGTAGCGCTACTAAAAGACTATGTTTGTCTAGTGTCAAAACATCGGTAACTCAGTGCCGGCATGAATCTAAATAGCTTGGGCCCAAGCCTCGATAGCGGCGTAGATAATACATATTCGATCGGCAGCGCTCTACAAAAAATACTATATTTTGAAATTGTAATGTAGCGCCCGGACGCATGGGTCGAGGCTTAAAGTTTGACTTCGAATAACTAGTTCATTCACTCTGCTTGCCAGGTGGGGCAGACATTAAAAATGCCTCGTCTCACCTTTAAATGATTTAAGGAATGCAGATAGCCTGCTGGCATTGGGTTCGTCATTCAAAAGTTACATCGGTTAATCAACCGGATTAATTATAAAATAATCAGCAAAATAATACACTACCCGAGTTTTTATTTTCACATTAACGCCTGTAAGACATTTGAATTAGGTATACACGGAAAGAACATTACACGTCTATGTCACTTGTTCTTTTATTTAAAAGGAGATTTTAATCTCACAATGTAGAGCACGCAATATACCATAAGTTATACAAAGATACAAATATGTATGTTAGTAATTTGTTTTCTTTATCACTTTAAAAAAGATGCACAAACTACGGAAATTATCTACGATAACTCAAAAAGTTGCTAATACGGTGACTAGACATATTCTTTCCTTGGACCCTTCAGTTGTTTAGTTAAACATACTGATGTTGAGACAGTGTTATGGTAGGTACATGGATCTACGATGTTGAATGGTATTTGATTCTCTAATCGGAGCTGGAAAGGCGCATGCGTAATGGCCCAAATGTAGGCAAAACAACTGTCGGATGAATCAATTCAAGCCCAGTTTTGAGTCAACAACAGCAAATATCATGTTCGTAGATTTTGTTGTTATTGTAAAAGTTTTTTTATTTTATTTGATTTCATAGTTATTGGCATAAAATAACTTACAGCCCATCTTCACTGTACTTCAAACCGTCGTTTAAACCTTGAACATTTATTGGAACACTAGCTTATGCCCCGCGGCTTTGCCCCGTGAAATATTTCAAAATGCGCTAATGCGCAAAATGCTTCCCTATCCCGTGGGAATTTCGGAAAATCCCTTCTTAGTGCATACTCAAGTCTCTAGAATACTCAAGGTATATGTTTGCCAAATTGTAAGTCTCTAGGTCTAGTGGTTTAGGCTGTGCGTTGTCTGTCAGTCAGTCAGTTACGGTACCTACTGTTTTATAGGTATAGATACTGGAACGTGAAACGAAATGTACATTTGCTAAAGATTCATTTGGGAAATGAAACTAGTGCGACATGTTTTCTGGGAAATAAAATTCGACCAAAAATAATTTGGCAAACGAGAGAACACCGGTGAACACAGGCCTATATGCACGGGCCTGTGTTAGACACTAACCTGAGGTTACGCCAACCCCAAGTGTGCTTAACCCGGTCGGTGCAAGCCGGTCTAATACTATTACTAAACTCTCGCGCGCGTGGCCAGCTCCCCTACTACGAAGTGCAAAATTCGAACTTCGTATCGTGCCGTCCCGCTCAAGCTAATCCTATTTAATACGAGAGTGAACGGGACAACACGATACGAACTTCGATTTTCGAATTTCGTAGTAGTCCCCCAGGATCCCAGGAGCCGAGAGGCGAGAGTGGTGCGCACCTGCGCGGGCGCCAGTGTCTTAGTTAACATAGGAGCCCGATGCGGAATAACACGAGTCTCTGAGCTAGGGGGGTAGAAACCTTGTTGACCTAGAGCGCCAAAAGACCCCCTTCCCCCCAAGAAATTTTAATACAGGGCTACACAAATCCACCCCCATCGCCCCAATAGCTAAGTACGCCGCTGACGGAAGCGGTTTTTCAGCATGAGTCCTCACTCCTCACCAGTGCCCATGTGGTGTGTCGAGGTACGTGAGGCAAAGCACGAGGCGAGAGTGTAAATGAGGGGTAAGGTACCAAACAAAGGTTTGATGGCCCCATTCACGCGAGCTTTTCGTGGTGTTGCAAGTTAGTGGCCTCGGCACGCGAAGGACGCGTGGCGATGACTCTCGCTTCCGGTCCCATGCTCTTGACTCAAGGCCGCCAAGGCCGTCTGAGGGGGTCTTTGGTATTTTACGAATTGCGTCCATGTATTTCAATGAAATTTGTAAGTTTGTTAAAAAAATAACGTGTCTTTAAAAAAAAATGCCCTATGTACGTAGGCAACTTGTTGTTCCAAGCAGAATTATAGACTCTATGAATACGGTAAAAAAGATGTTACTTTATGGCAATCATAATTTGTAAAATCTCACCTATGTTGTGGACTGAATTACCAGGGAAACAGTTTCTCCTAAATATATGGCGATTCCTAAAATTATGGCGAAATTATGAATAACCTTTTTATTATCTCGAATATTTTTTTTAAATTAAAGAGTTCGAAAAAGTGTTGATCAATACAGTGTTTTGCAATTTTACATTATTTAATTGCGTTGTTATTGTATTATTATTAACTATTACTATTTACTTAATTTAAATTTATATTTAATGTAATATACGGCCAAAATGTACGGCGTTTTAAATTATTAACAAAATCAAAGATTACAGGTAAGTATAGGGGATACTACATTCGAGGGGCGGCTGAAAAGTAATCTACCTAACAATGAAACAAAAGACTGTCGTGGCTAATTGTTTTTTATTTTTCTATATAGTCCCCTGCTAGTAAAATGCACTTAATTTTTCAAATATTGAATTTAAACCATTTAAAAAAAAAACTTTCGGTTTGTCGTCAAAAAAGTCAGTAACCGCAGTCTTCATTTCGTCATCGGTCATAAACCTTCGTCCCCTGAGGTCTTTCTTGAAAAGTCTAAACAGAAAATAGTCATAGGGGGCTAAATCTGGACTATAAGGGGGGTGGTCAATGGTTTCGATGCCATTGTCTTTAATTGCTAGCTTCGTTGCGCGGGCGGTATGCACTGGTGCGTTATCGTGCAAAATCAGAATTCCTTTGCTTAGTTTACCTCGCCATTTTTCTTTTATTGTCTCTCTTAGTTGATATAGTAAGTTTGAGTAATAATCAGCATTCATTGTAGTTTTCTTCGGTAAATAATCTATGAGCAAAATCCCTTCTGTGTCCCAAAAGATTGTAGCCATAAGTTTACCTGCCGATGGACAGACCTTGAATTTCCGAGGCGGCTTCTCATCCTTAAATTTCCACTGTAACGACTCTTGCTTACTTTCCGGGTCCCATTGTCGAATTCAAGTCTCATCACATGTTACAATTCTAGAAATTATTTCTTCCTCTTTCCCTCGACTCATGTCCAAAAACTCTTCGCAACATTTGACACGCCTCTCCATGTCAAATGCAGTCAACATTCTGGGGACCCAATGTGCACTAACCTTGGACATGTTCAAATACTCATGAATTATTTCATTGACTCGCTCTTTACTGACGCCCACGTCTCTAGCTATCTCCCACTGCTTCACTCGTCGGTCCTCTAATATAATTTTTTTCACCCTTTCTACATTTTCATCGGTGACGGCCGAAACTGGTCTTCCGCTACGAGGATCACCTTCCAGTCTCTCATGACCTAACTTAAACTGCTTTGACCAAAACTTTATAACAAATTCGGAAGAACACGAACTGCCAAACACACGTAACATACGCTGTCTGATCTCCGATGGCGTATTCCCTTCTTTAGTCAAAAACTTAATCACCGCACGCTGCTCGATTTTATCCATTTTCATTTTTTCTACCGACATGTTTGAAACAATTGTAGGAGACAAATAAACGTGATGCAATAAACAAATGAATGTAATCCATACCAGCCAGCATTATTTTTGTATATATTTCAGACCAAGGAGATTACTTATCAGCCGCCCCTCGTAGGTTGCTAACCCATAAACGCCTACGAGAAAAATCATAAGAGAGCAAAGCACTGCATTTTGGAGTGGTAGAGCGCTTTTTCGGTGATTATTCTACCTTAAAAATTTCTAGTGTTGTTATATTGTCATTTCTATTCTACTTAATCTCACTACTGGTACGGAAATTTCAATAATGTAGAAATATGTAAATTGCATTTACTTAGAATATTACGATAAAGTTGGCAACCCTAACAAAGATTGTATCGCGCTGACATCAGAAGCACGAATATCCGTCACTCGAAAATATATTTTATAACGTTTTTGTGTCGAAATTGAAAATAAAATGCGTCAATACCTACAAATAATTATCCGTTGTGGACGACGGCACGGCAAAAAACTGTTTACTTGATCCTTCGCGCCACCAGGCAGGCAGACTAGGTCCTTGTCGTTATCAAAAGCATTTAATTGAAATAATAAATCTGTCATCGGGTTCAGTGACCCACCAGTTTAAATTTAATGATGAAATAACTTCGAAGGTTGTATCACGGCGTTGGCCAGGTACCGGCGCACGGTGCCCTCCAATTAAGATAAAAAAAATAATGAAAAACTATTGGTATTATTCGTTGCGGAACTGCTGTCAAAGGTTTACGACCTCTGGCGACGATGGATCCGTGGACGCGCCTAATGAGCTCCTAATCCGGTAATCTTTTTTAGGGTAGGTTAAGCCAGAGGCCGACCAACCTCGGTTTTCGAACTCTAAAGAATTTGGGAGCCAATGTACCCATTCTAAGAAATATAGGTGGCATGTGGTCCGTAACATTACCCCGGTCGAAAGTTCAAAACTTCCTTTAGAAGCGATTAATGTATGTAATAAAATAAATAAATTCATAAAGAGCATGTAGGTTAGGTTTTGTGGAAGTTAAGTACCTCGTAATCAAACACAGAACCTTTTGTGACTTAATTAACCAGTAACTTCTGTACCTATAGATATTGAAAAAAAAATGTTCAGACAAGCTGATTACGTGCAGTGATTGTGATTTAATTAAAGCTCAATGGCATTGTGAGAGTAAAAGCAGGAAACCATAGTTTTGCGCATGCAAATACTACTGTTCCAATATTTTTGCTTCAATTTTGATACGCGACCTCAATTTACAGCAACAAAGAAACCTGATGTTCTAACTCTAACATTTATACCATTTTATACGATCCACACCTTCCCGGCCCCTTATTAAATCCAGAGCGGGGACTGTTTGAAAAACAACTCGCGCTGTTCCCAAACCAAACAAAATTTAACATTTCAACATCAGATCATATCCTATTCGATCGCGCAATACCTAAGTATTTGATTAATTGTAATGCTGTTTGGCGCCAAAATTCCTTGCAAAAACGCGCATGACCGACCGTGACTTCGGCGCAAAAACGTGGACCGACCGACATGATTAGAAGCGCGTGATTTTTAACTATGATAAGTTAAGCAGTAAGTACCTAGTCCAGTATTTAGAGCGGCAGCGGCGCTCAAACTGCGCATTACGATCAATGATATTATATGTAAAGATACGTCATATGCTCACAAGACAATCGAAAAACATGTTCCGAACATTTTGACATTTGCGTGCAAGTTTGAACCTTATTGAGAGAGATTGTGGCTAAAGATGCTACAATTTGTAGCATTTTTCGCGCTTCATTTTCGGCGTGCTGACGACATATTTAGTTACCTCTTTATATATGTAATATCATTGATTACGATGTACTGACACACACACACATACAAAGTACCTACTTATTAGTTTTTTTTTAGATTAAGTACTCGAATGGCTATGGATCAAACACGTTATGTCGACGTGATTGGTCCCGAAACACAAGGACCATAAAACCAAGAAGACTGCCAGTGTCTATACAATGTCGCGTTCCTGTAACATAATGAGCCTGCTGTAGCTAGTTTCACTATAGAGAGAGGTCTCTGTACCATTAATTTTTTATGACAGTTAGACCTCTGGTTAACACAATAGCGCCATCTATGAACTGAAAGAAAAATAATTTAGATGGCGCTATCGTGTTAGCCAGAGGTCTAAATGTCATACTAAATGAAGGGTACAGAGACCCCTCCGTAATAAAACTAGCTACAGCAGGCTTATTATTTCAAAGAAACGCGGCATCGTATAGACACTGGCAGTCCTCTTGGTTTTATGGTCCTTGCCGAAACACTTAGATGCATTCAGGTTTTTATGAATTACATTTCAGCAGTCAACACGGCAATAAGTAAGAACTTACAATTATATATCAATACAGTCAGTGTCAAAAGTAGCCTTTTGCATTAAAACATTTGTCTGTCATGTACTTATGCTATATGTCTGGTTGTACGAGGGCTGTTTGATAAGTACCCGTTTTCTAAATATATTAATATCACTGGCCGCAAATAAGTATACCACCTTTTTAAGCCATTTTTCAGAGGCGGGAAAATTAAAAAAAAAATGGCATTCTTTTGTTTTTTTTTCTCATTTGACAACGATTCAGTGAAGGCGTGAACTTAAAATTGTTAAAATGGAAAAAGAACAGTATCGGTCTGTAATTAGATTCTTATTTTTGGAAGGAAAAACATGTGATGAAATAAAAGTAAGAATGCAAGCGGTTTACCATGAATGTGCTCCTTCTATGACAACCGTCAGATATTGGTATAACGAGTTTAAGCGGGGGAGAACAACCGTCTTTGATGAGGATCGCCCAGGCCGGCCAGTTGAGGTGACTACAGACGATATGGTTAAGAAAGTTGAAAATATCGTTTTAGCCGACCGCCGAATTAAACTTCGAGAAATCGTTGATGCTGTAAACGTTTCAATCGAGAGGGTACAACACATATTAGGAGAAAAATTGGGTATGAAGAAAGTATCGGCGAGGTGGGTGCCGCGTTTACTCACGGAGGAGCAAAAACGGAACCGACTGACTACTTCGGAGCAGTGTTTGGCCGTGTTCAAACGTAACCCGAAGAAGTTTCTGCGTCGTTTCGTGACCGTGGACGAAACGTGGGTCCACCACTACACCCCGGAAATGAAATAGCAGTCGAAGCAGTGGATTTTACCGGGTAAACTTGCTCCAAAGAAAGCAAAAACCATCCCATCGTCTGGAAAGATAATGGCGACCGTTTTTTGGGATTCGCAGGGTATTATACATATTGACTATTTAGAAAAGGGAAAAACAATAACAGGGCAGTACTATGCCAATTTATTGGATGAATTTGACGCCGTGTTGAAGGACAAACGACCCCATTTAAAAATGAAAAAAGTACTGTTTCATCACGACAACGCCCCGGCTCATTCGTCCAGAGTTGTGACGGCTAAATTAGCACAGTTACGCTACGAACTATTATCTCACCCCCCGTATTCCCCATGCGATTTCTTTTTGTTTCCCAACCTAAAAAAAATGGCTCGGTGGCAAGCGATTTGGATCAAATGACGAAATCATTGCCGCCACAGAGGCCTAATTTAATGACTTTCCAAAATCATACTTTTTGGATGGTTTATTGAAGCTTGAGTATAGGTGGAACAAATGTATAGAGTTAAAAGGTGACTACGTAGAAAAATAAATGCATACATACAAAAAAAACGTTTTTTTTCCATAAACGGGTACTTATCAAACAGCCCTCGTATATGTAGAGCAGGTAAGGTACAGGGTGGGTCTTTAATGAACCCTCAAGAATTCAGCCAGAAGTTGAGTAAGTTGAACAGTTGAACGACACTCCAAGCAATTCTTCAGATTCTTTGCATTTATTAATTTAATATCTGTAACAGTTCATCTGAAAACAGCATGTCTGTAAAACGTAGCGTACTGAGGGTCGAGCACGACTTTACGAATGCTGGTAACGTTACTGGTATCGTATCGAGTGCGAGAAACCTCATACTAAATTTTAGTTCCAAAGACGCTCACGGGCGGGCGCTGTTCCAAACGTCATACAAACTCGACAACGTTTACTATTCGACTTTACGTGATGCAGCATTCGTAAAGTCGTGCTCGACCCTCTGAGACGCGGTATTCATATAGCGTTTCACCTTCCTCAGATAAGTTTTATCTAACAAATAAAATGTGATGTGATGTCATATCTGTTATTTCTAACAAAATACACAGAGACGGTATGACAGAATATCTGTCAGATATATTTGAGCTTTTCGGCGAAGGAAAGCATCGTGCGGAAACCTGCACACTTCTGCGAAGCAATTCGATGATGTGCGTAAAGTTCCCAATCGCACTGACTGGGTCCACGCGGGAACTATGGCCCAAGCCCTCTCATTCTGAGAGGAGGCCTGTGCCCAGCAGTGGGACGTAAAAAAGTCTGGTGATGATGATGATGATTTTATTAGAAGGTCCTGAAACGTCCAATAAAAGCGAGCCAGTACGTAAATTTACTTCAGAATGAATATATAGTTACTTACCTTAGTATGAAGAATGGAGCAAGACGATACGGTGTTTTTGAGCAGTTTAATATAACAATTAATTTAAGTATTTAATAAAAGAGGCCTAAGCATCATACGAAATGAATGGTACAGAAATCTCCTTACAGTGAAACCGCTAGAGCAGGCTTATTATTTGAAAGGGGCACGATATTGTTCATACAATGAAAATCCTCTGGGTTTTATCTTCCGTAACGCATTCACTGCCGGCAACGCATATCCGCGTTTTCCTGATTTTCACCCAGTGCCTCTGTCGCCATTTTAGAGGTAATTTGAACGCACATGTACGTTTGAGGCACCTGTAAAAACTCTCAGGCCAAAGGGGTGGCAGCGAAAGCGTTAATTGTAATGGTTAGCGTCAAATAGCTTGTAACTTGTGCTTTGTAACTTTACAGCCAGATACAGACAGATAGGAAACGTCATACCATGATTGACAATGAGGCTGTTGAGAGTCAAAAATCCGCTAGGATCGCTAGGTCGAGTGAGCTAGGTTTAAGTACCTGACAATTTCCACCAATCACAGGCCAGTAGCTTGTCTCTCATTGGTGGAGAATGATCCTTGACTCGCGATATAGACCTCGTTCTATTAATGAGTCAATCAACTCAATTGCCACTCGTTGCCACTGAGATGTCCCCTGGGTAACTCGTCTAAAATAAGATTTTCTAAGGCACTACTCCATCAAACGTTAGGAGATTCGACAGTTATATGCCAATCCTTCACGCTTCATCTCCTAAGCATGCAAATCCTGACTTTCAAATCTTGAAATCATATGTTGTCCAGGTGACATCTCCATGGCAACGAGCGGCACTTACAAGTTTATTGACCCTAAAGCAATAGGTACAGTCGGCATTAAAAGTCGCTCATCACTTTTGTATCCTGTCGCAATAACACACTTGTCAATCACGTATGACGCGCTGTATCTGGCTGTAGAGAGAAAAGGTACAAAAGTGACAAGCTATACTTTTGACGCTGATTGCGCTATGAAAAGTTTCGGCATCAACGTTTCACAGGAAGGTTAAGTAGGTATGTTAGAGATAGAAACAAGGATACCGCAGCGGAGTTAGTAGCTGTCAACTCTAGGGGACACGTATTTGTCGTCGCCGGTGAGCTTGCCTTCAGCGATCTGCTTTTCTCGCTCTCGCCGCATCGCCTGGAAATAAACCGTATAGGTACGAGTTTTCTTATAGCATAACCTAACAAACTTAGAAAAGTTTAAAAACCCCCGCCATTGTAATTTCAAAGTTCAATATGTCAAAAACGGGTTAACCAATTTTAACGAAACTTAGCTAAGGACCATCTCGATTAAACTAGCTTTCGATTAAAAAAAACCGCATCGCAATTGGTATATCCGCTTGGGAGCTATGATACCACAGACAGATACACAGGTTAAACTTACAACACCCTTCTTTTTGGGTCGGGGCAGGGCCGGCCTTAAACATCTAGGCGCCCCGGGCGAGTCATGCATTTGGCGCCCTTTTGTCTTTTAATTGCCCTTTTATCTTACTTTAATTTACTATGAGGATTTTTTTTTGTGGTGGCGTTATGCCGGCGCTCGGGGCGCCCTGTAGACCCCAGTGCCCCGAGCGGTCGCCCAGGTCGCCCCCCCCTAAGGCCGGCCCTGGGTCGGGGGTTCAAAAGGATGGCAAATGCGCTATGTGTTGGGTCACTTGATGGTGCCCATAGATATCGGGAAAACCAGATTGAAATCAAAAGCCGTGATAGCCTAGTGGTTTGACCTATCGCCTCTGAAGCAGAGGGTCGTGGGTTCAAATCCCGGCTCGTACCTCTGAGTTTTTCGGGATTCATGTGCGAAATTACATTTGATAATTTATCATGAGCGTTTCGGTGAAGGAAAACATCGTGAGGAAACCTGCACACTCCTGCGAAGCAATTCAATGGTGTGTGTGAGTTCCCAATCCGCACTGGGCCCGCGTGGGAACTATAGCCCAAGCTCTCTCATTCTGAGAGGGAGGCCTGTGCCCAGCAGTGGGATGTAAATAGGCTGATGATGATGAGTGCAGATGCGTTTCCAACTTAGAGGGTTAAGATGAAATGCCTCTTGTGTCCATAATTTACCCTTTAGAATTAGCGAGTAAGATGGTGGTAGCGATGGCGACTTGCACAAGGTCCTACCACCCGCAAAATAAATATTAAATCAGCCAATTGTCGGACTTTGCGACAGTTATGGTCAATACCAGTCCAGTCTGTGACCGTGCGATAACCAATTTAGGCAAACTAAATCAGCCCCTGATAAAAAATGTGACCACCATCTTAAAGTTATTTAACTTTCCTGGGACTAAATTATTGTACGCACCCACTCGTCCAACACAACGCAATTTTTTTTTTATTAATTCATTAATTTAGGGTCACGTAACTGCCCATTCGCAGTGTTTGTTGTGTTATTGTAATTCAATTATTGCAATGATAATTTAAGTAGGCGTCTCTAGTATGCACTTCGTTTTGTTCCTTGTTCATTTCAGCATAAAGGAAGTGCCTCTGTATACGACAAGACTTGGCTTAGCCAGATTGCGAAAATGGCTAGGAGCTGTTTGCATCGATGTCTGCACTCTGAAACTATCTATAGTGCTAGCAAGTTTCAGCAACTGAGGCCCAAGCACGAGTAAGTATTCGAATGCCACGTAACCGAGTAATCGAGTGGAGCGTCGAGAAAATGTGTATGACGTTTGGAACAGCGCAGCGTGAGCAGAACAGCGTGAAATCTGGTAAGTTTCTCAATGCCGATACTATGATTAGTGCGTTACGCAGGATCCGAATGTTCATGCTTGGGCCTCTGCACGTATACTTACATAAAATCTTTTGAACTGCTTCGTCATCATATGACATTCTCTGAATTCCTCAATGAGATCCCTGCATTTTCGAAAACCTCGGTCGAGCCCATACGCTTCCAGACAATCAGACATGTCCATCTCCTGCTTCGCACAGCGGCCGAACAGCTGGTGAGATATCATCCCACCAGTTATATCGGTAAACGGCGAGCGGAAGAATGGAGAAATAGTACTTCCTACCATTTTTGATTGGATTGACTTTGTGATGTTGCTATGTTTACGCTCGTATCAGTAAAATTGACAAACGAGAGTGAATGTCGATGTCGTCAACTAATCGTCATAATTTATAGGTGGCCAGTAATAAACATAGCATTTTTTTTTCTTTTGAACTTTGGAAATAAAAATGGTAAAACTCAATACATTTTGATAATTGCCAAATTGTTTTGCGTTTATTTTGTCCAATGCAGTTTTAGTGAAAATACTTTTTTAAAGAAAAACTGTAATAATAGTTGGTAGGTATCATTCATGAAATTTACTTATGTAAATATTTAAACAATTCAAGTTTATTTAGAACTTTATTACACTTATTTAAATAAACATTACACTGCTTGATTGGATAGTTTATACAATTCTACTATGGGGAGTGTTCAGAAGCTGTCCACTTTGGGGGAGACATATTTATTGTCTCCAGTCAGTTTTCCCTCAGATATTTGTCTCTCTCGCTCTGTTCTCATAGCCTGAAACATAGAAAGTACTTACTTACAATTGAAGCAAAAAAGAAAGAAAAAATATAGTTAAATATAAAATAAAACTGCTTATATTTGGTGAATTATTTCAAAAGAAAGGGTAAAGTGATGCATGGAAGTCCCTACTGCAAGCCCTATGTCCCTGCTGTGGGATTACAGGAACACATCATCATCATGGGTAAAGTGTTTAAAGTTTCTTGTTGGGTCAAAAACATAAGTTTCAGTTATGAAGCCTGCACTCAGAAAATAGTTTAGTAGTAGTTTGTAGTAGTAGTAGTTTTAGTAGTAGTTTAGTAGTAGTTTAGTTAATAATAGTTTAATAATACCCAATGCAAAAATAAAAAAAAGTATTAATATTCAAATGATAAATTTGCAAATGCAACAACACTAACCCTATAGGCTTCTCCATTATTATTATTATTTTATGATGACTGTCACTAGCAGCTTATAGCTGATGTGTGCACACATTATCAACTTTTGTGATTGATTTTAAAATATTTGTCGAGTCTGTATATAAAGGAGATTACTGAGGGTGCACTGATCACATCTTCGGGCAAAGTATTCTACACTTTCACTATGACATTGGCCAGAAAATTGTATCTGAGGTTGCTAGCGTTTAAAGTGTGCATGCAACAGCTTCAGAGTGTCCTCTCAATCTCTCAGGTAAGTTAGCGCAGGTACATCGTAGTGTACAGTCGGTATCTTGTATGTTTCAATCAATTCACCACACTGCCTCCATAGCCCGTAGCTCCGAAGCTATATTAAATAAAAAGGCTAAATTACTTAAGTTAAACTTACATAGAATCTCTTGAACTGTTTGGCCATCGTGTGGCACTCATGGTACTCTTCGAACAAAGCTTTGCATTTGACCTGTCCGCGGTCCACACCGTAGGCTTCCATACAATCCATGAACCTCATCTCCTCCTTCTGACAGCGCCCCATCAACTGATGGGAGATCAAACCTCCCGTCAGGTCCGTAACAGGGGTACGTAGAAACGGTGAGACAGACATTTTCACCCCTGAAAACAACCTAAATACCAATTTTAATACAGACTAGGTTGAGGTTAGAAAATTACGTAAACAAAATAATTTCGTGCGTGGAAGAAATATGCGCGTTAATTATTATTTTTCGCGTCACAGTATCAAGACTGTTGAGTTTCTTATATTTTAAATTTACCTTTTTGTATTCGCTTTTTAAATTTTAAGGGGAATAAATCGAAATTCGAAAACAAATTCTGACAGTTGACAGTTGTTTGACAGCTTCGACTGAAAAAGTTCAAGCTGTTTGAGTAACTGCATTAAACTTTTTACCGAAATATAATGTAGCTATAAAAACATGCATAAATCGTCTGTAATAGACGCAAAGGCCTATATATATATAGGCCTTTGCGTTTGCCTTTATATATATATAAAACATGACCTCAAGTAAAGTGCTGTCAAAATCAGCTGTAGTTCAATCGCCGGACTCGGTTTGGACCACAGAGTACCTTTTTATAACTGAGATAGAGATGTCACTTCAACGTTTCGCACACAGCGACATCTGGTGCTTTGTGACGGCAAAATATGCGATGACGTCATTGACGTCTAGTTTCCTAAATGTTTAAATAATTTACTTTGAGCAATTGCTATTACACCATGTTCTATTATATACATTAGAACACGGCGTAATACCTGCGTTTTACCTACCAATAAAACGCTTATTAAACAACTTACCTCATTCAAAGCCTAAATAAATGAGATTGGCAACACTGTTATCCTACCTATGACGGTCTAAAGTGCCCTTTTTCAGTACTGGTCACCCAAGATTTACGCTTTAATTTCCCGCCAAAACCCCACCAGCAGAGAAAGCCGTAAAGATATCGGGCGGCATTCGCTACTTCATTGCGGCTCATTTTCATTCACCAGGCAGGAATAGAAATAGGCTTTGAATGAGGTAAGTTGTTTAATAAGCGTTTTATTGGTAGGTAAAACGCTGGTATTAACCAACTGTACCGTCATTCAAAGCCTAAATAAATGAGACGTGTCTGTTGTCGCCTGGTGGGGTTTCTACTGTATGATTGTCAAGATTGATTATGATTAGGTACTTATTTTAAGCCAATGTGATTAAATGTTATATTGACATTTCTACTCAGGTTATAGTGCAAAAATATTCTTAATATTATGAACAAATAGGTCAGTATAAGTATACACTACCAAGAATGTCAATATAAATAATACAAGCATTAATTATGAGGGTGGAATTTGAGCAGAAACTGCACATCAATAAGTACCCGTAACACCTAAATAAATACAAAAGCTGAAGGTAAAAACCTGTACATAAGAAATAAAAGTGCAGGAATTAAATAATTGTATTTAATAGTCAGATAACACCTACTACAGATGTATGTTAACAATCACTCATAAAACAAACAGGAAATTGAGATCTGAAAAGACAAGTTCATTATTATGACTGTTATAAGTAATAAGTAGGTATCTTAGTACTTAGACAAGTATTTCAATACACAAGACAATCTTATTAATTAATAATGTCCTGATTACACAGAAAAAATAAATAAACAACACTGTGTCTTACATCAGTATGTCAACATAAACTGAAAAATAATAACATTAATTTTTAACCTTAACATATTAAGTAGGTTATGTTGTTTACAATCATTGCAAAGCGCAGCAATCCACACTGAATTAAGAAATTTTGCTTTAATAGTCATGTTAATTCTTATGGCTAGTTAAAGGGCCTTGATTGCTAGAACAAAATGATATCTGTTCCACACAAATCAGAACATAAGTACTAATAAGTACAACACTGTATTAGGATTAATCACAAAACAATCACCTAACACTGAGGTAGATATTTTATTTAAGAGAAAATAAAAGTTGCAATTAAGTGTTCTTCTAAGGTAGCAATGGATCACATATTGGTTTACATAAAATTTATACTTATGTGGGAATAATTAACTTAATTACATTGGATGAAATGAAAATACCCGAGATGTTTGGGGGACAGCATTTAAAGCCTGAGTTTGTATTTCGCGACAATAATATCTGGTAAAAGTTTCCTGGCACCGCCAGTTGCCCCGTGCCAAAATATCATCAAGTGGTAATCGCAAGACCCAATTTTTAGACGCCACAGCGGGGCGAACACTACCTGGGCTCGCTTTGATACCAGCTTCTTCTAGAGTTTTCTTTACCCAGCCTGTAATCACAGTACGGGATGCAGCCTTAGGTGGGCCACAAGCAGTTAGGAACAAGTTATCACTTTTACACTTTTGTCGTCTTTCTGCTGAAAGCGCAATGACTCGTTTGACCCACTGCACTGGGTCAATGGAAATGTGATCTTTATTACGTAAAAGGCGCCACCCTGACTGTCTAGACATTTCATTGTCAGTTTTTGAGCCGAACTGGGGCCAGAAAACAATATAGTCACTTTCTAACACGCACATGTTTTCGTTTATAGACAATAATGTCAAATCATGAACGCGACGTCCTGAACACAATAATAAAAGTGTTGCCGTCCTTTTGGAACACTGAAATAAATTATTTTCATCACATGTACTGTTCATAAGATAATTAGATAATACATCAGTGTCCCAAATGGGCGGTTTCATTGAATCGCGAGGATTTTGAATTGCTATAGATTTTAATATTTTCTTTACCAAGGCATTAGAGCTTAGACTGGCCGATAAATCCGGATTGCACAAGGTAGCAACGGCAGATTTGTACACTAAAATCGTGCGATACGACAACCCATCTTTTTGGAACAAATCGGATAAAAATCTGGCCAGCTCAGAGCCACATGGATTATGAGGAGATGTTACATTATTAAATAAGCACCATTTCAGCCACCTATTCCAAGCGTTATTATACGTCCTTAGAGTAGATTGGCGCCAACCGGATTGCAAAAGCTGTTTTTGCTCGGGGGCCCAATTCGTTAGTTTACTTGCCCACCCCGACATTTCCAAACTTGAAGGGTCATTTCGTGGACCTTCTTCGGGGGTAGACCTGTGGATGTATCCACTAGGACCCGGTGTAGACGATGTATTGTGAATGGTGGACACAGAGCACGATTTCTTATGTCTGGCTTCCAAAATACTTTCTCCCACTTGGGGACCACAATGAGATAAATTCCTCTTGCCGAGTTCAATTGAGAAAGTATTTTTGGAATCAAGAAAGGTGGAGGGAAAATCCACGCTAGTGGAAAGTCCCACTTCCGACTGAAGGCATCGTGAAAGAGTGCTCTGTGATCCAATGAGTCCAGACTGACATACCGAGGCACTACGTGGGCCGTCTCCGATGCCAACAGATCGACATGTGGTACTCCCCACTTTTGAAAGATAATATTCGTTACCTCGGGTAGCAAATGCCATTCCGGGTTGATTCGGAGACGTGACAAGTGGTCGGCCTCCTCGTTGAACTTCCCTGGTATGTGGTGAGAAGTCAGGTGAATGTTGTGTTGGTCCAACACTTTGAATACTTTCCTGGTGATGTTCATCAGGCTGGCAGACTTCGAACCGCCCTCCTTTCTTAAATACGCTATCGCAGTCTTGTTGTCGCACTGTAACATAACTGACGAGTTCTTTAGATAGGGACCTTGCTCCTCTAATACGTGCAGAACAGCGAGCATTTCCTTTTGATTCGAGTGGAGAGGTCTCTCGTGATGTGTCCACCTGCCTGCTAATTTTAATTGGTCTAGGCAGGCACCCCAAGCTAAACCGGATGCGTCCGTCGCTAGAAAGTGTTGAACAGGTGGTTTGTGCAATACAGATTGGCGATTGTAATTTTTCAACCACCACTTTAATTATTTTATGCTCGACTCTGGGATCAAGTAGCGGCGAGAGAAATTGTCGTCTGGTAGGGAAAAATAAAACTTTATGAGCTCGCGGTGATTTAAGCGTCCCCTTGGTACCACAAAACTTGCAAAGTTTATGAGACCTATTAAGCTCTGTATTTCTTTTAACCTTGCAGACCCCCGAGACAGTATGTTACGTATCCTGTCTCTTAGCGCCATACATTTCATATGTGGGAGACTTTTTACCCCTAGCCATGGTTCCCAAAGGATTCCCAGGTATTCTAAGCTCCTTCGTGGAGTCAAAACCGATTTCTTGTAATTTATTTGCCAACCAAGGTTTTCTAATAGCTTGACAGCGTCGGCTACTTGAATGGATAGTGTCTGCCTGTCTTGATGAACCAAAAGGTAGTCGTCGAGATAGACAACTACCCTGAAACCTCTTTCCCTTAGTTTCTGGGTAACCCAATTCGACAAGCTGGCAAATTCTTTTGGCGCAGTTGCGAGCCCAAAGGGGAGACACGTCATTTGATACAAGTTTTTGCCGAACATCACCCGCAAATACCTTCGGTGTGATTCTGCAACGCGAAGGTGAAAGTAAGCGTTCGATAGGTCGATTTTCGCTAGCCAGTCGTTGTGTTGCAGAAAATCTGGTAATTTTTGCATGTTTATTAGCCTGAACTTGGACACAATGAGGTACTTGTTCAAATTGCGCAGATTGAAAATAGGACGCATTGTTCCATCTGACTTGGGAACCAAAAACATGGGGGAAATGTAACTTTGGGATGACACCACCGGTTCTAAAACGCCAATTTTTTGTAATGATTTCATGGCTACCCCCATTTGAGGTGTGAATTTTGTTTGGTGTTTGTGATTGCCTTTTGGCCAACAAAGCGGAACTTTTTGTTTCAGAGGTAATCGGTACCCTCTTATCATTTTTAATATGGCTTGCGGAGCCTTCATTTGTTCCCAGACATGTATGAAGTCGAGAAGGCAACCGGCTTTGAAGGCCTGCGACTCCGAGTCAGAATTTTCGCTTACCGCGAAAATTCTTACTATCATGACTGTTTTTATTATTATTCCTGCCCGCTTCGTCGTGCTTAAGCTTGTGACGAGTTTTATTGGAATTGTTTTTGTTATTTTGTCTGCCGTCTCGATTTTGCGGAAATCGTTTTGGCATATAGAAAGGGGGTGCTTGTAAAGCATGGTTCATGAAGTATCCCTGCGCAGGATATGGGTAAAATGGAACACCGTGGGGTACTTTGGCAAACCTTTACCAAATATACCAATATTTGGTAAAGGCTTGCCAAAGTACCCCCTGTTTTGGAAATCATGCACGCCCTGCTTGCGCAGCCGACCAGTTAGACTTTGATGAAGTTGCACTTCGTAATGGCCAAAGAATTTTCGCAACCCCACCATTTTTATCTAATTCGGCTGTTAATAAATCTTTACTAAAAAGTAATTCACAAGTTGGCGGGATCTTGCGTATAGTAGCGCGAGTAAATTTGTCCTTAACGTATCTCAATATACTATCACGTCTTTGCTGAATTAGATCAGCCCTATGCCCACAGGCCATTTGAAGAATATCAACAGATATCTTGTTGTAAGAGCCTTCAATAAATATCTCGTTAAGCTTACTTTTCAAAGTATTTACAGTAATTTCGTCATAGGTCGAAACCCAAGCTAGCAAAGCCTCTAATCCAGACTGCAAGGATTCTTTTTGTTTGATCAGGGCCTGCGTAATAGCAGCAAACCCTTTTTCGGTTACGCTAAGCGAAATTACTTTATCGTAAGGTTTTAGTTCATCGTTACATTCAGTATCAATGAAGCCTGGAGTAGAGCAATAACCTTTCTGAACTTCAGAGTATCGAATGTCAGCCCGTCTGAACAGCCAAAATGTTGAAAAGTGTTCAAAAAATCTACGTGGCTTGGCGAGGATTTTGGAATCGTGGGCTCTTTTACGGTAGTGTTAAAAGGCAAGTTTATACTTAAATCGGCCGGTTCTTTAGTTTCTACATGATATGTTTCGTCGCCAGGAAAAAGTTCGCCACTTACATTAAGACTAACGTCGTCATCAGACTTATCCCAAGATCTGGGCGGAGGCACGGGCATAGGCTGAGGAGCGTGAGGGTACATCATTGAGGAAAGCAAATTTTTCATTTCACTCACTTCTTTAGTAAGATCAAGAACTGCATCCTTGGAGTATCGCTTGCGCTTCGCACTGCTGGTTTTCTTCGGCGAAGTTGTCCTCTTTCGTGACGGCCCCTCGGTTCCTGGCGTCGCGGGAGCGGGCGAGTTCGCGCTCTCACTATCCGAAGACGAGGAATCCCCTTCCATTGTACTAAAAATATAACAAATATAAGTATTTATACACGAACGGTTACACCGTTTAAAAAATTGTAAGAAATAAAATTATACTTAGGACACTTTTACCAGATCGCAGCTATTGAAGATACGCGCTCTGGTCACAACCGTATAGTTCGGAAACAGAAAAGTCAGTGAAGTAGTGAATGCCGCCCGATATCTTTACGGCTTTCTCTGCTGGTGGGGTTTTGGCGGGAAATTAAAGCGTAAATCTTGGGTGACCAGTACTGAAAAAGGGCACTTTAGACCGTCATAGATAGGATAACAGTGTTGCCACTCTCATTTATTTAGGCTTTGAATGACGGTACAGTTGGTTAATAGAAATTGCCCAGTTTCCCGTTTTGATGAATTTGATAATTATTCAGTGCTTTATTTTTTACACATTTTCTTTTTATCAGGCATTCCAACTCCAACTTAGACACCCGGTGAATGTGAAAGACCACAGATTAGAGAGATAATCGCGGCCATTATTCATTCGTTCCGTTACACTTATACCTTCACTGTACGTTGTTTTTAGTAAATAAAAAAATCTAAATAAATATCAAAACCTCCTGAATTACTAAAAATCTAAGTTTTCGCCCCATTTTTATAGGGTTTACTTGCAGATATGGTACGTTAACTCAACCAGTGTCTATAGAATATTCTATATAATATTTTAGCGTAAGAAAAACTCATGCGTGTAATGATATTTTAGATAAGACATTACTATAATTAAAAAAGGTCGACGTTACCAGTGCTCACAAAATAATTAATTAGCATAATCGCATTTTTAAACAAGGAAAGATAAATGAAAGCATTTATTAAGCGAAAATAAAATATTTATTCCAAAATTTAAAACTCCAATATAAACTATATTTATATTAGCACCACCTATCGACGTTTGTGTGACAACAACTTCACGTCTATAACCCAACCAAATAGAATATACAATGTAACTTGAGTGACTTCTGAAATTAGCTGGACAACGAAGTATACATTTTGTTCTAAGTATACCACCGTGGTTTGGACTCGGTGGCAATTGGCAAATCTCTAAGTTTTTCGTAAGTTTTCATCATAGAATAAATAATATTCAAAGATAGCGAGTTAACAGTTTAAGAACTAATCATGGAACAGTGGATTGGTGATGGTTTGACTAGAATTTTGAACTTCGAAGTGCCTGGGGATCTCATACAGTAAGTACCCACATAAAATTTAGCAGGAAATCTAATCAGAACTTGAACTTTTATGAGCAATTCTATTGAAATAGTTTAATATCTAATGCCTTTGCCACAAAATAATCAAAAACAAGAAAATGAAATAGGTAAGTAGTGAATGAGAAAAAATAAATAAAACTAGAACTTATAATAAAAATAATAAGACTAAATCACGTTGTTGTAAAATTATTTTTAAAACATAAGTTGATTAAATATATCGTACCTAAAATAGAAAACATAGCCGAGGCTGCTACCTCAGGACAAAAGAAAAATGTTAGCAAGAATTTTTTTACAGGTACATTTTGGCAATGGAAAATGAAAATGACTTGAACGAGTACATGAGGACTTTACTGGATTTTGATAATCCACAGCACAAAAACTTCTTTTTGGAATTATCCAAAAGAATATTTCCTAGTAAGGGTAAGTCTTGTTTTTGGGCTCTATTGACGTTAGTACATACAGAGCTATTGCACAATAATATCTAATTCACTTGCAGTAAAATACTTTGTAGTTATGAATTTTGGTGTAGCAATAAAAGTAAAAAAAAAACTATTTTTGGTCCCTTTTTTAGGGCTCCTCACCTTGTATGATCCCTTAGTTGTCTGTCTGTTTGTCTGTCAATTCCATATAAATCAAAATATATAGGGTACTTACCATTGATCAGAATCATGAAAGCAAGGTAAAAAAAAGTAAGTCAAATAAGTAAAAAAAACGGAAAAACATGAGATACCTACAGGATTTTGGGTTCTCTATGTAGAACAGAGAGTCTATGTTTTACTGCATTTCTGTTTAAATTTCACATATTATCTTTGGATATGTTTGTAGGTTACGGTAGGTTCCTAAATTCACACTTTTCCTTGCAAATATTCCAGGCAGCACTGCACTAAAACAGCAGAAAAAGAAAATATCGAAAAACAAGCAACAACGAGACTTTGTTAGCACGGAACCGGTGAAGCAAGTTGAGCTGGTTCATGCTGAAGAGAGCAAGTCCAAGCTGAAGACAAAGTATGTCAATTTGTACTCGCAGGAGGGCAAGAATGCACAGGTTGTTCTGATAAAGGGTGAGTTATTTTTTTCAATATTAAAAAGCACTATTTTTGCAGTCCATATCAATAGCTGCATCCTTGCAACACGTAAGTCAAACAAAAACTGAGCTTGCCTCAGTTACATTATAGACATATTTCACATAGATGGCACCGTACACCCAAACAAGCGGTTATTAAGGCCGAACCACACTGGTTACAGGAATGCATAGAATAATTTAGATTTTTGCCCATTCTTGTTTTTGTGTATACCTAAGTATTGTATGTATAGAATGTAAAGGAATGGGGGTAGGGTAGATTTCTATGTATTCTTGTTTCCGTAATTATTTAAAGGGTCAATATCTTCAATTAGCAGTCAATGAAGTCTATCTCGAGCCAAAAATCCGCTAGGATTGCTAGTGTCGAGTGAGGTCTATCTGACAATTTCCACCAATCATAGGCCAGTAGCTTGACTCTCATCTTTGAAGAATGACAGATAATGACTCACAATAGCCTTCATTTCTTTTCATTTGCAGGCCGCCACCACTGCGCCTGCCAGGCCTCCAAGCACGAGCTGATAAACAACTGCCTGCAGTGCGGCCGCGTGGTGTGCAAGCAGGAGGGCTCGGGCCCATGCCTGTTCTGCGGTAACTTGGTAATGTCACTTTGTCATATTTTGTGCTCAAGAACTTGTTACTTATTAACCCTTTATTTGACATTGTATCATTATCACGATGAATGCAGACAGTACTGTGAGCTGGTGTCTACTGAGATACGGCTGTTTGGGTGGATGTAGCTCTAGTGGTTCAAGCTGCGAGAGGCGTAAGAAGAGGAAACGACACTTGTTTTTAAATTATTTTTATTGTATTTTTTCCAATATGAGCGAATACACGACTTTTCGGCTAGAGGCTATTGTCAGAGTATCGCTCTTGTTTGCTGTCTCTTTAGACACCTTGCATTCGCCTTTTAAATAACGAACTATATCATCAAACAGCGAGCGACCTCCTTACAGTACATAGGACAAACATCATCTGTGAATTTTTCTGCTGTTCAAAATTATGCCATAAACCAAAGTAACTAAATGCCAAATATCATTAGCAATAGAAGTTTACTTAAAACATTTTTGTTTGGAACCATCATCAATATCTAGCAGTCTTTTTGTATTTTTATTTTATTAAAATCAGAAGAGACTGTAATTCGGGATTTCTCTTTTTAGTTCTGCCAAATAAAGAGTTAAGTAAGTCTTATTAAGGAGATAGTGAATTTTTTGTAATATATATTATATTATAGCTAATGGAAAGACTTGAATTTTTTTTATGTTCAATTTATCCTTGGCCAAAAATAATTTAAACATTCATGTACCTACTACCTATGTTACAATTTGTAGTGAAATAAACGGTTCACTCACGTATGTCAATTGACTATAACCTGACATGTTTCAGAATAATCCGTAGTCCTTCCTACTCTGGGACGAGGAAAATGTAAAACATATAAAATGTGTTCGTGTTATCGTGACGGAATGTTAATGGAGGTGCACGGCTTAAATTTTAACGTTAAGTTTGTTATGCTGAGTTAGGAGGCTTCAATCTTTACAGGTGTGTACCCCGGGCGAGCAGAAGGAGATAAACGCGAAGACCAAGGCGAGCGCGAAGCTGATGGAAACCCTGCTGGACCGCCACCGGCCCAAGGGCTGGGAGGCCGCCGTGCTGCATCGGAACAGGCTGCTGGAGTACGACCGCACCAGGTGACACATCGTCTAAGGGCGGCCGATGGATGCAATATCACAGTGTAAAGAGCTTATACCTACCAGTGGTCCGACGCCTTTGATGTTTGCGTAAATGCCTACACAGCAACCGCATGGCCAATGCACCAAGGAGGGCGAAAGTTCCTAACTAATCGGGCAGTGGCGGCGTATGCAACCCCTTGCATACGCCGCAGCCCCCGCTCGCCCTGCCCGCCCCGCACCCCGCACCCCCTGCACGATTGACCTGTCTAGAAGCTTTCGTCGGACGACTGTATAGACTGTGGCAATATGTTGACGAAAGCATAAGATGGATAAGACTTTAATTCGATTTCGATTACCTCATATTTACGTTTAAAAATATATGGACTAAAAATATGTAATATAGAAATAAAATCGATTAGGTATTTACTTCAATAATAAAATTCTATAACTTTTTTGCAATTATGTTCCTTTTTAGGGTTCCGTACCCAAAGGGTAAAAAACGGGACCCTATTACTAAGACTCCGCTGTCCGTCCGTCTGTCTGTCTGTCCGTCTGTTACCAGGCTGTATCTCATGAACATAGCGGTTATAACAACAAATACTAAAAAACAGAATAAAAAAAATTGTTTAAGTGGGGCTCCCACCTCCCATACAACAGACATGATTTTTTTAGACAATGTCATCTGTGGAAGAGTAGTGTAACGAGGCAGCTATCTCATTGAGAAAATAGTGAGTCCGACTCGCACTTTGCCGGTTTTCTTATATTTAAAAACTGACCAGTGATTGAACTCTATCACACCTAAGGCCCGAGTAAGAATATTCGAATCGTGCGTAACATAACGTTATCGTATCGAAATCGAGAAACTTCGTACTAAATTTTAGTTCCAAATACGCTCACGGGCGGGCTCTGTTCCAAACGTCATACAAATTTCTCGAACGTTATTACTCGATTACTTTACGCAGGATCTGAATATTCGTACTCAGCCCTCAGAGCACCTAGTGCAATCGCCGACCACACCAACGACCAGACTAAGAAATACGTCTCGATCGCGTTCGCGTAACAATTCTCATACTATTTGACACTTTAACGCAAACGCGTTCGAGACGTATTTTCGTTTTTTTTTGTGCTTTTTGATTACACTTAGGGCACTGATGGTGTCGATTTTTTAGCGAGCGTCGCACGCGCGTGACGGACGACGACAGCGACTATTTCAACGCGGGCAGCGTGTGGCTGAGTGCGAACGAGAAGGAGAAACTCAACCGCTACCAGCAGACGCTGCACGACAAGAAGCACCAGTCGCGGCTGCACAAGAAGATGACCTTTGACTTTGCAGGTGAGGGCTAGAAAAAAAAACATGAGGCCAAGATAAAGTTGAGCGGATTTGTGGTTCTGTATTCTTCAGTGGCTTGACATCAATATAGTAAAACTGTTAATACATTAACATGGTACAGCGCCATCTGTGCCTCAAGCGGTGCACTTTTAATGTTTATATTAAGGTAACTAACTACATTGTAATACTTAGCATAATTATCAAGTAGATCTCTAATCAAGTAATGTTTGTCAGTAACGATAGATGGCGCATTTATAGGTTATAAAAGGTTAAGCTCATAGTGTAAGACCCTCTTTGACTTCCCTCTGTAGAACAAGTAATACAATCGAATTACTTATTTTCTCTTTTATTTGGCCGCCATTTTCACCCTCAGCTTCAACAAAAACTAAAAAGCAGAATGCACGGAAAATCTTTGACTTGTATTTGTATAGTAATTTATGCAGTTGTTACACAATGAAGGCCTAATTATGTAAAGTTGCATACATTACTTTATCTACGCACATATTATAAGTATTACATCTACATCGTATTTGTATGTTTTTTTTAATCATAGACATAATCATAGACAAAAATATCGAGCTGAATTTTCGTATCGACTGTTTTATTTTAATTGAACCCTATTATTAAATTGTATTAGTTTTTGAAGATGAAAACTGATTGTCGTAACGCTTACGGTTTCTGAAGGCATTAGATATAGCGGAATTACTATATGTGTGTAGATAAACTACTATTATTTTGACATCAGCTGTAATTCGTCACCAGGCCGTCAGATAGTGGAAGACAACACGATAGAACACGAAGTAGACGAGGGCAAGATTCGGGAGATCACCGGCGGAGGCGGCGGCGCGGGCGCCGGGCGGCCGGCCGCCGGCCGCGACGTGGCGCCCGGGGTCAACGCCCCGCTGCTGCAGGTACCTAGGGGTGTCGAGATGGAACTTACTCACTTTGACCTGACATTACGATTGAGCCTGGCTACTAAAACTTGTCCTTGCAAAAAGACGGAACTTTTTAAAATCTTGAGCTGGCAACACTTTGTTGTACCAAGGATTTATAGTTTTGATACTTTTACATTATCACTTTCACTTGATTAGTAGTTTTAATTTGAATACTGTCAATATGCATGAACTTCTTCCAAAAATCAAGCAAACTTTAATAGTAAAAGGTGACTCAAGAGGTAAATAAACTCACTTAAGAATTTGTTTTTTTTTATTAAAAACTGACCAGGGTTTGATCCCTATCTCACCTGGACCGTGTTTTATAAAGCTACAAGTTACAATTTACAAGCGGCAGTCTCATTCTATCACCTTTTGTCAGAAAGAGACTTCCGTTTGTAACTTGTAGCTTTATAAAACACGGCCCTGATGGTAAGTGAAGTTGAGGCCGAAAGCGTAGATCACTGGTTCAGTAAGAACCAGGAATCAGGTAACCAGATTTCATGTCGGATCACTACCAAGATCGTTTGGCAGCATTTCTCCATTATGACATTTGGGATAGTGCTGCCATCTAAATATCTACTAGGGTCATCTCTCGATAGCCAGATAGTGGAGAGAAGAGATGGAATGGCGGAAAGCGGTAGGGGCGTGCTGTCTATGGGCAGTGGTGACCACGTACCACCAGGTGACCCACTTGCTCGTTTGCCTTCCTTTTCGTATAAAAAAAAATCGACGGTAATTCGACGGGAATTTCGATGTTTTCATGCCTTTTGAGTATAGCAGCTCTACACGCAGGATCCAACAGACACATCTACTTTCATACGTTTTTACGTAAACTGAATCCTGTTTTAGTTCGATGAATCCGTCCCTCGGCAAGCGTACGCAACAGCTGTCAAGACGCCTGGGCTGTCCAACCGCGTGCAGGACGCGGAGCTACAAGAGATGAGCGACGCGGGCCGCTGCCTCTCCATGCACCAGCCCTGGGCGTCGCTGCTCGTCGAGGGCATCAAGATGTGAGTACTACCAACACGATGGTGATGACAGCGCGCGACAGCTGTCAAGACGCCAGGGCTGTCCAACCGCGGAGCAGACGCGGTTGTCTCTGTTATTTGTTGAACTCAATTGAGAGTTATTGAGAGTTTGATCATCCACTTTCAGGATTTCAGTTTTACTTAGATGTGTGATCATGTGAGCAAAGCACTGACTTCAAAAATATTTCTAGTAGAAATTACATTTTCGCCGACCTTTTTTTTTTCAACTTGAATTTATGGTTAAACTTATGACCCCTTAAATATTAACATAAAAAAACACCACATGCAAGGAACCTTACCTTACCATGCCCTTATGCATGCTCTTTTTAATTGTAAGGTTTTATTATTTGATTCCCCTTCACATGTCACTGCCCAAATTTGCCCATTGAATACAAACATAATCTATCTCGTCTCATAAATCTTACGTCACATTTATACATTTTTTCATCTACTATGTATAAAATAATAATTAGTGCCCCGTGTCCAAAAGGTGGCAGAGGACTAGTTACATATGGAACCCTACTACACATTGATCTTTGTTCAATAACCAGTTTGACCTTGTAAGTAAATACATCAGCCATTGTCAAAACACCATTTGGCTGGCTCGAGGCCAACTCACGGAGTCGCCGAATTCCCCGACAGATGTCACTGTGCGGCGCCCATACCCGTCCTACATCGCGCTGTTAAGATTTTTCCCACAATCATGACCACCTTCGCTCGGCGTTTGTTGCGCTAAGACCTTACTTCATAGGATCATTTCTATAGTAAGCTCTTCACTAGGCAATCACAATATGTGAGCCCACCCCATCCACGTTGATGAGATGTGGCGCGGTGCCCTGAGCGTGAGACAGGCGGCGGCTTCGGTCGTCAGCCATCGATGATCGTTCACCTCCCCCCTCGGGGGGAGGCGTGGGGTACTGTCGCTGTCTGAGTGGCTGGAGTTTTAAAACCTTATAAATTCGGAAAACAAGGATAACACAACGTCGATAACGTTCGTATCTTCGTATGTAGGAACTTCCTTTATTAATTTTGCTTATTAAGTTATCCGTAATTAGAAAAGCCAAGCCTGTCTAATAAAAAAAAAAACAGTCAAATTCGTTATAAGTTTGTTATAAAATAATTAGTAGTACTTTTTGATAAGTGCTGAAAGTATGTCATTATGCACGAGTCCCCGAGGTGTCTAGGCCCGAGCCGCAAGGCGAGGTCGAGACTCGGGACGAGTCCCAAACCACGATTTTTAATACTTTTGCGAAAAAATTACAATGAGGGGGCATGCCGCCCCACCGCCACCCGCCGGCGCCTTGGAAATGTAAAAAGCACTAGTACGAAAAATACAACTTTCCGCATGGGAGGTACTGCAAAATATACCACTTTTTGAGCAACTGTATTAAAAAAATCTTTAATTTGGACCTCTGGGTCCATAATTTGTTTGTTTGATGTTTTGTGTCGACTTCTGAACCCATCTCAGAGTACTTGTAATATTTGTGTAGTAGATAACGTAATTTCAGCAACTCTACTTTTAGGCCTTAAAACTAGTGTGATCTTATTATGAAACTGATTGATTGATTAAAACTTTATTTTGATTAAATTCAGCTTCGCCTTGTTTCTTTTATGAAACTCCTGTTTTAAGGACCCTCATTATGTAACAGTTGCATAAACTACTAATATTATTACCGTGTTGTGGGTTGCCAGGCACGAGGGCCGGACTTGGTACACAAGCCACCGCGGCCGTCTCTGGATCGCGTCGACCGTCAAGCCGCCCGACCAAGACGTCGTCAGAGCTATGGAGAACCAGTACCGGGTCTTGTACCCAGGTAACGTTTACAATCATCGATATGTAAAACATTAAAGATACGCACCTGTTCAGCGCTGCCAAGTGCGGCCCTCACTTATTAGACTGTCAAATGTCAAACACCAATACTAAGTCAACGAATCACCTGTAATTACAACTTGTCTTTTCATGCAAATATTTTTGAATATTGATCAATATCGAGACAGCTAGCGCCATCTATGTATCGCCGTTACAACTAATTGGCGTGATGTGTTTTATTGATGGATTTACGATATTGATTATTGATAAATACTCTCTAAAACAAGAATACACAGAAAACCAGAAAAATATGACTAACGCCGGGAATCGAACCTGGATCCTTAACGTTCCGTGTGACGGGCTATTCATCATTATTTTTGCGTGGAGGATTTGTTGTTAAGGAACAAGATAATTAATCCTAACCTATGATCACCTTTTCCATTTACCTTGAAAATTCATCAAATACAAGTAAAACTTTTTTATTTTTATTTCAAAAGTAAATCTTAATTACTCTCAAAATATATAATAGATGGCGCTAGTGATTCACTATTCCCTTGTTTGTGTACAATATTTTAGCATTACTCTCTCAAATGACCACAAGTTAAAAAAGCATGAAAAATTGTGTATGCACTTTTGTCTCTTTCATTGAAAACTAACAACAAAACAACTGGACTCGATTAAATTCATAATCGATTTGATTTCTCAAGGAATTGATAGATGGCATTAGTGTTCTCTTAATTTACTGATACTAAGTTTCGCACAAAAAATGTTACTTTAAAAAATGTTTAAACTGATCCAAAGGTATTTCTGAATATTTTAAATGAAAACACTGATGTTAAAATTTGTTTTCTGTTCGTAGATAAGCAGTTCAAATTCCCTTCATTTTATCCTACCGGTTGTCTACTGGGATGTGTGAACGTAGACGACTGCCTCAGCCAAGAAGAATATAACAAAAAGTAAGAATTACATTGTTACGTTTGTATTTTAAATTACTCATGCGGTTAACTATTTAACCGCGCGTCACAGTAGGTCTTGCGCAACTCACAGTGCGAATTATATCTCGCGCGAGAACAACTGCCCGTCCTTTTCTGTCACTCAGAATGCAACGTTACGGGTAATATAATCTCGCGCGACAATCAAAGTCGCGGCCAGTCGTGCTAGCCCTACAGTAGATCTTTGTCGCTACCAAATAGGAATTAGCTTTGTGACGTTATAACCATATTACAGTTTGACTTGGTTTGACATAATTATAATAACTTACTATACCTTTCATTATGTCCAGGTACCCCGATGGTGAGAGTGACAGTCCTTACGTGTTCATCTGCTCCAACCCAGTTAGTTTGCGGCTCCGGTTCCCAGTCAAGGGGCAACATAAGATTTGTAAGTTATTACACCCTGTTCAGTAAAATAATGTCATTAGTTCGACCATTCGACACTAGATGTCGCTAGTGTTGTCAAATGCTATGGGGCAGAAATAGTACTTTATGCAACTCTTACATAATGAGGTTCCATAAAACGCGAGTGTGTTTTTATAAAACGAGGCTAAGCCGAGTTTCATAATAAGTCACACGAGTGTTTTAAGGCCTAATTATGTAGAGTTGCATACATTCGCATCTATCTACACATATTATAAGTACTCTACGATGGGTTCAGAAGCCGAAGGCATAATAAACCTGTCACGAATTTGGCTGTTTTTTTTTTAAATAATAGACAAACGTATCGAGCTGACGTTTCGTATCGACAATTTTTTTTATCGAGGCTTATTTTTAAATTGTATTGGTTTTTTGAAGACGAAAATTGACTGACCTACGGTTTCTGAACGCATAATAGAGGACTTATGATATGTATGTAGATAAAAAAGTTATGCTAATTTTGTAACCCTTAGAACATTATTATTAGGATTAGAAGTAGAAGTCCATAAATTTCATACGAATCTATCCACTGAGGAGATTGGTTTGAAGAAAAAACAATTTTTTTGGTAAGACAATATAAAAAAATGTCACATCAACATGTTTTTGTTCCACAGATACTTTGGACAAAACTATACACTTCGCTGCTATGAAAAGCATCCAGAAGCAAGCTAAAATGCAGGCGGAAGAAGCGAACGCCAGATAATGTTAGTAGTCTCTTATGTAATGTAATTGAAATGAATAAACATTGTTATGGAAATCGTTTATTTACAATTCTAACAACTAACAGTAATAAAATTATTATAACAAGTATACAACACACATAGTTTAGCTGTGTAGCTACACAACGCACACGCGCATACACACACACATCGTAACAGTCTGTTTACATAATTAAGAGCAACTGGCTTATGTCCGTTCCACGAAACATTATAGAAGGCTTTACAGTTCTAGTGATAACGTGTAAACATTTAGGTTTTCCTACGTCCCGTGGAATGGCCTCGAGTCACTTTATAACACTTACTCAATTATATCACTTTATAAGAGATATAATGTAAAAACCTTATCGTCTAAAATGAGCACTGTCATTGAAGATCGAATTATTAAGTACGAAGGTAATTTTGATCTCATTTTTTTATATTATTAAATACTAGTTAACTACCTATCCGAGTGTTAGTAAAGACAATAAATAATAATGTTTTCAACAAGCAAAAACATACTTTATTGCCTACTTCTAGGGTCCAGCTAAGTATAACATAGCGAAAGAACAGATGTGGCTGTATCTCCACTTCTGTTCGTTTATCGACTCTGTGTCGACAAAGAGTCGATAAACGTGACAGAATAAGGAGGCAGCCGTAGTAAATTTTTGCTTGATGAAATCGCACGTGAAATATAACGAATTAAAAGTATTCATGTAAGAGTTAATCTCGCTTTGGCAGTGGAAAGGATTTGGTTCTGTGAAATTACCTAATTATTATTCGGAGCAACGGTCACT
This sequence comes from Clepsis dumicolana, assembly GCA_963691665.1. Lineage (NCBI taxonomy): Eukaryota > Metazoa > Arthropoda > Insecta > Lepidoptera > Tortricidae > Clepsis > Clepsis dumicolana. The sequence continues at coordinate 3,539,522 of OY829522.1, read as the reverse complement.
CCTTCTTTTGGTTTAATTGTGGGAAGAAAGCCTCAATAGGAAGTATGGGGTCGTCCGTGGCTATAGTAAAGTAGCTGGGCACGCGCCGGCTGCTCTGGGAGACCGTTTTGAACATCCCCGGGGTGTTGTAGTCCTTGCTCGCGGCTAGCGTGAGATCTGACACTCGCTTGGAGTGCTCGAACAAGTGCTCTACTGGATCCTGATGCTTCTTATCAGCGATCTTCATTATAGCGCTCTCTGATCGAGTCCTCTCCGATGTAATATCGTCTCTGTGATCGTTGACAGTAGTAGCTTCAGTGACGCTCACGTCTTGCACCGATTCCCCGATGTCGGAGTCTTTTATTTTCTTACGAAGCGGCCGCTTGCCGTGCACCGCGGCGGGGCTCGTCGTCTCCGTCGCTTCTTCAGTCGTCGGCCGTGGTCGCCGCGACCCGTTGCGGATCCGAGACGATATCTTCTGCGTCGTTCCCTCCGTAGTGTCCACTGTCGTCTGTCTCACTCTGCTCGACTGTCTTACCGTATGGGTCTCCTTTTCTATCTGCTCGATGTTTTCTGTTCCGTTTGCGACTTTGTGTCTCGGGTCTTTTGGCGTAAACTTCTTTCGCTCAGTCGTGGTTTCGTTATCACCGTTAAACCTGTTCTCATTGTATGGTCTTCTCTGTGGGAACCTCACTTTAGGCGCGTGGGATTCTGTGGATTTTTCCGTAGTGCTGGTCGTGGAACTGAGTCTGTTCCTGTAGTCTTTGACGCTGAACCTCGGGCGATTGCTCTCGTACTTGTTCTTTAGCCTGGGTCTTTGTATCTTAGCCGGAGTCTCGGACGTGGTTTCAACTCGAGGCGTAGTAGTTGACACTTCACTGGCAACTTCGCTGCTATCTTTTAGTGATTGAGTCGTAGTTTCCCTGTGGCTTTTTATTGGCACCAATTCAGCTTCTATGGGCTTGACGTCTCTATGGAACGAGAAGTTCTTTTCAGGTCTAGTTTTCAGCGTGTCGCTCAGGCTGACTGCTATGTCGCTGGTAGGCGTGTCTTTCTCGTCTTGCTTGTGGCTGTAGTCGGGTGTCTCGCTCTTGACGTCGTACGAGCTTGTGGTCTGCTTCGGATATTGCGGCCGCGTTGCTATCTTCATGATCGGAGACTCTTTGTTCGAATCGTAGTCCCTGAAGGACTGTGTAGTAGTTTCATATCTTTCCGTAGTAGTCGTTAAAGGCCTGCGGTGCCCGAGTTTCTTCTTGGCTATAGTGGGATACGTAGGTGAAATGGTCGGAAGGGCACTCGTCGTCAAGTCGTCGGACACGCCTGGGGTGGTGAGGTTAGGCTGGGCCTTGTATTTGGTTGGTCTGCGCGTGTAAGCGTGGTACTCCTCACCTTCAGTGGTGGGCGTAGGTTCCGTCGAAGACTGCACGTACTTAGCTGTGCTGGTTTCCGCGGTGTGGCTGACGTTGGCTAGAGGCGGGCGCCGCCTGCGGTGCTTGAGCCTTTTCCTGGCCTTGTCCTTCTCGGAGGGGGGCGGCGTGCTCGGCCGCCGGAAGTGCTTGCTGGGCGGGAGCGTGGGCAGCGGCGCCACCAAGAGCTCGTTGTTCTCGTCGTTGGCTAAGGTGGTGCTGGAGCTGGTCGTGGCTGCTTGCGTGGTCTGCTTGTAAGCTTCAGTCGGCTTCTTCCTCCGTTGCGGTGCGCTGTGTTCGTCGTATAGAGGAGTAACTTTATAATAATAGTCTTTCAACTTATTATTGACGATAGGCTCGAAGTCGTCGCCCAACGGCCGTCTGCTTTGAGATTCGGCATTACCATCGAACAGCAAAGAGTTTCCATAACCCTTGTCAGCTTCGGTCACGATGGCGTACTCTTCCACTACATCAGGCAGCGCTGTCGTCTCCGGCTTGAAAGCGGAATCGTAATACTCTTGTTTCGTCACCGGTTCTGGTCTGTAGCTGCTTAGATCGTAGGACTCTGGCGTGACCGTCCATGGTGCTTTAGAGGAATGCGTGTTTAGCTCATCCGAGTAAGTCTCGGTTACTTCGTATGTGGCTTTGTAAGGCACTGACTTCGGCGTGCCATCCAAATTACTTGGAGAATTGATGTACTGCTGCGAAACAACCTGATTGCCGCCGGCTGCGAAGCTGTCATGAATCTTTTGCTTCTTTTTCTCATAGTTTAAGTTGACGGCCTGTTGGTCGTAGTAATTTTGCGCTTGTAGATTCTGTTGCACCGGGTACTGGTAGTCATTGTAGTGGGTCGCCAGCGTGGTTGCTTGCACAGGGTTGTAGGTGGTCACTTTATTGTAATCCGAACTGTGGTGGAGTTTTGAGAACGGGTCTTGAGGGCTGGCTTTGAAACCTTTATGACCCGCATTAGGGTCAATCTTGGGAGGAGTGGAAATCTTAGGAGCTTGAGTGGGGACGTTGCTGTAATCGGTAACAGCTGTTCCGAAGTGGATGTGGTTGGCTGTGGTCTGCAGTTTGGGTGTGGTCGAAGGGAACTGGCTGGGGCTTGGCTTGTAGCTAGGCGAGTAGCTGAAGGAGTTGAAGACAGTCTGCCGCGTCGGCTGCTGCGGGATGTAGGTGGTCCTGGTCGGGAACCCGGGGTCACGCCCTTTCACGTGCTGCACGTTGAACGGGCCAAAGTTACCTGCAAGTGGAAAATAGTGTAAGACTTCTGCTAAATCATTCTTTGGTGTAATGAAAAAGTAGTTACAAAAAAAGTTCTGTTATTGTTGGATGGATAGGTACATTAAAATGTGCCAAAATTCAATTGTCAGATTTGCTATACAGATCCCGAGAAAATGCTCGACGCATGATGATTAAAAATTAAAGTTCTTTAAAGACAAGCGTGGCAGTTTTGCGACGATATACCGCTGACACGCGTTTAAAATGATCTTTCTCTATACTAAGTACCTGAACAGGTTACTCCACTTACCAAAAATTCTCGGCGGGAAAGAGTTATCCGTGAACGTGAAATGCGAATACGGGTTGCCGGGTATCTTCTGACCATACGAGTTATGGGCAAAGTTCTGCGTAGGGTAGATCTGAGCGTGGTAATTCTGATTCTGGAAGCTTTGCACGGGAACGGCCTGCTGCTGAGCCGTCTTCACCTGCTGGCTCAGAGACTGCTGAGCGACGTCATTGTCCGGTAATTTGTATACTTCCGGCTTGTAAATCTCTGTTTCGCTTCCTGAACTCTGCTGCTGTTTTTTATTATTATTCTCCGGTCGCAAGTCAGCGGGTTTAGTGAACGCGTCGTAAGGTTTCCCCGTCTGGTACGCGAACTGAACCGGCTGGACATTAGGTGGATGTTGGTGGCTGTGGACGGGTTGTTTTACTTTCTGCGGGTATTTGAAGACTGGCCGGGCTGCGTACGGGTTGTGGGGATTTCTGATCAATACGCTTTCTACTGGGAAGTTTTGTACGTATTTGTAATGGGTGAGGCCGTTCGCGAAAGGGTTGTGGTAGGTGTTTATAGGTTGGTTTAACGGGGCTTGGGAGGAGGGGACGGTTCGGAGGGTAGTTGGGCGGTAGGACTGGGCGATGGAGGTGAGTTTGGTCGCGTCGCGGGTGGCGAGCGGGCGCGGCGAGGACGCGTACTGCTCGAGAGGGACCTTGTAGGCGGGGGGCGCGTGCAGCGGCGCCGTGCCGAACGCGCCGTACACCAGGCCGCTGGAGCCGATCACTGGCCGCCAGCCGCCTTTGGTCACTGGTAGGGTCTGGAATTAGGACAGAGCCAGGGGTAAGTTTGATATGAGTTTAGGAATAAACTGTAGCGATAGACGACGGCTAGCTAATAGCAAACAGTTTCAAATAATAACTACAAATTACGCTGCAAGAACGCTCGATTGATTTTAAGTACGTCAATTCGTAACATCAAGTAACACAATATGCTTTTGAGGCAGCGAATGCGCAGCGCCCGTGACACACTAACGCTTATCGTGAACCTATAGCATTCGCGCATGCTTGCTGAGCTTTAGTGTAATTTTTGACACAAGAAAAGGTCTCGATCGCGTTTGCGGTTACGTCTGAATTACTATGGGCTAATTGGCAGCTCTTCTAACGGCGCGTATCGACAACAAACTATGTCCTCATAGTATTTGACACTTCGAATTCGAGATGTATTTTTTAGGCGCTCTGAGCACCTACTCTCAAGTCCCAAATTCGAAGATCGGAGTAGGGGCCCTGTCTGGTCGTAATTGGGACATGCTTACCGCTTGTGTGGGCGTGGAGCGGCGGTTATGACCGGCGGCGCTCAGCGCGACCAGCGCGTGCAATGCCGCTCCCAACAGCCAGCCTCCTCCTAAGAACAAATATGGTTTCCATTACTGTCGATACTAACATTGACGACCGGATAGCCTAGTGGTTAGAGACCCTGACTATGAAGTTTGAAGTTCCGGGATCAATCCCCGGTCGGGCAGATGCTTGTATGATGAATACGAATGTTTGTTCTCGGGTCTTGGATGTTTAATATGTATAGAAGTATGTATTTACATAATATAAGTATGTTTCTCTGTTGTTTAGTACCCATAGTACAGGCTTTGCCTAGTTTAAGACTAGGTCAATTGGTGTCAATTGTCCCATGATTTATTTATTTTATATTCTGCAGGGAGTCTTGACTTCGAGATTCCCTAGAGCTGCGTCCAGTATTCCATGACAGGGATTGATCTCGATAACAACAAGAATTAGCAGCTATTTGCATTAATGTTGTTTAATTTGCAAATGCCACGGTATTGATTAGGTTTTAATACTAACGATAATGCTGGCAATTTCCAAATATTATAAGCAATACTTTTTTATTTTACTCCCCCGCGGGCCGCAATCCGCTTAGTAATGGATACAACGAAACTCCCAAACCATATCAGTGTCCACTTTAAGCAATTGAGGCTACTTTCTACCTATTTCTGTCAAATGACACTTAATAAAGACCTCTAATGCGGCCCAACGGACGGACAAAAAATCACTCGGCAATAGAGTTAAAATTACATATCCGTTGTTAAAGAGATCTTTGTGAGAAAGTGACGGTCGTAAAAACTCGTTGGTAATCAAGTTCGCTTTTTACCTTTCCGGAGTTAAGACTGGATTGGGAACGACGTGTAATTTTGTAATTAAGTTAAGTATAATTATAAACCAATAAGGTTTTATTAAAGCTATTATACGTGTTCACCACAGACTACTAAGAGATACTACTTCGCGAGGCGAGTCCATCGCGCCTGAACACGATGCAATGAGGGGCTATCGCGAAGCAATTATCCGCCAGGATTGCTAGTGTCGGTTGAGGTCTAAATGTCATTCTCCATTGCACCAATGAGAGACAAGCTACTGCCCTATCATGTCAGCCGAAAGACGTCCACTGCTGGACATAGGCCTCCCCCAAGGCTCTCCACTCTGACCGGTCTTGTGCTTTCCGCATCCACCGCGGTCCCGCGATCTTTACTAGGTCGTCGCTCCATCTGGTTGGAGGCCAACCGACAGCCAGTCTCCCGGTCTGTGGATGCCATTCGAGAACCTTCTCACCCCATCGGCCATCAGTTCTGCGAGCTATGTGCCCCGCCCACTGCCACTTAAGTTTCGCAATTCTTCGGGCTATGTCGGTAACCTTAGTTCTACTGCGGATATTATCATTTCTGATTCTATCCGCAGATAAACCCCGAGCATAGCCCTCTCCATCGCCCTCTGAGTGACGTTGAGCTTCCTTATGAGGCCCATCGTTAGCGCCCACGTCTCAGATCCGTAAGTCATCACTGGCAACACACACTGGTCAAAGACTTTTGACTTCAAACACTGCGGTAATTTGGACGATTAGCCACTGCCAAGCTTCCCGAACGCTGCCCAGCCGAGTCGGATTCGACGAGTGACCTCTTTCTCGAAGTTGGACCCTATGATTGGTGGAAATTGACAGATAGGCCTCACTCGATACTTAGCGATCCTAGCTGATTTTCGATTCGCGATAGCCCTCATTCGATGTTTGACGCACCCACGTTTAAATTCTATCAGCGAATTATTTTATTGATATGGAGTCTCTAGAAATAAACAATAAGGCAGCCAGATTAAAATGATTGTATTTCGGTTTTTTTAAGAATTTTTACTTCGTTCGCGAATCTAACGCTGTCTACAGAGCATACCTAGTTAGATTGAAAATACAAAAACTAAGCAGTTTTCTTTTACCTAACAACGCACAATACCCCGCCAATCTCGATGGCCAGTAGGCCGAGCACGAAGTTTACGAATCCTGCCTAACGTTACGTTATCGTATCGAGATCGAGAAACCTCATACTACATTTTTGTTTCAAATACGCTCACGGGCGGGCGCTGTTCCAAACGTCATACAAATTTCTCGATAACGTTTACTACTCGATTACGTTACGCAGGTTTAGAATATTGGTACTCGGGCCTCGGTTCAAATTTCTTTCTAACGAAAGTAAATAGCGATAAATGAGTGACATTAGATATTGCGTATGTAGAGCGGAACGCGGGCCGTTTCGATAGTTCCCACGCCTTCGTTCACCGGTCGTTCAGTTGATTCAGTTCATTCATTCAGTGAGCGCCTCTTTCGCTCAATTAGCGCCTGTTCCGCGATATTGCACTGTGAAATGGATAGGTTTGTTGTGAACGTAACCGTAGCATTTGTTTACATGCCAGAAGTTAACTCTTACTTTTCACGTCACTAATAAAATTAACAGTTTTGTTACCTTATCGACAAATAGGTTACAACTTGTTGGTTGCAAGCGTTCGTTGATTTATCACTTGGTATTTTGGTATACGTTGTTTTTTTGTTTCGAACGAGATTATAGGTCGTCGCGTCGATCTGAAAAATAAGTCTTCGTGTGGTTGAGGAGGAGAAAATGAACTGTTTTTAGTCCGCAAAGTAACGCCTTATTTACTCAATTAAATAAGCCTTCTACATACAAATACAGATAATACCCGTTAGATTTTCTCGCGGATATAAAGCATAAAATATCCCTTTATATCCAGTTAGCGATTGAAAAACGAAAGAACGGTTTCTTTCCGCTACAAACCCTAGCGCTCCAGACCCTCGGCTGAGGCGACTTTCATTAGTTGAAATGATTATTTTCTCGAACAGAATTAATCAGATGGTCAATATCAAGACAGTTGTGTGTCACCACATTATTGTATTAAAACACCGTCTAACAGATAGTCGGTTTCTTCGCCGGTGAAGCATTAAGTTTAATTACGGGTAGCCGCTTATTTTAATTAGGTAAAAGTCGAGGAAGGTGGAGATTCAGATTCTGAGGTATTCTGGCGTAATTATTTCGCATGTTTGCGGCGACTGCCAGATCCTATGAAATTGTTTGCAATTGCAAGCATTTATGTAAAAGATCCGACGTAGAGTGTGAGATTGCCGTGAAATTACTGACAAGATTTCATCTTTGCTTAGCCATCTAGGTTGGCAACGTTAGGTATCTGCCATCCCTTTTGGATTGCGTGTAATTTCGTTTCCACGGCAGAAGGGAATTGATTGTTTTAGATTCTAAATATCTCATTCAATATTTGAAGAAAAGGCTTAATATTTCAACCCATAATTAAGTCTTACGTACCCCAAAGATGAAAAGTTGATTGTACATTGTACCTAAACAAAATGACAACAATAACTTGTGACCAAAGGGCTGGCAGTTTTCTCTCTCAAAGAATCAGCATCGCTATTCAGCGAGGCAACGCTGCCAGCCTTTTGGGCACTATGCCACGGGGGCCTTATTTAGATTTAATTTAGTTTTAAGTTGTAGTTTATTTAGTTTAAGCTTAGATTTAATGTCATTGTAAATTGCTTTTATTATGTAAATAAAGTAGGTTTAACAAAATTCTTAATAGAAATATTTTTAAAGTTAGGTCTACCTGCATGGGCACTTTTATATCGTTTCTGAAGCGGAGAGCGAAGGAATATTGTAACTGCGATTAAACGAAATGAAAAGTAATTAATGATTCTTCTTTTGGACAAAAAAGAGTGGTTTCTTTACCCAGAGCAAAACCAAGAGTTTGCCCTCGCCCTAACTCTCTTTCTATTGACACACGCGTTACTGGATAGCGTTATCCTGCTCGAGTGAATAAACTATGTCAATGGACACTTGGACAGCCAATGATCTGATCAAAAAATAAAATTCACACACGTGGCGAACTTTCTAGCAGCGAGCGCGGGTCGCTCACCGCGGACTCCGAGACCCATCTCGTGACTTTACTGCAATTTGCAATTTGTGCAAATTGACAGAGAAGATAAATTAAGCGCGACATCTACAGGCGAACAGTTTTTTTTATTTATCAATCATGCACACGTGCCCACAACTTAGGTAGAAAAAAAAGGTAGAGGTATAGGTGAGTTCATAGAGCTGACACGAATGGATTCTATGGAGTAATCGAGAAAAACAAAAAAAATTAACATTCCTAGCTCGGCAGGAATAAACGCCCAAGCATGCCCAAGGGAGCATTTTTATTTAGAGTAAGTATGGTTTTCTGAACATCTGATAATAAAAGGAAGCTGGTAAAAAGCAAATGGGGTATTTTGTTAATAAATGAAAATAATCGATTTATTGATTATTTTTGTTTTTATTTTTATGAAACATTCATAGAATGAAATTCAACATACAATGACAATGCAAAGAAAAATTCGTTAAGCAGCTGGACTTGAACCAGCAACCTCGGTAATCCGTACCACGCTCCACCAATTAAGCTATACTTAACGTTGGTGTACCTAACGAATTTTTCAATGCCTTGTGTCATATTTTATTTGGAAGATCTCTCCTCAGCGCCATCTATGAGTAGCTTAATCAAGCAGCTCACCCACTACGGAACTTCTACAGTTACGCATTAGTGGCAAGAGATGGAGCTATTTTCTGAATCAATGAAAATAATCGATTTATTGATTATTTTTGTTTTTATTTTTATGAAACATTCATAGAATGAAATTCAACATACATTTTTTCATTGATTCAGAAAATAGCTCCATCTCTTGCCACTAATGCGTAACTGTAGAAGTTCCGTAGTGGGTGAGCTGCTTGATTAAGCTACTCATAGATGGCGCTGAGGAGAGATCTTCCAAATAAAATATGACACAAGGCATTGAAAAATTCGTTAGGTACACCAACGTTAAGTATAGCTTAATTGGTGGAGCGTGGTACGGATTACCGAGGTTGCTGGTTCAAGTCCAGCTGCTTAACGAATTTTTCTTTGCATTGTCATTGTATGTTTTATTTTGTTAATGCAGTATTCAATGTATCCGACAATCTGAAGCCCGAGTACGAATATTCGGATCCGGCGTAACGTAATCGAGTAGTAACGTTATCGAAAAATTTGTATGACGTTTGGAACAGCGCCTGCCTGTGGGCGTATTTAGAATTTAAATTCAGTATGAAGTTTCTCGATTTCGATTCGATTCGTACTCGGGCCTATGGTGTTTCGCAACTATGGTACTTACCTATTACGGCCACGAGGGGTCGACTTATATGTGAGTGATCCGTTTATTTCACTATGATTGAGTCTCACGGTAGTTTCATGTTAAAAGCGACATTCGTTTTATTGAAACCATTCTCCACAAGTCCCGTGAAACGCTCCGTATTTAACCTATCTCCGACTGACAATGGGCGGATTACAATGCGTTGCGGCGCGTGCGCACGGCGCGCATGACACCGGTGGCAGCTAGTTCCGTGCTTACCTACCGCTTACTCAGAGACGTCACTTAATCTTAATGTGGCTCCTATGGTTGAGCAAGATTTTCTTGTCGTGACCCCCGGGCCGTGTTTCATAAATCTGCAAATTACAACGTACAAGCGTAAGTCTCTAACAAAAGGATATAGATTGAGACTTCCGCTTGTAAATTGCAACTTAGGTTGACGACCGGATGGCTTAGTGGTTAGCGACCCTGACTATGAAGCCTGAGGTCCCGGGTTCGAATCCCGGGCGGGGCAGATGTTTGTATGATGAATACGAATGTTTGTTCTCGGGTCTTGGATGTTTAATATGTACATAAGTATGTATTTATCTATATAAGTATGTTTATCCGTTGTCTAGTACCCCTAGTACAGGCTTTGCCTAGTTTGGGACTAGGTCAATTGGTGTCAATTTGTCAAAAGATATATTTTTTTTATTTAGCTTTATAAAACACGGCCCAGCATGTTCGCATCACCAACAAATAATATAAAAATAATTTAAATATAGAATACTGTCTATGCCTAATTTTAAACATTGCTTTTGTCTCTTCTCCTGTATCGCTCTTCACTTAAAATGATTTAAAAAGTTCTGCTCCCTTTTTACCAGTCATCACATCATCACCAATCTAGTTTTACGTCCCACTGCTGGGTTCAGGCCTCCTCTCAGAATGAGAGGTCTTGGGCTACAGTCCCCACGTGGGCCCAGTGAGGATTTACCAGTGTTTTACTTCACTTTATTACGAAAAATTTACGCGACAATACCGGATCGCGACAATTGGGTTTAAAAATAAGACACTTTGGCAAGATAAGTATTTTTTCTATTTTCATGATAGTAGGGGTAAGCTTATCTATAACTGTTCCATATTTCAACTCGATAGCATTCATAGTTCTTAAGAAAACCAACTGTGACGTACAGACAGATAGACAGAAGACAGGCCGTGTCACACCATTACCATTTTGGTTCTGGACCCTAATTATTTTGTTGAATTTGCAAACAAAACAGCAGTAATATCCTTTTCCCCAAACAACGTGAATTTGCCTAAGATAGTATTTCGGCAGTAGGTAATCAGAGCATACAGGCAGTCGAACAATGGGAGTTTAGAGTCGGATGTCACAGCAATTTCAGTGTAGATTAAGGAAATTTTCGGTTACAAAGGTTATGGTGAATAGGACAATGGGTCTAATGTCACATAATGTTAACGCAAAGTAACTTAGAAAGGGAAATACACTTACGACACTTAATGCCAGCTCCGTCACATTGTAACCTCAACCGTCAAAGTGTAAATGGCATATTATGTGTCATCAATCATCGCCTTTATAGTCTATCGCAGACTGTATAAGAAGTGTCAAGAGGCATATTCGACCACAAACCTGGCAGGTATAGAAGGAAGGATTATTATCCTCATTAGCCATCATGAGAGAAAATGTCAAAAGGCCACAGGTGAAAAGGATTTCAAAGGAATAGGTAAGTAAGTATAACAGAAACTAATAAGAATGGAGATGGACCAAAGATAGAAATAAGTTACTAAGTAAGTACATTGGAAAAGCAACAACAAAATTACTATCGATCGTGATACAGTCCAATGCACTTGTGAATAGAAACACGTTTGACAGATGCAATTTCTTTAATTGTTCATTCGTTTGTTTTACCAAAGACACGTTGTTATTTGCAGTGCTGTTGCGTTGCAAGCCGATTAGTTGCTCCACGCGATGCGAATGCACGAGAGAAAACGTAAATAGGTAAGTACCTAGTTTACAATGCAAAGTAAATCCACTTATACATGTCATATGTAGTATATACAGTATAAATAAATAAATACTTACTTAAATAAATATCATGGGAGAATTAACACCAATTGATCTAGTCCCAAACTAGGCAAAGCCTGTATACTTCTATACATATTAAACACCCAAGACCCGATAATAAACATTCGTATACATAGTGAAATAAACGGATCACTCACGTATGTCAGTCGAGTATGGCTCGTATTCATCATACAAACATCTGCCCCGACCGGGGATCGAACCCGGGAAATCAAGCTTCATAGTCAGGATCTCTAACTCTCTAACCATTAGGCTGTCCGATCGTCCTGTATACAAACACAACTGTATTGCTACATAATTACCGCCTGAATTAAAATGTTGACTAGTTAGGGATAATCACTACGTCCATACCTATCGTTTCTACTACTCTGCACGTAGGTATTTCAAATTCATAAATTTTTTGTCTTTTTTTCGAGTGGTAGGTATTTTCACATGTATGTAAAATCGGTACCCTGAAATTGTTATTTGTCCCTTAAATAACGCCCGCTCATCGCCAAACTAAAGCCGACGGAATCGACGTAAATTTTATCAATCATCTAAAGGATACATACCTAATGCATTAGGTCTGCGTCTGGACTTAGTGTTTTTGTTTGTGTAATTTACTTAATTTCAACATTGTAATTAGTGTTAAACCGGACGGTAGGGATATTAATTATGCTATCTCTAAGATCAACAGAGATTTTCGACGGCATCTTGCAGAAGTCCGCTACTTACGCTCGCTTTGCACAAGTTTTATGTTTCCGCACTTGAGTATGTTCCGCTATGTTTAAGTAATGAAAGTCAAATTATGCGATGCAAGGCCATAAGTAGCAGATTTTCTCAGTATAGGTATCTGTGCATCCCATATTTTGTACTGATTAATAAAATAAAAAAATAGGTGAGGCGTGAATGTTGCTCCATAATAAAAGTAAAATATCTCTTATAGTAATAAGTAATAACAAGTGTTCTTGTGGTCAATAATAGATACTTAAATAATGCTTAAAAAAACCGGCCAAGTGCGAGTCGGACTCGCGCACGAGGATTCCGTAGAAAGATTTTAACGCTTTTCCCCAGTGTTTTAGGAAGTCCAGTGTTTGCAGAGCCCTGCTCCTAAGTAAAATGTACGCAGTGTAGGGTCAACTTATATTGGTCTGCGAAATCTACAGACAGACATAAAAATTTAAGATTTTGAGACTTTTCGGAGTGGTTATAAGAGTTACTTTCATACCAAATTTCAAGTTTCTTTTTTACAATAAAAAAAACAGTTTACGAAACGTCAGGTCGGTATGTTTGTCTATGATTAAAAAAAACAGTCAAATCCTTGACAGGTATGGGTATGATATATGCCTTCGGCTTCTGAACCCATCTTAGAGTACTTATAATATGTGTGTAGATAAAGTAATGTATACAACTCCACATAATTAGGCCTTAAAACACTCATTATGTAGCAGTTGCATAAACTACTATTATGTAGCGGTGGCTAGCACGCTAAGTTATGTCGCGGTATTTTATCCACACTTGATGATTGACTAGACAATTTATCTACAGTTCTAGCACGGTAATGCATTATGTAAGTAGATAATCATAATTAAGTACTATTGTTTTGACAGTTCCTTGGGATAAATTTAAACCTAGGGTTAATTTAATGTTTCGTCAATAGCATGTTAGGGCCCGCGATAAAATATTTTGATTAAATATTTTATCCATAAACATAGTTATATTTGTCTGCATTTTAGCGTACTAGGGGTTCAGGGTCTGTAAAAACACCACCTAACTTAAGTGATGTATTTAAGTAGTTATATAAATATTTTGATTAAAAAAAAAGTTATATGTTATATCACTTTACCAGCGTTCCTATCATCTGTCCACAGCACGTCCACCCTCGTAGGTAAAATCCTAAAGGATTGTCCTTCAAACTACGAGACGACGGGTTTGGTCGATGCTAGGAATGCTTGGCTAATGGCTTGTCCGGGTGAAAATCCTCCCGCTTATCCAAATTTCCAACGGAGCTGGGATGACACACTATCCAAATTAACTTATTCTAATATTCTCAGTTCCAGTTCAGGCCCAGACCGCGCAAGGCTTTTGGCTGTGGCAAGAAAGGAATCCGGTGACTGGCTTCATGCTTATCCTTCCGTTAACACCGGAACCTTTCTTGAGCCTGAAACACTGAGAATTGCAGTCGGGCTAAGACTGGGTGTTGCGCTGTGTTCACCACACCGTTGCCTCTGTGGCACCAATGTGGACGAAACGGGACACCATGGTCTTTCCTGTCAAAAGAGCGCCGGCCGTTTCTCCCGTCATGCCGCGCTCAATGACATAATCCGCCGGGCTCTTGCCTCTGCGAACGTGCCGGCCATTTTGGAGCCAAGCGGCATTGCCCGCGACGATGGCAAAAGGCCGGACGGTATGTCTCTGATTCCCTGGAGAATGGGTAGGGTTCTGGTTTGGGATGCGACCTGTGTCGATACAGTAGCACCCTCACATCTCCAGGGAACCACACAAAAAGCTGGTGCGGCGGCAGAAACGGCTGAAAATAGAAAAAATTCTAAGTATCAATCTCTCGGTCCGAATTATAATTTTGTTCCTGTCGGGTTTGAAACTTTGGGTCCATGGGGTCCCAGCGCTTACAAGCTTATTTCTGAGTTACAAAAGTGCTTAGTTGATGCAACTTGTGACCAAAGGGCTGGCAGTTTTCTCTCTCAAAGAATCAGCATCGCTATTCAGCGAGGCAACGCTGCCAGCCTTTTGGGCACTATGCCACGGGGGCCTTATTTAGATTTAATTTAGTTTTAAGTTGTAGTTTATTTAGTTTAAGCTTAGATTTAATGTCATTGTAAATTGCTTTTATTATATATCACTTAGGCGCTACAAATACGCAGTGTAGTACTTAGAGCGAATTTAAGTATGTGTTACATCACAACCTTATTAAAATGTAATGTGACATAATAGTATTATGATAATGAGTTTATCGTTTCAAATTGTTAATTATGTACCTAATTACACTTCAAGTGAACTTCTTAGTGCAAATATTGTATGCTGCTGTGATTAAAACGGGTTGTAGTTATTAATATGGTAGGTTCATTGGTAGATAATATTATTTTACAGCTACCTACACTGCTCAAAAATGTCTAGGGATCAAACGCGTATGGGAGTCCGCACAAAATTGATCTCTAGTCATTTTTGAAAAGTGTACATACAAGTAGGTACTACAGGGGTATATGGAGTTGGGGCGTCTACGCGTCGCGATATCGTGTTGTGGCTTCAAAGTCCCACTATTTAAAAAGCACTCGAGAAAAGGGTATCGATACTTAGTTGTGTTTTTTTACTGCCCTGCTTGTTTATTGATTTTCGTTCGCGAATTCGCTCCTAGTGTGTAAGCATCCCGCGCGCCGCCGACCGTGGCACGTTTCACTCCAGCTATTCGCCGAGAAAACTGCGCCACATTTTTGTACCTCTCCGCTCCACAGCACACGGAATATCCAACGGAAAAGCGAAATAGAAATAGACTTTACCCCGCGAAAATAAAAGTGATTTTCCTACAATATTGAATGAGAATCTAAAGTGTTTAGCTAGCCACATCGTTATGGAGATGCGATCAAATTATTGGCGACATTAAGTATTAAGTATGATCCGTATAAATATCGTTTGACCAAAATGCGTGCATGCATTTTTCTATATTCTTTAGTAGTGCCTTCGTTATGGTTGCCTGGTAGAGATCGCTCTGTAGCGATAAGGCCGCCTTGCTACCTTGCGTTTTCTTTGTATCTTTTTTATGTTTTGTTTATTATGTGGTGTCCAATAAA
Organism: Clepsis dumicolana; assembly: GCA_963691665.1. Taxonomy (NCBI): domain Eukaryota; kingdom Metazoa; phylum Arthropoda; class Insecta; order Lepidoptera; family Tortricidae; genus Clepsis; species Clepsis dumicolana. The sequence goes on along the minus strand of OY829522.1, from coordinate 3,524,273 downwards.
GAGTTCATGTCTTATACTGCTAGGGTTTTATTCGAATTAGCACTATCGTGATCTGTATACTTATTTGTTTATTTAATTAATTTAATTTCCACACTTACAACTATTTTACTTCGTTCCTTATCTGCATGTGTCCATTTGTCGATGATTGATTGGTGGGTTGTCATTTGATTATCGTTTATTTGCCACACGTTGATTAAAATCCCATCACCCGATCAATCCATCATAGATCATAGCAGTATACGTTTCGCTGCCACCGAGTCGTGCGCTCCAGAGGAAGGATTACGGATTCCGAAACATGTTGGGGCTAAACTCGCGTTATTATTGTATTTATACGTGAGTGATGAGCTCATTTAATTATTTGTTGTATTTAATTTGTAATGTAGCCTGTGTAGATAATGCAGAGTCGATTAACTATCGCACCTAGGACGTCAAATTAATCTTAACAGATTTCAGTTCCATTTTAAAAAGTTCAGAAGTAACCGGAACCGGAACATTAAATAATGTTTACGACTCTACCTGTAACTCTACAAATCGGCAGCGCTATTAAACTACGTCGAAATTTTCTATAAACAGAGCCCCAAGCATAAATATTGCAATCTTGCGTTATCGTATAGCCATCGAGAAACTTCATATTACATTTTGTTACGAAATACGCTCCAGGGGACGCTGTTCCAGACGTCATACAAATTTTCTCGATAACGCTACGTTACGTATTTAGCATTCGAATATTCGTGCTCGGGGCTCTGTGTCAATGTGCATATTACGGAGCTCGGTTACAAATTTCACTTTCAATTTTCGTCAAGTAATGAGGGAGTTCGAGTCACCTAGAAACCAGTGCCATGGTGAATGTTTGCCATGGGAAACCGAGTGACGGTGATTTTTCACCAATCAGTTCCGGCTAAAGCGATTGCACATTTCGTTATAAACGTATTTACACAAAATTGACTACTGTTTTAGTCAATTTCAAGTACATTGCTGTGGTATTTATTTACAGGCTTTTAGCGTAGCGCGTTTTTACCATTAAGTGAATAGTAGGTGCTTACATTATACTTTTTCTTTATTTTTATGCATATTTATTTTCGATTAGTCAATTTAGTAAGCGTGTCTTGAAGCTAACATAATGTTCTATTAACTTTCTTCGCTGAAATAATGCAAATGTTTAACCTAATTTATGTTTCATATACAGTCAAGTGCAAAAACATGGGTGCATACAACGTACTCAAAAATAATGTCCCATGGCTCTTATGTCGGCGAATTAAGATTGCGGTATTGTTGTTGTGGTGGATGAATTCGATACTTGTTTTTGTTCTTGACTGTACGTAATGTACACAAATTCATTTACGCTGACAGTTATGTTAACTCTAGCTAGTATATGTTATCAGGCGCGCCAACGAGTAAAAGTGAGAATATTGGATAAAACTACAACGGTATGGAATCTCTTCTAATTGGCTCATAAAGCACAGAGCATGCTCGCAGCGCATAATTACGCTCACGCCATTGGCTAGCGTTACGGGATTGTGATTTACTGTTCGTTTTAATAGATTTGATGTAGCTAGGTCCATTATGCTACTGGCTGGGCGTTTTCAAAATATTGTGTACCGTTTCATTTTTTCTTAGAATTTGGTATGATAATGATTTTTCCATCTATAGAAATTGAAAAAAAAATACTAAGTATTAGTCAGTTTTATGTCGTCCATACTAAATGAAAAAAGTCACGAACTTTGTCGACATGTTTTTTACCTTTTGGAATTGGCTGTAGGTACTCTTGATTCTGTGTAAAAAAAAAACAATGAAATTTTCCAAATTGTCTATTCTAATTTCTAACCCAAACTCCTACTTACTTGAGCAAAAACAATTATTCGAAAGTACGTAATTAGTTTCTTTAATTTCGTAATAATTATGGTTTTGCATTATTTATGATTTTACTATTATCTCTTAAATAAATCGCTAATCTTGATTGTATTTAAAAAAAAATTCGCATACATACAAGCTTTTACATTGGGTTCTGCAGGCTTCATAATATATTGGGTTCATTTTTAGTCTGCATAGAGTTCACGGTTTAGTAACACTTCCGACCAAAATACCGCCAGCAAAAAAGCTGGCAGTCGTTTCAATAAAATATTAATGGATATCCAAATGACAATGCAGTAAAAAATTACCGTTTGCAAAACAATGCCTGCAGCCTTTTTTTGCAATGTCTATGTAGATATTAAGTAAAAAGAGCACGATGGCATTACCGATATTATCATGGTTGTTTTTTATGTCACAGTGTGAGGGAAGTAATCTAGCCCAGTTTCAACACACGCAGCTTTTTTATTCTACGCTTTGGGTATGCGCACGCGCCGGTGTATATTATATAAATCTATTGTATTGTAGTTATATCGTGATCGTGACAAATGGTCGGTAGTCACGACAATAGTGTAAGTAGGGTTCGGGGTTTATAATGTATACAATATAGTGGAAATATAATCGTCCCACGATAACTCTGCATAAGATATTAATTGGCAACCCAGAAAAATCACGCTGTGGTAATACTTTTTTCATGTCACTCAGACATTTCTTCAATTAAAAATAATGATAGTAGCGATCAAAAGTTGCTGTTTTTTTTTTCAATATGGCTCTGTCCATTGGAGGACAATTTTGCTAGTGTTTAGTAGGTTTTGCCGTTGTACGGTAAAAAAATAAATATCGAAAACGAAATATGAGAGGTATTTTAATGGTGGATGGTGAATGAACGATGACCTGTTTAATGTTTAATCTAATCAAAAGTTGTTGTTTGACTATAAATCAGTGTGCCCTAAACAAACTTCAGATTTCTACTGTTGTCAATTAGTTGCAGAGTTATCGTGGGAGGACTATAGTACTGGCATGGTACAGGTAAAATCAAAATAGCTGAATGCTTTTTTGTGCCTTGGAGTCAACATTGGATTAATTTTATTTTTTTCTATAATAATGACAAATCTATTTGGATAATTTAATTATGTTCTGTGCTTTTGGAATATTAAAGAGCCTTATTTTAGGTAGTTGTACGATCTTGAATTTTAATAAATTTAACTTCGTTGGCTTTAACCTCAAACTTTATTGTACCACGGAGGCGCTAGCACTGCCGTTATTTTGTCGCTTGTCGCTCTGCGTCCTTCACTGATTCAATCACTAAGAGAGGGACGCACTGAGATATACCTAAAATACTTACATACAGTTACAAGAGTCGATAAAAAAATAGTTGTTCCTAAAATTTTACTCAAATTGGTACAGCGTTGTTAATTAATTATTAAATTAGTTTAAATAAGTACGACCACTAAAGGCGAAAGCATTCGATACCGTGTGGCCACGACTTTGCGCGATCCGCAGCAGCGCGGCAAGCGATTTCTCAGTTCATGGCGCGGTCGAGACGCCTACCGTACTTCGATTAATTTATAATGCCCGCAGTGTATTAGGAAACGCGAAGCCGTGGCCAGCACGCCGCTAGGCGCGAAGAACCTGCCTGTCTTCCTGCAACTTGTTGCAAAAATTTATCACACACTTTTCTTTGCTAATTGAAACGCCAATTAGATTATTTCTTTCAATTATGTCTGTTACAATTAAAGCTTATTCTACCAACAAATTAAACTTGACTGTGGCAGATTATCCCAACAAACAATTAGTTCGTCGACCTTAAGCCAGTTTCACACGGCACAATCGATACTCACTTTCGTCCACGGAAAAACTCCATAGACATAATAGACAATGTGGGAAGATGGTTATTGTGTGTTTTGCATGGTAAAAGTGGTTACGTATTGTGTAAGGGCGCGGACCATGTGAATGCCTATTTGCGTAATTTCTGGTTATTGTGACCATTGTCAACGGAGATTGGGGGTTTGCATTTCCTTATGTGACAACAGCTCTTTTCATAAAAGTGACGTTGAGAATGGCTCTTGCGAATGTTTTAATGGTCCACGATGTTCGTTTCTTATGGGGATTTGTAGAAACTGTATAACATTAGAATTGTTAAACAAAAACCATCACTCTGTTACTATTAATTTCAAATATTTATCGATTTTTTTACAGTAGGTACAGCATAAGTTCTGAATATGTTCAGGCGCCCGTTTAAGTCTCTCCGTACTACTATTACTAACTATTTGAACACTTTGGATGTCACCATATATATGACGCTGACTGTACAACAAATAAGAAATCGATTTTGAAACTAGTTAATCGCCTATTGTATGTTCTTGTCGCTTCTTACTTCCCTTAGATAAAGTTGTTGCTGTAATGATATTAATTTCTTATGTTTTGTTAATAGTTCAAAACACACAACGCCATTGTAAAAAAAACAATCAGACCTACGAACTAACTAAAGGTAGTCATGGTTTCGTAGGTGCTTTAAGCGCCCCTGTGACGATCAATTGCAATTGTCAATTTTACGTGATCGATAATGTCGTTTACAAGCGAATTGAAACCATTGTCAATTTCGGTTACGTGGTTGGAGGTGTGTGGCCCCAACAATTGATCGTTTCGATTGAAATAAACGTAACACATTGACACTAGGGTAGTTGAGTGTTGTCAAAATAAAATCATTTTACATTTTCACTTATCAAGTTTCCGAAAATACTCATAAAATACCGATGCCTCACTTGTTACTGCAATTAAAACGATTTTTAATTTAAGAAAACTAGTAAAAGGAGACAATTTGATCACTGAAAATGGTGACGTTATAGTTTTGTAATTCTGTACAAACTTCATACTAACGGATCCGACCAAATCGTTTTGAGATTTCAAAAAAAGTTGCTGATTTGACCAAGAGGCAAGACCCTATTGCAAGTGATCGTCTCGGCACCCCTTTTGAGGTCCAATTGAATCAATAAATCATGACGCATGACTTGTTTTCACTCTCATGATTGCGTCACGAGTCATTGCCATGCAGCGCCCGTGACCCTCGCTTTCCTGCGACGTGACGTGAGTGAGTGTGAACACTTTCTTTTGCGACGAGTCCTGGGCGGATTCCTTGGCGTGCTGGGCTGTATTTAGCTGCTAGAGTAAATGAGGAAATTCACATAGAAAATCATACACTTATTTTCTTGGACAGTCGTGTAAAAATATCGCTTTAGCCTCGAAGCCCTCGGGGTAACCTATAAGAAATTAGGGAGATTATTTGTTATAATGCGTCGTAAGCACCAACGTAGTTAAGTAGGTTTTGTATATGAAAGGAAAAGTCCTGACTGACTGACTGACTCATCAACGCCTAGTCAAACCCCTTCGGAATAGAATGCTGAAAATTTGTATAGAGGAGACTAGGAATAAGGGCATAGAAGTTAGAATCGACAAATATTATTGCGCATCTGGGCGTCTGATCTAAAGAAACTCGGACCAAGATGGTGGCCTACATTTTCCATTCAACGCGGCAGTGACGATTACGAAACTTAGTGAATATACGTATTTTAGGTACTCGAATTTCGACTTCTGGGCGATCACTAGTAAGAAGTAAGAAACGGCGATGCAGACGAAGCGACACTGGCCACTGCATTCTGAAAAGAATACTTAGTAATTTTCAGAAATCTTCTGTGTCAATTATAATGTTACTTACGCTTTCTTGAAATTGCGCAATCTTTTGTCTGATATTGGAAAGGACTATTTCTATTGAATCATTACTAGGCTGAGCTTGATTGACGTTGACTGTGAATGGTAAATGAATGAAAGTCTGCGGATGAAATTGCAATTGCAATTTTGAATAGTTAGATGACTTTTGATAATTCTATGGGCTTTTATGAGTTTTGCGACAGCGTGTGGCAGAAAAATGCGTACAACTAAACGAAATAAATTGTTTAAATTCCATAAAACATCTACATAAAAATGATTGTTTAGAATTCTTCTAAACTTCTCCTATTAAGTTAAGTTCATTTGAAAATTAAATATAGTTAAATTACTTATCTACCTGAGAACACTCGTTTAATTTTATCAATCAACATTTATTCGAAAACGAAACAGGAAAATTCACTGTTCACAAAACTTACACTAAACAAAACATGCTGGAGGCTGCTCTACTTCTGCGATGGCCATTAGGAACGCCTATTTTGATCCCCCCCAGTACAAATTTCAGGGGGCCGTTCGATTCCTACTACTGGCAGCATTACCTCTCTGGACAGCAAGACATGAACCGTTGAGCGAGGTCAACACCAGCCCGTCGGTCCCCCAAAGTAGGTACCTACCAGCCAAGTAGCCTGTTCTTTGAAAAGCTTTTGTTACCGATTCGACATTCCGTTGTCAATAGTTATTTGTTATACAAGGGCGCAAAGTTGTATTTTACCCGCGAGTGTTTCAACACACGAGAAGTAAAATACATTTGCACCCGTGTTTAACACAACATTTTTCACCTCACTGTAGCGAGGAAAGCGCAACATGCAAAAAAACAGCTCATAAAAATAAATCCTTATCACTGGAATCACTATTTTTTTACGACATTATAACAGAAAACTCTGGAAGTTGTGTATTTTTACGTGAGTCTCAGTCGGTGAGAAAATTTTTGTTGACAATGTTGACATTTCTGACGATGCGTTTTGAATTGCTTCGACTCGACTTGTGCGTTCAGAATTATATTCAACATCATAAAAAAACAATTGTTTGTTATACAATTTTAAGGACCATTCAATAAAGCTAAATTTGGTATTTTTTAATAAATTCTCAAACCATTTATCATTTATTTAATGATAATTAATATCGAACGAACCATTATTAAGAGCGTTTTACGTTTTGTTAACTGTCAAAAGCTACTTAAAGGCGCTCCACTCCAAGGTCAAATTACTTTCCCTACTAGTGGATAAAATGCGATTTTACCCGCTTGTACTAAAGGATAAAAGACGGCTTTCCGAGGCAGTGAGGGGAAAAAAAAATTAATTGACTGGAATTGTAACGTTGAATGCTTGGAAAACTATTCCGATGGCTTACGTAAATTTGCATAATTTAACAATTACATTTAATTTCGAAGCTTATTTAAATACACAAAGAACATAAATTAACCAGTTATCCACGGTGCAGTTGGCAATGGGAGTGGCTCATTTCCGTCTCATCGGTCCACGGTAGACTCCCGCGCCGGTGCCGCTCTGATTGTGCGCCCATTACCGTACCATACCGTTGATAACGACTAATCATTATTAGATGGAAAATAAGGCATGACAAAATGTAAAAAAAACACTAGGTGACTTAAAATTATTCCTTAGTATCCTTAGTAACAGATTTGGGCATTCTTCCGCTTCGCAGTGTAGTCGTACTAGTTTTGGAAGACACTGAATGACGTTGCAACTAAACCTACCTCGAGCTACAAGGCTACAACAGCAACTAACCTAGGTACCTCTGGCTCAAGTTTGTGAGTTGATTGGCACGAGATGATCGAGATGAAATAGTAGCCCTTCTATAAGTGCGGTTAGATTTGTGCTATGCATCGTTGACAATAAGCATTCAGGTTTTCAAAATTAACGTCAAGGGTTGATAGTTATCGACATCCCGGCGGATGATCCTGCTCGTTTGATCAATCAGTTGCCAGGACAATCAGAGTGATATCTTAGTATCCTTAGGATCTACATAATGGAGGTGATGCTTCGTTGGTCAATTTAGCGACTTTTTTTTTATTTTCAATACGATTGTTTACTGTCTCTTATTATGAAGTTTGTATTGAATTACCTACTCAACACGGACATTATAATTTTCAATGATCAAAGTGTCTCATTTTAGTAGTTTTTGTAAAGTTAAACTCGTCTTAATTCCTTAAGTGAGGCATCGGTTTTTACGAGTATTTTCCGAAGCTTGATTAAATTAAAATGTTGAATTATTTTCTTTTGACATCAGTCATCCATAAATGCCAACTTGCAACAGGTCATGTGCTGAAAATCAGCGCTGTGTCAGTGAGTGACTGCCACGGGAGCTCGGACCAGCAAACGCTGAGCGCGTCCCCTTTGCCTCACAAATTTTAAGAAGAAAAAATCCAATTCCAGTGGCTACAACAGGAGTTAAAGTCTTCCATATCACCGTTACACCCCATACCTCCTACTTATAAGTTTAACTTGCTGTAAAATATTTTCTATCACGTCGTTAAATTTCACACGTCATATCACTTACCATGCTCTCGCTCAAACTGTAACTCCAGGCAATAAATTTACACAACATACTTAAGTACCTGTATGTGACAACTGTCTATGTTTGGACAAGGTCCGTCATACAGCCTGAATAAGGGAACTCACTGTTACGTAGACCCTGTTCCTGAAGTGAAAGTGAGCAACGAAAAGGCGTTTCGGCAATTAACTTGATTAGCATCGAACAATACTGTTGAGATGAAAATGACGATGTTCTGTACAATGCGCAGCCAATTCGTGTCGGCGTTTTGTAGCAGCACTAATGTTTATTTAAGAACTTGTGTGGCCATCAGCATAGTTAATTTTGAACGTTTTTTTGTCATGAATCTGTGTGTAATCTAAGAGACTACGTGACGCTTTAGTGAGACGCTATTATTTTACAGGTTTAGGATGAGTGCGATGGTTTGAAGCTAAACGCCCCAGACTAAGTTGCTTTAATATTCATGATTTACTCTTAAATTGGAACTACAAAGTGCAAACGAAAGTGTTAATATTAGGTACTTCTACTCCGGGAGCACTAAATTTAATTTTGCATTCTGTTTATCTGCATGACCATTTTGCGAGAGCCGGCGGCGGTAGGAAACGCAGTTGCCTTCATACAATTAGAAAGCAGACACGTCTAAATACAGTATCTATTTTCTATGTACTAAACCTATTTCCGAACGAAAGTGCCTCGTACGGAGAAACGAAAACATTGGCTGATTCCAATAATTGTAGTAAGGCTGCGCTCACGTGGAAATAGTTGAAATTACGATTTGTTAACACATTCTGCGTTAAAGTTAAAGTAAGGAAAAGGAAAGAAATAAAAAGAATCTGCCTCTTGAACAAATGACAAAGAAAGAGGGATACCTAAATTAGGAAGAAGTGGACGCATTTAATCTGCGCCGATGAGAACGGAGGATTCCTCAACTGTTTTGTTAGGTTAGGTCAAAATGAGAACAAATGGCGTTATTTGGTATAACAAGACCAGTGGTGGTATTTTTGAAGAGTCAAAAGAAAACAGCACAGGTTCCCCTAATTCTGTTGCATTTACTTAAGAATCACCAGGTGAATAATATATGTATGCTTGACTTGTCTGGCCTTTGAAATCAGCCGGTAGAGCACTCTGTGTTCACGCATCAAATTATAATTTAGAAGCGTGGTTTAATTTAAATAACATAACATATGTAACGTAATTCTAGGGTTAAGAACCTTTTACCGAAACGAAAACTACCTACTCTAGTTGTACTAATTAAAAGTTAAAGTGCTTATAAAATTGTTGAGATATAGTAGATAACTCTATCTTTACACGAAACATGAAGAAATTGGTACAATTTGTACTTAAATATGTGAATACTAGTGAAACAAACTTTGCAAAATTAAATCAGTTGCATTGAAATTACTATATTAACCGCTACCAATTATTTATTCAGATTCGTTCGTTACGTTCTCTGGTCTAATGAAAATGCGTTTCATGTTAAATGTAGATTTAGAGATCATTCAATGATGCATTACTATATAATTGCAAAATCCATTAGTATTATGAAAAAAATATGGAATAAAAAGAAATTGCATAAGCACATCACACTGCGACAGTAAATTATGCCTGAACACAAGTTCTTACTCAATTTTTTAAATAATTTTATTGATTTGCATAATAGGTTTAGAGCAGATAGACTGGAGCGGCCTTTGGCTTATCTTTGCAATAAATAATAAAAATTCTGCTACTTTTCGATGGGAACGATGTAGACACGCACACACGTCAACGCTCATATCAAAACTTATTACCTACGTAACGTAGGTACCTGCCTACAAACTCTACTCTAGTCAGTCCTCTACAGACTATTAGTAGGTAAGGAGTTCCAGAGACGCTATTTAAATTCAATTTGAAACGAGCAAGCAGTTTAACAGCAATGCTTTAAAAACAAAAGAGTTAGTTAGGTTAGTTAAACCTTTCCTTCTTTCTTTTATGATTTAACGACGCTATTATTAATTCTATTCACCGTGTCGCCCGCTGTCATTGACATCCCTAAACAGTACCTAACGAGTATTGAACCAATTCACCATCCTAACCACAATAAAAGTGAAACCTTTGCCATAGTCCATACCGTTTTGCTTTCTATGCAAAGAACGAAATCTAACAGCTATTGTTTCTGGTACAAAAAGAAGCAGCTATTTTTGTTTAATACTTCACTAAAAAACAGATTTCGCAGGAAATACCTTTTATATCTGACCTGGTTAAGTCTTTGTTTTGGCAAACGTGAGATCGGTGAAATGGAGGCTTTCATTAATGTCGTATTCATTAAGTTAAATAGTACTCATGAAAAGTTTACCGAACATTTTACCGACGGACGGCTTTTGTACCTTTTTTCGTCTTAATAGAATAAATTTTCCTTGCATGTGTAAACAAGGCTTAAGAATGAAACGAAGTAGATAAGTGATTCGTGTTAAGTAAAACATTTCAAACAGTTTCTTCACGCATATGAAAACTATTCGCAAGTTCACAAATGTCTATGATATACTCGTAGGTAAAATACTTCTACCTAATTCTCCCTTTTTCTGTTGTCGTAAGACATACCTTAAGAACCTTTTACATCTTCGTTCATTAATCTATTTCTTCTTTTTTCTGTTCTCTTAGACACACCTGAGAACCCTTTACATCTTCGTAGGGTCGTTTCCCTAACATAAATCCACTTTTCCATACTAATTGTACATAAAAGTGGATATTTATGTTAGGACACCGACTGTACCACATCAAAGTGCACCTAATTTTTAGACGATTACCCATATCAAGTTCACGAGACCTTGGACAGGTTTTGAGCCTCACGTTATTACCCAAGGTATGATCATTGAGGCGGATCCGAAGCATTAAAATGATGAGCCACTTATCGACCGGTGATCTAGTTAAAGCTTGCTCTGCAAGTTGCATCCGGAATACTTGTACTATTATTTATTCTGTGCCGGAGCGCACTGCTGACCATTCAACGGTGCTTATCTTAGTCTTAGTATGTTAGATCGGGTATATATATTTAATCGATGGGATCGCATGTTAAGTTAATCGCTGTAGATAGCCATTTTTTAGGTATTTTATGTAAAAATATTACGAGGGAAACATTTAAAATAGCAACTGTTGTTCAGTCTTAGTTGAATTGAGAGAAGTTAATTAGATTTTGAATTGTTTATTTTCACTTTTGAACGTGCGATGTGTTGAATGTTTGAAAATAAGAGCTCTACTTCTCGTGTTACTTAAAGTAGTGTGTAACTTTAGATGTTTTGAAATCACTTCTCGGTGGCATTTAAGAGGACATTATAGACGATTTTTTTTCGGTAATTTCGATCGCCATTTACTTTTCTAGCCGTCTCATTTTCTAATTAGCGACACTTTAGGTGTAGTTCCACGGGCGCATGCGCCGCGCGGCCACTTACCATTAGACACGGCGCCTGCACATTTTCCTTTGTAAAAGTAGAAGATTACAGGGAAATAAAACACTGACATCTACTTCCTTTTTAAAAAAAAAACCGTAACTTAATTTGATGATTAACTACATTTTATTAATTAGGTACTCACTGTCGCTCTCAGAGAGATGTTAAATCAACATTTACAAATGACACTTACCAAACATTTTTACACTGCTAACAGTCCGTATAGACATCTTAATCACTTAAAGCTGCGGGCGCACTGTCATCACTGTCACGGCACTGTCAAATTCACAACGCGTCTCGATGCGCGGTGCAAGCGTCTGCGCACTGCGGTTGACTGTCGACTGCTGCGCCGGCGTCGCGCCCCGGGAGAAAAGTGGGCGAAATAGTGGAAGTGCTATTAGCGAGCAATAGAGCGAAATGTGACGTCAGGAGTGTGCTTCGATGTGTTGTTAAACGTAATGAATGTTGGTTTGTCTATCCGATTACCTACCAATAGAGAATAGCTGAATATAAGTGAGTATTGGGATTTAGCGAGGTAGCCCCATCAGATAGGTATGATTTTCTTAGCCTAGAGTTCAAAATTACACATAAAGTCACTTGCTTGTACATATCAGAATCAAGTATCTCTATTCCTTATCCCTCTTAAAGGCTGCCAACGGACTAGTGACTCTCTTGGGATTGCTGGTTCTCTGTGGGTAGCGGTGATCGCTTACCATCAGGTGACCAGCTTGCTCGTTTTCCTCCCTCTTTCAATAAAATATAAAAATATAAATAAATTTAGTTATTAGGTAGGTATAATAACAAGCAACGACGATATTAAATGAAGCAGATAACGCCCCTAATGCGCTCTTTTGTTTTCTTTAATTCCTCTAGAAATGTACAAACATTAAACAAACTTGTAGCCGAACTTGACCGGAGTCGTCGGCATAGCTAGAGAGTTAGTCCATTTAGGTATACTTTATTTGAAACATGCCCACCTGTCAAATATAATAATTAGTAATTGAATTGCCTAAATAATGGCCGGAGTATAATGCCATAAACTGTGCCCTAAGCACGACTTGTCGAATCCTGCGTTACGTTACGGTTATCGTATCGAGATCGAGAAATCTCATACTAAATTTTAATTCCAAATACGCTCACGGTCGGGCGCTGTTCCAAACGTCATACAAACTCGTTATAGTTTACTATTCGATTTTACGTGACGCAGGATTCGACAAGTCGTGCTTAGGGCACTGGTATCACGAGTACGTCAGGGTGATGGCGATATGAACTCGGCGACAAAGCAAGACTACCAACTCGTGTTTTAACACCCAAGTCTTTGTGACTCTCTGTATAATTGCAACAACTCTATTACCTACCTACTCTTAGATCTAAATTTTTAGGTAGCTTGGGCAATATCTTTCTACATAAATAAATAGAATAGGTAGGTGTCGCGCTGCTGGGTAAGGGCCTCCCTTCAAGACCTCGATTCCTTCCGATCTAGAGTAACCTCTTTCTAAGCATACGTATAGAAAAATATTTTGAAGAAAACAAACCTCAAAATTGTTCCCACTATGCCCTTCTCGAGATCAACACTAATACAATTTCGGCTTCAACAAGACCACACGAGTGGAACAAATCGAAATTGCTTTATGTCATAACGTCCACTGATCCACTTGTTTGTGGTCAAACGGTGAGCACGTATTGCATAGCCCACCATTACACGTAGCGGGAAACATTTAGGAAGGCGTTTCTTTCACAATAATATCTCTTTACTTAGCCGTTTAGAAATCATAACCTTTGACTTGGGTAGTTTGTACAGTTTTTTTCTAAGGTACTCAAATTCGGAACAAGTGACCACCAAAAAGTAATCACAAACTCTACCTAGACCATAGTCAAAATTATGTGCCTTGGCCGTTTCATTACTACAAGAACTATTATAGTGAAATAAACGGATCACTCACGTATGTCAGTCGAGTATAGCTCGACATGTTTTGGACTAATTCATAGTCCTTCCTCTGGGAGCACACGCCACGCCGGTGGCGAGACGTAAACTGCGCGCCGCGGCTCTGCTCGCGCGGCTGCTCGGCGCAGCTGACGGCGGCTCACAACTACCCTCGTTTTCATCGTCATTTTTATTATTGTCAAAAGTAGGGTAGCACACTACACTAATCACATCACTTTGTAAAGGCACGTTCACACTAGCTGTTGACGCAGTATTCAACACAGATTTCCAACTAGGGGGCACCGACCATCCACTATCACGGTTGAAATTGGGATGACGACTAACGAATTGAGTCTCACGGTAGTTTCATGTTAAAAGAACTATTATATCAGAAAAGTGAATAAATGTTTCACCTTATGGCCATGTGACGGTAGCGAAACGGCCAAGCCACATATTTTGACAAAGGTGTAGGTAGTGTTTATAAAGTTACGGCTTGTAGAGTTAGGGCGTGTAGAATAGGCTGACTAGTTCACTGCAGGCTCACTGGAATCGGAAGCTTCAGACGCATCGATAAATTATTTTGCGCAATTTTCTTCACTAGAACGTCTCGTAAATTTAAAGTTAAATTTATCTACTTTCGACAAACTAATGAGGTATGGGTATGCAGGTTATAATCCACGACCCGGTAGGTCAAACTAAGTTCTTAAATTTTTGTCTACCCAATTCTGAATATACTTAGGTCTCCTGAATTTTCTTCCACAATGTGCAGTTGCCATAACATATTTCAAAAGAGGGAAATCCTTAACAATACGCATGTTTGCTGCCCATTTATTGTTGTTAACAAACCATTTGCCACATTTTACGCGGTTTACCTCTCATTGCACGTGTCAATAGTCCGTGAAATGTTTCCGGAAAATCCGGAAGAGGTTATATTTAGAAACTGGTTAAGTTATAAGTTCATCATTAATAATTCTAATCTGATCTGAATCAGACCCTTTGACGACAAGTTATGCGATGTTTATTACAATTCGGTCAAATTATAGTATGAATTATTTAGTTGCTGTTGTGTCATTTAAAGTCATTTTTAAGTTAGTTGTTTTGAGATTAATTGCTCTCCTTAAAGAAGTAATTGTTTATGTGAAAAGTTGTAACACAAGAAGGGGGATTGCTGATTCATTAATTTCAACATACTTGGAAATAATTAGGTACAAACGGTTTGTCTTGACACAATAGTTTTAAAATGGAGGAAAAAATTAATAACGCTTTGAATAAAGGTTTAAAAATCTAAACTATGCTGGTTCTTGAATACGCGTTCAATTATTATCAGAAGAAAATGTTTATTTATATTTCCCTTGATTTGCAAATAAACCACAAAGGTAAGACTTGAATTAAGGTACTCTGAAGCAAATGCAAAAATAGACTTCAATTTATCATTTAACTCTATGTCGACTGAAATAATGTGATCACTTTTTCCTGAAATATTTATTTCTCCCATTCGTCATTATCGTCTGATTATAAAACCGCGTCAGCTTTGCTTGCCTTTAAAGTGCGATCTCGCATATAAATGACCAGAGTTTCCATCGATACAGTCTGATAAATATATAATATCTATTGTCATGGCTTTCCATACTCATTTTTATTCACAGCAAGGTGCCCCTGCGCATACTGCTATGGGTTGGGAGTACTTAGCTATAATTTCACTCGTCCTTTGGAAAGTACGAGGCATGGAAAGTGGTTCCGGGATATTTTGGGCAATCGATAGAAGTAGAAAGTTATTCTTATTTTTGATAGCATAACTTTTGTGATTCGAGACCACGAAAAAAATATGAACTAACAGCAGTTAGATGAAGTAACATTGAAACACAAACACAGCTAAATATATAATGATTACCTGCTTGAAGTCTTACATCTAAATCACGTAAAAGTAGAAAGTATAATTTCATTACATTACGTTAAGTTACTCAATCAACGCTGGAAAATCATTGTTACTTGTATCCGGTTTTGTTGAATCAAAGTTTTTTCTAGTTTTTTTATTACTATTTTTAAAACACTATAATATAGATTAATCGAAGTTTTAAAACAAATAATAAATTATGACACTTTGATTGAGAACAACCGAAAAACATTTCGCAGTTTAATCAAATTCTGAAAACGATTTTAGATAGATGATTAAAAGTTACAGTATAAAACTATTTGCAGTATAAAATCTTATTTCCAAGGAATTGTTGTGTAAAACAAGTTTTGATAATCATTGTAAAATTTTACAACTCCCTTCAATTTTGAATATCAGAATCCTCCAGAAGCTCTTTAACGATAACTAAAATCTTTTGTTTAATTTCAGCCAATCCATCTTCTATCACCAGATTCTTCTTCAACATTAACAAAGTCTTACAAACTATGCTTTGCTTGGACATTCTACTTCTCTTCGCTTCTCTCGCTTTCTTTATTGTTATTCTTAAGAGAGTTATCCATGTGGTCGTGAATGTTAGGAATTCATCTGTTATGTTTTGAGTTATTTGGAAACATATCAATGTTTGAGTCCATGGTTGAGATGTGAGTGTGGCCACAAGTTTAGGATCATTTTTGAAAATGATAGCGTGTTTGAATATAGCGCTTAAGGTTTTCCAACCAGCTGAAGATTGGTTCTTTGACTCCTGTAAGTGTTACAATTATAAAATTTACAAGTTCTTTTTGTTTTGACTAAATTTGCATGGGAGTACATAAAATTAAAATTAGGTATTATAATTTCGGTTTTAAGCACTTCCTAGTCTGTTTCCGCATGGAATACTTATTAGAGCACGGTATTCAAAAATAGTTTTAAGTGAAGTTTGATGCACGTAAGCAACTAAGTTAAATGTTGCCTAAATATGCAACTAATTAGGCCCTCGATCTATCGTATTTTGAATTGCTATGCTAAATGCATATGCAATTTGAATATTTTTAAGTATAATAAGTTTGTGACGCTGTAACCAGCCAGTGACAAATTGATTTAAACTTAAGACAGATATTAAGCAGGATTCAATTACTCACCCTACAACACAGCATTTGAATCCGCAGCATCAATGCTCTAAGCGCATTACATTGCTGCGTCTCTGAAGGCGATAACTCCAGGTTGTAAGTCAGAACGAGCGGTGTATTAGGCCCCGAATTGAGAACCATGTAGACTAATTGCAAGAGAGACGCCCCGCGTTCGGACGTACTGTCCTCTCGCAGGGATTTGGTTATCAGATGGGTTTGGATTTGGAGAATGCATTTCGTCTAAAATAGTATTGCAATGATAAATCAAGGCGGGTCGGGTTTTTCATGCCCGGATTTTAATCTGTATTTAAATAAAAAGAAAAGTCCGGACTGACTGACTAATCGAATCCCAAGAAAGAAAAATACATGTCGTATTTGCTAGAATACGGTTTTTTTTGTTGTTTAGTGTATTCAACCTGCATGCAGATGTGCAGATGCTTGAAATAATGTTATTGCTATTTTTATAGATCCTGGGGCTTAGGCTGGGCAGTCAGGAATTTTCTTTTGTGTATAGATATAGGTACTAGCCGACCTAGCGATTTAGTGCCGCCATAATATGCTGTTCCATAGAAAAAAAAAATTCATAAGTAACTTCTTCTTTCAATGAAAATAATCGATTTATTGATTATTTTTGTTTTTATTTTTATGAAACATTCATAGAATGAAATTCAACATACAATGACAATGCAAAGAAAAATTCGTTAAGCAGCTGGACTTGAACCAGCAACCTCGGTAATCCGTACCACGCTCCACCAATTAAGCTATACTTAACGTTGGTGTACCTAACGAATTTTTCAATGCCTTGTGTCATATTTTATTTGGAAGATCTCTCCTCAGCGCCATCTATGAGTAGCTTAATCAAGCGGCTCACCCACTACGGAACTTCTACAGTTACGCATTAGTGGCAAGAGATGGAGCTATTTTCTGAATCAATGAAAATAATCGATTTATTGATTATTTTTGTTTTTATTTTTATGAAACATTCATAGAATGAAATTCAACATACAATGACAATGCAAAGAAAAATTCGTTAAGCAGCTGGACTTGAACCAGCAACCTCGGTAATCCGTACCACGCTCCACCAATTAAGCTATACTTAACGTTGGTGTACCTAACGAATTTTTCAATGCCTTGTGTCATATTTTATTTGGAAGATCTCTCCTCAGCGCCATCTATGAGTAGCTTAATCAAGCGGCTCACCCACTACGGAACTTCTACAGTTACGCATTAGTGGCAAGAGATGGAGCTATTTTCTGAATCAATGAAAATAATCGATTTATTGATTATTTTTGTTTTTATTTTTATGAAACATTCATAGAATGAAATTCAACATACAATGACAATGCAAAGAAAAATTCGTTAAGCAGCTGGACTTGAACCAGCAACCTCGGTAATCCGTACCACGCTCCACCAATTAAGCTATACTTAACGTTGGTGTACCTAACGAATTTTTCAATGCCTTGTGTGTCATTGTGTTGTTGTTTCATTGATTCAGAAAATAGCTCCATCTCTTGCCACTAATGCGTAACTGTAGAAGTTCCGTAGTGGGTGAGCCGCTTGATTAAGCTACTCATAGATGGCGCTGAGGAGAGATCTTCCAAATAAAATATGACACAAGGCATTGAAAAATTCGTTAGGTACACCAACGTTAAGTATAGCTTAATTGGTGGAGCGTGGTACGGATTATCGAGGTTGCTGGTTCAAGTCCAGCTGCTTAAAGAATTTTTCTTTGCATTGTCATTGTATGTTGAATTTCATTCTATGAATGTTTCATAAAAATAAAAACAAAAATAATCAATAAATCGATTATTTTCATTGATTCAGAAAATAGCTCCATCTCTTGCCACTAATGCGTAACTGTAGAAGTTCCGTAGTGGGTGAGCCGCTTGATTAAGCTACTCATAGATGGCGCTGAGGAGAGATCTTCCAAATAAAATATGACACAAGGCATTGAAAAATTCGTTAGGTACACCAACGTTAAGTATAGCTTAATTGGTGGAGCGTGGTACGGATTACCGAGGTTGCTGGTTCAAGTCCAGCTGCTTAACGAATTTTTCTTTGCATTGTCATTGTATGTTGAACTTCTTTTTTCGTAAGTTTTCCCCTGTTTTTACACGACTGCCCAAAGAAAAAAAGAATGTATTGTTTTTAATACTTATATAGTTTATATATATAGTTATTCTTGCTAGTCCAGCCGTTCTTGACTTAAATGGTGTAACTAACACGACTTTCCTGTATTTTCTGGGTACATATATTTTAAATATAACCAGTAGTTATTAATAGTAAAATTAGAAAAGAAAAACCGTCTTACTTGATAATTGTTCTTAGTGTAATAGTGCACTATGTAGGATAACAGTTGCAGCGCTATGCACGCCACTCGGTCGTCCAGACTGTTCGTCGCAGAAAGTATGCTCGGGAGGAAACCAGGGCGGTTCATGTATGTTAGCAACACTGGAATATTTGCTCTATGAATAACCTAACCAACTTAGAAAGGTTGAAAAACCCCCGTCATTGTCATTTTAAAGTTGAATATTTCAAAAACGGTTAGGTACCTATAACCGAATTTAATGAAACTTAGCTAAGAACCATCTCGCTTAAAGTAGCTTTCGATTAAAAAACCGCATCGAAATCTGTTTATCCGTTTGGGAGCTATGATGCCACAGACAGATACACATGTCAAACTTATAACACCCCTCTTTTTCGTCGGTAGTTAAAAACAGCGCAAATTGAGAACAAAAGCACATCTTTTGAGGATGTATCTGTAATAATTAGATAAGAATGGTGTCGGAATCTTTGCTACGTAATTTAGCAAGTCTTTACTTTTTAACCTCCGATTCAAAAAGAGGGGTGTTATAAAATAAGTTTGACATGTGTATCTGTATGTCTGTGTATCTGTCTGTGGCATCATAGCTGCCAAAAGGATGGACCGATTTCGATGCGGTTTTTTAATCGAAAGCTAGTTTAACCGAGATGGTTCTAAGTTTCAAAAAAATCGGTTGACCCGTTTTTGAAATATTGAACTTTGAAATGACGATGTCGGGGGTTTCCCAACTTTTCTAAGTGGTTAGGTTATGTTTTGTGGTTGAAACGAAGTTATTACTCACCTCGATTATCATTCCGATTGTTAGCCAGCCCCAACAGATACAGACTCAACTTGAGGCACGCATATTCGAAGTCGTACCGAGCATCCGATTCACACTCATTATTCCTGGCAAACAGAGCCGTTGTGAGCACTGCTAGTTTGAGGCAGAGATTCTGTTCTAACTCTACTGGTACCAGCACGAAAGATAGCTCCAGTAGGTAGCATATGTTGTTCTCTGAAATACGTTACGTGAACAGAAATGGAAGGCTTACTTTTCTCTGGGGAACAAATTCGTTACCTAATGAAACGGAAGCTTGGGTACCTATAGGGATGTTATTTGGTGCTCATAATGTTTACCTACGGCTTTTTTCATGTGCTGCTGCTACCTATAGAGTGAAACGAAAGTGTGTAGACATTGTGTTGTGGTAGACATGTGACTTTGTAAGTACTCGCAATAAGAGGTAGATTTATATAGGTACCCTAAAGTCTAATTAACTCAACAAAATCCGTAAAAATGTTAAAGGAAATGTTCAGAGAATAGGACACTTACCACTTGCATTATTGTAGTCTATCAACGCTTTACTCAAAACTCCTGGTAGCATGGGCCAGATTATAAGCCCGAAATCTTCCCTCGAACTGTCGTCGGCTTCTTCTAAGCAAGCGTAGAGGGATTTCACGCAGTTCTGAAGAACTGTGGCGTCCTTGCTCTTTGTGAGGATGGAGAGGAGAAGCTCCCAAACTATGGGCTCGGAGGTTAGTTCCGATGGGATCGAGTCTTCGACTTTAAACCATTCGGACAACTGAAAGTAATGAATGATTCGAGATGAGGTAAAGCTTCTTTTTCTGTAGCTTTTTTAAATCTCAAAAATATCTAAAGATTTAAACTAAGTATGCTGAGCCCTGTCTCACCACATGTACTGTGACTTCGTTAGGGATCCTTTGGGAGGTGAAGGCCCACAGCAAGAGAGCTGGATTATGCGTGTAATAGTGAGAAGGTTCCGGATACAACATCGAGACTAAGCGGTCTGTAGCTTTTTCCAGGTACACTCTCTCATCTAGAGAGGAGAGGGATCCACTGGATATTGTGGACATCTGAGAATATAATGGCCTTACATTTCCCTTTTCTTTTTAAATTTATTTCTACATAATTAGCTACCTACTATTAAGAGAACTTATAACACATAGATAATGGTTGACTACAAGACAGAGCGTTCGTAAATTACTTGCTGGTGAGAAATCATATATCCTATTTTCATATTCTTTGAGATAGTTACCGCTACATCTTTTTGCCAAGCACGTAACTACGTAAGTATTTTATTATTAACTGTAAATTTTACATTCAACTAAATATATTAGCACTTAAAACAAGATTAATGCTCGAGGACTATCAAATTTGTTTTTTCTTATTTACTAACAGCGAAAACCAGCCAAAGGGATTTGACGATATACGAAGGTGGGTTGAAAGATTTCGGCAGCCGGAGGATGTGTTCCACTAAATATGGAAGCAACGGCGCCGTCGCTTTTTCAGGACTGAAATAAATATTTTTTTCAGGACTAAAAAGAAACTATTCGTTCATGCCATAATTTGTAAGATGTAAAGAATTAATTTCAATGTATACTTCTCTGAAGATTGGCAGTAAAAGTAAATGTAAACGAGGAGGCTGTAAGGCTGGCTCTCTTGCAGTTGGTTTCCGATGGTGTGAGGCCTCTCTATTCCAAATTGTAGCTGCACTAGACCCATCTGTAATTTGTGTAAAAGCCGATCACCGTCTTTACATGAAATCGTAATTCAATATTATAAAAAGTACTTAATGGAAGTAAAAGAGAACGTTTTGGACTTTCAGGTTAACAAATACAACAATGTTATACAATGTCACGGAAAGGTATTCCGCGCGTAAGTATTTAGTAAATACTTAAAGCGTCGATGTCACAATGGTAAGGTAAGGTGGTAATGGTAGATGTGACCCTTGATTGCGTGCCGAATACATATAGTGCCTTGTGGGCCTGTATTTAGGATGCGTGTTGCATTTCTCTAGCCATATTGCGGAACGCTTAAGCACAAGAGCAATAGAATCGGATTACGCTTTACGCCATAGGTAGGTTTTCCATATTCCTGAATAGTATGGTACGCGAGAGAGTCACGTACCTGGTCTACCCATACCACTACAATATTCGTGCATTAATAAATTAAGGAAGTTCGGCTGTGATTAATTTATTATCTGCTTTAGATCTTACATGTATGTCTCTAGCGCAAATGTTATCAGACGAGTCGACATCTAAATATTTCTCAGCTAAACCCTTCAGCATTTCTCCCAGAACCAACGTGCTGACTTTTCGTATTGTTACGTCGCTTCTGTAATCCAAATCATTTTATTTTCATCTCTTACCGTATTATTCAACTTGGTGACATAACTCCATGTGATTATGCGTAATAATGTAAGTAATGCGACGAGATAATCAAATAATACCTCGCAATTTGCACTTGAGGAAGCATGGTCAAGTATCCCTTAGAGAATAGGACGTCACAAAAATCTGGCAGCTGATCTGATGCTGCGTTACCGTGGAAGAAATCCAGAAGAAACTTCAGGAAAACTCCATATTCTTCCGTGGATATTTGGTTTTGATTGTCCTAACAGAGAATGGGAATGGAAAATGATGTCGGACTTAATCCGCTTATTTAGACACATGGTTAAAGTTATCCATCAGCTATGAGGGCGCGTGATGCCAGGAGTAATTAAATAGTCTAATTGAGATGGTTCTGTCAAGGAATTAAGTATTACTGAAGTACTCGTAGCTGTACAGTCAGCAAAAGTAGCTAAAGCAACCGCCGCGTTCACAATGACCTAAGCACGGCTCTATTGTTATAGACATAAGAGCTTGTGCAGATCTTTATGACCGCTTCGGTTGCTTAGAAGTATTTGCTGCTGACTGCACATTATTAACGCTATTTACCTTAGTAAAGACGACGAGTTCTAACATAACGCGGTGTATGGAACTGTCAAGAGCGCAAGCGCATTGCTTCAGCGAATCCACTTCTTGATCGTCTGTGAGTATCGATTGGACGAAGTCGGTGGTTTGCCTGCCATTGCTCAGCAACTTTGAAAGCCTGAGAAATTTTATGGACATTTTGTGTCCACGGTAAATTGATTTAATTATCTATATGGAAAAATACAGTCTGCACGGACACGTAGTGCATAAAACGTTTCACCACTTTCACAGCATAACAAGTAAAATAAAACTTTCATTACTTAACTAAGTACATGTTTTTGTATGCATAAAGCACATCCTGGAAGTCACAAAAAGCAGGAAAGCTGCCATAACGCTAGAACGATTTCTCAGACTATTTTTAATTTAAATAACAAAACAATTACTCACCTCAAAACGTCGATTCCAAGCTGACATGTCACCGCAAAGAACATCCCACAGATCTCTTTATCCTCAACCAGCATTGAATGATTCAGGGCTCCAACCAGCATCCCGAACCAGACACTCAAAACCTCTACCAAACTAGCCGCTGTATGGCTGGTAACAGCCAGGCTTTCTGGTTGGTAGGAGACCAATGCGTGTAGGACTAAAGAGCTGGTAAGAATAGTGCGAGGATTCGTGTTGATGCGTGGTGCGAGGGAGGTCAGACAGGCAATTAGCTGGTCCACGCTGAAGGCACTTTGGTGGGAGAGGGGCGCGGTGGCATTGTTTTCTGCTATGCTGTTGATTATTTTATTGATATCGTGTAAGTAGTTATTGAAGAGTAATGGTGCTGGTATTGATGGTTCTTCAAGATGTATGCTGTCTAATCGAAAATTGATACAGGTGTGCATATTTTTAAAATGGCCTGGCACTCCGCTTCTATGCAGTTTTTATCCGCAGAAAAGTCCGTGGGAAGACATAAAATTGTGTGTGCGATGTTAGCTTTTAGATCACGAAAATATTGTTTTAAGAAATGGAGGATTATTATACAGCATTTAAGAACGGCGTTATATTCTCTGATCATACGATATATGGTTACCTGTTGCCTTACCCGTTAAGCAGATCGCAGAGGAAGTGCAGGCTGGCGTCGACGGCGGCGCCGGCGCCGGCCGCGTGGTGCGCGAGAGCACGCAGCGCCGCCGCCGCGCACTGCGCCGCGTGAGCCTCCGCGAAGAAGCGCGCGCACCACAGAAGCCGCGCGCATCGCGTTATGGACCTATACGGTATAAGTAGGTAGATAGAGGAGTGTCTCTGCAACAGTACCACTCAAGTAGGCTGAGCACGAGTTTTCACCAAGAATCGAGTAGTCTTCGTTATCGTTATCGAGTATTGCTATCGAGAAAATAACAACAAAAAAATACTGAAATTTTAGTGCCAAATACCCGAGACGCCGTTTTCAACGTCATAAGTACAAATTTTCTCGATGGCGATACGATTACGTTACTACTATGTTGAAATGAAAACTCGTGCTCGGCCTACTGTGCAGATTACCTATGCCTATGGTGCGACTGCGCCTAGTAAGCACCTATACATTGGCCGGCGATAGGAAATTTGATTTTCGCGACTCGCGTTCGCGAATTGGCGAGTTCCCAAGAATAAACATTTTCATGTTTACTTTAATATTGTTGTTTTTTTTATGTTTATGTTACCTAATTAACTAAATATAATTTGCAGTTAAGGAATTACCTAGTCATAAATTATTTTATTTCACTCATAAAATGCGTACCTAAATAAGTTGAAATCCAAGTTCGAAGTAGCTTCACAAAGAAATACAGTTATATCATTATCCAGTAAGTAATCCACTAAACGATGCCTCTCAGTCGAGCCTTGGTTGTAACGGTTTATTACTTCAATCAAATATCCACAAGCCTTTTCTTGGGCAGATGTATCTCTAGATGTTAGTAAACGTTTTATATCCGAAAGAGCATTTTGTCTGTTACTCGGATTATAGGTTTTATTAAAATTTGAATTTACTAAACTATGCATCATTTCTGACATAGGCACACTTTCGTAAGTAACGGAAACAGGAAAAGTTTAAACTTTTTAAAAGTTCCCGCCAACGTAAAAAAAAAACAATACAGCTGTCATAGGTTTAACTTCACAATGCCGAAAAAAAATTGTATCGGTGAACATCGTGTGAACGTGTGAACATTGTTTATTATTGTTTATTGTTGAAAAAAAAATATTTACATGGTATTACAGTCTTAAACTAATGCACCATGAAAACGAAATTACTAACTACACTTAAATTTACAAAGTAAAGTTACTCAAGAACGGAAGGACATGTTATTGTTAATGTATTTCCAGTAACATTTTTTTTGCTGTCCAACTAGATTACAATTAATATCTTGCCAGTTCTATTTTATCGCGCCACCGCGTAGCTTACGCCACACCATACTTCATATACTCTTGCGCCACACGTTCATCCATATTTTTAGTAAGCAACACAGCAACTGTCATTCTCATCTGGTTTACCCTGCAAGTGTTTGCAGCAATTATATTTTTTATTACAATTCATTCATTTATCCTTTTTGGGTATTCCTGGTAGTATTAAAGTGTGCTGAGGTCTTATTAATTTAAGTTCACTATGGTGAGTACTTAGTAAAATGAAAGTTTTACCTTGAAATGGCCACCGCAACATGGTTTGGACTATGCCTTACTGTATAGGTTTTATTCATTTTGTAGTCGGTGATCGAGTTCCTGAAGGACCTGCCGTCCTACGACGAACATAACTTCACTTTATACAACACAGATCATGGCATCAGATACTGTTCGAAAAGACCTTCGATATATCTCCCTACTAAGGACATACCTTCTGAGCAGAGTTGAGTATACGTTCTTATTTT
The DNA here is from genome assembly GCA_963691665.1 of Clepsis dumicolana. NCBI lineage: Eukaryota > Metazoa > Arthropoda > Insecta > Lepidoptera > Tortricidae > Clepsis > Clepsis dumicolana. The sequence continues at coordinate 3,498,932 of OY829522.1, read as the reverse complement.
TGACTGAGCAATTTACTTTTGAAGAAAATAAGAAAACTAGGTTGGTTGCGGCATAATATGTTTATTTTACAATATCATGATATAATAGGTTACACTTTTTAAAAATAAACTTGTATTTCATGTTCAAGGGCATTTATGAATGAAACCTTTTTTTCACTTTGCGTTCTCTTTATTTGTGCTAATATGCTGTGGTTTTTATGTTTCCCAAATAACAGTTTTTTTATTCTTTTAATTAATTGATTTACTTTTGTTTCCAGTCATTGTAACAGAAAAAACCAATATCCTGTTAAGATACTTGCACCAACAGTGGGAAAAAAAGGTATCTATGATAATAAGTTTATTCCTTACGTAATATTAATTAACTATTGGAATGTCTATCCCTTAACCTTATTGTGGTATTGATAGTAGAATAATACTTAATTGAAAATACCAAATTTGGTACCTGCTGAAATATTTCCAACCATGGCATTTGAGACTTTCAAATTACAAATGGGAACTTCTGTGTGAGGTTTTCTATCATGCCCTTAATATCGACATTGAAGAACTAATATCCCATATTTCACTATGTTGGACATTATAAGATAGGAAATATTGGTTATTCATCATTGGTTTGACACATTTGCAATCTCATAATCATAACCAAGACAGCTAAGTATATCTATTAGTCTTGTGAATGACCTTACATGCAGAGTCCTCACTGGCAACTCATACTGTGTTATTGTTCTGTAATGGTATTAATTTGCTATTCCAGAATAACAATTCTCCAAAAAAGCGAGACCAAAGCCACCTTGAGCAGAATGGAGATGACCCCCGACCACGCAAGAGGCCTTGCTTGAACTCTCCGCTAAATTGAAATCAGAAACATTAATTAGTTTGTGTCTCAGTAATGAACATTAAGAAGTGAACAGCATTTTGTATCATCATTTATATTCCCCAGTGTATGGTAAAATTTTAAATCAATTGTTCAATTTATGGTTTTGTGTGTGAGGCACTACTTATCACAAAGTGCCATTTTCTTTTAAATGATCCTGTGTAAATTAAATACCGTTTTTGTAAAAAAAAAACATTTGCTATGCTGAAGACAGTTATAATATTAGATCAACTCTCATTCCATAAATTTATGATTAAGTTGTCAATATTATTATATTTTGAACAAGTGATTTCTTTTATGTTGTAAGTTCATTCTAAAAATGCACCTGATAATGTAAGTATAAATAAAAAAGTTGAAGCATATCTTTTGTAAACCGAGTTTATATGCATCTGCATAGTAACTGAAGTACTTCACAATATGAGTAGGAATGTTTGCTTATAGAAAATGCTGAATTAATACAGTAACAAGTTAGGTAACAATTTGTTTTTCGAATGCCTTGTTTTGATCTCATTGTTTTTTTTTCAATCAAATCTACATCACGGGAAAATGTGTTTCAACAATGTCACAGCTCACATTAATGTATAGTTACACTTACTTATGTCAATCTTTTATTGTTTATCAAAAATGTGTCCAAGTATATTTTAAATATCTTTTTTTGATAACATTAAATACATATACCCATCTAAGACTTATCTCCAGGATCAATAACAAGTTCAGAAAGCAGTACTTCTGCTGTTCGGCCTTTACTACTTTTTAGAATGTAGTTCAATTTATTCGTGAGTTAATTAAGTTTATACATAAATTAACAATTTTTTTTAGGAAATAACCAAACCTCCAATATTATTTGAGGAATCCCACTAATTCTCGATCAATAGAACTTTAAAAGTTTTTTTTTCCGAATATTGGAAATTTATCATGTGTAATTAAAATAATGCTTGAAGTATACTTTGCTCGCAGGCACAATTAATCGCCCACCCTATTTTTACTATTTATTGTAAAAGTATTCTTTATTCAAATAACAGTTTTTAACTTTTTACATTAATCAAGGAAAAAATGGTGGGCGATTAGTTTTGCCTGTAAGTGTAGTTTATTGGGTGAACTGCATTATACTTAGTTGACACTTAACTGTTGTCATCTGCACTTGTGCCGTCAACGTCAAAAGTAGCCGAGCACTTTTTTGTACCTTCCTTGTTACTCTACTCTCTGCACTACACACCGTTTAGGTTCATTTCGTCCACATTTCCATTTTGTCCAATTCTTAACTTGTCAACAATCCCATTTCGTCCACATTCAATTCCCAAATTGGACACTTCCTATCTTGTCAACATTCCCAAATAGTCCACAACAATCCCATTTCGTACACATTCAATTCCCGAATTGTCCACTTCCTATATTGTCAATATCCCCAAATCGTCCACTTTCCTAATTCTACCACACTTCAAATTTTAATTTAAAATGCTTATAATATTTGATAATACAATAAAATTGATATAATATCGATTTACACATCATTTCATAAATGACGGAGTTCGGAGTAGAAAAGTTTGCAACCAATTGAGGACCTCCTCCTTTTTTGAAGTCAGAAAAAAATGCATACTTACCTAAGTTAAAGAAAGCAGACGAATTGGGAATATGGATGACATGGGAATGCGGACTAGTTGGGAAAGTTGACGAGGCAGGAATGTGGACGAGTTGGATAAGCGGATAAGATGGGACACTAGACGAAATGGGATTTTTAACGAGCTAGGAAGTTGGCAAAATGGAATGGGATGCGGACAATAGTGAACCTAAACGCTACAACTACAGTCCGTGAGCGACTGAGCGTTTAGAATCGAATTCGGGTGAATTGATATTGAAATCTCTTTCTTTGACATACCTATCTAAGAAGCGCCATCAAACGACAGCCGATGTATTTAAAAAATCCAAATGCCATTCTAAATGCTCACAAACTGTAGGTACCTATATTTTGTTACCATAAAAAATCGTCAATTTCGCTGCATTTGACGTTGACTATACTATAAAGGCAGCTAGGGTGAATGGCGAATGTCATTAAAAGTGGATGCCAATACTTTATTAAGTGTCAATTATTGGGTAGGTACCTAGTTAACTAAGTCTGGTAATAATATTTTAAAGGAGCAAGTAAAGTGCCACAACTCCAAGAACTGAGTTAGTAGCGACCACCTTAGATTAGATAGAGATCTAATTAAAACTTAAAACCATGTTGGTCTTATGATTTGTCTAAATAGAAAATTTTCTTTCCAAGAACCAGTTCCAGTTGTTGGTTAAAAACAGTGCATGCCACTGATAATTTCAGTCTTGAAAACAGTTTCGTAACTAGTAACCAGTTATCTGTCTGCAATCTTACCTATTTCTTTGTTTTTCATTTGGTTACAGTATATTTTAACTGTAGCTGCCATGGAGTAATTTTTTGCAACTTGTTTTTACAATTTTCAATGAACTGTATAGGGTCGGCTTTTATCTTTACTTGGTTTTCAATGTTTTCATATTTTTACCAGGGTGATGATGATTACATGAATAATGATTTACTTGGTGTTTTATTTCTCTTGAAAGATGTCTTCCACCTATAGGAAGGAAATGAAACTACATAATGACTGAAAAATAACTTTATTCTAATAATTATACTTATCTCACAATTTTCAGATTAATGTTCTCATTAACAAGCTGCAAACAAATGAATGTTTTTAACTCTTGTGTGAACAACTTTTCATGTAGACAATGGTGATGTCTGGGACTCCATGTCCCACATGATTCCCGACTTTGTAAACTTTACCAGCAGCTGCAGCTGCCACCAGAGTAGCTTTACTTCCCATTTGAGTGGGTACCTAATGGAATTGTTCTCTTAATTTTAATAGTGATATCTTACTTAAAATTATAAACACCAAATCCTAACTAGATCAAGTCTAAAAGCTTTCTTTAAATGATTTTCAGAAAAATCTGACTGGCTGTCTGTAATCTTACAATACAGCAAAAAACTGGAAACTGAACTTAAAACAATAAAATGCAGAGACCTAGTAGTACAATAGTTTCAAAAAACAACTCATTTTCTTTAAGTATTCTGGGTCTTAGAAGTCATTATTTAAAATACAAAAACTTAATATTGAAATGCTTCAAATGTTTTTGTCAGATTTTAATCCTTAGCAGGTACTTCAATGACTCGTGGTTTGTCAATGATGCGGGCAGTGCGGTTACCCTTCTCAACAATTCCAATGATCCAGGCCTGGTAGCCCTCCTGCTTCTCAATATCTTTACAGTAAGCAGCTGCTTGCTCACGGGGCAGGCAGATTAACAGCCCACCAGATGTCTCCGGAGCATGTCCCTGCAGCAGCTGGAACATGTTACCACATGCTTTTGCAACAGCTGCCATCTTTGCAATCACTGGCAAATTGTGAATGACAAATGATACTTCATTCTTTTGATGAGAAGCCAAGTTCTGTGCATGGCCCAGGAGCCCAAAGCCAGTGACATCAGTGGAGCCATGGGCATTATACTTGTGCATCAATCTTGCAGCAATACGGTTCAGTCGACTCATGGAGTCCATTGCTCGATGGTAAGCTTTACGAACATCCTCCTCTGATACAACCAGCTTTATTCTATTCCAACGCTCCGGTTGGTCCAGCCATTGATGGGCATTAACTGCCACTTGAGTGCCTAGAGGCTTCGTCAGCACCAACACGTCGCCCATGACGGCGTTGTCGGGAACTATGTATTCATTAGGTTGGCAAATAGTGGTGGCTACCCCTCCAATAGTACACCACGGATTGATGACGGTTTGACCTCCAGTCACGGAAGTCCCAGCTTCCAGGGCAGAGTCCTTGAATCCTCGCATAATAAGAGGAATTACCACGTCGCGTTCCTTTTCAGTCATTTTAGTCGAGACGCCGAGTAGCATTAGCATATTGTCACATTCCGTCACGCCCATCGCGTATAGATCGCTGAGCACATTGGCACACGCGATTTTTCCCATCATGTAGGGGTCATCGACGAGAGGGTAGAAAAAGTCAGTAGTTTGCACCAAACAAAGCCCCCCGTGCCTCAGCGGCGTCACCGAGCAATCCAAGCCGATGCCGATGCGCGGGATGGCAACATGCATGAACTGATCCTGTTCCTGCTGCGAATAGTCTTGTTGCAGCGATTCCACGAGCTTCCCCAAAACATCTTGAGGTACTTTACAGCTTCTTCCTTTTAGATCCGCAAAGCGAGTCAGTCGAAAACTCGCTTCTAAGTCGTGCGCCACCGGGTCGAATGGCCGACGCAAAGCCAAAGCATTGGGGTTACCGGCCATTTCTAACTGTGCCGCAGCTAAGGAATCTTGCGCTACACTAGATTGATACGACATATTACACTAAAACAGTCCAATAACAATGTTTGCGTGGAGGTATCGCTGCTACAATAGTTCGGAAACCCGATCCAACACGCCGTCCACTGACGCTTGCAAAATGGCGTCTCCTTTACAAGAAGGAAATGGGGGCGAAAATGACTTTTGTACAAAGGCCTGCTATTGGCTTATATAGCACGTAAACAATAAAAGCTCGGTTTTGATTGGTCGATAAATTTGTTGTCTATGTTTTGGACAGTGAAAACCTACTGAGCAATGCCAAGCAAGTGTAGCCTAGCCTCCCGGTTTGAAACATTTGAAGAAACGGAATCTAAATTTAGTGTTGAAATTTTTCGTTATAACTATTTTTTTATTACGGCCTTTCTTATTTACTGTTAATAAATAAAACATGGCACATAATGTTTTTTTTTCACGATGAAAATCATTTAATAGAAATATATTTCTATGTTGGCTAACTGTTAATATTTATTATTCTCTAGTATGGCAATGTTCCTTAGTGATAGTCCTCCAATTGCTAAATTGATGTAAAGAAATACGGCGTTATGATAGGCTCGTCTTGTCGACACAGCTTAGTACGCTCCCATGATTCGTTAATATTATTGACAAATAAAGTTTACTGAAAGTTTTGAATAAATGCTGGCGGTTTGACTCGTCGGCAATATTTTTTATTTAGTACATAAAATATTGAATTTTTTAACACTAATCTTGAAAATAATGAGTACACATGAATCACTATGGATTTAAATAAATTTAGGAAGATAGAAAATGAAGCTGGATACCCTTGCTATATTGAGTAAGTTGTAACCTGCCTTGCATGTTTTTAATTGAAAGTCGTTCATTATCCTTTGAAATTGGTATCAGAAATCCATAAAAGAAATTGAATGGTATAATTTTACCTAGTGTTGTTCTTATGATATCATATTTGTATTATTTGTACACCTACTGTTAACTGGGGCAAGAATGCGGAACTGACATTCTTTCTTTGTCATAGCGAAATCACTGGAAGGCTACAAAATGATCATCCCCAGTTCATCTCAATCATGGAGTCGCTCGAGGAGTACAATGGCATCAAGTACAGTGCATATCGCATCGCATTTAAAGTGTTTGAATTACAGAAAAAACTTAAAGGTTAGTTACTCAATTTTTTTTTCACAGCACTTATTTCATACTTATTTGTTATTTTACTTTATTATGTATTGTCTCTGTTACTAGTACCAGCACTTCGTATCAGCTCAGGAGTGTTTTCGCGCCACCAGCTAAGCCTCTCTGAGTGCAGTCTATCATTGGACACAGCGGAACTTGAAGCAGTGCTGGCTGATATTTACTTTGCGGCTGAAAAGGAGGGCCTGTTCACAGGAGACGTTGACTTGGCAGTAGACTTGTTGATCAATCTGCTGCTCAATGTGTTTGACAAGTAAGTAGAAAAGAGGGGTATTCAATGTTTACAGAAAATTTAAATTAGGCCTCTGGCCAGTCACTACACTATTACTAATCTAGACCCCAGTCTAGACTTTAATATGATTCATATAGTTGTAACATTGTGACATTTGCTGAAAAAGGGTTCCATGGTGGTACTCCAATCAGTTTCTTTGACTATACTTACATAATGATAATGAAAATAAGTACCTATTCCATTGCCAAAGAAGAAGAAGTATTAGTATGGCTTGTTTTGATTATGGCTTAAAAACCAGTTCATCATTAATTTTGACCATTGTTTGTCAGACCACTTTCATTTTACTTTTTTTTAGTTTTTATGGGTGCACAGTTCACACTTAATTTAAATACCTATTTTCTTTCAGGGACAGAAAGGAACCTATCCGAGTGCTAGCAACAAAAACCCTACTCATAGTGCTCAGTGAGGAGTCAGTGGCTGATAAGTGGGCAGCTCTGGCTAATTGCTGCGCTGACCACAATGGCTGCGTATCTCCAAGACGACTGGCCGCCCTGCTAGCTCACTTAACAGCACTGCCACAGTTCCTGGGGGACCAGTTTGACCAGATACAGAATGATGTTGACAGCTGCTTTGCTAAGGTAATGGTATGAATCAGTTACTAATAGCCACAATAGCGACATGTATCGGGCTACCATAACCCATAAATAAAAATGTTCAATAGACTGTAAAATAAGCCCCTGTAACATAACATGCATCTCGAATCAATGATGAATGGAAACTAGGATTTACAGACATCAAAGAGTAAAGTGGTTTGTCAACATGCATTTTCAGTCAGCAAGTAGCAGGCTGACATTCTAGGATACAAAAAGAGGGCTTTTATAAGCTTGATGTATTTATAGGTATGTGTATTAGTGGGTTTCTGTGGCATTTAAAAAATATACTTAAACTAATTTGGTTGGATGGTTTAGCTAAGTTCCATCAAAATCGGTTCAGCCATTTTAAATAAAAAAGTCGGGGATTCTTCAACTTTTCTAAGATGTAGTTATTTTATTATGTACATTGTACAGTCAGCTGTGAAGAAAAGACACCTCCCAGGTACGGCCTTAAGCACACCAGTGCCATGTTTTATAAAGCTACAAGTTACAATTTACAAGTGGAAGTCTCATTCTATCACTTTTTATTAGAAAAGGACTTCCGCTTGTAAATTGTAGCTTTACAAAACACGGCCCAGTGGGTACCCTTCTCCACAGCTGATGGTACTTACGGTACTTACGTCTCAAGCATTTTGCGAGCAATTAATTGACACTGTAATTTGTTTGTCACTAGAGCGCGGGCATGCTGGGTGTGGACGCCCGCGGGGTGGCAGAGTGGGGGGTGTCATGCGTGAGCGCGCGTTGGCTGTCGGCCGCGCAGCGCGTGCGCGTCAGCCGCAACAGCGCCACCGCCTCCGCCGCTTGCGCCGCCTGCGCGCAGCCGCTCATACAGGTAGCATTATAGCTAGCCAGCACACAGGCTATAAACACATATCTTCTTAGTGATAGTCAAGTATAGCGCGATATGTTTGTGGATTAGTTTGAAACATATTAGGCTATAGGTACTCGACTGACATATGTGAGAGATCCGTTTATTTCACTATGATTGAGTCTCATGGTGGTTACATATCTTCTTTCACCCACCGGTAGGCTTACAGCCTTATCATACTAGCGATTTGCGAGCGAGTGCTTCATACTATCGCTCGCTGCGAACACGTTGCGTGATCGCCGCAATACAAAACTCGCTAGCCAGTGGGATAAGGATGTAACGCTTTTCCAATCTTCTTCCACTGGGCCCAATTTGCAGTGGATCGCCCCCGTACTGGGCCAGCTGTCGAGCTGATGGTATCCGGTCACCTAGTTGGGGGCTTGGGAGCCTGCCGAATCCTCGATTTGAGCGTTGACGCCGCTCTAGAACACGCTTGCTCTGTATCCCATCATATCGGCGGCACATGCTTGCTAAGCTAGGCGTCAACTAGTATCATCAAACCTGAACATCTTCAAACCTGAGCATAACTAATAGAGAAAAAAAACATGGTACAGCTTCAACACAGTCTGCGTGTAACCTAGTAAGTTAAGGCTGACCATAGCATACAATATACTCACCATCGCCAGCCTTTTTTACGTCCCACTGTTGGGCACAGGCCTCCTCTCAGAATGAGAGGGCTTGGGCTGTAGTTCCCACGCGGGCCCAGAGCGAATTGGAAACTTCACACATATCACTGAATCGCTTCGCAGGAGTGTGCAGGTTTCTCAAGATGTTTTCCTTCACAAAAAAGCTCATGATAAATTACAAATTTAATTCTACACATAAATTCCGAAAAACGCAGATGTGCGAGTGGGGTTTTGAACCCACAACCCTCTGCTCAGGCCATAGGTCCAAACCACTAGGCTATCAAAGCTTTTTTTGGGAATCTTAAACTATCAAACGTAATTCTGCACACGCACATAAATTTTGTTTGGTTTGAACAACAGTACAATATACTACTTCAAAACAAGTGTGTCATAATTTGATGTGATTTGATTCCAAAGGTTTCTCATGTAATGTTTTAATTTCTTACAGGTTCTAAAATTCAAGTGCTCGAAATGTAGCGATACATACTTCTGTGAGAAGTGCTACTTGTATGACAAAGACCTCACTGCCATTGGTGGACATAAAAACACTCATTTAGTTCATGAAATTGTTGACGGCGAGGTGAGTTACATTATTTCTTAATTAGCTAAGAGAATGATAATTACAATGGCAAGAACTCATATAGTGTTGAAAAAAACTACCTTGTACCCAGAAAACACTTTTTAATCGAGACTGGCTGTGAAACACGGCAATTTAATTTTGACAAAGAAAATTTATTATTTTCATATGGCAAGAAAATATTGCTTTTAAATCTATGCAGAAATACTCGCTAGACTCACAATGAGCAAAAGAACGATCTTTTTTTCTATGACATGTACAATCAACATCAAAAGTATCTTATTGTCTTATCACTTTTTTACGTACTGACAAATGGAGTTTCCTTTCATTTTCCAAACTGATTAATTTCCCATAATGCTTTTTTATTTCAATGCCATCTCATAGAAACCCTGGTTAGGTTAGGTTTGTTTTATAAGAATCCTGAAATATTTACCGTTTCTTAAAAAAATCATTTTGGCAAATGAATCAGTTTGACAATAGTTTTTTGGCAAACATTAGTAAACCGACAAACGGTTTTTTGCGACAAGGTACAACACAGCCTTGCTAACAGCTTTCCGATTTCTGGCCACCATTCTTCAAAAATCCAATTGTGATATATAAATTCCCAGGCAAAACCTCAAGAATGTCTAAGCTTCATCAAAACCATGAGGAGATTCTTTTTCTGCACGAAAACTAAAAAGAAGAAGTCGTCTAAACAGAAGAACTCTTCAAAAAGAACTGTCAAGGAAACAGAAGTTCCGAGTAAAAAAAGAGAGGGCAGGCCGAAGATGGTAACTTCAACTGTTGGCAAGGCTTCGGGGCATGCAGCCAGCAATCCTGAGTCCATGCTCCAAGATATTATAACGCAACTGGAAACTCAGAATAAGTAAGCTTTAACTGGCGATTCAAAAAGAGGGGTGTTTTATGTTTGACCTGCATATGGGTGTATCTGCCTGTGGCATCATAGCTCGCGAATGCAGGGACTGATTTTAATCCATTTTTTTATTTTGTTTAAGCTGTTGTTGTGAACTATATTGTTCTGAGCTATAATTTTTGAAGATCTGTTCTATTCAGGCATTTAACCTTTCCAACGCCAAAGACGCTTAAAAGCGTCGTGAGCCGATTTGCCTACGACGCCACCAACGCTTATAGGCGTCCAGCTGCACAGTGCAAATAGGTTGCTACGAACGTATGCTTAAGGTTTAAGTCCGCGTTGACGTTATGCCAACCTGGCGTATGGGTGAGACCTTTAGTATGCGTCGTAGGCGTTGAAAGGGTTAAAGAACATCAGCTCATTTCTTAGTTGACAAAGGGGTCTCATTAACCTAGCACAGGTTTGGTTGATTTGAAATTTGGTGCATTTGGTGGTATATCCATGACATGGTAACCTTGACCCCCTGCTGCTGCATTAAGTAGTCTGCGGGATACCCAACTCCCCCAATTATGATTTTTTTTAATGGAGGTTTCACTTTTTTGAAAAAAGTTTTATTTATATTTTACATTTTTTTTATTTTTTATTTATCGTTTTTCAGAGCTCTGGAGGAACTCTCAGCGCAGTTGCAGAACACGAAAGACTCTGAGGAAGGATTGAGGGTGAAAGTGGACTCCCACTGGAGTCAGATATCCAAACAAATAAACAGGCTCAAGATACTTAAGGTAAGTGAAGTTCATTAGTCATTTGATAGAAAAAAAATACAGGGTGGTTTGTGAAACTGCGTGTGTCATTGACGCATGTTTTGTGCTTTCTATATTTTATGTGACCTATTCCATCTTACATTATTATTTATTTAATATAACCCTTGTTTTTTACACAATATTTTTACGACAGGAAAATCTCTCGTCGAATCCTGATGCCAACCTTGCAACAAGCGAGCCAGAGCGGCCAGAAGCCTTCGACCTCTTCAGTCCCATCCTGGTGGTAGACCAAACCGACAAGCGAACCAAAATGTCCCAGAACGCCAACACACAGCCCCGAGTGCTCAGTCTGGACTCTGGGAACTTCTCCGTGATGTCCAAACAGGAGTTGCCCAACTTGGTGACGGTGTCTGGAGATGCGCTCAAGCCGGTTGTGATACGCACTTCGGACACCATATCCGCTGTGTCTATGAGGGACATAAGCAGCTGGTATAACGGTAAGATCTGCTTATTTGTTATATTGTAAAGATTTTTATGGTCTTTGCTAAGGTTTGGTTAGCAATATAAAATGATGACTTAGATACAAGTAGGTAATAGATTAAATTAGTTTGCTCCTCCACCAAGTAGTACAGTATAGTCATGCAAAATAGCCTCGTCTGCGCTGAGTATTTATATGCATATTTATATGTATGCAATTAGTTAAACTAATTTAATCCATTACTTGTAACATGGACCTCCACAAAGTTATGCCTGAATCTGAATAGATGACCTAGATTATGACTTATGAGGTTGTGACGCTTTGTTAGTTTCAAGGACTTAAAGTTAACGCATTCACTGCCGGCAACGCATATATGCGTTTTGGTGACTTTCGCTCAGTGCCGCTGTCACACATTTTCAGGCACTTGAACGCACTTGTGCGTTTGCGGCACCTGAAGAAGTATTGTGCCTGACAGCCGCGGCAGCGAACGCGATAAAAGATATATCCATAAAAAATATCTTTTGAATCCAAATAGTGTTGCCATTCCTCATGATGTTTTTCTTTACCGAAACGCTCATGATAAATTACATGCCACACATAAATTCCGAAAAACTCACACCTGCACACTCCTGCGAAGCAATTCAATAATGTGTGTGAAGTTCCCAATCCGCACTGGGCCCGCGTGGGAACTATAGCCCATCTCATTCTGAGAGGAGGCCTGCACCCAGCAGAGGGACGTAAAAAAGGCTGGTGACGCTGATGATGAATGTTGCCATTTTCTAAGAACAGAAAAGTTAACCCCATCACTATTATTTGTGTTAGGTATGACATGAGTTAATAATCAGCCACAAATAAATTTCCAGAATCAGAACACCCCGACAGGCTAAAACCGACCTTACCAAACCAAACCGACGGCACATCCTACTCAATATCAGCTACGGAGCAGAAGTTAGCAGCGGATATCCGTTCTGTGGAGAACAGCAATGACAAGATGAAGGAACTCAATGCTGACCTGGACACCGTACTGGATCGATTGCAGCAGATACTTACCAATAACTTCGCAATGGACGGTAAATCCCCATAACCCCTGACGAAAAAGAGGGGTTTTATAAGTTTGACCTGTGTATCTGTATGTGGCATCATAGCTCCCAAATGGTTCCTATAGTAAAAAGTTATCACTTAAGTTTGTCAAACGTTCACGACACGATTATTTGATAGTCCATTTTTTGGTGTCGTATTCAAAGGTGTAATCTCCTTAACGCTCATCTTGTTTACAAATTATAAGGTATACATGTTACAATTGGTTGTTAATCTTCCTAGAGAAATCCTCTTCAACTCCGATGTCTGTTACAGAGTCATCTTTCGACAACAACCAGCTACGCGAGACTGCGAACGAGATGGAAGGCTTGCTTGGGACGCTCATCAGAGGCGTCGAACAGCGCGCTACTCTCAATGCAACCAAGGGATTAGTCTAGCAAGTTGTCTAGCTGAAGGCTGCCAGCATATGGGCTATACTATAATCCATTTAATTGTAATACTGCCACCATACGCCCACCATAACAGCGCAAATGCATTACATGTAATGCACGGGCGTATGAGCTGTATGTATCAAGACATTTACATAGGTCGCCTTACGTCCCTGAAGTGTATTACACGAAATGCACGGACGTGAATACGGAAGTTTTAACATTTGTAATTATTTTTTTAGAAAAACAAGGACTGTTTAAAATTGTGCAAGCTAGACGAGGAAAACACGTTATTCAAATGTTAAATAAACGGAGTATAGGTTTAAGTTAGCACGAACTCGTGCACTTTGAATCCAGTGATAATAGTGGAACGATCTCTGGTATGACAGCTGTGCATAACAGTTGCCTCTATACAACGCGTCTTATACAAAAAAAAAATCTCACAGACTTGACTGTTAACCACCATTTTAAAGTGCGATTCGTCACCGCGTTTGAGCTCTGCGCAGCATCATCATACGGGGTGTTGGCTATTACCGTCCGTTTCTTAAGTTACTCTTATCATGTTGGGGTATTTCTGCAGCGTGCCAAATCGCAAATGCAGGCCACTTGGTTTAGTGGTCCGAAACAAACCTACCGAACGAAGCTATCAATAAACATTATACTCAAAAGTGTCATATTTTCTAGAGGTACGGAACGTGTTTCTAATGTAGCTCTTTTACGTGAATTCGTATGTCCAATAGCATTTTTTCAATTTAGTAATAAGGGATAATAGGAAAATCTTAAGCAAAAAGCAAGTTTTCAATTTTAAACTTCATTGGCAGCTTTATTTTTTTCTGTGTTTTATCTACCTATCCACTGTAAACCTATTGTGGCGAGTAGGATAATAAAATTAGAATCTCAATTTGATCTGTTTTACATTTATTGACTAAGTATATCGTTTGTGATCTTTTTATGGCTGAAGAGTCTGTTTTTGATGTGTTAAGTTATGTATTTAAGTGTATTGTGCCGTCCTCTAGCACTCGTGCTCAATATAATTGATTTGTATAAGATTTTTAGGAAATAAAATGTGGATCTAGAAAAGTAACATGCCATATATTTTATAAACATTTACATTATTGCCGTCTCTATTAAATAGGTAAATAAAATATAATGTAACATTATGTATCTCATATCGTACTGGTTGTAAATGTAAACTAAACTTAAGTTTATGATGATAAATACATTGCTTCATTTCATTTTGTGCATTTTATGTTTAAAGTATTTTAGGGTAATAAAATAGAGCAATATATTTTGATTTCTGATGAGTTAAGTGTAAATGGTGATTGTTCGTGGTCGGGCTGATACCATTATTATATTGTGCAGGTTTTTTACAACATTACGGCCGTACACAAAAAATACAGAATTAATTTAACCTTAACTGCTGTAAATTTTCAAAGTTAAACATTATTCAGAGTACGGCGCTTAGCTTATTACGTTTTGTCCATAATCATTTCAGTGATTGGCAGAGTTGTATTTGGCAGTAGGTATCTCTTTTCATTTCGGCGTCTGTAATACTGCGAATAAATTCTCAGAAATAACAGTATCAGTCGAGTCTAATAAAAAAGAAAATTTAAAACTGGTGTTAAAAGTTACGGAGGTGATTAATAAAATAATGGATAACATTAAATCTGACGTTTAAAATTACTTAATTTTATTCAAAGTATTGTTTTTCTTAATTTATAACATAAAGCAATTAAATTGCTTCAGCACAACCTCTATTTACCTAAGTGATGTATAAATTCATATAAAAAATTCATTTGACATGAAATGTTGGCATAATTATTATGTTTCAATACGGACGGTTAATTAATTATAATTATAATTATCTATATTTGGGTATAACTTTTTATAAAAGATTATAAAAATTACAAAATAATTCTTGGATTTTTCTTTCATAAATACTCTCGCCCTTCACATTTTTTTGCATTGATTGTGTACTGAAAAACTATACAGTTAAAATAAAACTTGCATTCTTAAAAATAAAACAAAACTTATAAGAAGTAACAAACAATCTCATATCTTGTCTTTTATACCAGTTTTAAGACTTGCACATGCCATAAAGGCACAACGCATATGCTTTCGAATTACTGCAACTATAGTCAAGGCATTTTGTAAAAATACTAGAAACGCATACAAACGTTTTGAACCAAAGCATCTTTCAACACTGACGCTTCATAAACTAGATATTTTTCATTTACCATCTTTAAAAAACACCGCGGTGGATGCGGAAAGCATATGACCGGTGTAAGTGGAGAGCCTTGGGGGATCCAGCAGTGGACGTTTCTCGGCAGACACGATGATGATGAAAAACAATTATTGAAAGTGGCAGTACCACTACCAATACACTTTCGTTCTGCGTCAAAGAGATTCATACATTCTCCAGCACCATACACGTGTCTGGCAAGTGACAACACTAATTCCTCTTGCTGCTATTGATCAGGTATTTGCAGCAGTGTGTGAGGAGATGCTTCTCTTTCTCGACGGAGCCATTTTGATGGATGGCCGTTGGCCCGCCTCGCTCGCGCGTGTAAATGTCTAGCCCGTATTGTCCTGGGAACAAGATAAAGTTTGGTAAGTTGAGCGAGGGTCTATTCGAAAGGCAGGTTTTGGCTGAAACCGAGTAGCTTAATATAAGCTGAAGACAAGGGTTCAAAGATAAGAGAAGTTTCTTACAAAAGTACGTGGTATCAAAACCTAAAGGGTACTTCCAGTTGTCCTAGGAACTTGAAATTTGGTATGAAGGTAGCTTTTATAGTACAACCACTGAGATAAATCTGAAAATCTTAAATTCTTATGTGTGTATATCACATACCAATATAAAATTACACCATTGACCCCACACTGCGTACATTTTGCTTAGGAGCAGGGCTCTGCTAACACTGGACACCCGGAAAAAGCGGGAAAAATCTTTGCACGGAATCTTCAGTGCGCGAGTTCGACTCTCAATTGGTCGATTTTTTTTTCCTTTATTTCGTTATGTATAAATCGCAACGTAAAATAAGGTTCACTCGGAAAGGTCGCAAACTAAATTAGGCAGCACAAGTGTGTAGAATTTTTATTCGCACCAGACGTGACCAGACCCAGATTTCAAGCGGCTATTAGTGAGAACAGTCTGGACCGTGTTTTATAAAGCTACACGTTACAATTTACAAGAGGAAGCCTCATTCTATCACCTGTTAGAAAGAGACTTCCGCTTGTAAATTACAACTTGTAGCTTTATAAAACACGACGCTGGATGTACGCGCATTTTCCCTTACCCTCCTCGGGGAACGTGATGTAGAACGACACGATGTCCTCGGCAACGTTCTGCTGCACGAACTTGGACAGGCGTTTCTCGTCGACGCCGTTCTTGTGCAGCGTCGCCATGAAGTCTGCGAGCGGCCGCGACATGCGGAACTGGAGCTCCAGCTCGCGGCCCGCGAACACGAGCGCCTCCTGCCAGGGAAATTGGAGAAATTGTAACGCTTTTTATCTACACACATATCGTCTATGATTAAAAAACAGTCAAATTGATATACCTTCGGCTTCTGAACCCATCTTAGAGTACTTATAATATGTGTGTAGACACAGTAATGTATTCTACTCCACATAATTAAGCCTTAAAACACTCGTGTGATCCTATTACGAAACTCAGCTTCGCCTCGTTTCATAAAAACACTCGTGTTTTAAGGACTCATTATGTAGCAGTTGCATAAACTACTATTTTAAGTTTTTATTTAACTTGCACTGTGCCCTTAGTGTAATCAAAAAGCACAAAAAACGTCTCGATCGTGTTTGTATCAAATATTATAGTATGAGAATTGTTAAACGCGAACGCGATCGAGACGTATTTCTTGGCCTGGTCGGCGATTACACTAGGCGCTGTGTAAGCTAATACAGCATAAGCTAATACAGAATAAACAGTCATAATCGCACGCCGCGGAGTGAGTCCATTTTTTATTGATTTCGCTATACCCTACCCGTTTATAGGTAGGTACTTGAAATTTAATCATATGCTTTTTTTTGTAAGTCCAACGGCATTTCTGTATGTAAAAACGTCGCGAGAAGAGATTACTTAATTAGTATTGTCATTCGTACAACACGTCACAATACGCTGCGTGCTCGGAGATGAATATTCCAAACTACTCTATTTAAGAGTACTTTTAGATGCCTCACATTTAGGCGCGCTCGCGGGTTCTGGTTTGTTCTGTATTCTGAGACTGTAAGGAACTTAAAAATTTGCAAACCATTTTTCGACCACTTGTTGTATTCGATTGAGCTGAAACGTTGCAGCTATCTGCTAGCAGACTACCCGTACCCGACCGTCTTACCTCCACGCTGGAATACAACAGCACTGCTGATTACCTGATGCGTAATAGGAACCAGTCCGAAGAGCCTGGTGGCTTTGGTGGGTCCCCACTCCCCGCTGGCGCAGTCCGGCAGAGGCACCATCACAGTCTGAAGCTCTGCACAGCAGATCTGCAAGTAAATGGTGAAACAACGTTTATTCGCAGGGGAAAGATGGAATACTTTTTGACGTGATATCCTCAGATCATTATCATATCATATCATCGAGTGAGGTCTCTCCTCACCAATAAGAGACAAGCTACTGGCCTATGATTGGTGGAAATTGACGGATAGCTCTCATTGGACTTATTTGCCTACTATGCGGCCGTAACTGTCACTCCCGTATCGGCCTTACAAGCCACGTGCGTGCGCGCTTTTAAGGACGCTGCTTAATCCATCTTCCATAGATGAAACAGGCCATTGATGATGATGATCCTCAGTTTATTTTATACGACGAGGAAAGCAAACGGCGAACAAGTGGGCCGCCCGATGGTAAGTGATCATCACTACCCTTAGACACTCACCGCTCCGGAGGGTTTGCAGATGCGTTGCCAATTACACCGGCTGTCTTACTCTCCACACCGGAACACAACAGTGCAAGCACTGCTGCTTAGCCACAGGATTAGCGAGTAAGATGGTGTTAGCGATCCGGACGGACCTCCCACAAGGTCCTACCACCGCAGAAGTTGGGGAGAGCAAAGGGCACTGACCTTGAACTTGCAAACGCTCTTGAACTTCATGGGTTCGCCGGTGAGGTACTCGCGCGGGGTGACTGCGTTCGCGAAGATGTCCAGCAGAAACGCGCCCGAACACGGCGCGTGCACGCGGAACGACACAATGTTGCCGACCACTGACTGAAGTGAAACGAGGTACAATTTAAGTGCATGTAGGTTACAGGCTGTTTACAAAAGAGTGTACCATCCGAAACCCAGTGACAGTGCCCATGAAACTAAACAACTTTTCCCAAGGAATGTGGGTCGAAATATGAAAAAAAATATTGGTCTCTTGTCCATAAGAATAAATAATAACATAATAGAACGGAATCTCTTTTGACCGAGTCCAAAACGCCGCCATTTATATACCTACTTCCTTCTCCTTTCACGTCGTTACACCTCTCTGTCGTCCGGGCGTGTTGCTAGGGTTGCTTGCTGTTAAATATTAGGTACTTACGTCTAAAGATAATATCGCTAAGACATAAGTTTTTCTTTACTTTGAAATCATTATTTTATTCCAGTTTTACAAAATACGAGATTTATAAATCATTACGTAGCTACGTAATTATAGACACTTATATGAAGTTTTTATAAGTGCCATACGAAATGAAGCCATTTAAGGTGATTTAACTAAGTATTACTTACTTACAATAAAATATATACAGGCTCACGTAAAACTATTACAACCAAATTATAAACAACCAAACGCGCGTGCGGCGAAGCTGGCCGTGACAGCCTGATTGAGTAGTTCGTTTAACGAATACTCTAATATCGTGACCTTGAGCCCGTCCGGAGCGGGAATTTCCATTCTACTGTGTTATTATTTAATCTTATGTCTTGTCTAATGTAATTAACAGCGAATAATTTAAAACTGTTGTATACTTTTCTTATTACCTGCATCACAAATCTCTTGAGGCTAACGCCGTCGAAGCCATCGCCCTCGGTGTCATAAAACTTGAGGTTGTAGTGGAAGATGAGCGAGCTCTGCATGTGTGCCGGCATGGCTATGCGCATAGTCGCCGCACCTGAAATGCCGTACGTTGTTCTTTATAAGTAATCTTTGATGTTTTGAACATACATTAACTGATAGCATTGATGCCTTCGAGATGTGGTGCTGGAGGCGTATGCTGCGTATCCCATGGACTGCTAGGCGAACTAACCAATCAGTACTGTCGGAACTAAAAGTAAAGACACGACTGTCCACCATCTGTGAGCAACGCTTTTTGAACTACTTTGGCCATGTAATGAGGCGGGGAGACGAGAGTTTGGAACGGCTGATCGTGGTAGGTAATACTGAAGGCAAGAGAACACGTGGCCGATCACCTGCACGATGGACTGACCAGCTCAAAGACCCATCCCATCCAGAAATTCTACGACGTTGTGAGGAACGCGATGGACCGGAATCGGTGGCGAGAGTGCGTTCGTGCGCGAACAATCAGCACTAACCACGATCATCAGTCATGATGGACACGAATAAGAAGAAGAAGAACTGATAGCAGTCCACAACAGCTGCAGTCCGGCAAACTTTTGAAGGTGGACTGTTCGGTGTGGGTCAACAGAGTGAGCGGCCCTATCGCCATGTATGTAATATGTAAAACCCTGGATAGTACATTTCAAGGAAGGGGGCGGGTAGTAGTTTCTTTATTGAATCAGGCGTTACTTTGCGGAGGTCCATATTTATGAACTAAAGACAATTACTTTGCTCACCCGCGATCACTAATGACAAATAGTTATATCTGTGCGGCAAATGTATGTTTCCATGCAACGCCTCTGCCTCCACTGCTACACGAATCAACACATGCCACACAGACCCAACTATGACCACTAAACTAAACGCTGACGCGTTTCGGCACTCTCCACGAGGCCATTAACGAAGCACAACAACAACCGCTCAACATGCCACCACTTCCACTACTACTACTACTAGTGGAGGCAGAGGTGTTGCATGGAAACATACATTTGCCGCACAGATATGACTATTTGTCATTAGTGGTCGCGGGTGAGCAAAGTAATTGTTTTTAGTTCATAATAGTGTCTTTTCCAATTTATTAGCCAGTTTCTTGCGGTGCATTCTTCTTGGAAATCATGGTTTTTCCGAAAGCGCTGGTAGACTCAAAAAAATTACATGTAAAAAACATTCAACTGCCCATTTGCTAAATAAAGTTTTGAATTTGAATTTCATATTTTGTGAACAAGCGGCGGAGAAATTTGTCTTCGCTCTGGGCTGCAGCATTAGACTTTTGCGTGGTGATGATGACTATTCGAAAGATTTATCGTTGTGAATACTGGAGAGTTAAAGATGGATGTTGGAATCACTTACCAGTGGAGTCGGTGTACATAACGGCCTTAGTGTTAGGGTCGCTGAAGTATAACCCGTAGCGAAAGAACAGCGAGCGAACGAAAGGCAACTCCTCGAAGTCGTGAAGAGTGATGGGAGTCTTCAGGAGTTGCCAGTCAGGCTGGAGTGGGTAGAACTCGTAGATAAACTCGCGCGGGTCCGTCAGGAAGTAGTGGTCGTCGTATTCGTATCTGGAATTATTTAGATGCAAGATTTCACTTCGCACTCAATGGGCGATCAGCTCACCAAAGTCCAGTCACATGCACCTAGAGTTGGTGACATTTTGGGTGTTGAATTTCCCTGTTTATGTGTAACTGGCAAACCAGAAAATCTTTATTTGAAAATTTGTGCTCTATGGGGTTTATTGGAAAATTTAAGGTGTACGATTTTGTGGGGACTGTGACTATAGAGAGATCTCTCTCCAGGCAGATGTTATGCCTGTGAACCGAAGTCCGAAGGAAGACGGTTGGTAACTTCGTCAGCATGGTTTGGAACAGCACTTAAAGTTATTATGTTCGACGACTAGATGGCGCTGGGAGTCGCTACAAAGTTTTCCCATTGGATGACAGATGGCGCCATGGTCGCTACAATTTGAAAACACGGCCTGATCCAAGATTTATTATTATTAGAAGTAGCTCTTTTATATATATATATTTTTTTTACCTAGTAATATTCAGTTTCTATTAACCAACGCACCTTAAACTGTCGCTCTTCCCCCTATTGCCCGGTTTGGGAGCATCCTTGGCATTAACAAGGTGCCGCGCGCCCCAGTTGCACTGCACGAACCGCCAGGCGCCGGCCACGAACACGGCGTTCCACGAGTTCCGGAAACGGTTGTCCTCGAACCGGACGCCCGGTTGATAACCGGCGGACTTGCTGTAGCCCTTTATGACTACGCAGTGGAGGCCGGCGTAGCTGGAAAGTAGAGTTGAATTGTTAAAAGGGCGAAAAATACTGGGTGTGGTTGACTATGAGGGGGTCTTAAACATTATGGGTTGGGTTAGTTGGCGAATACATGCATTATGCACCTATTTATACATACTTATAAGGCAAGGGTGGTTAAACGACTTAAGGAATATTTAATTTAGTTCGTTGGTTTTTGACCGGTAGGCTCTAGCTGTGACACGTTCTTCTGTAGCGTGGCGATACAATAAAGTTTTCCCAAAAAAAGAATGGTGTTTCTGCCTGCTTGCAATCATATTATTACAGTTACTAAAATAACATAGTTCTCTAAATAGATAACGTACCTGCAAAGCCTCTTAAACAGCACGTGGTAACTCTCGGTGCCGTGCTTGATCCCCCGCAGCAGACCGAGCGGAGAGTCCCCTCGCAGGTTGTCATCAAACTGTATGTTGTTAAGGTTCTTGACGGTGATCCAACGGAAGATTGTTCGTGCCTTCTCCACGTCTGTTGCGCAACGGCCTACTAGCTGGCGGACTAGGTCTGTAAACGTTTTTTGGTCTTCTTGTGCTACCTGTAAAACACACAGTTTACTTTAAAATATCGTGAAAAGCCAGATAGGTTAGGTTTGCTTATGAAACACGTTATTCGTAAAATTTTCTATAAACAAAACACCGGTAGATCCAGAAATGAACGGTCAAGCCGAACGACTTAAGTATAAAGTTAGAGTAAGGTTAACTAGGGAAGTCGGTATAGCTTACCGAGATAGCAATTTTATCGACATCAGCGAACTCCATAGGATCAGTGTAGATGTGGAACTTGGAGACGAGCGGCGGCTGCGGCGGCGGTGCGCGCGCAGGATACGGCGGCGCCTCCTCGCCGTCAACAAAGAGCGACGACGCTGCTGCGTACTCCGAACGGCGTTCTTGAATCAGCTCCATCATCTCGTGACTTTGTTTCTCTACTAACGCTGCTGTTGCTGCCCTGGAGAAGAAAAATTAAAAAAAATATTACAAATTATCACGTTTGGTAGGGGATATGCTAACATTGAAAAATGGGAAAATGAGTGATTGATATCTTTTTAACTTCATGCTTGAATTGTAACGAATTTGGCTAACGCCAATATCCCGTGAGGTACGGATCTGCAGATTGGTGAATTGGCTACAGTAAACACAGTTAACGAGATTCTTGTATTCAGGTACAGCATTTGAATAACTGTTCTTTAAATTCGTACAACACAGCACAGTAGAAATATGTAAAGCCGATATAAAGTACCTTTCATGTTCCAACATTTTCCTCGTAAGGCTCTCCTTTTTCTTGTCCCTTCGCAGCGTCATATTCTTCTCCAAGTCTGCTCTCTCCTGTTGGTGCCGCAGCGTTAACGCTCCAAGCTCGGCGTCCGGCCTTCTCTTCTTGACCTGCATCTCTTGCTGGAACCGGTTCGTGAGCCTCTCCAACTCCCGTTCCCACTCATCCTGTATCAAGGGTTGGGTAGGTACAATATGGTGCCGTGACCAGGATGTCACGTTAAACTAAAAGTAGCTTGTGCTCGCACCTTTGCCTTCGACGTCGAACTCTTGTACAACCTAAATATTATGATTAGCGAGCTCAAACTATGTTTCAAATGTCTATGACAGGACGTACGGAATAACACTGCCAAGAAGAGTTGTAGGAGTTGTGTACACATATTTGATTTATCTATTAGCTGTAAGTACTTTTGTCAGTTACTATTACTGTTTTATGGGCGACTTAGGTAGATTTTAATTATGACTGACTGCAAAATTGTGTTTTATGAAGATGAGGGCTCCTAGTAAAAGGTATCAGATTCTTCTATAAAAATATTGCCACAACATAGAATCTACACTGTAAGACTTACTTGTATTTCTTCCCGTATCCTTCTGTTCTCTTCTTCGCGGTGTTTGGAGAATTTTCTGTACAAATCGTCTTCCTCTTGGCGGTGTTTCATTTCCAGTTTTGTTTGTTCATCGCGATCCTGGAGACCAAAAGTTTGTAGGTGAGATTCTAGAATTAGATTTTTAAATGAATAATCTATGGATTTTATTTTTTCTTAATTTTTTTGCTTAGAGTTTCAGGGTTTCGATCGGCCAGTCCTTTTCTTAAATCAGGGCCGTGTTTTATAAACCTACAAGTTACAATTTTACAGGCGTTTATTGGCAACACTTGTCCTGTTTTTTACAATTTGCATTTTATAAAAGTACTGTGCTACAATTTTACAAGCTACAAGTACAGGCGCTTGTAGCCGTATCATAGACAAAAAGTGGACATTTTATAGTTTTAAATTCATAATCGAACAAGCGTTTTTAAAAAAAATTGTAAAATACAACTGTAGATTTGTAAAATTGTAACGAAAACTTACGTACATTTTGAGACCTGTAACAATGGCTACAGGTGCACAAATTTTTGAATTAGGTGTCTTGATCAGTACCAAATCAATCGTTCTATCTACCTATCTATCTCTTCCTCAATTTATTAAACTCAAGGTCATCAAAGAATGATTTGTTTACTGAGGAACTCGTCTGAGTCGGACTCGGAAGAAGAGAGTCCACGACAGCAAAGAACTAGGGAGTATTGGCCACGAATAAATACAGATTTTGACACAACTTTTCAATATTCGATAATGAAAGGTCCAGAATGAACTGTACGCGAATAGACTAGATTCTGCAAGAAATTGGGAGCTACTTAGAATCGTCGAGTAATCAAAATAATTCATTGAGCACGAAGCTTCAATTCTCTGTCTGTGTCTGTCTGTATGCACTGGAGTATCATGCAATCGTTGACATGCATTTTTTGGCCGTTTTTTGCCATTGTTTAGAATAGATATATTTTACTAGCCGACCCGTGAACTTCGTACCGCCTAGGTCATTCCTGAGAAAATGTACCTATGAGAAAATTAACTTCTTATTTTTTTTCTCGTCAAATTTTCCCCTCTATTAATACCTATCCTGCTATTCGAAGCAAAGATATAAATTCAACAAATGTAAGATCATAAAAATCGGTCCAGCTGTTCTTGACTAATAAATAGTGCAATTATTTTGTTTTATGTACTACATAGGATGTAGATAGATTTTTATTTATCAACTTTGCATGGGTATTTTTAATATGTAATAGATAAAAAACCTCTACATATTTGTAATTTTTGGCAGCCACTTTTTTTAAATTAGTGATGTCCATTACACTTGTAGAATTTACTTGTAGTCGAGATTTACAATACCGTATTACAAGTGTAGCTTTACGTGTGTCTTTATAAAACACCTGTAATTGTACATAGTGCATTACAGGTGACTGTTTCCTGTAGACTTGTAACCTGTAACTTGTAGGTTTATAAAACACGGCCCAGGTGTCAAAACTATACATGTGCAGTTTTTAGAAAATAACGCATTTCTACTAATATATAAATGTGAAAGTTTGTGAGTGAGTGACTGCGTATATAATGTTTGTTATCTCTTAACGCTGAAACGGCTGGTCAGATTTGGTTCAAATTTGAAATGGAGGTGGCTTATAGGTACGCTATAGATGAAAACATACCTAAGCTAACTATCTTTTATCCCAGAAAATTGTATTGTTCCCGCAGGATAGCGCCATATTCTACGCAGACGGAGTCGCGGGCAACATCTGGTGAATAATAAGCATCTATTGTAAATTTTGTAGGCAATAACTCTGTTGTCCGATACTTTACTTTACGGAGTAGTTCAACCTCATAATCAGAACAGAAAATGCAATAAATAGTCGGCTTTTGCATTTTCACATTCATAATTCCCATTAACGACTGCACAATTTGATTTACAGTTGCGGACAACATGATTAATGATTTCGTGACACTAAATATCTCTTCACTTGCGAAATAACAGTTGTCGTTCGCGTGTCCGAAGATATTATCTCGACGTATTCGGAGTGTGAAATATTATAATGAAATGTTGCAAAATAAAGCCAAATTAAATAATAGTGTTAACTAACACAGCGCATTCTAAGACTGCTCCACTTAGTAATATCCGTTTTACCTTTCTGGGCCGTGTTTTATAAACTTACAAGTTACAATTTTACAGGCGTTTACTGGCAACACTTTTCCTGTTTTTTACAATTTGCGTTTTATAAAATTACTGTGCTACAATTTTACAAGCTACAAGTACGGGCGCCTGTAGCCGTATTATAGACAAAAGTGGACCTTTTATAGTTTTAAATTCATAATCGAACAGACGTTTTTTTAAAATATTGTAAAATACAACTGTAGCATTGTAAACTTGTAACGAAAACTTACGTACGTCTTGAGACCTGTAGCAATGGCTACAGGTGCACAAATTTTTGAATTAGGTGTCTTGATCAGTACCAAATCAATCGTTCTATCTACCTGTCTATTTCTTCTTCAAGTTATTAAACTAAAGGTCATCAAGGAATGATTCTTTTATTGAGAAACTCGTCTGAGTCGGACTCGAAAGAAGAGAGTCCATGGCAGCATAGAACTAGGGAGTTTTGGCCACGAATAAATACAGATCTTGACACACCTTTTCAATATTATAATGAAAGGTCCAGAATGAACTGTACGCAAATAGACTATACTAGATTCTGCAAGAAATTGGGAGCTCATTATAATCGTCGAGTAATCAAAATGATTCATTGAGCACGAAGCTTCAATTCTCTGTCTGTGTCTGTCTGTATGCACTGGAGTATCATGCAATCATTGACATGCATTTTTTGGCCGTTTTTTGCCATTGTTTAGAATAGATATACTTTACTAGCCATCGTACTTACTTCGTACTTACTTACTTCGTACCGCCATAGGTCATTCCATAGAAAATGTACATACCTATGAGAAAATGAGATTCTTATTTTTTTTCTCGTGAATTTTTCCCCTCTGTTATTACCTATCCCGCTATTCGAAGCAAATATATAAATCCAACAAATGAAAGACCATAAAAATCGGTCCAGCCGTTCTTGACTTATAAATAGTTCAATTAACACGATTTTGTTTTATGTATTTAGATAGATTTTTATTTATCAACTTTGCAATTTTTTTTTTTAATTAGTGATGTCCATTACACTTGTAGAATTTGTAGAATTTATTTGTAGTCGAGATTTACAATACCGTATTACAAGTGTAGCTTTCCGTGTGTCTTTATAAAACACCTGTAATTGTACACAGTGCATTACAGGTGACTGTTTCCTGTAGACTTGTAACTTGTAGCCTGTAGGTTTATAAAACACGGCCCTGGTGTAACGGAACAAGATATTTGTATGTATACCTAATTGATAATGTATGTATACATTTTATTTGGTTGCGTGTGGCAGCTTTCTTTTAATTGCGTGTAGTTTTATGATTAATATACGTTAACGAGTCATTTTATGTATATTGGGTGTGCTTGATAGGCGATCGGTTATTTATTACAATTTTTTGTTGGTTTACCTACTTCAATAAATAAATGTACATCTACTTAATTAACAATTTATATTCTGGTTGGGATATACCATTATACCCATTTATACTCTTAGATACGACAGTTAATTTTAGAAATGTCAATTGCATTAGTAACCAGTTTAACCACCACATACATTTTATGTTATGTCCAAAAGTTGCTAAAACTTATAAAATGGGAAGTTTGAAATATCCTATCGTATCGTCTCTATCAGATCCCCTAGATAAATGAACGACTTCCGTTTCCATAAATTTCACTTTACACGCTTTTCACAAACCACTAACGACAAACCATAACCGCAATCTTAGGTAACCTGCAAAGCTCTTAGAACGCGGAAACTTAACTCTTATTGATCAACGAGTGATTAGTTTTACAAGCTTTACATCACAATGGACGTAACGTCATCGGAAGGAAAGTGTCGCCACCTCGCGGCGGGTCGAAGAAAGTGAAACGGTGTCGTTCACCTGCGCGTGAGTGGATTAGGGTTACGCTTCGCGCTGGACTGTATCTCGGTGCTAATAGGACAGATGCGAAAATTGGAATATGAGAGAGAGAGACAGAGAGATATTTATGCAAACGAATTTGACACACACACACACACACACACAAAAAAACAGTACATTTGAAATAAAAAAAAAACGAAATAAAACAAAAACAGAAACTTAATAAATATTTAAAACTAAGAGAAATGCCGAATAGTGGGAAATGGGTCCCACACAGCATAACACTGTTTTCAAGCAGGACTAATTTGGAACGGGAGTTTACTAAGTAAGTAGTTTCCGTCAGTTTTTACACTGGAGCTGTGACAATATAATTGCTAAATGATATGTAACTAAAGCCCAATGGTGAGATAATTAATTGATGCTAGAATCGGCGACACAGCATCGTACTCCTCGTATTGGATACGAATAATAACGATAACGGACAAAAAGTTTTCTTTTGTTGAAAATATTTATGATTGATGAAGGAAGATGATGCCAATATAGACTGATGAGCTCGTACCTACTGAATAACATTGCCTAACCTATGTCGTGCGTGCATAGGTATACTTCTCGCGAATACTGCAACACGAACAGAAATAATAGTTTTTAGCAGTGCCGCCTTAGTAATAGTTTCTAAAGGATTATTGGAGATTTCATTTGAGAAGATTAACAGGAAGTATTACTAAAACTAATTGCTTTAAATTGTGACAAAGTGATAACCGGCATTCAGCACAAGACAAGTCGGTTTCGCAATTGGCAAGTCGCTACGCTGCACGTAACACTTGAATGAACCCCATTGGCGATCTAGCTGGGTCGTGTCATAGTGATTGAATATCCATTCAAAAAGTCAAAGTTAAGAATCGTGTACTACTCGACGAGGAGATTTAGTGTCATTTATTAAGCGCACGCTCTTATGCAAAGCGAGCGCTCGCCTCAATGGATGCCAGCCCGCTCGGCTCATAACCGTATGTAAATATTACGTCAATACAGTCGTGACAATGGCACTGCATTATCATTCCATACATTACGCCAGTTTTTATCAAGGCCCGGCAATAAATAGGTTTGTTTTTGTGCGTACGACTTAATCGCACAGATAACGGTTAGCGTTATCACCAGTAGCGCGGCAACGAGTCGCCGGCCGGACGTGTCGCCGTATTTGTTTAATATTCAAAATGTTGAGGTTATTTCGAGGAGCGCAGCGTTTAAGCGGGCAATGCCGCCACTACAGCCAAGCAACCATCATAGGCAGCGAGCCGAACAGAAATGACCCCACGTTCCAAGAAAACAAGGCCAAAATGGACGAGCTTGTCGCCGAGTTGCGCCAGAAAACAAATGACGTTATACGCGGCGGGTCGGAGGACGCGGTAAAGCGGCACACGGCGCGCGGCAAGCTGCTCGTGCGAGACAGGATCAACCGGCTAGTTGACGAGGGCAGCGACGTGCTCGAACTCAGCACGCTAGCCGCCACAGAAATGTACAAGGGGCAAGTCCCCGGCGCCGGCATCGTCACCGCCGTCGGCAAAGTTCACGGCCAGGACTGCATGATAGTCGCTAACGACTCCACAGTCAAAGGCGGGACTTATTTCCCGATGACGGTCAAGAAACATCTGCGCGCGCAGGCGATTGCGCAGGAATGCCGGCTTCCGTGCATCTATCTTGTAGACTCCGGCGGCGCTCACTTACCGGACCAAGCCGATGTCTTCCCGGATAGGGAACACTTTGGGCGGATATTCTATAATCAGGCCAATATGTCTGCGAAGGGGATACCTCAGATATCTGTCGTTATGGGTTCTTGTACCGCAGGTGGCGCTTACATTCCAAGTATGTCAGATGAAAGTATTATTATTAAGAACCAAGGTACTATTTTCTTGGCTGGGCCGCCTTTGGTAAAGGCTGCTACGGGCGAGGTAGTATCCGCAGAAGATTTGGGAGGCGCGGATCTACACTGTCGGCAGTCCGGCGTCACGGACCATTACGCTCAGAACGACGACCATGCGCTCGTATTAGCTAGGAATGTTGTCGCTAATTTGAATTGCAATAACGACCGCGCTGTCAGAATCCAAGCTCCTCAAGTCGAAGAGCCGAAATACGATATCGAAGATATTCATGGTATCGTGAATGCCAATTTACAGAGGCCTTACGATATTCGAGAAGTCGTTGCAAGAATCGTCGACGGCAGCAGATTCCACGAATTTAAGGAGCTTTACGGCGACACTTTGGTATGTGGATTCGCGTCCATTTACGGTCACGCAATTGGAGTGATTGGGAACAATGGTGTGTTACTATCAGAGTCCGCTTTGAAAGGCGCACACTTCATCCAGCTGTGTGCAGCACGGAAGATACCTTTATTATTTTTACAGAACATCAACGGTTTCAATGTAGGTCGGGAGGCTGAAGCCGGTGGAATAGCTAAGAATGGTGCAAAGATGGTGACAGCTGTCAGCTGTTTCAAAGGCCCGAAGATCACCGTGTTGGTTGGCGGTAGTTTCGGCGCTGGCAACTACGGAATGTGTGGTCGAGCCTATTCTCCAAGTTTCCTGTACATGTGGCCTAATGCTAGGATTTCTGTGATGGGTGGTCCGCAAGCTGCGACTGTATTGTCCCTTGTATCGAAGGGCAAAGCCGAGAGGGAAGGTAAACGATGGACTGAGGAAGATGAGAGAAAAGTTAGGGCGCCTTTAGAAGACAAGTTCGAGAAGGAAGGGCGTCCGTACTTCAGCACGGCAAGACTCTGGGACGACGGCATCCTGGCACCAAAGGACACGAGAAAAGTAATAGGTCTTAGTTTAGCCGCCGCTCTGAATGCGCCGTTCAAAGAAAGTAAATTCGGCATATTTAGAATGTAAACTGTGTGCAGAGACAATGGGAGGCTATCAAAGTGACATTAATATTTAACAGAGCCTCAAACAATGGGCTTTAAAGAAATGCTGTTTAGATTTAAGGTTTTTTTACGTTGCTTGCCAGTTCTTGGTTTTCAGTCTGATTGTTTTATGATCTAAACTTAAGTCGTTGAATATATTTTTAAGGTTGTGCTAGTTGATTTTGAAATGATTGAATCTTAATTTCGAAAGTCTGTTTCATATACCTACCTCCCTACAATAGTACGAGTACTTAATATAATGTTTTTACATTCCGTCCATATAATGTTTCGTAGTAGGTAAGACGGGATGAAATGTATACTTTCTGATGCAAATTGATCATGATGATTTCGTAATCATTGTAATACTTAGGTAAAGTATAAAATTTCGTTCTCCAGTGAATGATAATTAATGCCTCGTATTTTATCAACTAAATGTCACTTCTTTAACCTGTTTGTGGTTGTGATAATTTTGTGATGTCGAGCGAGTATCGTCAAACATAAACGATGTTATTAAAATGTTGCTAAATGTACCAACATATTCTTTACCTATTCATTATCTTGATCACGCCTTCCCTATTGTTACGTTATCAACGCAAATATTTATTTGCCAAATAATTTACTGATTATGTAGTAGTTATCTTAAAAACACAATTAGGTACTCATAATTGAACGCATAATTTTACCATAAATTACATTACGTAACAAAACATAATTATGCCATTTATAACCGTAAACCACGCAATCACTAAGAAAAAGTTAGTTTTCTAATTAAGTTAACAGAATAATTCTCTTGTAGGTACGTATATATATTATACGTTGTAGGTATGCTCAGAGACTATAACTTCAAAATACATTAAGTAGGACTCAATGTGCTTGAATATTCTCTCATAACCTAAATTAGGTACCTACATATTTTTTATGACAAGTTTTAAAGTAAAGCAGTAAAGTTCTTGAAGTTTAAAAAATTATATCGTTATCTAGAGTTAAATATAATCACCTGTACCTAATGTCTAATGATCTATTGTACGATTAAGACCCTGATTTACATCGCTAATCGTATTCCATGACCCGAGAGTTTTCAGAGTTCAAGTTTAACAAAAGAATTGTACCAGTGTACCACTCACTTTTAATTATTAACTGTTTATGAGAAACAAGGTCGGGTGGCAGCAGTTTTTGTTTTTTTTCTTCTAATAATTAGAGTGGCTTTGGCCTGTGTGAACCGGCGTCAGAATAATTACTCATTTAGGTAGTCTGGTACACTACAGCTGATTAAAAGTGTAACAGGTATGATGAATCACTCGGAAGTCTAACTTCCGTTTTAAAATCGGTCGGAAAAGAGAGTAAGTACATACTTACTCTAGGTACATACCTACCTCTATTGTATGGTATGTATAGAATTTTAGGTTCTAGAGTGGTACCTACCTACACAAGGCTTTTGCTTTATCGCAATAATCCACATAACGCTTTGTCTGCAGAATTGGTAAGGTAGGTAAGGTAAATGGTATTGTGTGATTTTCTGGATCCCAATCACGTACTGTCAGTTCAGAATAAAAATTTCTTCTTTACTTGATAAGGTAATCGTATTAGCCAAGATACCTTACGATTGTGGTCATGAGGAGCAGTTCAGATCTCATTGAATAGAAAATATTGCAATCTACCAGGACCTAGCCGATCTGGGCCCATAACCTATGCGAAAACACTCAGTAGGATACCCTTTACCACATTACAATGATAAATGATTATAGGTAGTATACATTGACATGTTATGATAAGTTGATAACAAAAAAGACGTGTACCATAAAGCACCGTATTTTACGCTTTCCAGTCGCCACGGTAGCCGCGTGCGCATCCAATTTTTTTCCCACTGGAATTCCTCGCAAGAAACTCCACTGCTGGCAAATCAGCGGATCTTATTAACGTAGGTAAATGCCTATCTATATGCCGCGTCTGTGGCCTGGTTTAACATGTGTGTTTGTCAGTGGCTTCGAGGAAACGTTTGGCTTGTACGTTTGATTAATTATTAGCGCTGGGTAGGTAAATACATGGCTTATTAGTCTTGAAGTTGTCTTGGGTGGATGAATTTTTTTCCAGGGGAGCGTTTCAAGTTTACAAATTGCTGGTAAAACTGAACAGCCGTTCTGAATTTTTGGTCATGACATGTCAGACGATCGGATGGCTTAGTGGGTTGGTCCACGACTATGACTGAAACGAAGCTTTTGGATCCAGGTTCGAGTCTCAGTGGGAGTTTAATGTAGGTATTTCAAAAGTAGAAACGATTAAAAGAAACAAAATACATATTCTGTTTGTGACGTGAGGCACCTGTTTACTCTGGTTTGCGAAAGAGCAAAGTTGATCTAATATTCCTGTTACCAGCAAAATAAGTTTCTTTACTTCTTCGAAGCCGTGACGCTATGCTTTTTCTCCACTAGTGTGTATGTACGTACGTATGGTAATGTATGTCCATTATATTGTGTATACGAGCGGGTCAGCCGCGGGCCTCATAATGGGCCAATTAAAACTGTAGCAGTTAATGATACCGTGATAGGCAATCATCTAGCCGAAAGATTAGGATCGCTGACGTACGTGACTTGCTGGACATATGGATTAGTTATTTTCTTTGTACTCCATATGCGGCAAAGATCTTATAGGATCAGTGATCAACACCAGAGAGATTGCAGATGGGTCAATCAACTTTTCTTTGCCACATGTTGCCATGGAGATGTCCCCTGAGTAACACAACAAAAACCTAATTTTGTTAGACCCCACGTCCCCGAAAGTCAGGATTTGCATGCTTAGGAGGTGAAGCATGAAGGAATTGGCATATAACTGTTGAAACTCCTAACGTTTGATGGAGAGATGCCTTAGAAAATCATATTTTGGACGAGTGCCCAGGGGCATCTCCATGGCAACGAGTGGCAAAGAAAACTTGATTGACCCAGATGCGTTGCCAACGTAGAGAGATGAAACATGTACCTATACAATACACTTTGTGGCAGTGACTTCTCCAGCTCTCTTACTTCTCCAGCAAGATTACCGATTAAACTGCCCCCAAACTACGAAATTCGAAAATCGAAGTTCGTATCGTATCGTCCCGCTCACTCTCGTGTTAAATAATATTAGCTTGAGAGGGACGGCACGATACGAAGTTCGAATTTTGCACTTCGTAGTCGGGGGGCTGGTGGTAGAGATCCTGACGGCTTCGGATCTTTTCGGTAATGAAAAGGCTTCCTTACTTCATCGTATCTTCCCAAAGGCCGCCCAAGCAGGAAGAATAGAAATATGCTCACTGTACCAAGTTTTCAACGAGAACATAATTGTCTCTTATTGGTTCAGTTTAGTATTGTCGGTCTGTCTCATAGTAGGTGTATACTTAGTGCAAAATAATATCGGAATTCTGAATAAATTTAAAATAAACACAGAATCATAAATAGTGTGGAAGTAATTGATGATAGTCACATGTGAGCACTTAGACTAGTGCTATCCGTTACAGTCATTATTAAAACGGTTAGAGGCAACCGGTTGTAATAGCTCGTTCACACTGGATTGATATTTATGGCAATTCGCAATTGCATAAATGGAACGATCGGTGTGCATTACGCAATTCAGACCTAATAGTCCTTGTTGCAACCTATAGTGCCCCGCCGCTATGAAGTCAATCCTGACACATTGCACAGCTATGAGGTTTTTGATTAACAGGATTGGTAGGTAATTGAACTGTTAGGTAATATAAAAGGAGATGAAGTTAAGGTACCTAAACCATCCTCAGATTACAGAAAAAACTCTGTGTAAGTAAGTATTGGGCCCCTAAATCCACAAAAAGTCTAACCGTGAGGTCCTTGTGTGTAGGTACTATAGTATTCTGTGTTTGTAGTCAAATACAAAATCTATTTGACTCAAACCATCATTGGTAAGTTAAGATTATTTGTTTTTGAAATACCCAAACAATTTCCAGAAAGAACATCGCGAAATTTGCTTGCCAAATTTACCAATCGAAAGTGTTAAATAGCGGGCGAAACTTTCGTGCCGGCCGGCCATTTCAATCAATTCGCGAGCATAGATATCTTTGC
Organism: Clepsis dumicolana; assembly: GCA_963691665.1. Classification (NCBI taxonomy): domain Eukaryota; kingdom Metazoa; phylum Arthropoda; class Insecta; order Lepidoptera; family Tortricidae; genus Clepsis; species Clepsis dumicolana. The sequence goes on along the minus strand of OY829522.1, from coordinate 3,464,875 downwards.
TTTTTTTTTAAACGAGCACCCAACACGAAATATTACGTGCAACTTTCCATGGCGAAGGTATTTCCCTGTGCAGCCACATGGTTGATCTGTTGCGTTCGGTTACACAATCCGGCGGCAATCACCGTTCTTTAATTATCAACTTTCTCTATATCGAGTCAACGGACGCCACTGGCTGAATGCGCGGCATCAATGCCTCCAATCGGAGAAGAAAAAAAGAGCATCGCTTATGATAGGTTCCAATTTCAGACCCAATTTTAAACTTTATTATTTATTAGGTTAGTAGTTCACGTTCTTCATTGTTGTAATGTAGGTAACTGTTCTTTTTTATGGAGAAGTGTCCACCGACATATTGTAGAAAAAGTTCTTGAATATTTGATTGGGAAATTTGTAATGTTTACAGTGAGGTATTAAGTTTTTCGACTAATTTGTCTGTGTATTGCGTATCTATTTGCAAACAGTATCAGATTGCAGCGTCCATTACGTGCATGTTTTTACGACATTTCCTTTTTTACTGGTGGAAAGTTGATTAGATTTCTCAATGCTGTTTACATTATAATTTATATTTGATTGGGTATGTATGTATTTTACTGCTGTATGAGGTGAAGATGAACAACTGGACATTAAAACGTTAATTTAAAGTAAACGTTATCGTCAGTTAAAACTATCCACAATACTTAATAGTGATATTATGAATTATAACTTTCTGCAAACTGTTTTTTTTTTCAGTACTTGGTAACTAGTGCGAAACAGTATTTTTTATTTAACAATAATGGTATGATACAGAGCTATCTGCTGACCAAAAAAAACCAGACAACCATAGACAACGCAATACAACCAGCAAAAGCTAGCTTTAGGTACTGCTCTGTTTAACCTAACAAATGAGTCAAACTAAATTCGAAAACTTTTTAATCACTGTAACTTGGAAACTTTTGTTACTTAGTCATTTGATAAGCCACAGTGAGAATGTCGTTAGAAAACCTAAACTGTGCAACGTTCTGGGAAACCATAAAACCGTTTAGAATTCCTCAAGGTCGGTGACGGCGATGCTGCTGTTTTAGTATGACAGGTGTTCAGTTGGCAAGATACTAGATCTCATGTCTAGAATTGTATTTGCTGGGGCATTTGCAAGTTAAAAACTAGGAACTAAGAACTAGAACCGTTGTTCTGAGGATCAGTTCGGGATATTTAGTTCCTTTAGTAGGAACACTAGGAGGTACATAAGTACAATGATTTCAAGATGAACTAAAAGTGAATGTGCTAAGAGCGCGAATGTTACAGAATCGTTCAATTCTAGTAGAGTCAAGTGCAAAAATATTTGTGCATAAAACTTACACAAACATATGTCCCATGGCCCTTATGTCTGCGAATTAAGGATGTGATATTGTTGTAGTGGTGGATTAATTCGATCAGTTTTGAACTTGACCATATTGAATATGTCCGTGTTTTTGGCATTTGTGTGACAGTTTTGTTTTATTGTCCGTTTGTAGGAACGTCACAAATTTTGACAGATCGCATATGTGTGCTGTACGTGTGTGTCCCTCGTCCCTCTCAAAAAGTGGCAGAAAAATTGTAATGCATAGATAAGCCAAAGGCGTCTTCCGTCTGTCTGCTTTATGCCGAAAATTCATTTATTTACTACCCACTTAGGTCCGTACGTGTACTATAGCAGCCTGCACTGCAATTCTAATGTCATGTAGAATAGAATAGCCAACCACAGAAGTTTCACTTCAAGCACGGCATGGATGCTTTGTTTTCCTAGCGTCACTTAGGTACTTAATGGTACTCAAAGCATGGTAAGTGCCAATTAAACATAATGCGATTTGTCAAAAACAGTTAAATTAATTTCATAGGAAATGAAAGCGAGCTGCGTCTACTACCTATAGGTAAGTTGATTTAATACATTATAAACTGCCGTATTTTATTGTAATATGGTTGTTTTCAGGAGTAGAAAAGCACCGTTACAAATAGGAAGCTTCTTTATTTTATGGGAAATGTTATACGGTGATGGAATTATTTGACTATTTTTCTAGTGAAAGTAAAGTACGACAGAGAAACGTGTCTTCGTTTCCTTATCCGTAGATAGTTTTTCGTATATAAATAAAAGAAAACTGTAATTTAATGTTCTTAGTTCGTAGCAGTAACTAAGAAACATTCCTTTTCAAATTCTTGACCAAAGTTGTCATCAATGATCTATTAAAGTGTCAAATAACGCCTCTTAATACGGTAGTTAACCCTTAAACCTTGTAACTGTGGTGTAACATAGTGAAACAATTCTTGAACAAGTACCATGTGTAAAGTGAGTCACAATGTGCGTGACGAAAGTGTGACAAAATACGCCATGAGTACTACGTACTTACTGACTTATGAGAGAATGGCAAAAAATTACATACTTCTAACATTATATTTTTATTACTAAATGTTTCTAAAAGCCAAGAGGACGTAGTCCGAAACGATGGTCTGATCAAATCTCCGAAAACCTGGAGATGAGCATTGGCACAGCAATCCACCGCGCAGAAGACCGAAGCGAGTGGAGGAAGAGGAGGAGGAGGTTTCTAAAAGCAATCTGTACCTACTTATGTCTGACGATTAGGAAAACACGCAACGTCTGTATTTTGCTCATTTACGTGGTACTTACAGCGACTGTGTTTTGTTGTGTATTGTTCGTTTAAGGGTTATTTTTTCTAGACAAGGTGATAATATGATAATGGACACTACTCCGAAGGCATTGGGGAATTGATGGAAAGCAGGACTTAAATACTCGTATCTGATTGTCATAAAGATACCTACCGATTTTTAAATGCAATTTGTTTATTTCCCACAAATCAGTACGTACCTACAATGAGATTTCAAAAAATAACCATTTTGATAAAACATGAAATGATGCCACGGTCCTTCAAGTGAGGCTCGACTTATTTATTCTAATTAACAGAATATTTGAAACAGACACTATAGGAATATTAGAAGAACACTGTTGCTTATAAAGTGAGTAAAGTATAACTTGCCCAAGATGTTATTGGAATAGTTGTTTTCACTGTCATTATACTTACACAATAGGCCATGGTATTGCCAACCTACGGGTGTTTAAAATTCAAAGCGAATTTATCAAGTCGCATAATAATCGCAAAACATCGTTTTTCGGTGCGTTTAGTCCTTATGGTAATTAAGTGATGTGTGGGAACCGTGTAGGCTGAGTTGAGGCAGTTCACAGCATTGCACTTAATTTACGAGCTCGAACGCCCGTCGAGTTGTTTGCAAATTGTTTTATACTTAAACAAACAAACGGCAATGGGAGACTCCTGTGGCCAATTTGGCATTTGGCATTTTTCTACACCTAACCTAGGAGACCAACATTTCCCACTGTAGCTTTCGTTCGCGACATTTCCCCTCGTGGAACAGAAAATAATTGATTGAATCGGGCGTTACTTTGCGGAAGTCCATATTTATGAACTAAAAATAATTAATTTATTGAATCAGGCGTTACTTTGCGGAGGTCCATATTTATGAACTAAAAAACAATTACTTTGCTCACCAAAGCAATTGAGCAATTGAGCAAAGTAATTGTTTTTTTAGTTCTAAAAATAATTAATTTGCACATCCACTATATACCACAATTTTACCGCGGATGAAGAAATTAATTGTTTTTAGTTCATGAATAGTAAATAGGCTGGTTCGCTATCCCGTTGCATTTTGGCTAAATATTATACAATTATTAAGATTAGAACGAACGTAAGTATTTGAATATACAACATCGATCAAGACAAGGTGATATTGCAGCGGGGCGAAAGTGAGATTAACGCGAAATGCGTTAGATACTCATATTGTGCGTATGATATGCGTAAAAGCGAATACCTACCAATGTCGCTTGCACGACACTGTTAATGTATGTAAGTATTATGAACGGGGCTAATAGAGGCCCTCACCATCTGCGACTGTCATACACCGGTTTAGAAGTAATACAATGTTGTTAAGGACACGGTCAAACATAATTATTTTAACAGGTGTTGGATTATGTTTATCGATTCATCCGAAAATGTATCGGAAGTTCTTAAATAGTTGGCGTGCGACAGTGCGAGAAATCATTAAGATACTTTTAAATAGTTACTCACTCAGAGACATCAATTGACGAAAATAGATATCCAACTAATTCTAATTTAACGGTACTAAAAATGGAGAAGTTTTGTTTGACTCATAGCTTTAGATACCATCTCATGACCGGTGTGACCAATTTTTCTATCAATCCATGAGTTAAAATAAGTTTGGGTTATAATTAGCTACGACTAAGGTACAATAACAGCATTAGGTGCGGCCTATTGACGTCAGGGCCCGATATGGCCAATAACTGTTCTCGTCGAGAGACAATTGCATGCTTATAGACATCGGTTTACGTCATCTGCTTATCCGATGACTTGACTTTTAAACGGGTCCGGGGGGTCGATTATTGAATCTCACCCTGTGACTAAATTCAGTAATTTCTAAAAAGTTCGTATTTTTGAATCTCACCGGTGACTAAAATTCTCATCCCTGTGATATCAAATACGAATGCCCTCACCCACTCGTAAACGAGATCACTGAGTAAATTCTTCACCACTGGCAGTGACAGCTAACCACAATCTACTATGTTGACTCGCTTGTCTACGACAAAAACGCAAATCAGCTGCATGTTAGTAGACGGGTATGACATTCAAAAATAAGCCTTTTGGCAAATAGTGATATCAATGTCATGGGTGAGAATTTAGTCACCAAGTGAGATTCCAAAATTGACCTCCTGTTCCTTAGCCCACAGTTCCTCAAATTCAAGCTGAAATTCACAAGAATGAAATGAGGATGATCTTACCCTCAAAAAGGTAAAGTATTGTAAGGTGTCAAGTTGTAAAGTGCCATAAAGGTCAAAGAGCAAATTCACACAGAAAATAGAGTCATAATTACATACTAACATAAGTAACATTAATTCAACAGAAATCTACGAAGCAATTTATCTCTAAAAACATCATTCAGAATCGTGTATTGTTTTAGAGTTGTGTTCCCATTGCGAATGATTATCATTGCTAAAATATGATTTGCTTGCTAAAGCAATTAATGTACAAGTTGATAGTGCATTTTAATAACAACTCAGTGCGAATTCCTTGAAAACGGTACAGTCATTCTCACGGTGAGATTCTCCGCAGATTTATTTTCTTAAAAGTAGACGTACCTACATTACAGTTTAAAAATGAATAAATTGCGTTGAAATTAAACGGAAGACTAAAACGACAAAAAATCCGAGAAAGGGTAATTAGAATCTGAATTTGAAAAGAAACTCATCATGTGCCAATTTTCGAAAGAAAAACGATGCCCAGGCAAGAAGTCAACCGATATAAAACACAGGGTGTCTATTTCAAAAAGCACTTCGTTTGCGATTAGCATAGCAAAATACACCGCAAATAATAAAAACGTCAAACCACACATCCCATCGCGCTTAGTTTAAGTATTATGACCTCTTCGTAATGTCACCTAGCGGACTAAAGCATTGGCTTTATTTGTCGTAAAAGCCCCGTTTGCCGGTAAACGACCGATCACATCACATACCGCGTATAATAGGATATGAAAATACCATAATTATAACTGTGATGTTTTTAAAAACTCAATCCAACATCAACATGATAAAGAACCGGTATCCAAAAATAAAATAAAACATAAAGATACAAAGCGGTTGACCCGCTGAACTTTCGCATTGAAAACTCGGAAGGTGTTCCCATGAAATAATAAAAAAAAAACCGTATAGCCGAGTGAAACCTGTCGTCCAGTGAATATCTGTAACACTTTTTTGCGTTTTTATTACCCCTATTTTTTTTAAAAGGACTCATGAATTCAACAAAAATGAGCACTTTAAAGCTAAAAATTTCGTGAACAGATCACTAAATCGAAAATGGTCTTCACACAACCTCAACATTATTGAAAGACCTAATAAACGACACCCCATACGATGAGATGGATAAGAAAAAAAAGTTACGTGGTTTTATTCTACCCCTTTATTGGCGTGATTAATATTGTCCATCCATGCCAAATTACAGCTTTCTAGACCAAAGAGGCTATGAGCTATGGCGCAGACAGACAAACAGACGGACAGACAGATAGATATTATAGACATGGCGAAACCTACGAAATCCTAAAAGAGATAATATTGCTCTAATTTTGTGACAAACGAGATCTTCGTACACATTTAAGTTTAAGAACTTAACTTTAAGAAGAGGTATACTCAAGAAGCTTATATGGTATACTCGTAACTGCTACTAGCTTGCAAGTTTCGCAGTTGAACTCAATGGATGCCTAATCTTATAATATGATTTTATTAAAGTTAATTATAGTTATAATGAAGATTTATAAGCGGAATAAAGTGCATGTAACGCTCTACACTTCGTTTGAAGAAAGCGACCGGCCGCAATAAATTTGGAGTATACACATTGTTCCGTAGGTTAACCTTTTGGCTAATTACTCATTGTTATAACGACACGTTCACCTAATTATCGTAATAAAATCGTAGACCCGGCGCGTCTGTAAATTGAAGATATTTGCAAAAAAAAAAATTGGGTAGCGTGGAATAATTAATAGAACACAAAACTGTTTCTTTGAAATTTTTGTCTGTCTGTTTATCTGTTTGTCTGTTTGTTTGTGGAGGCATCACGCAAAAACCACCGGACAGATTGGAATGAAATTTGACATGGTAATAGTTTACAACCTGGAATAATATATAAGATACTTTTTATCCCGTTTTATTTCATGTTTTTGACCAGTAATTATTTAAATTTGAATAAATATTTTTTCTCAACTGACCATAGACGTCAGCTGTCACACCATTGTTTTTATTTTCATTAGGCCAAGCACACACTACACGCACACTAGCGCCATACCGTTACAAGATAGTTTGGAACAAATGTTTCGCCTTTGCTTTTATTGGCAGTCTGACATTGTCAAATGGTTGTCAATTTGTTTTGTTTCGTACCTTAGGAACGGCTTGGCGGGAATTTACAGAAAATAAAAGAAACAAAAAACATCAGAGGTGGCTGTGTGGACTTAGTTTCCTTTGCCCATCCTTTATAGGATGAATAAAAAAATCGTATCGCGGTAAATAACATGAATGATTGTTTGATTTGATTTAATATTTCTTTAATTGCGATTTTACGAAATGAACCTACTTAGAAAATGAACCGGACTGTTAGTGGTGTGAGACAAAACGTATTTAAAGTATTTCAAGAAAGTTACAGTAACAGTAAAGTTATAGATGGTCATTTATTATAGTCTGATTAGAAAGAAAAAATGGTACGTGTGTGCATTTATTACATTTACATGCCTTTTCTTGAATCTTCAGTGCTTTCGGAAAGACCAAATTTTCCATGAAGAATGCGCCGCAGGGAACTTTGCGGTTTAACTAGCAACAAGAAACCAAACTGCTAATAAATATCAAACAAAGTGTGATAAGAAAAAAACACAAATTCGATGGATAACATCATCATTTGTTCGTTCTAATGACTGTTCTAAATTATTTTTCTACATAGTACTTACTGGATAGTTTGAACTGACCTCAAAAAGTTTCAAATAATTAATTAATTTAATATGTTAAAATCCCAGGAAAACACTGGACAGCCAAATAGGCGCTATATACTTGGCAAAACAAGTCGCCCAGCCATCCTGCAGGACTGTGAGGAAATTGTAGTTAAATCATATTAATTTTTTTTTAACTAAAACATCTTTTTTCTCAAAACCTTATTTAAACTTCTAACAAAACTTATTTAGACTTAGCAAAACTTAATTTAATTCAATTCATAAGCTGTGCATAGATTTTAGACAACCAGCGGGGTGAAGAATAACCTGTTACTTTACCATGTTCGCTGAGCCGAGTCCTTTGTTTCACATTAGTTAAGTGCCTATAATTATGTATTGGACTATGCTTACTGGATAACTTTTGTGAGCAATAAATAATTTGTATGTATCTATCTATCTATAATAAATAAAAATGAATCACTAAATATGTTACTAAGTGCAAATCTTGAGAACGGCTTGACCATTCTCAACAATTTTCTTTTTTTTTCATATAATTGTCAGTCAAAGAAAAGTTTTTATGAAGAGGAAAATAGAATAATTAGCTTAGGAAAACAAAAAAATCAAATTTTTAGGGTTCTGAACCAAAATGGTAAAACCTCTGTCCATCTGTCACAGCTGGTTATCTCAGAGCCTACTAATGCTATTGACCTGAAATTTGGAACAGTGTTAGATGATAATTGTCCAACAATTACGCACATAAGAAAGAATTTAAATATTTTTATCTTTTTTGCAATAGGGACTGAAAATAGGTCTTAAAAAAATAAAGTTGGGCTACTAGGTCGTGTGGAGTATCAAATGAAAGTGTTATTTACAAATTCTAAAACATTTCTTTCTTTTTTTAGGCCGCTTTGTTTTCGACTTTTGATGAAAAATTTAAAAAAATATCATTTCCCTTATCGCTGAAGTTCTTACCTATGCAGAAAGAATCTGAACACAACCTGAAATCTTAAACAGGTAATTCTGTATCATAGATGTTTATATAAAGATTCCAGGAAAAATGAAATGAAATGATTTTTTTATGTCTGTCTGTATTTATGTCGATGACCAATATAAAATGACCCCACAGTGCAGACATTTTGTTTAGGAAGCAAGGCTCTGCTAATGCTGGACATCATCACACTGGAGAAAAACGGGAAAAATCTTCGAGACTCGATTCCCGTGATAAACGAACTATTTATTACCCGACTGCCGAAGGATGGTTATGTTTTTTAACAGACTTCAAAAAAGGAGGAGGTTCTACATTCTACTGTATGTATGTTTTTTTTATGTACTTAGTTATGTACATCGATTACTCCGTCAATTGTAGACCGATTTTGAAAAATCTTTTTTTATTCGAAAGGGTATACTCCTGAGGTGGTCCCATTGTCACCAAGTCATGATCTGATAATGGGATCCCAGGGAAATTGAGGGCAACCCTCAAATTTTACAGGCATGTACTACGAGGGCTGTTTGATAAGTACCCGTTTTCTAAATATATTAATATCACTGGCCGCAAATAAGTATACCACCTTTTTAAGCCATTTTTCAGAGGCGGGAAAATTAAAAAAAAAATGGCATTTTTTTGTTTTTTTTTTTTTTCTCATTTGACAACGATTCAGTGAAGGCGTGAACTTAAAATTGTTAAAATGGAGAAAGAACAGTATCGGTCTGTAATTAGATTCTTTTTTTTGGAAGGAAAAACATGTGATGAAATAAAAGTAAGAATGCAAGCGGTTTACCATGAATGTGCTCCTTCTATGACAACCGTCAGATATTGGTATAACGAGTTTAAGCGGGGGAGAACAACCGTCTTTGATGAGGATCGCCCAGGCCGGCCATTTGAGGTGACTACAGACGATATGGTTAAGAAAACTGAAAATATCTTTTTAGCCGACCGCCGAATTAAACTTCGAGAAATCGTAGATGCTGTAAACGTTTCAATCGAGAGGGTACAACACATATTAGAAGAAAAATTGGGTATGAAGAAAGTATCGGCGAGGCCAGTATAGGCCATAAAACTTTAGGCTTTAGAGGATTATTTTACGTTCTATGGTTTTTTTAAGGCGGTTTTCGAGTGTATGTATGTATGTCTAATTCTTTGGTACGCTTTACAGCCTAAACCGTTTGACGGATTTCAACGTATGAGGTGTCATTAGGTTCGTTTCTGTTGTAGGAGTGACATAGGGTGTGTTGTTTCCCGGAATTACAGTCGGTTTTCTGTTTTTAATGCGAAAGTTTGTCAGGATGGGTGTGTTACTCTTTCAGGTAAAAACTACTGAACGGAATTTAATGTAGCTTCACAGTTAGTAATACAGTTTATACGTAGATCAGAATAATACAGCCCACGTTTATCCGGGAAAATTGTACCTATATTTCCCGCAGGATAGTGATAACCGAATTTTACGCGGACGAAGTCGCGAGCAACAGCTAGTTCGTAATATTTCTCCTGGGAGCGCTCGACGCTATGGCTGCGTCTCAACGTAGTTTCATGTCTAAAACAAATCTTGCAGTATTTAGGGCCTTGTTTACGAGACGTCAATTGCATAAGTCATACATACTTTTGACATAACAGCCCTGATGTTTCGACCACATAGTCTGATTAAGGCTTTATAATGGTAACAGTACAATGGCCCATACAATGTTATACAACGAGAGTCTCACCACCATTGTGCTTCCTTGCGATAGCGGTATCTCCCTCTAACATCTTGTTGGTGAAGGTGACGCAAGACATCAAATGGTTTGTAGTGTTGGTATGATGTAATTGCGGCAAGAATTATTTGAAATGCGAGGTTCGTGTTTTTTTTTAATCATATAATGGGGTTTTGGGTTTGATAAGAAATGTGTGTTTCTGCTCTAACCGAACTATTATTTAGCTTGTATGTTATACAAGGTGCGTTTTAACGAACCGTTAGGAATTGAGCCAGAGGTTGAGTAAGTGAAACGAACACCAGTGTAAAGTTTTTATTTGAAAAAACAAAAACGTTCTCCCGTACATTAATTGCCGCTGCTGGTTTACATTATGTATGGGAGAATGACTTTTTATCTATTTTTTCTAAAAAGAACTTCACAGGGGTGTTCACTTTAGACTTACTCAACCCCTGGCTGAATTCTTGACGGTTCATTAAAACGCAGCCTGTATACTCATATAAAAAAATAATGAATAAATTTAATAAATAATAACCGGTAACCGAAGTCTTTTGCATTATTATGTAATACATTTCACTATAATGCACCTAAACGACCTGGGCCGTGTTTTATAAAGCTACAAGTTACAATTTACAAGCGAAAGTGTCATTCTATCAACTTTTGTTTGAAAGAGACTTCCGCTTGTAAATTGTAACTTGTAGCTTTATAAAACCCAGCTCTTTAACGCCTGTTATTAATAAAGAATTTCATTTCATTTCATTTCCTATGCCTACATAATATATCTATATATATAAAAATGAATCCCTATTTCTCTTGGTCACGGCATCACGCCTGAACGGCTGGACCGATTTCGCTAATTCTTTTTTTGTTCTGTTCGTTATTATCAGGAGAAGGTTCTTATGAAAGAAAAAATTAAGGAAATTGCGCGGAAAATTAGAAAATTTAAAATTACTTAACCACCATATAAAATTATTAAACTTTTTTAATGTAACCTTAGTCATAACTATCGGGTCAGCTAGATCAACCTGACAACTTTATATAATAAAACAATTAACTTAATAAAATCAAAAATCTGCTCATTTATGGCGTCTAAGGCGGAACAAAGTTCGCCGGGTCAGCTAGTACCAGATAAATTTAACAGGCATGTTATGCAATCAATGCCATATCTTCTTAATGTGCACCCTAAATGTACCTACCTAGTAAGTTCAAATCGATACATTATTTGATTAGGAAAGCTCAAACAAGTAAACTAAAACAAACGTAATAATTTCTTTCCAAGATTGTACGACATCTACCTCATCTACCGACTATATTAACGTAGATTTTCCATCGAAGCAACAAGGATTAATTAAAGTTAATCAACATCTCTGAGTGCAGCAGAAAGATCTCACGGAGTGCATCGTAAACGTAGCTTGCGCGGGCGCAAGGCCGGCGCCCGGCGCCCACACTCCATTCACAACTCGGTCGCCGCACCGGATCACATTGGACCATTTGGATAATAATTTATTGAATCAGGCGTTACTTTGCGGAGGTCCATATTTATGAACTAAAAAACAATTACTTTGCTCACCCGCGACCACTAATGACAAATAGTTATATCTGTGCGGCAAATGTATGTTTCCATGCAACACCTCCACTACACGAATCAACACATGCCACACAGACCCAACTATCACCACCACCACTATACTAAACGCTGACGCGTTTCGGCACTCTCCACGAGGCCATTTACGAAGCACAACAACAACCGCTCAACATGCCACCACTTCCACTACTAAAAGAAGAAAAAAAAAAAAGAAGAAGAGTGGAAGTGGTGGCATGTTGAGCGGTTGTTGTTGTGCTTCGTAAATGGCCTCGTGGAGAGTGCCGAAACGCGTCAGCGTTTAGTATAGTGGTGGTGGTGATAGTTGGGTCTGTGTGGCATGTGTTGATTCGTGTAGCAGTGGAGGTGGAGGTGTTGCATGGAAACATACATTTGCCGCACAGATATAACTATTTGTCATTAGTGGTCGCGGGTGAGCAAAGTAATTGTTTTTTAGTTCATACATTTGGATAATGTCACTCGATGACATAACAGCAATTGGGGGGGGACTGACAAAGAAGCTCATTATAATAATAATTGGTTATTTTGTGTCAAAGAGTCACGTTGCTCCTTGTTTTTTTATTAAGTTTCCAATTGGAAAGAAATTAACGTTGACCACTCAGCTCAATGATTACCTAATGAGTTTGAGGAAGAAACTCCTGAGCGTCTAGTGTAATCAACAACCAAAAACACGTCACGATCGAGTTCGCGTTTGCGTCTGAATAACCATGGGCAAATAGGGCCACTAGTGGCACGTATCGACAACAAATTATTCTCATAGTATTAGACGCTTTAACTCAAACGCGTTCGAGACGTATTTTTAGCCGTCAATTACACTAGAGGCTCTGTGTCCTTAGTGTAATCAAAAAGCACAAAATACGTCTCGAACGCGTTAGCGTTAAATTGTCAAATAGTATGCGACAAATTTGCCATATTCCCATAGTAAGCGCTGCCTATTTTCCCATAGTAATTCAGACGTTAACGCGAACGCGTGAGAGACGTTTTCTTGTGTCAAAAAAAAGAACCCCTGAAAACTATATATTTGGGTCAATCAACTTTTTATTGCCACTCGTTGCTATGGAAATGTTCTCTGGGTAACTCGCCTAAAATAAGATTATCTAAGGCACCACTCCACCAAACGTTAGGAGTTTCGCCAATTATATGCCAATTTCTTCATGCTTCATCTCCTACGCATGCAACGAGGGAGTGGGGTCTTAGAAAACCATGCTTTTGACGAGTTCTCCAGGGGAGATCTACATGGCAACAAGCGGCACTAAAAAGTTGATTGACGCATTTAGTGTAATGAGAGGTAAAGTAGGTAAATGTGACATTAGGTAGGAAATTCGCAGCTGTTGTTGCAGTTTCCTAAACATGGTGATTGGTCAGTTTGGTAACCAAAGATACAGTTTCCTATGTTACCAGTTGCCAAGTTACCCACAGGTGCTTGCAGAAGATGACAACGAAGCGGAGGCAACGTCAAGATCTTATCCCTTACTTATCAGTAAGTATCAGCACAGTCCGTAACAGTTTATAATAGTTAACTCGGGTTCAGGTGAATTCGTATTGACATTTCTTTCTTTGTCTTTATTTATAAGCGCCATTGGCAGCCGAGCTATTCCTAAAACCTGGATCCCGATCTAAATGCTAGCAAACTGTATGTTTTCTCAAACATTGTCTAGACCTAACTCAACAAGCAAATACTCGCACGTTTCTCCCCGCCGGAAATGACAATATGGAAAGTATTCCCAAAGCATTCCTGTCAGTTACACGTCAATGTCATTGTCTCACCATCATTATCCATTCATTGCGCATAAATTTACGACCACGAAAGTAACGGTCTCTAATATTCAGCAGTGTTGATTGAATAATCAATATTCTCATTATTGCGATTGCAATTTTACTTTCTTTTGTTTGGTGTCGATGAAAGCGCAGCTGTCGCGATTTCAGGCGTCTTGGACAACTGTACAAATCCAATATTCATCATGTCATTTTGAGAGAAGGAAGGCCTGCGCCCAACAGTGGGATGTAAATAGGCTGAAGATGATGATGATGTTTGTCTTGCTTCCATGAGTTTTCGACAATTAATTGAGAACTAAATGAAAATAACATTTCAAATGGCGGTATTTTAATGTTTTAACGCTTCTATCATGCTGGTATCTCCTCATGGAAGTATTCATGTATGAGGAGTCCCCGAGTCATAGATAATCTGCGGCTGACCTAAGGGGGGGGGGGGGGGTTGGACTCTAACTCCTATGTACTTAATGACAGTAACGACCGATGACCAACCAAAGTGGAGGGCAAGAAAATAAAATGTCAATGATGTAATAACTCATTCGTTGCCATCGGTACTTTAACACCCGTAAGCAAGTTGACCTTAGATTAAAATGCATCGTGTCGGTATTATGCTGTTCTCAGTACAGTATTGAATTAAACAAGTCACGCATGCGTGTCGCGCCTCCTGGCGCCTGTTCGGTGAAAACCGGACGCAAGTTTTCTAATGATATCATACCTGAAAGTAGCGCATTGTTCACATTCCAGGGTACCTCGTAAATAAATAAATAAATATCATGGGACAATTGACTCCAATTGACTTAGTCCCAAACTAGGCAAAGCCTGTACTATGGATAAACATACTTATACTTATAGGTAGAAAAATACGTACTTATATACATATTAAACACCCAAGACTCGAGACCAAATATTCATATTCATCATACAAACATCTGCCCCGACCGGGGATCGAACCCGCGGGACCTCAAGCTTCATAGCCAGGGTGTTTAACCACTAAGCTATCCGGTCGTAAGAAACCGTCGTTTAGTCAAAATAGTTTATATATTTTTTTAAGGTTAGTGGATTTATTTTAAACTATTTCTCTACTATTTTATTTCTCTCAGGGTCAAGAAAATTACAAGACCCACAAATAATTTATCCCTTATTTGCAGAATCGGTTACTCCGGAAATTCTCTGCAAACGTCTCTCCTACAACGACCGTGAAATGAGGTTTAACTTTATAAGGGAAGCAAATTTCAATCTAATTCTATACTAGACTAGTATAATTGACATATTTGATGAGCGCCGCAGCGATTAAGTTTTTTCCGAGGTTCCATAAAAGGTTTTCCTTTCCTGTAAACATGCGGTGGTCTTCTGACAGCGTGAGACATCTTCAACGTTGCTATTGCTGCGATATGTTATATTTCAGGGTAACTGGACGATTGATTTCTATTGAAAAATTAAACTACGTAATTTTTAATACAGTTGCTCAAAAAGTGCTACATTTTGTAGCTACGTTTTATGCGGAAAGTTGCTTTTTACTTTTCCAAGGCGCCGGCGGCTCTGCTCGGTGGTGGTGGTGGTAGGGCGGCCCACCGCCTCACTGTACACGTGCGGAAGTGTCATTTTCACTCGTCCCGAGTCTCGACCCTCGCCTGGCGGCTCGGGCCTAGACACCCCGGGACTCGTGCATCTAAAGTTTACTTCCAGATGTCCTAGATACTTGAAATTTGGTATGAAGGTAGCTCTTATAGCACAACCACCCCGAAAAGTCTCAAAATCTTAAATTTTATGTCTGTCTGTAGATTTCGCAGACCAATATAAGTTGACCCCACACTGCGTACATTTTGCGTAAGACCAGGGCTCTGCTAACACTGGACTCTTTAAAACACTGGGGAAAAGCGTTAAAATCTTTCTACGGAACCCTCGTGAGCGAGTCCGACTCGCACTTGGCCGGTTTTTTTTCCTATGGTTAACATTGTCAATAATCAGAAACTTCATATAGCTGTGCAATGTGTCAGGATTGACTTCATAGGGCTAGGGCACTATAGTAGTAAGTTCAAGTTACACTTGCATCAGAAGGTCTCAATTATCCATGACGGGATTAGCTTACAAATTTTATTATAATTTGTAGCCATAGTCATAAACATAGTCATATAGTTTATTGCAATTATGTGGTATAAAAAATTAATTATAAGTAAAACACGCAAAGATTATGTGAGTAAGAGTGACTCATTATTGTCTTAAAAGGAAGTGTTTGATGACCAATTTGTGATCCTTTTAGAAAGAGTAATTAATATGGTGTGATTCGAGGAAATTGTAAGATTTTTAAAGGCTTAATTGGTGAAGATACGTATACGTACACGTATTTGGTATATTATGGGTGGGTTTCTGTTTTCGTATAAGGCACTGTGATATTATAAGGTACATTAGAGATCAGCCCATTTTCCCGTCAGTTGACTGACACCCTTTTATAGTTACACAACAGAATCTTCCCACAGACTAATGATAATGACATCTAACGGCTCATTCCTATGCGGAAGCCGGTTTATGGACCGAATACATTGCTGTCGCAATTCGTCGTCTGCCGTAAAAGCGCATATTGACTGCGTAATGTACGACCACCGATAGAAATGTCCGTCTTCAATGTAGCTCGGGGTAAATGCCTTATGTGGAGCTGTCGTTCATTATGTAAGACTGCAGACGTTATATGTATTTATACGGCGGGTGGATATCGATATATGTAACGGTAAATAGTAGTTCAATGCGTTGTTGCAGCCAAGATGTCTTAAAACAAAAGGGTTTAAAAAATGAAGAGCCTTTTGACGAAACAATATCTCACTATTTATTTAATTGGTAAGTTCAACTGTTAAGTAAGCTTACGCGGTTAGCTTATTATTTATTCCAGTTTACAACAAACAAATGAAGGATTTTATAAAGGCGAAGAGATTTTTTATGTTATACAATCAGCAGCAATAGTTGCTAAGCAACCGAAGCGGTCACAGTGATCCGCACAAGTTCTTATGTCTATGACAATAGAGCCGTGCTTAGGTAATTGTGAACGCTTCGGGTGCTTAGCTACTTTTGCTGTTGACTGTACTTAATTAGTTCAACACCTTGCACAGTCACGATCGTAAACATGTAAGTAGATTTAAACACCCTATCAGGTACATAAATTTGAATTATCAAGAAGATTTGCACATAATATTCTTAAATTTATGATCACGACTGGATATGGTAACTTGGCGATTAACCAAGAAATTAAGAAAAAAGGCAACCCATTTATCCTATTTATAGATCATCATAAAATTACTAATCAATAGATAGGTGATTATTAAAACCGGCCAAGTGCGAGTCGGACTCGCGCACGAGGGTTCCGTAGAAAGATTTTAACGCTTTTCCCTAGTGTTTTAAAAGGTCCAGTGTTAGCAGAGCCCTGCTCCTAAGCAAAATGTACGCAGTGTGGGGTCAACTTATATTGGTCTGCGAAATCTACAGACAGACATAAAAATTTTAGATTTTGAGACTTTTATGAATGTTTTTTTTTTAAATGAATGAATGAATTCACAGAACATATGGTACAAAAGATGTTGCAATAATACATTAGATCCATAATATGTTCGGCCTATATACGACATATATATTGTTGTTGTATTGGTTGTGCTATAAGAGCTACCTTCATACCAAATTTTGAGTTACTGGGACAACTGGAAGTACCCTTTAGGTTTTCAAAGTACGACAATTTGTATGGAAACGACCTTTGTAATGAGTGTATCTTTAGATTGCGTTGACTTAGAAGGTTAATTTTTTCACAGCTTTAAGAGACCGCAGGCTTGAGTATTTGATATTAATTTCAGCATGCTACCTCCACGCGTGCCAGAGAAAAAGGGTCTTGACAGACAGACAGACAGACAGACGGACAACAAAGTGATCCTTATAGGGTTCCGTTTTTTCCTTTTCAGGTACGGAACCCTAAAAATTGATAAGTAATGAAAATGATGACATGATCGTTTATAGAACAGAGCTCGGTAGTGGTAATTCCCAAGACTGGTTTATCAAAGTGGTTTCGAATTTATGTCACGATTATCATAAGGTGTTATGCTAAATGCAAGATTTCAGGTTAATATCAATATGTTTAATGCGTGTTCGTTAGGGTTCCGTACTAAATACCCGAAGGGTGCACAGGACGCTATTACTAAGCTTCTGCTGTCCGTACGTTTCATTTTTAACCCCTGAAGCAAAAAGAGGGATGTTATAAGTTTGACCGCTATATGTGTCTGTGTGTCTGTATGTCTGTGGCACCGTAGCTCTCATAAGGGTAACAGGTAGACCCTTGAAATTCTCACAGAGTATCTAGTAGTACTGTGTTATCAACAAATAATAATAACCTAACGCACTTAAAAAAGTCGAAAAACCCCTGACATTTTAACTTCAAAGTTCAATATCTCAAAAACGATTTAACCGATTTTTGTTAAACTTAGCAAAATCTATTAAACTAGCTTTCGATTTAAAAAGCCGCGTTCAAAACCGTTCATTTAGGAGTTACGATGCCACAGACTGATACCCAGATACATCCATACACAGGTTAAACTTTTAATATCTTTTTGCGTCGGGGTTTAAAAGTAACTCAAAATTAAAGCGAGTCCTCAATCCACACACGTGTATTTTCCGTGATTTTGCTCGATCTTAGTAATGGCAATTTATTGTACAGTTACACATAACACAGTTACAGTTGTACATAATCTCGCGTGTGCGACCGACTCGTACTTGCCTGTTTTTAATTAGATTATCGAACTACGCCATTATAACGAGTTTAATTGATTTAGGTGTCGTTGATTTTGGGTTTGATGAAATGTAAAACAAGTGGCTACTCTACAAGGATGATTAAGCGACTGTTAATTCTTAATGAAGACGATTTCCTTCATTGATAAAGTAAGATTGATACATAAAAGATAAAAATCCAAAACATTTTTAGCTACTGCATTCGTGCTGCCTGATTTTAGCATAGATAACAATCTTACTAAGAATTAAGAATTTGTCAATTACATGCAGTCACGACCTAATTTAGTTAATTGTGTAACTAGCGACTAGCCTTGCGGGATTTTCTATACTAATTAAATTAAATTAGAATGTATTACGCATAATTCACTTATGCCTCTCGGAAAATTTCGGCATTTTTTTGAGTTTAATATAGCGTTCAGACTCAGACAAACGCCGCGTGGGAATTTGTTTTATAGCACATAATGTAGTGATATAGTGATTCTGACCATGACAAAAACATAGTATCTGTATAAAATATTTTTAAATTCTCTAAACAACCGTTTAGAGAATTTAAAAATATTTTTCAGACCAACATCATGCATCACCAATTTCTAAAAAGTTTCCCAATTTATTCTTTCATAAACATTCCATGGTTCGTAAGCAAAATTTCCCCTTCCACTGTACTTCTCTGTTTCTTTCCTTTTTAACCGACTTCAAAAAAAGGAGGAGGTTCTACGTTCCACTGTACGTATTAAATGTATGTACATCGATTACTCCGTCAATTGTAGACCGATTTTCAATTTTTTTTTATTCGAAAGGGTATACTCCTGAGGTGGTCCCATTGTCACCAAGTCATGATCTGATGATGGGATCCAAGGGAAATCGAGGGCAACCCTCAAATTTTATAGGCACGCATTATGTGTTTCTTATATTTTCAAAGGCTATTCAAGTATTTGCGTCTGGTAGTCATCATGTCATGTTGATGTGCTGATGATGGAAGGTATAACTCCTTAACGGTTAGGAGTTGGAGGATAATTCTGAGAATGTTAAATCTTTATTCGAAAGGGTATACTGCTGAGGTGGTTCCATTGTCACCAAGTCATGATCTGATGATGGGAGCCCAGGGAAATCGAGGGCAACCTTCAAATTTCATAGGCCCGTATTATGTGTTTCATATATTTTCTAAGGTTATTCAAGTATTTGCGTCTGGTAATCATCATCTCATGTTGATGAGCTGATGATGGAAGTTACAACTCCTTAACGGTTAGGAGTTGGTGGATAATTCTGAAAATGTTAAATCAACATAAAATTATGAAATAAAAATCTTTTAACAAAAAAGTAAAACCGCCTTCAAAAAAACCCTTAGAAAAAAAACGTAAAATAATCCTCTAAAGCCTAAAGTTTTATGGCCTAGCACTAAGTAGCAGAAATATGAAGTCGGTGCTTCATTCAAAGAATAGTCCGCTCGCTCCGCACCGACTTCATATTTCTGCTACTTAGTGCTAGGTCATAAAACTTTAGGCTTTAGAGGATTATTTTACGTTTTTTTTCTAAGGGTTTTGAGTCTCATTGTCAACAGGAAGGAGCTACCTTTAAGGTACATTCTAATACAAATAAATTGAAGATATCAATTAATAATGTCTTCGAGCAGCAGCCGCTGTGCACGCGTTTTCATTTGTTTACGGATAATCTCTGCATCTGGGAACACGCTAGATTTCTCGCTGTGATGAAGGCTTGAGATTTGCGAGCAATGCGCGCAGGCGGCGCCGGGCAGAGGCGATTGCGGGCTTGGATAAATAAAGGTACTAAAATAGCCAGCTTTGGCCGAGATGATATATGTACTAAAATAACCAGTTTTTGCTGAGATGATGGTACTAAAATTGAAAAGCTGGTCCGCTGAGACTGTTGTACGGATAGGGGGACGTCATTAATAACATTAGTGTCGGTATTCCATGCAAAAAGTTGTAAGTATGGCAAATATACACAAAAGGCCATATTTCTATGTACTTGTGTTTTTAATGCATTATTTGTTTAGGCAAATTTTAGATTTCAGCTCTTTTGATTAAACTTTCTTTGTGCGCCTACTCTTATTTCTGATCACCCGTTAATCGCAGACTCGGAGATGGTCCCGAGCTATACACGGCCAATACTATTTTAACAGAAATTTCCATTAAAATCTCTCCAGCATCTCATGACTTACAGATCTACGAGCTGCATTCTGGCGGCGCACGCGACCGTTCTAGCCGACGGGGCAGGAATGCGATGGAGTCGATACCGCGCCTGCGTTATGACATGCCTGCCTTATCGCACCGATGAGAGGCCCATTCATACGCCGTGAAATGGAGATAGTCGGGAATTTCACTATCTAACCGGGAATACGCATGCTTGTCATTTTTTAAGTTTAAGTTGCATATTTTTGTGCAAGTGGCCGGCAGATTTACGAGAATTTATACAAAATACTTAATGACACAAGCAGCGAATTGACACACACGCAAGCAAACGACTTATACATATACCCATTAATATAAAAATCAGGATATGCCCTTCGGAACGTTTGAAACAGGAACGGTGTTGCCGAGCCCGCCGGCAGGAGCGGTACGCGGCCGGCGGTGCCCGTGCGGACGTGCTCGCGGCTCATAACACTGAGCCTACTTTGTAGTCTCACTGAATTGGCAACAAAAACGAAGTACCGAAGGGCGCGTCCATACGCTATATGTTGTATATGTGTATGCATATACCGAAATGTGCAATGCATTCCTGGTAACACTTATGGATAACCATTATGGTTCGATAGTTAAGTATTTTTTTAAAGCGGAGAGTAATGTTAAGGACACGCGTTTGTATAGACATATTCTTGCGCGACGCAAATGTGGAACTGCGTAAACAAAATAAAATGAAAATGCAATGTACCCGGATTCTCCTTCTCTCACACACGCAGACAAACAAAACATCCGTGGGAAAATCAACTGAAATAGAATTAGCATCAAATCTGTGATCACCATCGCAGTTCCTTTCAAAAGTCCTTCGGTGGATATAATTAAACAAATAAAAAACATCGTCAAACAGTAATGTCAGCAGACCGCAGTTTACGAAACGGTTCGATTCGCAACGTGGAATTATCGCGGACCGAATACTACGGTAACGAGTGGGTAATGGCAATATTACAGTTTGGCGCCTTAAGCATAACTGTGAGGCAATGCGTTACTTTATTTCCAGGTTTGTTTTGGATTCAATCGTTAGACATTGACGATGATGTGGTGTAGAGTAGTAATAAAGTCGAGTTTAGACAGTACAAAATCATGCAAGTTGCAATACAATGCGAAGTCGTAAAGCGAACGAGTTTGAACGCTTCAATGTATTGCAACATTTGCAACTTGCACGATTTTTCTTGCAGGTCTAAACTCGGCTTTAAACTTCGATACGAATCTTATTAAAAAAATGTAGTCATGTTAAATTTCTCAGAAATTTCTGAAACCTTCCATGTTTAGAATATTGGTATATTACCTAGTTGTCGAAAAGGAACCTCACTTTATTGTGACTAGAGCTCACTAGACTGTAACGTCTGAAACGTGTTCGCGTTATCGTCTCAATTACTATTGGCAAATTGGCAGCGCCTCCAGCAGCAGCACTTATTAGCAACGTACCTACTATTCTCATAGTATTTGACACGTAAACGCGAACGAAATTGACACAAAGGCCTAAGGTGAAACAAAAATACACTTACCAAATAACAATCAATCGGTTTCTCCTTCGGCCTGTGATATGCCTTCTGCAGCTCGGTCTGTTTGAGCGCATGCGCGATGTGCAGTGCGCTTGCGTCGAACCGCCCGTACTGGTAGTCGGGCGTGTCGCGCGACAGCTCCCGCGCCGGCGACGCGTGCACGCTGCCGCCGTTTGTCGCGCGCGTTGGAGACACTGGCGACAAAATTGATGTGAGAAAAAGCTGCTTTCAAATATAAAAACCGCATTCAAATTGGTTAAGCCGATTAAGAGATACGGTGTCAAAAACAGACACACAGCGGTCAAACTTATAACGCCCCTCTTTTTGAAGACTCAAAACCCCCGGGTTAAAAACAGGCTAAAACGGAGACGTTCAATTTTTTGCTGGCTTGCTGTACAGGTGCTTAATTCGAAAAGTATTTCTGATAAAACGATTGTCATAATTCTGAGAATGAGTTCAACATAAAATAATTTCGATATAGCACTTCAGAAGAACGATGCGTTCGCAGCAATTAATTTTGTATGAATTTCAGCGCTCAGTTTCTGCAGGGACATAAATAATTTTTCTATAGATTTCAATGAAGTCACGTCTGAGCATTTGATTACGCAGGTCGTTTAATTTGTAAAAAAATCGGTTTCTTATTTCTCAATTAAAAGGTGAAGTTGGTAAATTATGGCGTGAAATCATATTGATTCCGTGGTCGAAGTGGGAGTACCTCAAGGGCCATTGATTGGCCTATTCCTGTTCCTTTCTTACACAAGCGAGCTGCTTACATCAGACCCAGTAAAATTGGTATAGTCATCTTGTCAAGCACATGAAGTAAATAAACAGGCTAAACGTTTACGTAAATTCTAACTGTGATTAATACTTACTGTACAATTAAAATAAATATTACATCGTGTATAATAGAAACAGACAGAGCGGTTACACACGAAGCGTAAACGACAGCGTCTAACGGGCTAGAATGGTAATCAAGCGATTACTGGGCAGCCACCCGTGTGGATCGAGCCGCACCCATTACCAGGTAATTATGATATCGGGACTAAATACTAGACAGGCTCTTTGGTTCGCGATTATGGTGTCCGATTTGACGCGTTCAAGCATTGTCGACTAGTTAGGGCTACCAGGCTCCTATTGTGACAATCCTAATACGCCAACACGTCGTAACGGGGGGGTTACTCAAATATACTGTCAATACTGTCATCACCCTCTTAAGGGGCAAAAGTGTCGAACTGTGATATTGGACAAAAAAAATACCAAATCCGAGCTCACCAAAGCCAAATGACATTAAATCGACACTTGCAAACTTTTTATAACTAAAATGACAACTGTCATCTTCCATCGTGGATCCAAATATAATGGCAAATTCGAGCTCACCGGAGCCAAATTGCATGAATTGACATCTATGACCATTTTTAGCGTCAAAAATGTTGAACTATCATCCGCAAACAAACGAGTGTATCCCGGCTTAAGATTTTTTTGATTTCAATATCTCAAAATCAGTTAACCCGTCTTTCGACTTTTTTGTGCCTACACATCAGACATTTTCGTAGAATTTCTTAGTGTCACTTTTAGCAGCCCTAGTTGCAAAGGACGCGAGACCTTATTATCGCAAGATTGAGGATGGCACTTAATGGGCCATGTTGTATTTCTAATACATAATCCCAGATAACTAGATATCCTACAGTTATTCTACAAATTAGCATAGTAATGTAGCGCAGATAATTCCAGCATCTTTACTCCGAACGTGCTTAGCTCATTAAGAATTGATTTGATTAGAACATTAACATAACATCAATTTAATTGCGTCAAGGCAGACTGGTGTTAGAAACACTTCTGGATTATCATAATGGTTCTTAACGATTTTGCTTATGTGTTTTAAGCATATGATAGGTACCGTCAAGTGTTTTATTAATGCTCAAGAGGAAATGAAATGTGTAGTCTGTGAAGGCTTGGTCGTTTGTATGGCTGTATGTCTTTCTATGTATAGCAGGATTGACACGTGCACAGGGATGCCAGTTAGTGGTTTTATGTTATTCAAAAGCTGTCATTTTTGTGTTTAAATATTCAAGATATGCGCGTGCCTTGGACAACATATGTCAATTGGACAATAATTTGTCAGCCTAATAAATAATTATAAATATCTGAATATTTGGACAGCTGACACTAATTGATCTAACCCCCAACTAGGCAAATCCTGCATAGACAAAGTAGAAAAACCTTTCCCACGGGCCAGGCAAAAATCAATCTTATAAGAATATCATAAACATTTTCACAGGGGAAAGCTTTTCTCACTTTAAGTACTACTAGTAGTACTATGAGTACTAGACAACGGATAAACATACTTATATAGATAAGTAAATACATAATAAACATCCAAGACTTGAGGACAAACATTAGTATTTATCATAAACAAAATATTTGCCCCGACCAGGGATCGAACCTGGGACCTCAAGCTACGTAGTCAGGGTCTCTAACTACTAGACTAATGTCGTCAAAAAGGTTGAAAAGCTTAAATTTGTTTTGTTTATTGAGTTTCATGCTCAACGTCTTTTAATGCGATTTTTTTTCTTGGAATCGATTGCAATAATATGGTATCAAAATGGTCCCATTTAGTAGTATGTCATCAAAGTAAATAATTATATACCTAGAAGTAGATAACTGATAATAAAAAAAAAACTGCTACATTAACTAAACCGCAGCAACATTTTACCGTCACACGAAACCAACTAGGTATAAGATTACGCACGATATTCGAGAATGAAAAACTAGTAAAATGAGGTATTTAGCGATCATCCGACCAGCCCATAACCCCTTGATTGCCGTTATTCAAAACTGTACACAGTCAAGAGCGGTACAGGGCTCATATTTCAATGAAAAGAGCCTGCTGTTGGAATGGTGTCAATGACCCTATCGATATCCATAAGTTACTATTTCACTAAGCAAAGTTATCCGGTACAAAGTAGGTTTTATTAAGAAACAGTTGTATTGCGAAAGCGGTGGGAGTCGGATTTACTCACGTTTTCTAAATTATAGGGTCATATAAATAAACGAGTGTTGGAGATGTGTGTTTTTGTATGATTGTGTAATGTTACTGAATGAAGTTAGTCAATTACTGCTCGATCAATGGTTAACGTTAGGTTAGCTACGAATAAGGAAAAGTAAAACCTGTATTGACAGACTCAACTAAGTTACAGCTGTAATAAAGGAGTAGGTTACATTTGGGGTATTTCGGAGCAGTAAGTATTTAAAAGTAAATGAAAATAGTTTGACTATTCTAATACCACATTAAGTGGGATTAGTCAAAGGATTGGCGGAAGAAAGTATGACAGGGATGACAAAAAAAGAAAGAAAATAAATTCTGTGTTGTGACACCAACTCCCAACCAAAATGAATGAAACATAGATAACTTGGCGCTTAGTATTTCGAAATTATGTAACTTTGACCGTTCACTTGCAAGAAAAAACCGGCCAATTTGTATGGAAATAGCCTTTTTAATTACTGTATCTTTTGATTGCGTTGACTTAGAAGGTTGATTTTTTCACAGCTTCAAGGGACCGCAGGCTTGAGTATTTGATATTAATTTCAGCATGCTACCTCTACGCGTTCCAGAGAAAAAGGGTCTTGACAGACAGACAGACGGACAACAAAGTGATCCTATAAGGGTTCCGTTTTTTTTTTGTGAGGTACGGAACCCTAACAAAAAATGTGTCAAAATGTGTCCTAATTCAAATGTGTGTCAAACAAGCTCGAATTAAAATACGGTTTTGGTTGAGTTGCAGCGTACATTTTTCTGCGTTGCCAAATGATCCAAACAGGGCATTTTAATGAGTGTCGCGCGCGCAGTTCGTCTAATATGGCGCTGCGGGCAATAGAGGTGCCTGCATGGTGCTTGGGTTTAAAAAAAAACTGGCGAGAAATTTAATACCGATTTTGTGGTAAGATGTAGGAGAAATCACCTGACTTGAATCACTTTAATATTACGCAATGTTTTCGCGCTTATCACGTATGAGTCTTGATTTTTAAAGCCATTTCAGGTTTCGTGGTCGGGGAGAACTGTGCCTTCTTTCCAGTTTGTCGCAACATTAAAAGGATTTGTCCCTTTCTCAAAAGCTTCTTAGCGTTTTTGATAAGTTTTAGAATTGGTAATTCTGTAGAACCGTAATTCTTTTCGTTCAGAGTTAGCTCTGTAATGTATATTTGAGTTTTCAAATTTCAACTTAAACGACAACATACAGATTATAAAAAAAAATGCTGGTTGTTCATGAGGCCAATTAGCCTTACGACAATCCACTAAGCCAATCCAATGAAATAGAACGATATGAAAAAATCAAGGCTTGAGGACAAGCAGATGTACGTAACGATAGAACGATTGAAAAAATCAAGGCTTATTGAATCAGGCGTTACTTTGCGGAGGTCCATATTTATGAACTAAAAAACAATTACTTTGCTCACCCGCTTTGCTTTGGTGGCATGTTGAGCGGTTGTCGCTGTGCTTCGTAAATGGCCTCGTGGAGAGTGCCGAAACGCGTCAGCGTTTAGTATAGTGGTGGTGGTGATAGTTCGGACTGTGTGGCATGTGTTGATTCGTGTAGCAGTGGAGGCGGAGGTGTTGCATAGAAACATACATTTGCCGCACAGATATAACTATTTGTCATTAGTGGTCGCGAGTGAGCAAAGTAATTGTTTTTTAGTTCATAATTTAGACGATGCCAATATTGGATTAGCATACCCAGTGAAAAAATATTTACATATTTCAGTAGATGCAAAATAGAAATTTACGCAAAACCTAGAAGTAACGTGCAGACAAGGTTTCATAGTAAGCTATAGACATAGTAGAAAAACCTTTCCCACGGGCCAGGCAAAAATCAATCTTATGACAATGTCATAAACATTTTGACAAGGGAAAGCTTCTCTCACTCTATAGGTACTTTGTGTTTTCTGAGCATTTTACGAGTTTTCTAGACTTTAAGGGCTAGCACGATTGTTCGTTGTAGGTAATTCACAAATCCATTCGGCACGAAAGTAACCAGTCGGCTTCCTTTCTTTCCTCAAAATCAGCATTGACTCACTCACGTATCGCAACATTTACGTATAGTGCGATTTCCTCAGATTCTCACGTTCTCGCCAATTTTTATCGGTCATTTTGTCCCGTAACGTTACTACAGCTCTTACAGCCAAGCCGGCATTGTCAGGGTTCTCATAGTACCTCAGTCTTAGCTTTAGGTCACTGGGCAGTCTCAGCCCGAGGAATGCGGCCGGCTGTTTTGCAACAAGTTCTCCCCTCCCACTCTTACCTAACCGCCTCCCTTTCACGGGGCCGAGCGCGCCCGAACACCGCCGAAGTTTGAAAGCTTTGGTGTACCTTCTTCGGAAATCCGACTGGATTCTCGGAGGTTTTGTTCGTTGCTTTTGCGCAGATTTGTTATGGCTATTTTTGTTTTTTCTTGTAACGGACTGACGACAGCTAAGTATACGGTTTGCTATCGTGTGTTTCTTGCGTCGCATCTGATAACTATGGAGTGACGTGCTATTAAGATGATGTTACCGAAGACTTACATGTTTGTTGTTTTATATTACGATGTGATGTGGATCCCGCGACATGTTAACACTATGGTGTTTTATTGTTAGCGAAATTCCGTCAAATATATTTCTTAGAGGATTTTTAGAAAATTTTACAATGTTACCTTGAAATGAAAAATACATTTATTAACGCAAAGATCTTTGCTTGGTGATCCATTTTGCAGATACATTTTCAACCCTTAAGAGTTCGGTAAACTTTCCATAGAAATATGAACAAAAGTATTTTATACTTTACTTAAGTATATTTTATTTAAGTAATTTTTAACGTCATCCCAAGCAACCTGCCGCAAAGCAAAGGTTGATAATTATCAACGATCAGCAACAGACAGACCGCGGAAGGTCGTAACGTAACTGGGATCGTCTAATACTGGTGAATATTTTAAATAATTAAACAGAAAACTCTAGATAGATAGATAGATTCTATGATTGATTTTATGATTCTATTTTAGATGGATTCTAGGTAGATTCTGAGGTTGCGATTGTTTGTAATCGCGGTGACTTTGATACTAAGGTTTTGGTTGCTAATTCATTAAAAAATACAACTTCTACTGGGGGTATTTCGGATGTTGGTGACTTGCATTCATTACGTTCTATTCAGCAAAAGGTCCATGACAATGATTTGGTAATTTCTAAGGCCGATAAGGGCAATTGTATTGTTGTTTTAGAAAGGGGTCAATATAATGATAAAGTAAATGACATCATTCAAGGAGAGGGTTTTTTGAATTTACGTAGGGATCCCACCGCCGCGTTTCATAAAGACCTAAAAAACCTTCTGCAAAATTCTGCATTTACCTTTGACACCGAACAAAAGAGGAGCAATGTGATTCCTATGAATCCGCAGGCACCAATTTTATATGGTTTACCTAAAATTCACAAGGATGGTGTTCCTGTTCGCCCTGTTGTTTCATACGTGAGTGCTCCAGCGTATAAAGTAGCGAGGAAGTTAAATAGCATTGTTCGGGAAAAATCTTCTTTTAAGCCAATATATAGTTTAAAGAATGGTTCAGATTTAGTAAATAAAATTAAAGACATTAATATACCGCCGAACTCAACATTACTTTCTTTAGATGTGGATAGTTTGTTTACCAACGTACCATATAGTGAAACCTTAAATATTCTTAGATGTCACTTAGAAAGGAAGCGTTTACATCCGGGGGAGGTTTGTGAGTTAATAGAATTAGTAACTTTATGCATGAAACAAAATTATTTCAGATTTAATGGTCAATATTATTTGCAGAGTGATGGTTTAGCAATGGGGTCACCTCTTAGTCCTTTAATGGCTGACGTTTTTATGGATAACTTTGAAAAACAATATATAGTGGGGAACAGCAATTTAGTATATTATTATAGGTATGTTGATGATTTAATTTTATGTTGGAAGGGGAGTATGAGGCAGCTAGATTTGTTTATTAGTGCTCTCAATAACAAACATCCAAAAATAAAGTTCAAACGAGAATTAGAGGAAAATCGTTCATTAAATTTTCTGGATTTAACTATTACAAGAGTAAATAATAGGCACCAGTTTCAAATTTACCGTAAGCCTACGTACACAGATACTGTCATACCTGCAAATTCTACTCACCCATGGCAGCATAAACTGGCTGCTTTCCATTGTTATGTACATAGACTACTAACTGTACCTCTTTCGAAAGAGCATTATGATTCTGAGTTACATACTATATATCAGATAGCAACAACAAATGGTTATAGTACAGCAATGGTTAATAGTCTGGTTCAAAAGAAGCAGGGACGGATAGTGAATAGCATGCTTTACTCTGCGTTGCCATCTCAGCCTACTAACAAATTTAGATCTAGTATTACTTATGTTGGCCGGTTGTCTGACAAGATTTATAATATTTTAAAATCAAATAACATCAATGTTGCCTTTAAGACTACTAATTCTTTACGTTCTAGACTTTGTAATAACAAAGAAAAGGTGGATAAAGGGAACAGGTCGGGCGTATATAAACTCACTTGTGGCGACTGTAGTCAAGTATACATTGGACAAACCGGTCGAAGCTTTGATACTAGATTTAAAGAGCATGTCTCGTCATATAGGCATGATCATCCAGAGAAATCAAACTTTGCCAAGCATTTATTAGAAACGAATCATTCGTTGTTAGACTCAGATACGTACGAAATTTTACATTATTGTGATAAGGGTTTGCGGCTATCGGTTTTAGAACAATTGGAAATTATTAGGTACAACAACATGGGGTCTATTATTAATGAACAAGTTAATTTGGTTTCTTCGCCTTTGTTACGACTTGGTTCTAATTTTAATAATGTGTCATAGTAATAATGAGAACATGACTTCTCTTTTTACCGTACTCGGTTAAAAATAACGGGGTACCTGGCGTAGATTAAAAATAAAAATAAAAAGGGTAGTTTGGAATTCATTTCTTAAAAAAGGGTAGTTTAGGACTTACATAAAAGGGTAGTTTGGAATTTATAAAATATTAGTGGGTACGTTGGTTTTG
This sequence comes from Clepsis dumicolana, assembly GCA_963691665.1. Taxonomy (NCBI): domain Eukaryota; kingdom Metazoa; phylum Arthropoda; class Insecta; order Lepidoptera; family Tortricidae; genus Clepsis; species Clepsis dumicolana. Next base: position 3,434,775 of record OY829522.1, on the reverse strand, counting down.
TCATTAACTAAGTTGAGTACATGGTTTACATATGTCAGTAGTGGAAGTGGTGGCATGTTGAGCGGTTGTTGTTGTGCTTCGTAAATGGCCTCGTGGAGAGTGCCGAAACGCGTCAGCGTTTAGTATAGTGGTGGTGGTGATAGTTGGGTCTGTGTGGCATGTGTTGATTCGTGTAGCAGTGGAGGTGGAGGTGTTGCATGGAAACATACATTTGCCGCACAGATATAACTATTTGTCATTAGTGGTCGCGGGTGAGCAAAGTAATTGTTTTTTAGTTCATAAACAGAAAACTGACGAATTGAGAACCTCCTCGTTTTTTGAAGTTGGTTAAAAACTAGGTTACTAAAGCATTGAACTTTTTCTTCAAGACCTGAAAATGGTGCCGTCATTTAATTTCTTGACTCTTTGGTTCGGACTGTATATACCTGACTCCTAAATACTACTTCTAGAGAATATTAGAGGCGGGAAAATGATTGAACATTTGATACGACAGGACAACTTCTTTAAGACCATTCCCGAAAGAAAAATATAATGAAAAAAAAAACCTTAGAAAAAAAACGTAAAATTATCCTCTAAAATAACGATAAATAAATAAAATTAAATGCGTTTATTTCGGACAACAGAAACTAAAGCCTGAAGTTTTATGGCCTTGCACTAAGCAGCAGAAATATGAAGTCGGTGCGGTGCGAGCGGAATATTCTTTGAATGAAGCACCGACTTCATATTTCTGCTGCTTAGTGCTAGGCCATAAAACTTTAGGCTTTAGTTTCTGTTGTCCGAAATAAACGCATTTTATTTTATTTATTTATCATTATTTTAGAGGATTACTTTACGTTTTTTTTCTAAGGTTTTTTTTTGAAGGCGGTTTTACTTTTTTGTTAAAAGATTTTTATTTCACAATTTTACGTTGATTTAACATTTTCAGAATTATCCTCCAACTCCTAACCGCTAAGGAGTTCTACCTTCCATCATCAGCTCATCATCATGAGATGATGACTACCAGACGCAAATACTTGATAGTACGTGCCTGTAAAATTTGAGGGTTGCCCTCGATTTCCCTAGGATCCCATCATCAGATCATGACTTGGTAACAATTGGACCACCTCAGGAGTATACCCTTTCAAATAAAAAAATAATTTTGAAAATCGGTCTACAATTGACGGAGTAATCGATGAACATACATAAAAAAAATAAAAATAATAATACATACAGTGGAACGTAGAACCTCCTCCTTTTTTGAAGTCGGTTAAAAAGGAAAAGGTCGACCTAGGCGTAGCTACACTGACCAGATAGAAGAAAGCCAGTGTCGTGTCGTGTCAGGAAATCAAGGAGCTGGCTTATAGGAGAGAGGAGAGATGATTGGCAGACACTCCACCGACAAAAGTGATGATGTACTCGTATATACCTAGTATCTACTACTGTGACCTGCAATTGCATCGGCTAGCACAATAGGCGTGACCTTGGTCGTGGTTAATTGCCCACTCACAATAGACAGAACAACTCGAGGCGGTAACCTAAACTTAAATCCAATTCCTCTAATAGAGTTGTGCTGTGATTGTGACTGCTCGGGCGTGGAAAGAATAGGCACCAATCCATGTACTGTAATCAATTCAGATGATCTACTTCGTTTATAGTGAATAATTCGTTTAGAACAGTCAAAGATCGGTTCATGCGAACAACTGTGTTGTGTTGTATTGAAACTTGAACGAATCAGGGTCTAGTCTTTTCTGTCTCACTCGAGGCTTCGTCCAATTAAGGCGATCTTTTGGGGGCTGAGTAAATTCACTCAAGCGGGACAACGGTATCCAGTAACGCGTGTGAGAAAGAGGGCTAGCTAGTCAAAATGCGCTCAAAATGCTTGCGTAAGCATTGGTCTGAATATTGAACGAGATATTTAGAATCTAAAACGAGGCATGGATAGCCCAGGCGGCGCCTTAATAAATTACATTTAATCATTTGTACTATTATGCTTTTCAAAGCCTCACGCTAATGTTTCTTATGGGCGAGCAGAGCATATAACCGTATGCAGTTTGCCGTAACAATTACTGCTATTCCCAAGGGCCCCATGAAGCTTTGTTAGCGTTAACGGTAATGACTGATACCATCGCAGTTGGAGCTGAACACACTTTTACTTCACTGGGGTTTATGGTGGTTCAGTCTACGCTTACCTCAATAAACAATCTGGTGTTAGGTGGTAATCGATTTATATTTTGTGCAACAAAGATTAAATAAATACATAAATACTTTTTGTTGAAAATTTACAAAAGCATCTATCAAGTAGGTTTTTCCTTCTTGTTTTATTGCCACTCATTATCCATATTAATCTAATAATAGTACCTACTTCAAATCTGCTCTTGGTCATTTGCATGTCATGTCGTCATGTCATTTGTGTTAAATTTGAACTGAATAATCGATATGGAAAAGTCGATAAATTACAATGTTCTCTCGCTATTGACTTTTGATTTTTGCTATGAGGATTCCGGTCCAAGATGCATTAGACCCAAGTAAATTTATATTACCAAGTCAACGACGGTTTCGATGTACAGTCAACCATTCGATTCCTGACCCACCGTAGAACGTTCTCACACTAAGTGTCATAATGATTTTCCTTGTCAGTATAGGCAACGCCATGTCACCATGACATTTTCTACGAAAAGGTTCCACAGTGAGTCACGATTCAGTTGGTTGGATAGTTAAATCAACACTGACTTTATGGTCTCACCTTAGTACTAGCTTATCTTTTTAGAGAAGAGTTTATTCCACTAACATTTGATGTTTTTGATCCAGAAAATAGTTCTAGGTACCTATTAATACAGATTGTTATAAAGATATTATAAGGTGTCAAATTCTACGACAAATTGTGTGCCATGTTCGAAGAATTCGAGTGAATACAACCCGGTATTTTACCGGTGTTCTGCTGTTTGACAACATACGGCTCGTGGTAAAAAGTACTTAATGCAGTGAAACTCATAAATCTACAAAAACTCGTTTTCCCATTTTAACATAATTTAGAGTCGTGGTTTGGTTTAGGTTAACGAGGACAGTTAAATGGCCATTCGCCATAAGCGTACGGTCTCCAGTTACTGTTAAGCACATTAGTGTTTTTTCATCTTTCACCTATAATTTAGTTAGTTTAGTAATTTTCACGATTTCGAGCGCTACCATCAACAAGAGGCGACCATAATAGTCACTAAACATCCCATATTTTCTTAAATAACATTAAAACTATTTATGTCTTGAATTATTTGAAAAAAAATAGATTCTTAAAACTTACAACAGGCTCTTTCATTTGATGTCACACGATATAGTTTGCAAAACTTTTTTTATTTTCTATTTAACTCATGATCTCAATTGGAAAATCTTTTAGTGCTTTTTTTTTCAATTTTATTTTTTTTATTTTTACGGTTTTCCCGTGAATATCAATAATTTAATGTTTAAAATCACGTTTTGGTTAAAATTAATTAATTTACGTTGGGTCACCGACTTGTATATGTGTACCAAATTTCAGCTAAACCGACAGAAGGACGAACAGACATGCGAGTGATGCTATAAGGGTTCCGTTTTTTACCATACTCTGTCATTCCAAGTTTCACGGGGATCAACTAGAAGCGATGTTAGCCACTCACTTGTTTTGAATTTTGAGTTGAACTCTATTTATAACAAAATATGAGCGTTGACAGGTAGCTCTATTTACCAAAAGCAATTGAGTGGTTAGTAGAGTGTGCAGACTCTACCACGGGGAGTGCTCCGAGGAGTTATTCAATTTAATACCAGTCATTGACTTCCACTATCGCACCTCACGCCCTAAATCCGAGTTCCATCGTCACCAACCTTGATGAGGGGCGGTCTGCTACTATGCGTTTCCGTCGACATTTTCTACCACGTATAGTGAAATTGTGGAATCAACTCCCGTCAGCGGTGTTCAAGAAAATAGTGAATGGTTGTGTATTGTGACTACAACGGACTAGTGACTCTCTTGGGGTTGCTGGTTCTCATGGGTAGCAGTGATTGCTTACCATCAGGTGACCCCGCGCTTGCTCGTTTTCCTCCCTCTTCCAACTTCGATATAAAACATTAAAGATACGCCACACAACTGTTCAGCGCTTACCTAATGCGGCCCTCGATCATTAGCTGTCATTAGACTGACATAATGTCAAACATTAAGAGATACTAAGTCCCCGAATCACCTATAACTGCTTGTCCGCGCGCGGTGAAGCGGTGGCGTATCTGTCTATTTTTGACTATCAATGTCTTCCAATAAAAAAAAAGTGTAAATTAGGGATAAGTAATGTACTCACGTTCAGTCTCATGACTGTTCCTGGCGAGGCCTCTGATCTGTTCGTTGACATAGTTGTTGCTTTTGGGAACGTTCAGCGCGCTGCGTATGCCGACCGAGGAGTTGTCCAGATGGCCAGGGCCGATCTTTGGCACGTGGCTGGAGCAGTAGACCTCCTTATCCTCTATGTAGTGCTGGTTGTTGAAGTAAGTCTGGAAGGGAGAGGAAGACTTAACATTGGACCAATAGTTTACCAAGAGAAGGGGTTATTAAATACACTACTCAAAACAAAATAAAGGCCACTTGCATATTTACATTATATGGATCTATGGTCTGAAATAAATGATTTTTTATTTCGGTTTTATTGTTAACATTATTGGACATAAACTAATTGACAAGAGAAAACACTGACTACTTAATTAAATGATTTTTAGCCTAAATAAAAAACAAAAGCCTTGTACTAATGTTATTTAAAAAAAATTGCTGTTTAATATAATTTTCACGTAACTATTTAAATAATTAGAGGCCCGTATTTTCTTTTGAATAGCATATTATGGTCTCAAACTGGCTGAAATAATGTTAATCTGTTATTTCGTGTGTTTTCGAGCATATTATATGTATATCTAATTCTTTGGCACGCTCTACGGCCCAAAGCGATTGACAGATTTCAATGTATGAGGTGTCATTAGATTCGTCTCAGGTGGTAGGAGTGCTATACATACAGGGCATATTGTTACCCGCAATTCCCGTCGGCACGACTAAAAAGTTTTAAATAATTAGTTAATGGCTTTTGCAGTTGGGTTCAGGATCTTCCACATCAGATATCTGTTGGCGACTGGCTGCGGTGCGACCTTTTTGTAGTTTATTTGTCACTCATTGCCTTTTTAATATGTTTTTACGTCTTATGTCAGTTGTGTGTTTGTTGCTTTGATCTGGTCTTATTATTGTAATTGTGCTCTAATATTATTAAATTAATATCATTTAACCCGTGTTTCCATCAATACTAATGTAGACTTCCCATACAGTCCACCACTAGCTATCATATCAGTGTGTTGGAAAGGAAGTTTAATACAAATAAGTCTCGGCAACTTGCGCTAAGCGCGCCGACTATAAAATTTAATAATGTACTCGTATGGACATAGTAGAAAAATCTTTCCCACGGGCCAGGCAAAAATCAATCTTATTACAATGTCATAAACATTTTGACAGGGGAAAGCTTTTCTCACTTTAACCACAGTATATATATAAGCTAAAGCAGTACAGAAACTACGTACAAACGTTCGAAATGACACACGCACAGAGACAGAGTCTTTACAAGGCTAATAAGGGGGAATAGCGGTGCTGTCAGTCGCGGGTGCCGCGTCGAGACGAGTGGGGACTCTTTGTGTTTAAAACCTAATAGCTATTAGATAGGTAGTATAATTTAATGATGAATAATGGTAATAGCATAGTGACATAACTTATTTACTTTTTATTAATTTAATTCGAATTGTAATCAGTGGAATAAAAAAAATTCAATCTAAGATTGCGGATTGGGATTGGGTTTGTAATTTTTGTTAATACAATGATCATAAGGGTGGCGATTTCGTGTAATTTGGCAGCAGTGAGCTCGAATTTGACATTATTTTTTGGATCCAAGATGGCGGGTGACAATTTGGCATTTTTATCACTAAAAATGGTCATGGGTATCGATTTCACGTAATTTGGCAGCGGTGAGTTCGAATTTGACATTATTTTTTTGATCCAAGATGGCGGATGACAGTTTGGCATTTTTAATAACTAACGAAAACAAAGTTTTCTTAACATATTGATGATTATTTAATTACACAATTTTGTTTGTAAACTAGTCAGTCAATGCATTCGATTATTTGATCGTTATAAAACCCAAATAAACGTTTTAGTAAATAGTAAATAAAAACCCATTAATTTTATATTAATCAAGAGTGACAACCCTAATGTTCTAATGAAAACTAGCTAGTTATCTCAAAAAAGGCTTAAATAGCTGAGATATAGAGCTAACTACACAAAAACTTTTTGAATTTTACATAAAATAAGAGGACAACCCTAACGCTCAATTGGCGTTTACGTCATCATCTCAACAAAAAGGCCTAGTTTCTGTACTGCTTTAGCCTATATATATATACTGTGCTTTAGCTATACAATTATTATTATTTTGAAATTACCGACAATACAACTTTATAGAATCAGAAACGGTTCACAGGTTACATTAGGCATGACATTCCGAATATCCGTTTACAGTTAGCGGGCCATGAAATTATCAAAACACGACTCTACCCATTTATAAAGTGAAGTGATAATTCAATAACCAACTTGATAGGGGAAAATTGCTCATTCACCATTAATTTCTATACAAAAGATGACGACCATTTAGTCTAGATCTCTGGTCAAACTGTTTAAACTGTTATTTGAGAAGTAAGGAGAGGATGGAGGGTTCATGATACGCTGGTCCAACACAATAGGTTCGATGAATCGCCGTGATGCCTAGTTAATTTATAACAATACGGCGGTTGTTGGAAAATTGGGATCTAAATAAGTTAATGAATTTGATTTATTTGATATTGGATTCTAATTTCTGGCATTCGTCTTCGAGTGTCCATTTTTAGGGTTCCGGACCCTATTACTAAGACTTCGCTGTCCGTCCGTCCGTCTGTCTGTCTGTCTTTCCGTCTGTATCTCATGAACCGTGAGAGTTAAACAGGTGAAATTTTGTGTAAAAATTTTATGTACCTATTTCTGTTGCCGCTATAAGACCAAATACTAAAACTAGAATCAAATAAGCATTTAAATGGGGCTCCCTTGCCGTTTGTAAGAGCGTATTGTAAGAGCTAATGTAACTTGTTTTTAGAAAAAATTACTTTGCGCCAAGTTTCTTGCGGCGCATTCTTCTTGGCAATCATGGTCTTTCCGAAAGCGCTGGTAGGCTCAAAAAAATGACGTGTAAAAGAGCATTCAACTGCCTATTTGCTGAATAAAATTTTGACTGACTCGCACCTCGCACTTGTCCAGTTTTTTTGATATTACTACTTGATTACGTCACGTAGGATTAGAATATTCGTGCTCGGGCCTTGGTGCAGAAAAAAAACCCCCTAACTACATATTTCATCACTTTGTTGTCCGTCTGTCTGTCTGTCAAGACCCTTTTTCTCTGGAACGCGTGGAGGTAGCATGCTGAAATTAATATCAAATACTCAAGCCTGCGGCCCCTTGAAGCCGTGAATAAATCAACCTTCTAAGTCAACGCAATCAAAAGATACAGTCGTTAAAAAAACTATTTCCATACAAATTGCCGAAATCCCAAAACCTAAAGGGTACTTCCAGCTGTCCTAGAAACTTGAAATTTGGTATGAAGGTAGCTCTTATAGCACAACCACTCCGAAAAGTCTCAAAATCTTAAAATTTTATGTCTGTCTGTAGATTTCACAGACCAATATAAGTTGACCCCACACCGCGTACATTTTGCTTAGAAGCAGGGCTCTGCTAACACCAGACTTCTTAAAACACTGGGGAAAAGCGTTAAAATCTTTCTACGGAACCCTCGTGCGCGAGTCCGACTCGCACTTGGCCGGTTTTTTTCCCTCTCGCACTGCTTAATTATCGCAGAAACCTATTCATTTACGCGCTAAGGCTATAAAAGGCAACAAACACTTTCAACACATCAATACCATCAAAATTAGCACTTTGATTCAGTTATTTTTAATGTCAATTAATTGTTCCACTGACAATGTATTTGGCCAACAGTTAATTATACCGTTGTTTTCATTAATGAATATAATGATATGCGTTTAATGAGTAACTCGGTAAATAATGAAACGGAGTGAGTCAGCGAACAGATGATCTGATGTGAATCATCTTTATTTATTTTAGTAAAATTACTGTATTATTATAATTATGCAGCTGAGCCAATTTGGTATAGTACTTAGTAGTATAGTTGTTGGGCTGCAGGTTGAGATACATTTAGCGTTCATAATTTACCTCACAAAAAAAAATCCACCTCCTCCTTTTTTTGAAGCCGGTTAAAAATTCTAGCCTAACACAGTTTTAATTTTAACATTTTGATGAAAACAAGTTTATAAACTTGTTTTCATCAAAATGTTAAAATTAAAACTATGCAAACTCAAGTACCTAAAGTTAGTAAAATGAAGTTAATTTTCATATTTTTTCCGTGACACTCTCTACATACCCCTCCGTACCTAAGCATTTAATCAAATAAGACCCCAAAATATCATTTAATCGCACTACTAGACTCTAAAATCTATTCCCAAATTTATACAGTAAGAATTTTTTATTATGTTGCAAATCTATGTCATCAAAATAACACGAAACAATATCAACCGTTAAAAAATAAAACTCTACATAATGTACACACACACACTCGTACATTCTAATTTCGAAAACAGTTAAAGCTATATTTGTTATCAGTTCCTGATGAACCGGTCTAAGATATAAATGAATCCACGAAACTTTCTGCTTAGTAACTATGGAGTGAGCAACAAAGATTAATCTTCGTTTGCTGTTTTTTGGGCTGACATTATGAGGTCGCAATGCGACTTGGCTCTTGACTGTACAAGGTCAGTCAAATGTCAACTGAAGGTCGAGCCAGAATGATACTACGTAGCCTTTTTTTTTTAATGGGAAATGCATTACGCATACCCCCGCGCCGTGGAGACAACGCAGTGGTAATGTGGGACTCACCTCCCCGGAACTTCCCAGCGTAAAGAGGGGAAGGGAGGAGGCATACCCACTAAAACCCACCGGTGTTGTCCTCTTGCCGGGTTGGTAGGCGCCAAGGGATCACTAGGGATGGACCAGCGGCTCCCTTCGGATACTACGTAGCCTACCGTATGATTTAGGAGTACAGTACACTAATGTGCGTTCAGAAATTGAATACATGGAACTGTACAGTGGCACAAACTTATCTGACCCGTTGGGCAAAACGGAACTAATGCCGCGACCAGCAATGAATCCATATTCATTTAGCACCAGCATTATTCTGGGATGGGGCATTATTGGGATTCTGTGCATAAGGGATCCAGAGGCTTAGTTTATAATATTATGTAAACCTAGATTTAGATTAAGCTAACATAGGATAAGGTAATTGTAAACTATGTAACACTTTATGCACATGGTCTGAAGTAAATGTTTTTTGCCCTAAGCACGACTTGTCGAATCCTGCGTTACGTTACGGTTATCGTATCGAGATCGTGAAATCTCATACTAAATTTTAGTTCCAAATACGCTCACGGGCGGGCGCTGTTCCAAACGTCATACAAACTCGTTATAGTTTACTATTCGATTTTACGTGACGCGGGATTCGACAAGTCGTGCTTAGGGCACTGAAGCTAAAACTACTTAGTAAATAGAGTAATTTCGCAGTCATCTCCGTGCACACCACGCAGCGTATCGTGACATGTTGTACGAATGACAATTATTAAGTGTAAATGGGTAGCGAAATCATTAAAAAATGTACACGTGTGCGACGTATGGTTATGATAGAACGCGACGTCTGGTTTGTTCTGCATTCTGAGGTGTGAGCTTCTTCTTGTAACTCGTATTCTTATGGTGAATTTTAAAACTTACCTTCAAAGTGAGTTTGGTTCCACACACCGAGCACTTGAAGCATCCACTGTGGAAGAACGTAAAGTCCTTCAGAGGACCAACCCGGTCCACCTGGTACACTATCTCATTGCACCGAAAACAAGTGCTCTCATAGAAATTCGGGCGATACATGGTGGATGCTTCGTCACGACATCTCTATGAACACTGCACTGCACTGAGTCAAGGCACTTTTTAGTCACTGAGGCACTTTAAGTCATAGTCTTACGAACACTTTTTGATCACTCATGAGCATGGATGGACATGGAACAGTTTTGGTCTACGACTAGCTGTTAGTTTAAATGCCTGTAAAAAGGAGATTTAAGTTATTTAACTGAACGCGAAATATGGTATTGTTTTAGCTTTTATGCTCTTGAAAATATTCGCGGTTGGTTAAAATCATCATCAGTTTATACGCGACGTCAAAGTTACCATCGGTCTCAAAAATATTACTGATAAGAAAACTTTGTTATTTGACTAAGTAGGTAGGCCTCGAAGACCCAACCACTATAATATATAATTTGACATGTAAAATCAAGAGTGACGATAAGTTTTGTTACTCATGCCGTAGGTATAAAACCTAAATAATGCTCGCCAACTGAAGCCGAGCTCTTTCTAAATTTCCTTTTACACTTGTTAAATTGAAATGAGTCATAATCTTGACCCACGGCGCTTGTTCACGCAACCTTATCGATCCGGAACACCCTCGGTGTCCACGTTTGGGCAGGGGAGAGGTGGCCAGTGGCCACATCATAATGGGCAGTGGCCCACATATTGCCATAGTTGGAGGAGTGAAATTTTGTCTATCCGATGTTGATGTCATTCTGTCGTGAAATGTAGCAGATGATACCGATGAATATTTTTTACGTAACATTATAGTTATTTGACTATTCATTTGGTTTCATCCGTGGCTTCTCGGGCAAGGGACCGTAAGTCCAACCAAAATGCATTTTTCAAATTTGACTACAGACAGATGAAACAAATTATGGATACAGCCAACCATTTGAATCGTGGACCGTTGGAGATCTTAAAATAAATATTTTTCTAAGACATTACAATTTCATTTTCCTTCTGTGAACTGATTCATGTCTCACGCTTAGAACTACCGGACCTGACGATACCTAATATTTAAACCGTGAAAACCACTTAAATAAAACATCAACATAAAATACTTCTTCATAACCCAACGCAGTATCTCAGAACCTAACAACAACAAACAGGTTGCCACAACATAGTTCGAACTACAATTGCAGTCGGAATGCAGCCGTATTATTGTACAACCGTTAAATTTCACGATTCAGCTCTAGAAACGTTTAAATGTAGTTTGTTAACAATGCAAGGCGATGCGTGCTGGATGCTGCGCCCGGGGCGATGTGGGATAAGTCACAGCAGAGCGCGGGCGAGGTACGGGCACGACAGCAAGACTTTAGGGTGCCTTTTCACCAGAGAAGTGCTATGCTACGTTGCTATGGATGCGTTTGCTATACACCAATCGTATTCATTGCACCCGTTTCTACCACTGCTATGCTACGAGAGCAATGAATATGATTGGTGGATATCAGCGCATCCATAGCAACGTAGCATTAGCACATCTCTGGTGGAAAAGCACCCTAACTGTGACACATTAAGACTTAGACTGACATTAAGACTTAGGTGACATAGAAAATAAGAACTTAGCCGATGGCATTATTAAAAATCATTGGGGTGATGTTTATACATATGAAAGCATCCGTTAGTGTGCCAAATTTAGTAAATCTTAGTCTGTCGAATTCGGCAATGAACTAAACCATGAACATTTGTTCTATCGCGATCAAAAATTGCGGAAAGGCCAGTTAATACTTTTTAATACAGTTACTTGAAAAGTGGTACGTACTTTTTGTGGATATGTATCGTGCGGAAAGTTAGATTTTTCGCACTAGTGCTTTTTACTTTTCCAAGGCACCGGCGGGTGATGATAGGGCCGAGCCCGCGTAAGCGTCGGTACAGGTGATGATAGGGTGCGCGGCTGGCTCATCGCCAATGGTCTTAATAATTTTCTTTTCCCAAATGTATTAAAAACGTCGTTTGGTACACGTGCGGAAGTGTCATTTTCATTCGTCCCCAGCCTCGACCCTCGATTGGTAATTTCAGCACGAGTATCAAAAGGTATTGTTCATGAATAGTGCCTCCGCAAAGTAGGTAACGCCCGATTAAAAAAATGGCTTTAAAAAATCGCTTTCTCTCGTGCTTTGCGCCGCGCAGCACCCGCGGTGACTATTGGAACGTGCCAATATAATGATAGCGCAACATGTTCACGGGGCCGGTGCACGCGCAGGCTGGAAAGTCGAACGGCTACTTTGAATAAATAGCCATTGCAAGTGTAGCAGAAAAATAGCTAACTATATTGTGCTCAAAAACTACGCACGACTCTATTGTTAAGGGAAAAGGATTGTGCAGAGTTTTATGAGCTATTCGATTGGCTGTTGCTGTTGACCGTACCTACATGTTATTTTATGTCCTAAGTTGTAAGTGACACGCTTATGCCTGGGAAGTCGGTAAACGGGTGTGCAGTCAGCAGCAGAAGTAGCAAAGCAACCGAAGCGGTCACAATGATCTGCACAAGCTCTTAAGTCTATAACAATAGAGCTGTGCTTAGATCATTGGGAACGCGTCGGTTGCTTACCTACTTTTGCTGTTGATTGTACCTACCTACTTTAAAAGTGTAGCAAGCGTGTACGGTTAGCAGAAATAAATGAAAACAGTAGAAGAGCCAAAAGGATTTTATCAAATTTTTATTTGTTTTAAATTGGGCGAAAAACGGATAGGTATAGACTCTATTATCAAAACAAGGAGTACATAATCAAGTAGGATGTATAGTCTACACCCAAAAGCAATACCCACTTTGAGATAGGATGAGGATATAATGATTATTTTTTAATTGTACCGGATATTTTTTACGTACTACAACGTCTGAGCGTTTCAGAACCCGTAAGCGCGCCTAAAAGTGAAGCCACTGAAGCTGTGCCCTTAGTGTAATCAAAAAGCACAAAATACGTCTCGATCGCGTTTGCGTTAAAGTGTCAAATAGTATGAGAATTGTTAACCGCGAACGCGATCGAGACGTATTTCTTGGCCTGGTCGGCGATTACACTAGGCGCTCTGAAGCTATAGAAGAAACAGTAGTTTCACGCAGTCACCCCTGTGCCCTAAGCACGACTTGGCGAATCCTGCGTCACGTAAAATCGTAAACTATAACGAGTTTGTATGACGTTTGGAACAGCGCCCGCCCGTGAGCGTATTTGGAACTAAAATTTAGTATGAGATTTCTCGATCTCGATACGATAACCGTAACGTAACGCAGGATTCGACAAGTCGTGCTTAGGGCACTGTAATGTGCACGCAGTGCATCGTGACGTGTTGTAAGAATGCCAATATTAACTATTATTATGCCGTTTTGTGTCGTTCCTACATGCAGAAATGCCGTCGGACTTAAAAATACAGGATAGGATTACATTTCAAGTTTAAATACTCATTGTTTTCGGACACAGTGCGCGGCGTGCGGATATAATTGAACGCGGGTTCTGGTTTGTTCTGTGCTCTGAGTTTAGAGAGTAAGAAAATTCAAAAAGTTCAGAAACTCTTGAGAGCTCAAGACGCCAATATAAGTAGTTTATTTGTAGTCCGTTATTGATATGATTACGTAATTTATTGAATAAACTATTGAATCAGGCTTCATAGTAATAATGAGAACATGACTTCTCTTTTTACCGTACTCGGTTAAAAATAACGGGGTATCTGGCGTAAATTAAAAATAAAATTAAAAAGGGTAGTTTGGAATTCATTTTTTTTTAAAGGGTAGTTTAGGACTTACATAAAAGGGTAGTTTGGAATTTATAAAATATTAGTGGGTACGTTGGTTTTGTCATTAACTAAGTTGAGTACATGGTTTACATATGTCAGTAGTGGAAGTGGTGGCATGTTGAGCGGTTGTTGTTGTGCTTGGTAAATGGCCTCGTGGAGAGTGCCGAAACGCGTCAGCGTTTAGTATAGTGGTGGTGGTGATAGTTGGGTCTGTGTGGCATGTGTTGATTCGTGTGGCATGTGTTGATTCGTGTAGCAGTGGAGGCGGAGGTGTTGCATGGAAACATACATTTGCCGCACAGATATAACTATTTGTCATTAGTGGTCGCGGGTGAGCAAAGTAATTGTTTTTAGTTCATAGATATGATTACGTGTTCGACTAACTAGCATATCTGCATATGCAGATATAATTGGTTATGATTATAAAGCAGAAATCACGATCTGGAGATGTTTCTATTAGGATTATAGGAAACGGCATTCCTATAGTTAACAATGACATCATTTTACTACATATGTATATATAGGTATATGACTTAAACTGTATCGGATCTAAAATCAGCACAAAAGGCCATTGACAATTTACTTACTTATCATATTAAAAATATCTAGGATCCACGAAACGATCACAAGGCGTTAAAAGCCATAAAAAAATAGAGGAAGCAAATCTACATAATAATAGACTCCTAAAAAGTATACACTAGTTCACAACTATAGAAATGGCATTTTACGACATCCGAAATCCAGTCCAACAACCAACGTAACTTTACATCTACGACACTTAAAAATATCCCTTACGACTTTCCAATAAAAACTATTGTAGTTCAAGGAATCGGCACACGTTTATGGGCTGTGTAGGTGCGGATCCGCATCAAATTTGCCTTTAAGTTAATGTAAAATAGTTCGTATTTCATTTCATTCATTTCATTCAGTTCATATTTGCATTTGTTACGTGGTTGTGTAGGAGCGAATTTTGGTGGCATTGGTCAATGGTCCGTTGCCCACTTGTGGGCGGCGTGGGACGTTGAAGGGCTAATCTTAAAACGACTTTTACTTCGGATTACTCAATGAAATGCTTAAAGTATTAAAAAGCTAAGAGCAAGGTTGGGCTTCGCAGTGACAAAGTGCCAAACGACCTTTATGTGACAATGTGCCAAATGAGATAATAATTTGCAGGGAAACACTCACGGTTCACATTGAAAGTATTTAATTTTTCATATTCAATTCATGTAGAGCACTTTCGTAAAATTGAGCTGACTATGAGTTGTTGACTCAAGTGAAATAATGACATTTAGCTTCTTTTTTTTAATTGCTGGTGTGCCAAAATGCAACTAGACTTTCAAACGATTTTTTTTTCAGTATTTGCCTGAT
The DNA here is from genome assembly GCA_963691665.1 of Clepsis dumicolana. Lineage (NCBI taxonomy): Eukaryota > Metazoa > Arthropoda > Insecta > Lepidoptera > Tortricidae > Clepsis > Clepsis dumicolana. The sequence goes on along the minus strand of OY829522.1, from coordinate 3,419,678 downwards.
ACTTAACTCCTTCGCTAATCTCTCATCGGCCAGTAACTAAACAAAAGAAAAAAACGTAAAGACGTTTTTTTTTTATTAGTCCGCTAGAGGCCAGTTCTATTACAGACAGCGATCACAGTTCTAGTAAGGTTTTAATGCTCTACCTACCTATTTTATTTTTATTTTTTATTATGCATTGAATGGCTATATGTTAAACATACATCGAGGACGATAAGAACAAGACCGGCAATGTCGCGTTCCTTTAGAATTATAAACCTGCTGTAGCTAGTTTCACTATGAAGAGGTCTCTGTACCATTCATTTCGTATGACGCATAGACCTCTGTTTAACACAAGAGCGCCATCTGTGATCTATGAAAAGAAAAAAAACTAAGATGGATGGCGGTATTGTGTTAAGCAGAGGTCTTCTAATAAGTGCATACGAAATTTATGGTATAGATACCTACAGGTAGAGCAGTCTTATTATTTTTAAGGAACGAGATTTTTAATAAACATTGGCAGTTCTCTTGGTTATAATATATATACATGTCGGGTTTGAAATCTTGGGTGCATTGGGTCCCGGCGCTTACAAGCTTATTTCAGAGTTGCAAAATTAGCGATATTGGTGCACCATGTCACGGGGGCCTTATTTAGTTTAATTAGTTTTAGCTTGAATTTAATCTTGGACTTTGTCGTCCTTGATAAAGTCAACATAGAGCAAGATAACTAATCTGTTGAATTAAATTTCGAAAGCTTATTTGCATAATTTATTGAATCAGGCGTTACTTTGCGGAGGTCCATATTTATGAACTAAAAAACAATTACTTTGCTCACCCGCGACCACTAATGACAAATAGTTATATCTGTGCGGCAAATGTATGTTTCCATGCAACACCTCCACCTCCACTGCTACACGAATCAACACATGCCACACAGACCCAACTATCACCACCACCACTATACTAAACGCTGACGCGTTTCGGCACTCTCCACGAGGCCATTTACGAAGCACAACAACAACCGCTCAACATGCCACCACTTCCACTACTCCAGTAATTCAGTAATTGTTTTTTAGTTCATTTAGTGCTTATTTGCATAGCAGCTGTCCCATTATGATCTGGTTGCAGCATTCCGCTGTATTATGTTGGCGATGCCCACGATTTAGTTAATCGACAAGGTTTTGTGGGAACATTATTATACATAAATACAGGGCGATTCACGGTTACGTCACGTGGAGGGGAAGCACTTTAAATATTGCAGACACGATATTTTGCTCCATCGAGTCTTAATTTTATTTTTAGAAGTACATAAGTAATAACTAAGTACGGTACTGTACTTCAAAGATTTAATTTAATGCCTCACCTGGGAATCGAACCAAACAAATGCGTAAAAAAAACATCCTTTTTAAGCTAGACATACTGAAAACCGTATATTGACCGCGACTACCTTATAGGTTTGATGAGCTCCCGATATTTCGACGCAGTTACATGCATCAAGATCACGGGCAAACTGACGTAATGCGGGTGGATACTAATGTTGCCATTAATCGCGAATCATACAAAACTGCTTTTCAAGCTATGTTCTTTATCTTCGTGTTGCGTAGCCATGGGACAGCCTCTATCTTTTCTATCTTATCTTTTTCTGTACCATAGTTTGTACCTTTATTTTAGTATAAATATAATTATTGCCATTCTCACATTCTGTGACTTAATATTATTATTATTATTTTGACATTTAATTACGTTTTATTTTATTTCTAGTTCCGTTATTGACATTGTCCCACTTTGAATTCAATTGTTTTATATTTTACATATTTTTTATTATTATTTAATTGATGACGATCTTTTTGTGAATGAAGTATATTTTGACATGTCAAATAATATGTGTAATTTTCAAATCGAAATAAATGAATCTAATCTAATCTACTTATAAGCTACTTAAACATACCAACTGTATTTTTTATTTATTTAGTATCATAAAAATTAGTCAGCCTACAGTCTACAGACCTGTTTTCAAATGTTTTTTAATGCATTTGGCCCGCAAAATACCTTAGATAGTCATGGACAGGCGACTTGACAGACCAATGCTTCGAACACTTGTATATGATATGGGTAGAAAAATATACATCCCTTGCAACGTAAAAAATAAAAATAAATATAATGGGACAATTGACACCATTTGACCTAGTCCCAAACTAGGTAATACTCGATATGAAGGGTACACGGAAAGAACATGATGTCTAGACATATTCTTTCATCAGTCATTTTTTTTTAAAACGTGATTATAATCTCAAAATGTAAAGCACTCAATAGGCTAGTTACCACTCAGTTACTGATACAAATATATATGAAACTTGTCTTTTTTATCACTTTAGAAAAAGATTATACATATGCGAAAATTATATGGATAATTACGTCGTTCCAAACTTTCAAATCGCGATAACTCAAAAAGTTGCTACGGTGACTAGACAATGTACTTTCCGTGTACCCTTCATATAAGTAGTTGTAATGTAGATCAATAATATTTGGGACTCTATCACATGAAGGAATATAATACGTTTCATCTATTCCATTGTAAATATCAGAGTGTTTTCGGAATACCTGCTCACAACCGGTTTTGTTACATTTTCGTGGCTTATGGAGTTCCATAAGCCACGACAAGTTTGTCGTGAATAGGTACAGTTGGAATAGCGTTATTCCTACATTTCTTATTTAAACATGTTCTTGGAGGCAACGTTTCACAGAAATGTCTTTTTTATCGGTAGTTAGGTAAGCCCGACGCTTCCTCAAGTAAAATACCTATTACGTGGAAAAAATGCCTAGCTGTTTTTTTTTATATTTACCAAAACTATTATTGCCCGCCTAACGTAATATGTAATAAGTTAACACTTTTGCTTTGCGTAAGTTTTTTGAGTATTCGTTGACGATTAGAAATACAAAGAAGATAAAAAGTCATAAAATCCGAATACTAAATGAAAGATTACAAAAAAGAAAGGAAATGTAATATTTTATTCGTAAAAATTCGGTAAGTGCTTCCTCAAAATGTAAGTAAACTAAGTAGACACTTTATTGTACAGAAAATAAAGACAAGCTATAAACAATGAGATAGAAGTACAAATGCGGACTTATCCATAAGGGATCTCTACCAGTTAACCTTAGAGCGGTAGAGAGGAGTAGATAATTGAGGGACCGACCAAGAGTGAGTTTCTAAAAATGTGTCTCTATGCCTATAAAAAAATATCCGGAACGCAACAGTGGCTTTTTAGCCTCACGACCCTGACATTTTGTTTTGTCGAATTTATATGCGCGTGCGTTGAAAGTGTCGTGAATGGAATCTGAAACTAGAGAACGACTTCGGTGCGTTAGCACTCAACTCAATGCATTTTGGAATCCCGGGTGGTCCATTCCGCCCGATGGACAAAGACATCTTGAACTCCAACTTTGACTAACATCGATCCATAAGTTACTCAAAGTTTGTAATACAAAGATAGCAGAATGAGAAAGGGTAACGATAAACCAGAAATTAGATCTTGAGATCCGCTTCTCTTATTGGAAAGGGTTGAATGACAGGAGCTACCTATGGCATAGATCTTAAGTTAACTAGATGAGTAAAATCCATCTTTCTATTTCTGAAGCAGTACCTACTCTGATTGATAGACAACGTGCAGTGTAAACTACTTGACGCTAGAGACATAATGCAATTTGACAAACATAAAATATATTGTTTACAGTTATATTTTATGCTGCTCTGCGGCCAATCTTTATATTTAGTACCCACCATTTGAATTAAAAACCACCTGACTTGTGAACTTTGACCTCAGTTAATTATTTCCTTGAGTATATGCTGAATATTTAAAATTTAATGCCTGTGAAGTATTGTTTTGGATTTTTATATTTTAACGTTATGTCCGGAAAACTAATTAATTATGCAGTAACACGTAACTTTACATTGAAATAGTCGGAAGTGTACGAATTGTGATTTAATCTAGGTATTTTACGCCCCCAGCTGAATGCAGGTTTCCTAAATATTTATACGTTCAATGTTTAACACCTTAATTTCAATAATTTACACCCTCTTTGTCACCTTTACTACGAATAAGGATTAAAGGTGTCAACTATTGATTGATTGGTTGATTTCTTTATTTCTTATTGAAAATTACATTACATTTTAAATGTCAAAACATAATAAATTCACAAAAAGATCGTCAAAGAAAAATAAAATACAATAAAAATTAATGCGAAATAAAATAAAATAAAATAAAATGTCAAAACATGTACAATGTTTTATAAATAATGAAATGTCAATTAAAACTATGTACTTAATTTAAAGAAATCTGTAAAAACTCACAAAAAGTGAAAATGTCATGGGACATATAATGGGACAGTGGCAGGCACTGGGACATTTAGGTAGGTACCTACCTTACGATATATAATTGTACAGAAAAGTTGTAAGATCTTTTGTATGAACAAGGTATGAACAAAAATAGAACAATAAAATAAAAACATTTTTTTATACGATAAGGAAGGAATGCGGGCAAGTGGGTCACCTGATGGTAAGTGATCACCACCGCCCATAAACACCCGCGACCCCGGAGGGATTGCAGATGCGTACATTTTCGAAAGACCGGATGTGATATCCCACACCATGGGATAAAGATAAGAAAAAGACACACCCCACTTTACTTGTAGGGGAGTACTAAAAAATACCTAATTACAGCTTTATAGTAGGCATAAAAAAAATACCAATCGTCTTTGAGCTATCCCGCGGACAGATGGACACACAGTGACATGGCGAAACTAAAAGGATAAGGGTTGTTGACAACGGAACCCTAAAATGATGTACCTAAGTACCTACCTACTTAAATCCGGATCAAACTCAGATTCGTGCAATTCAAAGTAACCCATTGTCACACTGTCTCTCTCTCTCTCTCTCTTACTCTTGAAATAATGTCAAGATTATGTAATTAAGTTCAGACGAAAACGAACTATTTATTTAACTTTTCTTTAAGAATTTGCATTGTTTATTGTTTCCCCATGTCAAACATAGCGTGGATGTCAACACCCTCTTCTACATTGTTAATGTACAATTGTGTACTAACTAACATTGTTGTGAACATCTGATTACTTGATAGCTTGATATAAAGCCTATTCAGTAGATTAGATTTGTCTGTAGTTACATGGAAATACCTATTAAACATTTAATAATAAACTTTGAAAGCTTGCGAATTGTAGAAAAAGTGTCAAAATTAGGTTTTGTGATCATGAAAAATACTGATGAACATTTAGTTTTGTTGAACCTCTGAAACATTATTGACATTGAAACGCCACTCGTACTCTACATTTTTAATTAAGTAAATTAAAAAAAAAACGTGTTTGTCAAACGAGTCAACGGTCTTTTTGAAAAACAATGATTATGTAATTTACAGACCCAACAAAACTCCCTAATTAGTATTGAAAACAACCGACAGATGGAGTGTACAAACTAGAGGCCTTGCTTAGAAAATTATCAGATTTCATGGGCGTTTCAATTCGGACCTTGTATTCCAAACCAATGTTTTAAAGGAAGAACTTAATCCTTGTTCTAATTAAATTTATTGCCACAATCAAAAACTTTATTGGACCATAGAATCGAAACATATTGTAAAATATACGGCTTTGATCCGGTAATTTTTTTTCAACAGGTGTTTTGCTTGTAAGAAAGAGATTCCTTAGGCACACAAGTTCACCTCCATCCAAACCAATCTTAGATATCGCAAGCCCAAGTTTTACAAGCATTTAGCTTTTCAATTCAACACCGCAATGCTTCTAAAGCTTGAACTGGATAGTTTTATCCAACAAACTGTCTTAAAAACCTCATCCACGATTCATTCACACACAGCACATCACTATCCAACGGTACTTCACTATCGATACGAAATAATGACAGTTGGTTGCACCTGTGGCGCGCGCGGTCTGCGGCGGCTTGGCGAGCACTGCCCGCAATTGTTTGTGGCCGCGGCACCACGGTGGAGCGGCAAAGACAGCGTGTGGGGCTTATGTGGGTTGTAACTAGCAGTCTCTGTGAGGCAAAAGACTGTACTACGCTGTTTAAATAAACCAATACTACACTAAACACTGACAATGGTGACGTACTAACTGTCACTTAACTAAGTACACCATTTACCTTACTCTTAACAACGGCTTATGTGGGTTGTAACTAGCAGTCTCTGTGAGACAAAAGACTGTACTACGCTGTTTAAATAAACCAATACTACACTAAACACTGAAAATGGTGATGTACTAACTTACACTTAACTAAGTACACCATTTACCTCACTCTTAACAACGGCTTATGTGGGTTGTAAACTGGCAGTGTCTGTGAGGCAAAAGACTGTACTACGCTGTTTAAATAAACCAATACTACACTAAACACTGACAATGGTGACGTACTAACTTACACTTAACTAAGTACACCATTTACCTCACTCTTAACAACGGCTTATGTGGGTTGTAAACTGGCAGTGTCTGTGAGGCAAAAGACTGTACTACGCTGTTTAAATAAACCAATACCACATTAAACACTGATAATGGTGACGTATGAACTAACATAAACTTAACTAAGTACAATATTTACTCTTAACAACGGTGGTCACGTTGTCATTTTGAATCCAAATTAAGTACGCATACCATTTTTTCAAAAAGGTAAACATCATAGTGAAATAAACGGATCACTTACGTATATCAGTCGAGTTTAGCTCGGCATGTCATAGGTAAACATTTTCATAAATTTAAACAAATCTGACGCAAAGCAGCTTGTTAAAATTTTGACGACCGTGTGTAAAGTTTCATCAAAACCGGTTCACCCGCTATTGAGGTACCTATACCTAGCTTAGGAGCTTAAAATTAAAATTATGGGATTTCCCAACTTATCTTATCTAGTTCTAGATCTTCTAGAAGTTCTAGATGTTGTGAACAGCTACCTTCGTCTTTTTAGTCGATTACTTAGATCGTTCGCGGTTAATAATGACCGGCAAAATTTATTGGAAGAACCACCGCGATTAAGTTAACAGTCTATTACAAATACACATATTGTATTACAAAATGCGTTGGAATGTTACTTTCATTCATTTGAAAGCTACGGTGCCCCAGATACGTAGACGATCACGTTAAATTTCCACGACGTTAAAAAAAGTGCACTCAAAACTTTGCCGGGTCTACGTGAAGCCAGTATTTGTTACTCTTTGATGAGTACCTGGTAGACGCGCGGCCACTGCCCAACTCGGAGAAAGTAAACTCTATTACGATTCCTCTACAGCCTCACAACCCACTTTATTGCGTATGGCATAAGGTCTATAGTTGAATAAACATGGTAGTATTTGATATATGCAAAGTGCTTGTAATCGATTTTAGATTTTGTATATTTTTTGGGTTTAGCGGTTGTAGATAAGTGACCGCAAATACGAGGTTGTGTGTTCGAGTTCCTGAGGGGCAAACGTTTGTACCTTTGTGGAATGTTTACACGTGAAATTTAAGCCAGCATAACTCAAAAACATTAGATAGTAACTAACCTATGCAATATGATCTTCTCAGAACTTTTACAAGATAAGTTCTGAAGGTATACTGAATTGGGAATATCGACCCTTCCTTATATAAGACATCAACGCGAGTTCCGTGTTCAACGGGAAGTACTTGTAGGTACTATTATGTAGGTATTCTGACTATTGTCTATTCTGTGGCAGTACTCGTACCTACCTAAAATGATTTGCTACTGTTTTTTGGCGAAAAAAAAGTAAGTAGTAAGGAAACCTGAGTATGTATCTTTTTTAAACCAACCAATTCTTAGTGAAATAAACGGATCACTCACGTATATCAGTCGAGTATAGCTCGAATGTTTCGGACTAATCCGTAGTCCTTCCTCTGCGAGCTATACTCGACTGACATACGTGAGTGATCCGTTTATTTCACTATGATTGAATCTTAAGGTAGTTTCAACCAATTCTTATTTTTATTTGTACAAATTGTACCTTGGGGGGGGGGGGGGGTCTAAAAATTTGCTATTCGATTTATACTCTTAGACTGTTTTTTTTTTATGTATGTTCATCGATTACTCCGTCAATTGTAGACCGGTTTTCAAAACTCTTTTTTTATTCGAAAGGGTATACTCCTGAGGTGGTCCCTTTGTCACCAAGTCATGATATGATGATGGGATCCTAGGGAAATCGAGGGCAACCCTCAAATTTTACAGGCACGTACTATGTGTTTCATATGTTTTCTAAGTTTATTCAAGTATTTGCGTCCGGTAGTCATCATCTCATGTTGATGAGCTGATGATGGAAGGTACAACTTCTTAACGGTGAGGAGTTATAGGATAATTCTGAAAATGTTAAATCAACGTAAAACTGTGAAATAAAAATCTTTTAACAAAAAAGTAAAACCGCTTTCAAAAAAAAACCTTAAAAAAAACGTAAAATAATCCTCCAAAATAATGATAAATAAATAAAATAAAATGACATGCGTTTATTTCGGACAACAGAAACCAAAGCCTAAAGTTTTATGGCCTAGCACTAAGCAGCAGAAATATGAAGTCGGTGCTTCATTCAAAGAATATTCCGCTCGCACCGCACCGGTTTTATTATGTAGGTACTACTAAGATTTTGTCGTCGTGAGATATAAAGGCCTATGTATTGCAGCACTGCCGTTGCGATAGCAGCTCCAGATCGATTTGAAATTCCGCACCGATCACACGTCTTTTCACACGTTTTTTTTTTCGTTATTTTTCTGATGTTAAATATACCAAAACGCAACTTTTTAAAGGTACCCAGCATTAAAAATATGCTTTTTTTAAATTCGACCCACCCTAATGCAACTGCATCGAAATATCGGGAGCTCATCAAACCTATACGGTAATCGCGGTCAATATCCCGTTTTCTTTATGTCTAATGCAATTAGCCGTAAATCATTTAAAACTGTTATTTTATTTAATAAGGATAAACCTGTATTGTATATTTGTACGTTGCATGCGCAGCTGAATATGCCTGGACATCAAATTGTATAACATTCATATTAAGTAACCATATTCAATGCAAATAAATATACTATCATTATCATTATCATTAAATTTTATTGTGAAAACTCCTTAAATTTTTAAACTTTCAAACGTTCTTAGCCCCTCGTACCTACCTATGTTTTAAGTAAAAACAAACTTCCATGAAGTCTCAGTCTCATTGAGTTTTTACGTAGTTACTTATTAAAATAAATATACAAAAGGACGACTAAAAATTTGGCATTGGTCTGGTTATGATCTGGTTATGGATCTGATCTGATGATTCGGTTAACTTTGAGCCCTGAACGTTCTTTTATAGCAGTTTTTACAGCACAAAATAATTGCTACTATTAAAGAAGCAGGCAAACGCAAGTTAAACAACTTACAAACTTTACTACTATTGTAACCGTTATATAGAGTCAAAGATTCTTACACATTTATTCAGTCTGAATAAGTTATTAGACATGTGGGATAAAGCCAAATGTCACGTTTTGTCAGTTCATGCTGTGATGGGGTCGATTTTTTAATCTCACTTGGTGACTAAAATATCACCCATGACATTGATGCCAACTATTTGCCTAAAGCCGTATTTTTGAATGTCATACCCTTTTACTAACATGCGGCTAACTTGCGTTTCTGTCATAGACAAGCATGTTAACATAGTAGATTGAGGTTAGCTGTCACTGCCAGTGGTCAAGAAGTCACTCAGTGATCTCTTTTATGAGTGGGTGGGGGCATTCGTATTGGATATCATAGGGTCATAGGTATGAGAATTTTAGTCACCGGTGAGATAAAAAATACGAACTTTGAATCAGTGAATTTAGTCACCGAGTGAGATTACCTGTAAAAATACGTTATGTTTGAAATACCAAGAGGGAGAGTAGGTGGGAACCTGTGCATCTAGTGATCATAACTTTAACTAGTCGGAAATACAATTCACGCAGTAATTTTGATACAATACACTTTCGTGTGGTATTTCGAGTGTAAAATCGGCCCCTTGGGCTTGACTCTCGTTTAGAAAATATTGAACGATTGAAGTAGGTAAAAATAAAACATTGGTATATTATTTTTAATCACAAGTATTAATTTTTTTGTGGATGTATTTTGGACTGACAAACAATCATTTCCACATGAGAAAACATTCATGATTTTCTTACACACTGTGATTAATTTAGTAATTTAAATACAATTATTTTGACTTATACGAGTTATAAGTACCTACTTAACTAAGATTAGAATAACAGTAAGAACCTACATTATTAAAAATAAAAAAGTAAACACATTGATACAATGCGCAACGATTTTTTTTGGTACATAATCCATTACTGGCTGCTGTTATCTACACGTGTGTTTTTATGAAACGAGGCAAAGCTGAGTTTCATAATAGGATCACACGAGTGTTTTAAGGTCTAATTATGTAGAGTTACATGCATTACTTTACCTACACACATATTATAGGTAAGTACTCTAAGATGGTTTCGGTAGCCGAAGGCATAATAAACCTGTCACGAATTTGACTTTTTTATCATAAACAAACATGTTGAGCTGACGTTTGTTATCGACAATTTTTTTTTAATGAACGCCTATTTCTTTTATTGTACTTATTGGTTTTTGAAGACGAAAACCGACTGTCGCAATGATAATTACCTACGGCTTTTGCACGCATAATAGAGGATTTATGATAATATGCATGTAGATAAAATAAATTATATTACTGACATGTTCTAACTACGTGGTATGAGGGACTTGATCAATGACTATGACGTCGTGCTGTGGTAGAGCTGAGTGGTGTTTCTTTTTCTGCACTGGGTCTGTGCCCCACGTCCACTGTAACAAAAGAAAATACGGTTCTTTAAATACACATTATAGGTCTCGTGAAAAAAAAATGCACAGGACAAGCAAAAAAGAATCTTATGTCAATGTTATAAACACTCTGACTTGAGCATTTCTCAATTCAATACCCGTTCTAACTGGTAGACTCAAAAAATAAATAAAATTTTGATTTTATAATACTGACAAGTACGCTGCTCTCTTATTGCTCAATAAGCTCGTTTAAAAACAAAATATTACAAGTATCACAAAAATTGTGGGGTCAATTGTGGGGTCAATTGTCGGGTCAATTCTCAATGCAAATCAATCAAATTTAACAATTAAAGTAAAGCAATTTTGAACTACTGTACCGATTTCGATGCGTTTTTTTTAATCGAAAGCTAGTTTAATCGAGATGGTTCTTAGCTAAGTCTCATTAAAATCGGTTAAACCGTTTTTGAAATAATGAACTTTAAAGTGAAAATGTCGGCAGTTTTTTTACTTTTCTAAGTTGATTAGGTTATATGTTTCCACGTCTACTTGTTACTATGGCAATACGCACGTCTGTAAATATAACGATAGGTACGTAACAATTAAAAATATTTTTACAGCGTCTACAAGATAACCCGAAGCCCTATCATTCAACTGTCTAATAATAATGATGCTAGCGTGTATGTCTATCTCGATGTCAATTCTATGTTTGATAAAAATTGTGGCACAGGTTGTCGAACCCTGAGTCATATGTCTAGCCTAGCCAATACACTCTGTACGACGAATTATCACCTTTGTTAAAAATTTGCTAATACGTTGACATATTTGGATGATAAAATAACCGAGAAAGCCATACTGTCACTCACTCAAAATCAAATTTTTTTTTCAGTAAATAGACAGTTAAAGACCTACATGACATTTTTTTACAGAGCTTTCGGAAAGACCATTGACCTTGGACAAAGTTTTTTTTTTAAACAAGCTTCAGTAGCTCTTACAATAAATACCTATACATAAATGAATTATAAAGAAATCTGCCAATAACATTAGAAAAAAATAATACAGTATTTTAGGAACAAGTGTAAAAAACAATTGATAGATTAGAACAGCTACACCAGAACACTACATTACTTATTGGCACGATTTAATTGACCAGATGTATTTTTTACATTTTTCATACGACAAGGAAAGCAAACGAGCAAGTGGGTCACCTGATGGTAAGTGATCATATAGGGTTTCCAGTGCCCTTAGTGTACTTAAAAAGTACAAAAAATACGTCTCGATCGCATTTGCGTTAAAGTGTCAAATAGTATGAGAATTGTTAAACGCGAACGCGATCGAGACGTATTTGTTGGCCTCCTCGGCGATTACACTAGGCGCTCTTATCAACTCACCACAACTACGGCAAAGCCGAGCCCGACGCAGTAGCCAGCCAACACATCGCTCCAATGGTGCTTGAAGTCGGACACGCGAGACAGCGCCGTGAACCAGCTCAGCATGAGCGCCAAGAACTGCAGCGTGTGCCGCAGCACGCGGGTCCCGCGCCAGGTCATACGGCTCTCCAGGTATAGCTGTGGAAAGATGTACCATGTCAAAGAGTTCAGAAAAAAACAAAATAACCTCAGTTATTGGCGTTTATAGCAGTCTAAGGTCCATTTTCAACAACCTTCAAAATGAAGTTTAAACCGTGATGCTGATGAGCCGTTAGATGTACGAGCAAACGAACGATTAAAACTTTCAACGCCAGTTTAACGGTTGGTGGTTTAAGTTGATAATGATGAGTGTCGAGTGAGGTTTGACCAATGAGAGACAAAGCTACCGGCCAATGATTGGTGAAAATTGACAGATAGACTTCACTGGAGACTAGCGATTCTAGCGGATTTTTGACCACGATGTCACGATAGCCTTCTTGTCTTCTTCCTCATCGTTCTTGTATGTGTTTGCCAAGTAAGAAGTTCTATACCCAAAACCCCTTAGCCATTAATTGTACGACTAATTGTGCACCATCAAATGTCACTTTAGTTTGGCTATGCGTCACATTTTTCGTACTCTTCAGTTTGATAACTATCTCTTCGTATCTGATTCAATCACTCAAAGAAACACCAAACAAAGATCTCTACATCATGTTTCAGACCTTTTTTGCATAACTACAGATTAATTTCAATGTAGTGGTTGAAGAAAATACCCTCACAACACACTTACACGCGCTCGCACGTGCCAAGTTTATTTACTTGCTTCCTAAGTATTAACAGTTTCATTAGTCACTAAGTCAGAATGAGCAACGGCGGTTATCTCCAGTATGACACAGGATCTGGACACTAACCCTATTATTCATAAACCTATTTTAACTAAAACGCCGTTAAAGTTCGTTTGTCCTTTTTTGTCACGTTGACATTTCCGTTAGTAAGAAGAAGACTAAGTAAACCTATTTTAGCTAATGGAGACTTGAGTGACGTTTACGAACAAGGCCCTAAGAAGATAAAGCAATAGAAGATTCACAACAATAGCAACTCACAGCAAAGTACACCATGGTGAAGGCAGCCCAGCTGCTGTGTCCGCTGAGAAAGGACATCCTCATGTCTTGGAACTTGTCAGTGTGCTCGCCCGTACAGGTGTAGTCACTGGACTGGATGTAACGGGCGTGCCATTGAGGAGAACTGCAGTCTATTGATGGTTGGCAAATCTGTGGACAAGGGGGTAGACTTGATTAATCATTTAGTTATCAAAGATTAGAGGGTGAAAAGTACTCAGTGAGATTCACACAAATGTTGCCGGCTTCGATTTTTTTGATCGGACTGTGCTAGGGCGTAAGAGACGCGTTTGGTGAATCTTTTCAATTAATATATTTTAATGAAATAGACAAACATTTTTTTTATTGAAAGAGAGAGGCAAATGAGCAATACAGAACAAACATACGGCAACTACTTATGACTTTTCTCGTCTTTAATAATCATAAAAATTCTTTGCAAGGCATATTCGAATCTTTTCTCAACTCTTAAACTACACACTGTTAAGTCGTACATCATTAGAAGCAGGCACTAAAGCAATTTCCATTTCTACATGCACTTTACATCTCTTATCTCCGTGAGGTCAGTCAACTATCGCGGGTCAATATTAGAATTGACAGGGAATCGGCCCCCTGCTATCCTTCGTTATCTTGTTAAGATTTATATTTGTGACATCACTATTGAAGTTTCCGACGTACCTATTGTTGTTCAATTGATCTGGTATGTATAAGAAGGATGCGTCTCGTATCGTTTTAACACATTAATTCATCGCCCGTAATCCAGATTGATCAGTCTTTAGTTAATGGTGCACTTTCATTTACTATCATCAATGAGAGCTTTAAGTTACCGAGACCCATTACCCATTAGTATGCCTCTGCGCTTTTAGCGTTCTATTGTACCCTTCTACTTAACCATTTCTCTGAAGACGATAGACCGTATTTCCAATTGTACTAACCTCAAAAAAGTGCGGCCGGGGTCTTCCAATGGTCTTCTTGGCGACGACGGTGGTAAGTTCCACGAAGAGTACCCCGAGCGCGAAGGATGTGGCTGCGCAGTACAGGCCACGCACCCACAAAGGAATGCGCACGCCCAGTACGCGAGTGTCGTCGCGCTCGTGCCTTAAGAGAGCCCATTCGCAGATAAACATCTGGAAATTAAGGGTTTTATTAATTTTTTTAACGGTTTGGTAGATCGACGTTTCGACGGAGGACTCCAATAGAGAGATCTCTCTCCAGGCAGATGTTATGTCTGGAGATTAAAGTCCGAAAGAAGAGAGTTGGAAGTTGTATTTATGCAACCACTTGAGAAACTTCGTTAGCGCGATGTAGAACAGTGTGATGACGTCATCCGTGAGTGACGCTAAGATCGCTACAACGTAATGACTCTTTCCACAAATGTCATCAGATATTATAAAAAAAATATCGAACAAGCCTCTTATGGAGCCTGTTGTAATAGACCTACTATTTCAATACTTACAGCTAATAAAGGCATCCCCAGACCGAACACTCTCAGCATGAGGACTGTCACCGTATCGTCGTGGTGAGGAAACATGAGGGTTTCATCGTTGCAGAAAAACCCTCGCTGGAAAGGGGGCCAGAGCAGCCTGCACGCAAACAGGCTGATGGTTACTGGAAAGAAGAAAAATGTAAAGTTAATTATGAACAATATATTATATAGGTAAGTCTAACAACATTATTTAGTCAGCGTATAATCTGGAGAATCTACTAGTCTAAGCAAAAGTCTCCTCTCTGGCCGAGTCACGAAATAAAGGAAATGAAATAATATTTGAAACGTTAACAGTTTTGGTTATAAAGTCTTACAAGAACTTTGGAAATATAATGGTACCGAAATGTTGAGATTGCTAATATTTTTTTATTATTTTGTATTATTTAAAAAAAAAACCTAAAATGTCACGTTATTTTCTGGGGACAAAAATAACATTTCAGGAAAACCTCTACTCATTGGACAACTTTAGATAGGTACTTACCTACAACGAAGTAAAGTCTGGGGTAATTAAAACATTTTTAGTGCCGTGCTCCGAGCACAAATATTTGAATGCTACGTAACGTAATCGAGTGGAGCGTTATCGAGAAAATTTGCACCTATTACGTTTGAAACAGCGCCCCCCGTGATCGTATTTGCTATTAAAATTTAGTACGAATTTTCTTGATGGCAGTACGATAACAGGATTCGAATATTCGTGCGGTACCGATGTTAACGCGATTAACTGCTGAACAAATCCGCATTATTTCTTATCTTACGTTTCGAATCGATTTCTTGACCGCCATAAATAAAACTCGTCAACACGAAATGAATTACCTTATAACGCAAGTAAACACGGTTTCGTACTAGTCTTGCGGTGTACGGACTGTTTTTATATTCAACTTAAAAGAAGTCATATAAGAGAGTTTTTTGTTTCCCTTATGTATATTTGTACGTGTTTAAATATGGGACTTAAGTGGAGGTGAATTTTTGAGAAATGTGGTGTTTGTTTTAGTGGCACAGAAAAAATAATAAACAGTTGAATTTTAAAAGAAATTCAAAATTATTACTAGAACAAAAATTAAACAAACCCAACAAAAGGCTCTCACAGCATGTTCCTTAGCCATGGATACACGAAAATATGGAAGATAATCTAATCTAACCTAACCAACTAAAAAAAGTTTAATTTTTTTTAATTCCAAATCTCAATATCTGTAAAACGGCTGAACCGAACCACCGCTAGAAAACCTGCTTTCAAATAAAAAACAAACCGCATCCAAATCTGTTCACAGGTTTCCGAGCTTCGGTGCCACAGACACACACACATTTTTGCGTCAGGGGTTAAAGACTTCGTCATCATTCACAAGTGAACCCTCCCCCAGCCCTTCAACACTTCACCCCTTAAAAATAAACTCACATCCAGCAATAAGGAATCCATCCACCACCACCTTCCGCAGTATGCTCATGGAAGCGTCCCTGGACATAATGTGTGTGTCTTCAGCGTAGCTCCTGAACTGATGTAGAGGGAACAAGTCCACGGCTTAAGTACGGCCGACTATCAGTTCATACGAGGATGCTGTAAGCACTGGAAGGCGCAGGTTGATATTATTTTACGATGTTTGTAGATAACGGCGTCGAAATCGTACTAATCGTTGTCAATATTTATTGTGAGAGCGTATAAATCGAATGTAGTTCGATTGTAGTTTGAAGTAATTTTTTTTATAACCTGGACTTAACTGCGGAGAACTAGTGCTGTAAGCTGTAAATAATAATAAAAAAAACTATACTAAAAGTTTTTTTTTAATTACTTTACACTTTTTCACACAAATATTTTACTATAGTAGAAAGCAATGTAATAAAAAACAATTAATAAATATTTCTCAAATTTCAAACTGAAACGTAAATATACAGAAAGACCAGAAAAAACAATTCTCAAACTGGGATTCGAACCCAGAACCTCCACTATATCGTGGCGTCTTGTGGTGGCGTGGGTATTAATATGCAGGAATAAAATATTTACTTACGACTTCAGTTCTGCTATAAACTTTTTACACATGGAAATAGTTGTGTACTCGTAGTTGCAATAATAATTGGCATAATAAAATTCTCTGTGCATTTGTATGCACCTATTCATGTTTGCGTTTATGATTGTTTCATAACAATTGTATTTTAATAATGCATTGACAATGAAACCCCTTGTGGTTAACACCTATCGTGTCTTGTAAACATCATCAATTGTGGTAGAGTGGTAGAGCCACGCTGTACCTTCTCAATTACTGGTTACAGGACGAATGGGCCGGCTCGACCGGGGTGTACTGTAAGGACACGGACACCGCATCTTTTATAATTTACTTGGAAAGTCATTATGAAAAAAGCCGCGGTGAGCGGGCCGGGGGAGTGCGTCATGATTGGTTCATAGCTTGTCATCTCGCTTATCATCTGGTCGAAAGTGAGCCGCGACTCGTGGCTAGAGATATTTACAGGTGCAAAGGAGCATATGCGTTTCGGAAACGTTCGCCCTGACATTTGGTGTCCAGAGGGTGGTTGGTCCGTGTGTAAGGAGTTCGCTGTCTGCTTGTTGATGTGTAGTGTTTGTTCGTTACTTGAATTAAAACGAATGCAAGGTGTCTTGGAAGACAGCAAACAATTGCGTCTCTCTGACAGAGGGCTTTGACGAAAAGTCGTGTATTACACGAACACAGCTCCAGCTAGTTGTATTCGTGTAATACACGACTTCAATAAACAAGTGTTGTTGTTCGTCTCACAGCTCTTGCAACTAAGAAGCAGTTCTTTACTAGAATTAGATCCACCAAACAGCCGTGTCTAGTTTGGTACCGGCTCTCAGTACTACCCCATTTCTGTATTTTATGTACAATATTTACTTACTGACTTTCTCATTTCAAATTTGACTGTCATTTAAAAGGGCTCTTCCAGTCTCCAAATACGTATCAATTTAAAGATGATCACTCGTCGTACACTAGCCATTGTAAAAACAGCGGGTACAAAATAATCTTATCTATACCGACGCACATGAGAAGGGGGCGTGGGTCGGCTATCAGCGATGCGATTGTGACATTTCTGTTATTGTAATCTGTGACAGTTCCTTAATAATATATTATATTTGCTTTTATGTACGGTGTGTCCCTATTTATACATGTTGCGCCTTGGATTGAGGCGTTGTAGCAAAAAATGTGTATCACAAAAAAATACCATTCCCTACTTCTTCTAGTCTTTCTTAAATACTTCCTAGAATTCGTGATCCTCTTTACCACCAACCCGTCTGTCATGGAATCTAGCATTAGCCATGTTTTCGGTCCATCTTCCATCTTATAGGGATCCGAGTTCTAACCTGGATGGTGCATTTCATGGAAGTCGGACGGAACTAGATAGGGGAAAAGATTTTGCGATCATCAAAACATCGGTATAATCTCTGTTGTCACGATGCATAACTCGAATACTTATTGCTCGACATGCTTAGAACTAATCCGTTGTAATTCTTCTGGGAGCACTTGTCTTGCCGGCAGCGATTAGAACAATGCGCGCTAAAGTTAAATTCTGTCCTCTCGGCAACTAGGCGCAGCTGTCAGCAGTGAACAACTACCCTCGTTCTCATCGTATTTTTATACGAGAGTGATCCGTTTATGATCAAATCTCACGATATTTTCGTACTTTGTTTTAGTTTCCAAAGTAGTACTTACATAATTATATTTCGTTTTCACCTCGACAGGCAAAAACATTACGAAGCGTCTATGGGAGGAAACGCTCTCTGAAAACACTTCGAAAGATTCCTTGTGGTTTCAAAATACAGCACCCCATGTTTTCACAAAAGTTTCATGTGCAACATCGAGTATTTACAATGACAAAGCAACTGGTAACAGTAGGTATAATAGATATTACAGAACATGTCCCACGGGCATGAAGGTTGATCATTGGTTATCTGGTAACCCCATTTTTGCTTAATAATTATGGCATTGTTATAAAGGACGTCCAA
Organism: Clepsis dumicolana; assembly: GCA_963691665.1. Classification (NCBI taxonomy): domain Eukaryota; kingdom Metazoa; phylum Arthropoda; class Insecta; order Lepidoptera; family Tortricidae; genus Clepsis; species Clepsis dumicolana. The sequence goes on along the minus strand of OY829522.1, from coordinate 3,400,903 downwards.
GAAAGTAAAAAAAAAATCTAAATCGATAGTTAGGCAGAACCGTCTTAGAAGTCCAGGGGTTTTTTTAACGTCTTATTGTGCGTCAAATGAAGTAAGCAAGTTAGTATGTTACATGAAGTAATTATGTTACAATCCCTGTGAAGATATCCATAAACAGGGTTACAAATAATCGCTTCATGCGATTAACAGAGCCACGCCCAACGCCCACGCCTCATTTCCTTGATACACAATCATATTCTATGTAACATTGTTTCTATATATAGTTCCCGGAATCATCACTGCCCTACATATAAACAGAGATTTGGTAAACTAGACCATAGTGACTTAATTACAAGATTAAAAATTTCGAAACGAAAATTGCTGTGATAACTCTATCACCTCGATGAGGAGTGATAATTAACTTGTTTTAAAAAATAATTAAACCAGGCTTAGGTTCATTATTAACTCTTTTTAATACTTTGGACTTTGAGTGCCCTTTGGATTTACAAACACGAGTACTTACCCAATATTTCTGTCGAAAAATAAGTATGTATGTAATGTACATTTGTTGTTGCACATACCAACTTAGAAGAGTTGAAAACCCCCGACATTGACATTTCCGTTGTCTAATATCCATAACACAAGCTCTGCTGAATTTGGAACTAGGTACTATTTATTTATTTGCAACTAGGTACTATTTATTTATTTGGAACTGGGTACTATTTATTTATTTGCAACTAGGTACTATTTATTTATTTGGAACTAGGTACTATTTATTTATTTGGAACTAGGTACTATTTATTTATTTGGAACTAGGTACTATTTATTTATTTGGAACTAAGTACTATTTATTTATTTGGAACTAGGTACTGTTTATTTATTTAATCCTCACGTATGATGGACCCATGACGGTTAACCTGGGGTTAATAAATATTAAACAAACCATGAATTACATTGACCGTTCGGTTAAACCATTTCTGGCATAGGATAATGACGTCAATGCGAAATCGGAAGATGCTAAACAATATTGTGACGGAATTGACACAAGTGATAATGCGTATCTCTATGTTCTAAATATAACGTAAGTTATAATTACGAATAACAAGAAAATATTGTATTATACCCTCAATGGGATGATGAAATCATTTTGATATTATAAGATGAACGTTGACAAATTTCTGATGTACTTGTATAAAAATAGACCTTTTACCCAAAATTTTGTGTGGTGAAGATAAGCGAAGTCACACGTTAGAAAAGAAAGGAAGTTAGTATTTCACTGTATATTATTATTATTCAGTTAGTACCCACATTGAAGGTATTAAGTAAAATTTCACGCTTCCATCAAAACCAGTGTTTTGTAGAGACCATGTCAAGAGAATAAATAAGTACCTGCGTTCTAGAAAAGTTAGAATAAATACGTTTTAGTGAAATAATATATCTATACATATTGCAATCAAATAAACAAATAACGTTAAAGGAAAGTTTACCAACAACAGATAGACTCAAACAGATGTTGAGGTAACGACCCGCTATCGCCTGAACCCCTGAACAATTCGCGCTTCTGATAAATTATTGTTTTTTCTGTGTTAATGAACAAATGGGTAACGAGGTCTTTGACTTTACTCTCGTTATTTTTGTTTTTTGCTTCTCTCTGGAAAATTACTTAACATACATACATACATAAATATCACGCCTCTTTCCCGAGGGGTAGGCAGAAACTATGGCTTGCCACTTGCTGCGATCCTTACACACCTCTTTAGCCTCCTCCACATTCATGCATCTCTTCATACACGCCCGCCGGTTCCGAGTACTACGCACCTGACCTTTACGGAGAATATCACCGATATTGTCGGCGTAAGTTCTCAGGGCGTCCTCTGCCTGCACAACCACTCACTTTCGCTCCGTAAATACGGTAAATACCTTTAGTCAATCTTCTTTAGTTAAATTACTTAAACCCTATTTATTTCGGCATTAACAGCACAGCACAGCCATATCTTAGTGTAGCTTAAAAAACTCGCTAATTTCCTCTCTTTTCGCTCGGTAAGTGAGTCCTGTATGCATTAACATCAGAATATACCCTTTGGAGAACTTATGGTCTATTGAGTGTTCTACATTTTAAGATTAAAAACTCTTTTAAAAAAAAGTGATTAGACATGTTCTTCCCGTGTAGTTATTTATTACCAAATGGTCAACTGCAGCAGAGAGTATCTAAAGAAATTGTGACAGAGATAAAAATACTGAACTTTGACTGCCGTAAGTAAAGTCCCCAATACTCGTATGTTTGAACCACTATCTGACTATACCGCTCGTTGCTAGGTAAATCTTACATAATTATTTATTTTTAGTCATGCGTGAAGAACACATGTTTTACGAGTAGGTATAGATTATACAGTTTTGTCGGAAAAAAGGAATCATTACTTATGTCATAAGCAGAGCTCGGACAGGTCATAGCAAAATAATTGCAACACGGTAATAGAACAAGATTAATAGAGTCGCATTATGTACAGTATTATTTAATTCTATTTTTCCATTACATTTATAACAGTAGGTAACCCAAAATTGACCATATTATATTTGTGAAGGTTGTTATGTTGTTTTGTCCATTAACATTTTTTTAAAGCTGGTGGTTGTACTGAACATTTTATGCAATCATCAACTACTGCATTTTCTGGAACAAACCAATGTTTTTGCTTTATTTTATTTATTATTTAATTATTCGTGCTAATCATTATTCACTATTTTCATTTTATTTCATTATAAAGTAAAAATATTAAATCACGATAATATCCTCTTTAGATAATTATAATCTTAAGTATCGACTCTATTGAGTATTGTTCTATTTCCATTTCTATTTTTGCTATGACCTGTCCGAGCTCTGGTCATAAGCATAAAGTAATTAAGGTTAAGTATGTTATGTTTACGTGTCACCATAGAAGGTAATTGGAAACACTTCGGCACAAAAATTACGATATGAGCGTAACGTAATCTTGTCGTCATAAAAAAAATCTCAATAACGCTCTAATAGATTACGTTGCGTAGGTAGCATTCGAGTATTCGTGCCAGGGCTCCTGATGTACATTATAACTTGCTAGCTGCCCTGCCCCTCTAGTACCTACCTAAGCTAAAATGTAGACAAATATATGTGTATGGATAAAATATTTGCTTATTTCAGAGTTGCAAAAGCGCTTAGTTGATGCAACTTGTGACCAAAGGGCTGGCGGTTTTCTCTCTCAAAGAATCAGCATCGCTATTCAGCGAGGCAACGCTGCCAGCCTTTTGGGCACCATGCCACGGGGGCCTTATTTAGATTTAATTTAGTTTTAGGTTTTAGTTTATTTAGTTTTAGCTTAGATTTAATGTCATTGTAAATTGCTTTTATTATGTAAATAAAGTACTTTCCCGGTTAAAATATTTGATCATGACATATTTTATGACATATGTTATGCTATTGACGAAACATAAAATAAAACCAGATCCTACGCACGCAGAGCACGGTACATTTTATCCACGACATAAAGCATTCGTCACTTTCTAACAAATATGCAAGTGCGAGAGGGACGAATGCTTTATGATGTGGATAAGAAGGCTGGTTTAAATTTATCCCAAGGAAATGTCAAAACAGTAGTAATTATGATTATCTACTTATGCATTACCTACTGTGCTACACAGGCAGGAGTGAAATTGTGTACTTAATTGTCAAGTGTGGATAAAATACCGCGACATAATTTAGCGTGCTAGCCACCGCTACATAAAATCATTTAACGCTCATTGGTAGATAAAATGAGTGCATATTGCGTGCTAGATGGGCCGTTTTACTGTTATACCTCCAACCAAGGACCATAAAACCAAGAGGACTGCCAGAGTCTATACGATGTCGCATTCCTGTAAAATAATGAGTGTGCTGTAGCAAGTTTCACTATAGAGTGGTCTCTGTACGTTTAATTTTGTATGACACTTAGACCTCTGGCTAACACAATAGCGCCATCTATGAACTGAAAGAAAGAACGAATTTAGATGGCGCTATTGTGTTAGCCAGAGGTCTAAATGTCATACCATGTCTAAATGTCATTCTTTTATCGCACATTTTTGCTATCAGTTTTAATACATTAATATTACCTAATTTTTTTGTGAAGTATCCATACTTAAACAAGATACAACTAGGTACGTAACTACTAATAGGTATGTTGGAGGCAAGGACCACAAAACCAAGAGGACTGCCAGTGTCTATACGATGTCGCGTTCCTTTGAAATAATAAGCCTGCTGTAGCTAGTTTTACTACGGAGGGGTCTCTTTACCTTTAATTTGGTATGACACTTAGATCTCTGGCTAACACAATAGCGCCATCTAAATTCGTTTTTTCTGTCAGTTCATATATGGCGCTATTGTGTTAGCCAGAGGTTTAAGTGTCATACAAAACTAATTGTACAGAGACCTCTCTATAGTGAAACTAGCTACAGCAGGCTCATTATTTTACAGGAACGCGACATTGTATAGACACTGGCAGTCCTCTTGGTTTTATCGTCCTTGCTCTGTAACGATAATGCCGCACATTGTTATCTTGCATACTATTTGTACCTTTTTCTGTTTTGTTTGTTAACTATGTGGTATTCTATAAAGAGTGTTTGTATTGTATTTTAAACTAAATATTCCAATGTTTGACACGTTAATACCAATAATTGACACCCTGCTTGTACCTATATTGTTGAATTACCATTGAGGGCGCCAACTGTTGGAACCGGGTCGGTTACTGGGACATTTAAGTACAGTCGCCGAAATTAATTCCTGACCCATCATAGTAAACGTCATAACGATTTTCCTTGTCAAACTATGCGATGTCACTAATATGACGTTTACTGTGAAAAGATTCCATGATGGGTCAGAAATTAATCTCCTCGACTGTACCTTATCCGATAGCAAAAGTTGTGTTAAGGTCCACGATACTGAGATTTATCTTAGAAAATGCAGACTTCAGTGAGATAAGATTTAAACTTCGGACTTTGAGATGCATAGTGTTCTTTGAACGCAATTTCTTATGCCGTCACATTGTTTCTGTTTAATTCTAAGGGAAAATGAGTCTGTTTTGGTACAATAATAAATAATATCTATGAATTATAGATTATAATGTCTAAGATGAAACATAGATGTTACGCTCGCTTCGCTCGTTCGGTCTATTACCTAACTAATTTTAGATTACGAGTATAATTTTTTTTAGGTGACCCACTTGCTCGTTTGCCTTCCTTGGCGTATTAAAAAAAACTCATGCATTTATATGTCTCATCGTAGTATTTTTTTTAATTATCAAATCTGCCTGGCAAAGGCTAGAAACGCGATACAATCAGACGGAACTTCTAACAAAAGTCAAAGGGTATCAAGGCCGTACTACATTGTATGTGGTAATTGTAGCTTAATAAATTTAGTTTCATGATATTATGTAGTCTGTTGGAAATTGCACTGAACGGGTAGTTGCACTTTGCTAGCTTACTTCGACTCCTTGCTAATTGCATCATTTCATTATTATTACATACTTTTTACTAAGTAGGTACTTTGTTAGAATGATCATTGCACTCTCCAATGATAATGTAAGTAAAGATACGTCATATGCTCACGACACAAAACAATCGAAAAACATGTTCCGAACATTTTGACATTTGCGCGTAAGTTTGGAACTTATTCGAGAGCGACTACAAAGAGGCTACGATTGTAGCCTCTTCTGCGCTTCATTTTCGGCGTGCTGATGACATATCTACCTATTTGCCAACCCATGAGCTAGTCAATGATTATGATCTTTATTATCTATACCTATAAAACAGTGCCGTGACTGACTGGCTGACAGACAACACACAGCCAAAACCACTGGACCTAGAGATTTGAAATTTGGCAAACATACCTTGAGTATCCTAGAGTGCACTAAGATGACATTTTTCGAAATTCATAGGGAATTCGATAGGGAACTAGCGCATTTTTAAAATATTTCACGGGGGCAAAGCCGCGGGGCATAAGCTAGTATCGCATATAAAAAAGTTTGTATGTAAAAAAACTACTAAACTCAAGCACATTTTTGGATTAAAAAAAGGCGCATGCGGCTTGCGGGCCCAGGGTTGGCGATCCACGTACTAGTAGTATGGCTGTGTATGAATGTGTGTGTGTATGTGTGGTAGTTTAGTGGTGGTAGATAACTATAACTATTTCTGTAGAAAACATGAGTTTATAAATCTTAGACAGAGCTAGAATATCAGTCTTTGCACGTAGATTGTAATAAAGCATCTGTCAGATTTGAATAACATCCTAATTAAGATACTAATTGCCTTCTTGTGATAGTAGAGTTATTACTCTCTAATAGGCCATATTTGACAGCTGTCACCCTGGTACAATTTATAGCCATCTTCGGGAGGCCCCCGTAAAATTTTGATTGTTTAAATTTGAAACTTGACGTATTTAAATAAATTCATTTTGATGTTTGTGCTAAAATTATTTGCATGTAACTCTTCAATTGTACCGGGATAGCTGTCAAATGTGACCTATTACAATGTTAAAACTTTCAATACATCCAGTCTTAGTAAAAAATAAACGGATCACTCACTGTATAAGCCGAGTTTAGCCCGACTTGTTTCGGACTAATTCGTAGTCCTTCCTCTGAGAGCGCACGACTCGGCGGCAGCGGCACGCACACTGATTTCCAAGGCTCTGCACACGAGACTACTAACTAGACTCAGCTTGTACGTGAGTGATCCGTTTATTTCAGTATGATTGGGTCTCAATGTATTTTTATGTAGGTATAATTATGGATCCTTAGTCTGTTAATCAAACAAAAAAAATGCTTGTATTATTTTTATTTTGTAATACCATCAACACAGTCACACTAGTTACAAATCTATAATTAAAAATAAAATAAATACTTAAACACAAAGAATACAAAGGCGATGAAACAAGGTCTCAATTGACTAGTCACCCAACAATTTACTATTTAGGTACGAAATTATGCATTTTAATACTAGACGTACTGAGATCTGAATATAGACGATCAAAAATGTACCAGTGCACAGTTCCAATCTTTTAAATTTCAAATCAGAGAAAAATTGCTTCAAAATTTTAATGTAATAAATAATAATTATACAATACCCTGAACTCTTTCTATATGTACCACGGACCAACCACCCCCTGGACACCGCATCTTCTATAATTTACTTGGAAAGTCATTACGAAAAAAGCCGCGGTGAGCTGACCGGGGGAATGCGTCGTGATTGGTTCATATTAGCTTGTCATTTCGAGGCTAGAGAGATTTATAGGTGCAAATGAGCGTGATTATGCGTTTCGGAAACGTTCGCCCTGACATTTGGTGTCCAGAGGGTGGCTGGTCCGTGATATTTAAAGTGGGGAATTTCTTCAATCCCGCTTAAATATCGCTGTGAGAACTTTTTTTCTATGAATATTGAGTTATGGCCTGCCATTTTCAATTTCAAGAAACCCAAGGCGCACAGAATGAGATTTTCATGTCAGAAATCGTTATCACCCAATCAGAAGCGATGGGAGACGGTAAAGGAGAACGGGGGGATATTTCTGACAGTTTCTGATAGCGTGTGAAAAACCCCATTTGTGTATTAAGTAATTTTTTTATTATGTACAAAAATTACACAAATTTAGCTTAATTAATTTGGACGGATACAAAAAGATTGTTGTAAAAGGGTCATTATTCGAGCGTTTCAACCGCCTCACTTTCGTGGACTTTGATGAACTGGCTGTACATTGCGGTGCCATTTCTAAGTTAGCTGGTAGCCGTTCCCTACTTCTACCAAATAACCGGAAATGTCATCAATATCATTATATACTTCGGCAAATTAATGACCACGAAAGTGATTCGGAATAAAACGCCCAAACAATGACCCAAAGATACTCTTAAAAACTCTTATGGACTAGCCTTAGACAGAGTTTAAATAAATGTTTCTTGTGTCTCATGTTTTATTAGAAGTATTTTTATAGTAAACAAGAAAAAGAAAAATCTATCACTTGGTTTTAGCCTCGGTGTAATTCAAGTAAACTTAAGCATCGTTAAGAGAGACCTATGTCTGACGAACGGACGAACGGTCTGACGGACGAATGTTTCAAATCCGGAATGTAATCTGAATCTTTACGCCTATACAAACACTCACAATTCACCAAGGCAAATTTTAGCTAAGAAATGGTGTAAAGGGAAAACTTAATTAATCATATTAAACACCATTCGCGAATAATAAGAAAATCTATTTCAATAAATAAGTTACAAACCGTACAATGATAAAGTACCTACGCTGTTTTCTCGTATCGTTCAGGTGTGTGAAAAGACATCCAAAATGCTACCTATCTTTTCGACAGAGAGCACATTTGATTTCTATCTTCACGAATGGTGGCGTTTACTACCTAATATATAGTCAACCAAGAAAGTGCTTTACCACTTTTCGCCTTTATTTGTATGGAATTAAGGTTGTAAAGTGTAAAGGATTTTCATGGTCAACTATAGGTTGCTATTTTATAACGCTAGGCGCCAGAAAGTTCAAACTAATATAAAACGCACACAACAGTTATACATATTAAATGCCGCATTTGTTCACTTCATGCCAAGCCCTCTATTCTAGACTGTCCTGGTTTTATTGCGCCGACCTGAGTTAGACACTAACTCTGAGTTAAGATTACGTCAAACGATACCACCATGTCAGGTTACAGCCGTTCCAATATTCAATAGATCTCTTGTTTTGATCTATTAACAATAAAACGTCTATACCTATCTTCAATTTGGCGTCTCAATAAACTTATAGGTAAAGTTATACTATGCCGATGGGAGGATGGGATGGGTCATCTACAGACAGCAAATTGTCGGATTGTTCCGCACGATACGTAGACGTTTTAAGCAACTGTATTTAAAAAAACCGGCCAAGTGCGAGTCGGACTCGCGCACGAGGGTTCCGTAGAAAGATTTTAACGCTTTTCCCCACTGTTTTAAGAAGTCCAGTGTAAGCAGAGCTCTGCTCTTAAGCAAAATGTACGCAGTGTGGGGTCAACTTACATTGGTCGTCGAAATTTAGAGACAGACATAAAAAAATAAGATTTTGAGACTTTTCTGAGTAAGAGCTACCTTCATACCAAATTTCAAGTTTCTAGGACAACTGGAAGTACCCTTTAGGTTTTCTAAAAACGGCAATTTGTATGGAGACGACTTTTTTAATGACTGTATCTTTTGATTGCGTTGACTTAGATGCTTTATTTTTTCACAGCTTCAAGAGACCGCAGGTTTGAGTACTTGATATTAATTTCAGCATTCTACCTCCACGCGTTCCAGATAAAAATGGTCTTGACAAACTGACAGACAGACAGACAGACAGACGGACAACAAACGGGTTCCGTTTTTTCCTTTTGAGGTACGGAACCCTAAAAAACAGAATTGTGTTTATTAGCAGTTGAATGCTCTTTTACACATAACTTTTTGAATTTACCAGCGTTTTCGGAAAAATAACTTGCTGAAGAACAAAATGCCTTCTAATGATGATAGCACTTTTCAGAATAAAATTAAACTTAGAAGCACCAATCAAAACATTGTCATCTCTTTCTCACTGATACTGAATACCTGTCTGCGAAAAAGAAAGGCATAAAATTGTTCTCTTTTGAGTTATAGCTTACTGTCACCAGCCATATGTCAGACAGATACATTAGCAGATAATGTATGCGCTGCACTGCTATAATAAATTGCCGCGATCGCCATTTGACGAGTTTGAATGCAAACGTCCTTAGGATTCCCCTTACTTGACCTAATAACAATACATTATTATACGCTAAATAATCACTGAAACAATAATAGTTCTTAACGAGAAATTCGTAAAAAAAGATACACCTTTGAGATCTAATTAATAACAAATGGCATAATAGTTAGTTTCATGTAATCATTCTTTAAGCCCAATTTATTCTTTGCTTCAAATAATAATTTATGGTCTAATTTATAACCGATTAAGTTAGCTTAGGTTTGCTTTATAACATTTCCGAGACGCTTAGCTTACGCGTTCAGTAAAAAGTTAGACCCAACGATTGTAAGTACTTTACTAAGTATATTTCTTTATTTCGATCTTCGAAGAAATCCTATCTACCTTTGAAACTTTCCAAAGAACGAGACGAAAGCTTTGAAACCTCGTAAAAAACAATCGCGGCTTGCATCAGTTTATGTGCATAATTTACAGGCAAATTTCCTTTACATTAATAAATTATAAAGACACCAATTCAAACACGAATAAAGTCGTGCGCTTCCAGAGGAAGGACGATTGTCGGGCTAAACTCTACTTATATACGTGAAAAAAAAAATGATCCGTTTATTTGACTATAACTATGTATTTTTTTATATTTTGACCTAAACCCGCCTACAAGTTAACAAAGTGGCTTTTTAAATAAGTGGCTTTTGTGTCAATTAGGTAAATTTCCAATTGCTGGACACTGACCTGGAATAGTTAGCAACTTCAACCTTATGTTATAGCGACAGAGGTGACAGACGGGTGTCAACTATTGGGCATTTGGGTGTCAAGCATCGGGACGCTTACCTTAATATGTGTTGTTTTCTATATTTCTATTGTTTTACATTTTATAATGAACTGGCATGTTCATCAGTGATCAAAACACAATAAATAAATAAAGATAAAAAAACACTACCCACTGTCTGTGCGTTAGCAGCTTTACCTTTCAAAACCCAGCAGATATAGAGCGGAAAACGGTAGCCGGCGTCAAAAACCTCTGGGCCCCGCGGCTCCCCAGAGAGCCAGTACTATCGCATTCTAATTTTAACCAATTTGTAACTGAAATAAAGTGTGCTTTGCCGTGTATTATACAAAAATTACAAGCCAATGAAATAAACTATCAACAGGACGCCGAAAATTCTATGGTTGTAAAAGTGGTAACTAAAAGTAATTACTTTGAAGTTGCCACTCTTCAAGTGGCACAAGTACGGGTAATTTTGTCCGGCCGGGTTTTTAACCCCCGACAAAAAAGAGGGGTGTTGTGGTGGATCTGTGTGTCTGTATATCTATGTATCTGTGTGTCTGTGTATCTGTCTGTGGCATCATAGCCCCCAAACGGGTCGACCGATTTCGATGAGGTTTTTTTCAGTCGAAAGCTATTTTAATCGAGATGGTTCTTAGCCAAGTTTCATTAAAACCGGTTCACCCGTTTTTGAAATATTGAACATTGAAATGACGATGTCGGGGTTTTCCAACTTCTCTAAGTTGGTTAGGTTATGTGGTTTCCGAAGTCTTTCACGCTGGCTACCTCGGCAGTCACGGGGTTCGAAAGGTTAAGCAATGTGGCGTTCTATCTGCCCTAACCTCGTTGAAATCCACAATCTTCCTATTTCTTCAGTATCGTCATCAGTATGAAGTGTACCACGACGAGTAGTTTGAACCTTCCGCGCGGGGGGCGTCACCGCGCGAGGACCGGCCTCGGGAGCATGTTCTCTTGAGGAGCTGTGTCTTGCCAAGCGCTGGGGACGTACTTCTTGGGCTTCAGGATGAAGAAGATCTGGAAATAAAGCGGTGAGGGGATGTCTATCAAGGGTGTAACGCTTTTGGTTCAGGAGGGGGGGGGGAGCACATCAAAAATTTCTTAAGCCGCGATGGTCGACCTTCACGTGCAAATTTCAAGTACTTTTTTGCGCTAAGATTTCGGATGATAAAGAAAGCCTTTCCGAGCTGAGGTGAATAAAACATTAATTCATATACTATTTTTTTTCCCTTTGATTGTAATATCCCCCCCCCCCCCCCCCCCCCCCCTCGTTGCGCCCATGATGATAATAATAAGTCGAGACCGCTTTTAACCTGAAACTACCGGACTCAATCATAAGAGAGATATACAGTGTAGTGGGAGAGCCATACTGTAGCTATTTGCTGCCGTACGCATGGGTCGGCTCGTCGGGGAAAGTACCACCTCTTGTAGAAAATCGGCGTGAAGCAACAGCACCCCTGTTGCGTTCCGTTCGGTCAGTGAGAGTGCCGGAAGCCCGATCCCCCCCCCCCCCTTTCCTCTATTACTTTTTCTCCTCAAAGGCCGGCAACGCACTAGTGACTCTTGGGGTTGCTGGTTCACAGCATGGGTGGCGGTGATCGCTTACCATCAAGTGAACCGCTTGCTCGTTTGCCTCCCTCTTTCAGTAATAAAATAAAAAATAAATATTAAACTGATGAGGACCTAGTGTAATCGTAATGGACGACCAAAAAATATACCTTCCGAAAGTGTTTGCGTTAAGGTCCCCATAGGGTAATTGCGTAACTATTTATTTTGACACTCGTCATCGAATTGAAAGGACAGTTTTTGTATGACTGTTACAGCTAGATGTTTCCGATACCAACTGTAAATGAACACGATGGCGATTGCAAGCGAGTTAGACCATAAACCTGCCTGGTTCTTTTGTTATTCTTTAGTAGGTACAGTCAGCAGCAGAAGTAGCTAAGCAGCCGAAGCTGTCACAATGATCTAAACAAGTTCTTAAGTCTATAAACGTCTTAGATCATTGTGACCGGTTCGGTTGTTTACCTACTTCTACTGCTGACTGTACATGACATTTTTCAGTTTAGATGATGAAATAGTAAATCAATATCTCTCTTTCTGTTATTGGTTTTTATCATAATAAAATTGAAACCGCTGGTTACATTTTTGCAGTATCATGATTATAATCGTCTATGCGTTTCTGATACCAAAATGAGTTGTACTTTAATTAATTTTGCGATAAGTATACATAGATATATTGCTTGTCAAGTGCTGATTGTATCAAATTATGTTTTCCGTGCGTTTTTTGATTAAGCCATCCAAAATCGCAAATGCAAGAGCATTTTAGTGTCATATCATTTCATTTTTAAAAATTATGATTCAAGAAGATCCTCGCATCTCTGAGTTTTTTGGAATTTACGTGCGATGACGTTTGTAATTTATTACGAGCATTTCGGCGAACATCGGGAGGAAACCTGCGCACTCCTGCGAAGCAATTCAATGCTGTGTGTGAAGCTCCCAATTCGGACTGGGCCCTCGTGGGAACTAATAGCGAGGAGGCTTGTGCCCAATACAACAGAGGGAAGTAAAAAGCAAGGCTGATGATGACACTGATGATGAACCTCTCTCTAGTCTAACTGGTTCGTGGTTATTCACATGGCTGTTACGGTGTCGAAGTTTTATCAAGTGTTCGTGGCTACGAGGCTCGCTGCGAACCAACGTACACCTTATTCCGTGTGAAAAACAACCACGTAAAACAAGGCCGGAGATCATTGAGTTACCAACACCATGGACTTTAGGTTAGCGCTAGAAAACGTCCGAATCAAACACGGACCAACCACCCCTTGGACACCGCATCTTTTATAATTTACTTGAAAAATCATTACGAAAAAAGCCGCGGTGAGCGGGCCGGGGGAATGCGTCGTGATTGGTTCATAGCTTGTCATCTCGCTTGTCATCTGGTCGAAAGCGAGCCGCGATTCGAGGCTAGAGAGATTTATAGGTGCAAATGAGTATATATGCGTTTCGGAAACGTTCGCCCTGACATTTGGTGTCCAGAGGGTGGTTGGTCCATGGAATCAAAATACCACTAATCGAGCGTCAGTCAGTCTTAGTTTGGTCGAACGACAGCGCTGTGACGTATGGCTGTCATCGAAAAATCCCTTGCTGTACTGGGACACGTTTTCCGTGAATTTTATACTAGACCCAAAGTCCATGGTGTTAAAGTCAATGCTAGTGATGATATTAGCGGGTGGTAGGACCTTGTGCGAGGTCCGTCCGGATCACTACCACCATTTTACTCGCTAATCCTGCCGCTAAGCAGCAGTGCTTGCACTGTTGTGTTCCGGTGTGGAGATTACGACAACCGGTGTAATTACGGGCACAAGAGGCATTTCATCTTAGCTCTCTAGGTAGGCAACGCATCTGCAAACCCTCTGGGGTTGCAGGTGTCTATGGGCAGTGGTGATCACTTACCATCAGGTGACCCACTTGCTCGTTTGCCTTCCTTGTCGTATAAAAAAAACGTTAATAACTCACCACAAGTACCGCAATAACGAAGCCTATGAGGAACCCGACGGCAGTGTCCTCCCAGTGGTGGAAATGCTCTACAACCCTCGACAGGCCAACGTACCAGGCCGCCAGGAACACGGCCAGCTGCACGCCGTGACGGAGGAGCTTGGAGCCGCGCCACTTGCCCTTCACTTGGACATAGAGCTGAAAAGTGGAGTGGAGTGGATTAAGAACCGAAGTTCAGCTGAAAACCAGCCCCCGAACTTCGTATCGTGCCGTCCCGCTCACGCTAATATTATTTAATACTAGAGTGAGCGGGACTATACGATACGACCATCGATTTTCGAATTTCGTAGTAGTCCCTCAGCGCTGTGGCTATACAGCACATTCTGAGCCGAGTCCCTTTGACATCACACTACAGCATTCATTGTCTGGCGTGTTGTGCCGTGACGCATCAGAACAGTATCGGTTTCATACATTTAACATTGGTCATTATCTATGTACGGGTGGTAAGACCTTGTGTTGTGAGAGGTTTGTCCGGATCGTTACCACCATCTTACTCGCTAATCCTGCCTCTAAGCAGCAGTGCTTGCACCGTTGTGTTCCGGTGTGGAGAGTAAGACAGCCAAAGAAATCACAGGCACAAGAGGCATTTCATCTTAGCCCTCTACGTTAGCAACGCATCTGCAAACCCCAAAACCCCCGGGGTTGTGGGTATCTATGGGCAGTGGTCATTTGTCTTCCTTATCGTATAAAAAAACCGGACAAGTGCGAGTCAGACTCGCGCACGAGGGTTCCGTAGAAAGATTTTAACACTTTTCCCCAGTGTTTTAAGAAGTCCAGTGTTAACAGAGCGCTGCTCCTGAGCAAAATGTACGCAGGGGTCAACTTATATTGGTCTGCGAAATCTACTGACAGACATAAAAAATTAAGATTTTGAGACTTTTCTGAGTGGTTGTGCTATAATAATAGCTACCTTCATACCAAATTTCAAGTTTGTGGGACATCTGGAAGTACCCTTTAGGTTTTCGGATTTCGGCAATTTGTATGGAAATAGCCTTTTTAATGACTGTATCTTTTAATTGCGTTGACTTAGAAGGCTGATTTTTTCACAGCTTCAAGGGACCGCAGGCTTGAGTATTCGATATTAATTTCAGCATGCTACCTCCACGCGTTCCAGAGAAAAAGGGCCTTGACAGAAGGACAACAAATTGATCCTATAAGGGTTCCGTTTTTTCCTTTTGAGGTACGGAACCCTAAAAAGGAGTTCAGCTGAAAACCAACGCTATGGATCTGGTTACAGCACATGCTGAGCTATAGCAGTTTAAGCAACTGTTACATAATGACATGAGCAATGAGGGCTATTGCCACAGACATCACAGACCCCATGTAAGCATCAGCTGTCAAGCGTACCTGATTTTTGTTTGTGTACAACACAGCCTGTAGCCAGATGCCCATTGGTCAGTTCTGTAGCCAATTTACCCGATAAAAAATAGAAGCATAGGTCGTCTCTAGGTAGTCATTCAAATAAAGTGTCACTGAATGAGATCGGGTTATAGTTGTCATCAAAGGCGCTCCCTCCCACATTCAAATACTGACGCACACTACAGATCAAAAAAACGGTACGACTCTCGAAATCGGAGAATACAGTTGTTTCTTTTTAACAAAGGGCATTAGTTACATGAGCGAAGGGTATAACTATACGGCCATAAGTTTACCTTCCATCTATTGACTTCATTAATCTGAGGCTATTGCAAATCAAAAATCCGCCAGGTTCGCTAGTGTCTAGTGAAGCCTATCTTTCATTCTCCACCAATGAGAGACAGGTTAGGTACAGGCCTATGATTGGTGGGAATTGACAGATAGACTTCACTCATCTCTAGCAATTCTAGCGGATTTCTGACTCGCGATAGCCCATAAACTTACAATCCAGAAGACAGCGACGTACATAGCGAAGCTAGCGTGTGCGCTTGGGAAAGCCAGCCGCATCTGCGAGATCCGGTACTCGCTGATCTCGGTGTTGCTGCAGGTGTACTCCTGGATGTAGCCCTGGGCGTTCGCGGGGAGGGACGTGTCGTACACTGGCCTGCATACCTGGAAGTTGCAGAAAGATCGGTGGAACGGCGCGAACGGCGCGAACGGCGTTAACGGTGTGTACGGCGTGAACGGCGAAAGGTGAACGTTTTGCTGTTTATAAAATATCGGACAACCCTTTATGGATTTGATTCATTTGTCATTCTCACCTCCTGTTTGCCGATCCTGAATCCCTTAGCACGCTAACTTTTATCCACAACATAAAGCATTCGCCCCCCTCGCACTTGCATATTTGTTAGAAAGTGACGAATGCTTTATGTCGTGGATTAAATCTACCACGCTAGAGGGTCTGCAGTCCAGAGCGCAAGCGCCTTAAGTGTGTTTGGTCATAATTTATTTTTACATGACTGCCCAAAGAAAAAAGTGTATTTTTACAGATTTATTACTTAATTATTTTATCTTTGTTATTTATTAATTAGGTAGTATTTTCTTTGCGCTGAATCAAAACATGAGTTAAATTGGCAATGGGTCTCGGTTTAAAACTATTGGTTTTAGAATCTGAAAAAATAATTAAGTACATTATTTTCGAGTATAAATAGTGAGCAGAAAATAGTAGAAGGTAAGTACAAAATATTTTTGGTCCAGGGGCAATTCCGTACCGAAAATTTTGTTAAAAATGTATTTTCGTGACCCTGAACCTCGAGCTTCAAACCTACCGACACAAACTGAGTGAACTCAACTGTCGAATCTTTACATACTTAATTATTTCGATATTAAGTCTAAAAGTATTACAGTTACAACGTATCGAATGGCGAAAACTCGTGACATTCTCAACGGCACGCACAAAGGAGCAAGAGTAAACAACGCTTATGACTAAGTATTTCGTGGCCTTACAACTCCATGAGGTTAACCACCGCGCTAACATGCAGACTATACATAACTCTTAAAACAAATATAGGTAACTAATACAAGTTTTTGTGTCGTTTACCTTCCAAATTTACATCCGGATTCTTAAAAAATCTCATTAGGTAAAACTCGGCGTTTCCTTATGCATGCAAATATGGACCGTGAAAGGTAAACTGCATTTGTACCGGCAGACGTAGGTATGTAAAAAAAATTCTCGTCAGATTATAAAGGACGATTCCTTGTAATAACACGGTAAGTTTGGGATCGGCCCTTGTGCAATCCACGAAATCTATATTCCTACTTGATTGAAGCTGAAACTTCGTAAGATCTAGAGTACAATAAAATTGTTGGGTAACAATGGCTAAATGCCATATGTATAAATGTCACCATTATGGGCAAATATAAGGTCATAAACGATCACACAAACACAAATTAGTATAATGTTACTCTATTTCATATATTTGTGCATGAGCGACAGATACCATGGAATTTAAAGGTGACAGTAACCTTATACAAAAAAGCGTAGAAGTGCGGCCTCAACTATTTCATCACCTCGGCGGTGAGCTGTTGACACGGTGCTCCAAAGGTGAAGACTCCAATGGTGATGTAGCTTTCTCAGAGCTAACCGAACTTTAGGGAGCCACATAGGGTCAGAAAATAACGTTCTGTACGAGTACGTTAAGCGAGAACTCTAGCCCCGTTATGGGCTACGTACATACTTAATAAAAAAAGAACTTACAGCGTAAAAGTGTGGCCTCAACCTCCCGGTGGTATATTTCGTCACCTCGGCGATGACCTGTTGGCAAGCGCCTCCAAAGGTGAACACTCCAATGGTGATGTAACTTTCCCAGAGCCAGCCGGGCATTAGGGAGCCGCAGAGAAACTTCTCGCCGACGCCCCTGCCTTTCCTATCGCGGACGAACTCGATTATAAATACCTGTGAAGGAAGATAACGATGATGAGAGCAGAGGCCATATTAGACATTATTGTCTAGCACACGGGCACACAATCGCATTTGCCGTACTCATTCTACCACCATCTGATACAGTTTGAAAGTACGAAATCATGAATTTGTTTAGAACTTTTAACATAAAAAAAAACCTTAGAAAAAAAACGTAAAATAATCCTCTAAAATAATGATAAATAAATAAAATAAAATGCGTTTATTTCGGACAACAGAAACCAAAGCCTAAAGTTTAATGGCCTAGCACTAAGCAGCAGAAATATGAACTCGGTGCGGTGCGAGCGGAATATTCTTTGAATGAAGCACCGACTTCATATTTCTGCTGCTTAGTGCTAGGCGATAAAACTTTAGGCTTTAGTTACTGTTGTCCGAAATAAACACATTTTATTTTATTTTATTTATTTATCATTATTTTAGAGGATTATTTTACGTTTCTTTTCTAAGGTTTTTTTTTTTGAAGGCGGTTTGACTTTTTTGTTTTTTTTTTTCACATTTTTATTTCACAATTTTACGTTGATTTAACATTTTTAGAATTATCCTCCAACTCCTAACCGTTAAGGAGTTGTACCTTCCATCATCAGCTCATCAACATAAGATGACGACTGCCGGACGCAGATACTTTAATAGCCTTAAAAAATATATGAAACACATAGTACGTGCCTGTAAAGTTTGAGGGTTGCCCTCGATTTCCCTAGGATCCCATCATCAGATCATGACTTGGTGACAATGGGACCACTTCAAGAGTATACCCTTTGAAATAAAAAAAAATTGAAAATCGGTCTGCAATTGACGGAGTAATCGATGTACATACATAAAAAAAAATACATACAGTGGAACGTAGAACCTCCTCCTTTTTTGAAGTCGGTTAAAAAACTACCGTGAGACTCAATCATAGTGAAATAAACGGATCACAGCAGCAGCAGAGCCGCGGCGCGCAGTTTACATCAAACCTTTACAAACCTTCCATCATCAGCTCATCAACATAAGATGACGACTGCCGGACGCAGTTTACATCTCGCCACCGGCGTGGCGTGTGCTCCCAGAGGAAGGACTACGGATTAGTCCGAAACAAGTCGAGCTATACTCGACTGACATACGTGAGTGATCCGTTTATTTCACTATGATTGTTTAGAACTGCTTGGTCTTCAGTTGATCGCAATTGTATAAGGAATGTTATCACTTTGTTAACCATTTACAATGGAGATCGTGAGAAATTAAGGTTTTAATACCTACAAAAGTACGATCATTTCACGCATTACGACTTGAGTTGACTAAATTATTGAAGAAATACAATGTTAAATCACTTATTTCCTAGGTAAAAGTAGGTACAAACTTGTGACATGGTAAACCATTTATAAGTTCTCCACTTTTTGCCATTTTAGGCGTAGAAGTACACCTACAGAGAAAGTGGATTTCAATCTTCATTCTAGATTCGGCAAAATATAATAACCAGGTTAAGTTTTAACGCAAAGAAACGAGCAGATGAAGTATACAATAGCGATCCGTTATTTGTCCTGAATCCTAATTTGATCCAAAACAAAGACGCGACAAGCCATCAAAAAGATGAGGAAAACCGCATGAAACAATGCACGGAAGTTATATGAACGATAAGATTCTTTAGCCTCATTTGAATCAAGGAAAACCTGTTGAAAACGTGGTTTAAAGGAGTTTTATGGAATAAAATATTCCCATTGACTTAGCGAGTAAAGGAACTCAAGAAGCAATGTGCGGTAATTTAATTAAAAGAGAAATTTGATACAATTTTATAATTTCTAGAAGATTTTTTAAAACTTTGAGTTAATATCGAACTCTGCATGTTTGAAATAGGACCTAATTAGAATCGTAATATCTAGGACGGTTCAACTTCTGCCAATTACAATTTATTAGCAAACAAGTACAACTTAGTAACACCATTATAGGTCAATGGCGTTAAATCGCCTTTTAATGAAGATTGACAAAAGTAATGGACATGCAACTTCTTTACAGCACTTTGTAAGTAGACTACCCACCTATATAGAAAGAAAATAACTATGTGTAGAGACGTATTCGGAAATTTCTATCGCTCTATTACAATACAATACAATACAAATATTCTTTTTTGAAAACCACAAAATAGTACAAAGAGATTACAGAAAACAGGTATGGTAGACAATAGGCGGTCTTATCGCTTAAAAGCGATCTCTTACAGACAACCAAAATACAGAAACCAAGATGAAGAAGCTAAATTCCACGTAAGAGTTTGAAATTATTAAAAAATAAAAGTATTAAAATCTAGAGTTAATTGTATTTAAAGTAGGTATTATTTCGCTCGCGTCACCCAGCGCTTAACTCTTGATGTACTAACAATACAATAATTATTAAATTATCTTGTTAGCGGTTACAGGCGTGCTACTGTGCACGTATTATGCTACGTGCCTTATTTCGTGCTAATAAACTTAAACTATTACTAATAATGTACCGAAGGACAGGTGTTAAAGATATTCTCACTAAGATAGACCAATTTATATGGAGATGGACAGGTCACATGCTGCGCGGAGTCCCCGAGAAATATGAAGCAAACTCCTGACAGAACAGTATCCTAGAGATGGCAAAAGAAATAGAGACTAATTAAATAGATAACACAAAGGATGGGGGGGATGACCTCAAACTTACAGGACCAAATTGGCGAAGAGTTGCAAGGGATAGAAATTTTATAAAAAACTGTCGAGAAGGCCTTTGTCAAGAGACAGACTGAACTCCGAGACTAAAGATATGGATATTTTTAATATTGCTTGTTAGTTTAATTTGGACGGAAGCTACTGTTTGTTGGATTAATTTTCAGACAATCACGCCCATGATCTAATAATTTACTTACTAAATGATGCTTGGAGATTAACGTCTGTTTGGCTATCTTTGCGGATGTTTGTTCAGTTAAAATTTCTGAGTAAAACGGTATTTTAACCACATATTATAGTATTAATCAAACCCACCTACACTACTATAATATATTATGTGATTATACAACGCAGTGACCCTCATGGTCAGGCGAAGAATGTTAGCTTCTTCAGTTCAGTTCTTTGCACTTTGCAGTGCCAACCCGAAGATCAGTTCCCTTCTCTGTCTCTGATGACTGATATCGTCAGGTAGGTAGATTATATTAATAAGTACAGTTTTTTAATTATATTGTAATCGTCATTTTTATCCATTCTGACAGCTATTTAAAAGCCCTATGGAAAATAATTTTGATGACCAGATTAAGAAATCTTACCGTTGCCACCATAAATGCGAAGGCTACAGCGGCCAGCCACGTTTCAGATATCGTCTCCTCCTTGTACGGTAGACGGAGGGAGAGGTCATCTTCGAAAAATCCAACATTCGGAGCCTCCCCCCATAACAAGAAGGCTAGGAGCGGAGCACCCACTGGAAAACAGTAGAGACATTTTGTTGTAGAGGTAAGTGTGAATAATGTGCATGGTAAAGGCATTTTGGTGGACTGAGTAGGTACTGCAAGGAGGTCGCCTCTGCTTATTTAGATGGTGGTGTTTCGTTATTTGAATTAGATTTTTTTAAAGAATACAAGGTGTCTTGGTATCACACAATAAACAAGTGCGGTAACCGGATAATGAGGGTCCTTAAAACACGTGTTTTTATGAAACGAGGCGAAGCTGAGTTTCATAATAGGATCACACGAGTGTTTTAAGGCCTAATTATGTTGAGTTGCATACATTACTTTATCTACGCACATGTTAAAAGTAGTCTAAGACGGGTTCAGAAGCCGAAGGCATAATAATCCTGTCACGAATTTGATTTTTTTTTTATAAATCATAGACACACATGTCGAGCCGACGTTTCGTATCGATTACATTTTTTTAATTGAGGAATATTATTAGTTTATATTTGTTTTTTAAGACGAAAATTGACTGTCACATTGATGGTAATTAACTACGGTTTTTGAACACATAATAGAGGACTTATAATGTGTGTAGATAAATAAACTAAATTTAATCGAAAAATGAACGTGAGATGTAGGTATGTGATGATGAATGACCAATAGAGTGTTTAGAAGCTGACCAGTTTGAAGATACTGGCCCTACCCAGGGTTCAGCTCATTCTTACTCGTATTCTACGAAGCTTACATGCATACAAGTACTTCTAAAAAGTACTTAACTAAAATTGTCAACAGTCTGTTTTAGATATTTTAGGCCGATTTAATTGCAAACCTAGACTAGATTTTTTTATTGATAGGTATACGTATACGTACGTTGAGTAAGTAAGTATTCTAAAACATGATACGAACATCGCCGAACACACACAACTTCCGTACTTTCTATTTATACAATATCCATACCGTAGATAAATGTTTATCTAAATATTCTCAAATGAAAAGATATGGCTTGATTAGTTCGGAATCGAAGCATTATCGCGGGCAATAATATTTCCATATCGGTACGAGGGATATCGACAGTAAAAATCCGCTAGGATTTATTGTCGATTACAGTGTGGTCTATCTGTCATGGCCACCAATGAGAGACAAAGCTACTGGTCTATGATTGGTGGAAATTGACAGATGGACCTCACTCGAAACTTTGACTTGCGATAGCCCCTCATTAGGCGCGGCAGTGTAAGATTACATTGGATTAAAATTACAGACTGTGCATAAAATATCCCTTTGTGGGCATCCATCTTTTTAACCCCCGATGCTAAAAGGTTGTTATAAGTTTGTCGTGTGTATCTGTGTGTCTGTTTGTGGCATCGTTGCTCCTAAACGAACGGGCCGATTTGGACATGGCTTTTTTAATCAAAAGTGTAGCGCGGCAACCACCAATTTCTAATTTTCGCGCCTCCGGATTGGACGAATCCTCCGCCGCGCCTCAGCAGCCAATAGCGGCCAAGCGTGACGGCCCGCGCGTAGACGCACCTATCACAATACGTTCCCGCCGCCCCCGCGCAGTCCGACCAACGCCGCGTTACGAGCAGTGCTAACTCGCTGTACTTGTTCCTTTTATAACTTGTAAACGCGCATAAACTCTCAATTGTTATTGTTTTGTGTCATATCTATGATTAATAAACTATTATTTGTGTGCGTGGCGAGTTTTACTACAAAGGACCTAATCACATGCCTCTGCGCACGAACCACCATAAATAGCAAGCTAGCCGGTGCTACAAAATGGCTGCCCACGCGTGAGGCAATAATTGTGAAAAGTGACTTTGTTTCGTTATATTTCGTGTTGTGACTCGTGGTACTGGTGATTAACATGCCGCCGCGAAAGAATCGTGCACGAGGGAATCGTGAGATGTCGCAGGAGCGAGACGCATCTGCCGACGAAGCTTCGTTCTCGAGAGGGGACATCACCACGCTGGTCGAATCGCTGCAACGTTCGCAGACCAACGCCTTCAAGGAACTACTTGAAAGCGTTATGACCAGACAAGCTACGTCTACATCTACGCCGTTTCCATCGGAAGGAGGAAATTTTTCTCGCTGTAAAGCTCGATTTGCCGGCACAACAGAAGAATCCATTGAAGGTTTCATTGACGCCATCGAAGCATACAAAGACTGTTCACAAATTACCGATGAAAACGCCATAAGAGGTCTATCAATGTTACTAACCCATTCCGCTGCAGACTGGTGGCAAGGAATCAAATCCGAAACCAAGTCATGGGCCGACGTAATAAATAGCCTACGATATACCTACGGCGACAGTCGAGCTCCGTCGCGTATTTACCGCGATTTATTTGCCACACCTCAAGGTGACGAGAATACGCATATTTATGTCGCTAAATGCCGAGCTTTGTTTTCGAAACTGCCATCGAATGATTTGTCGGAGAAAGTACAATTAGATATGGTCTATGGGTTGCTGCACAAACGAATTCGCAAGCGAGTAAAACGCGAAGAATGCACAACGTTCAAAATATTACTACAGAAAGCACGTAGTATCGAAGACTCGCTTAAAGAAAGCGCCGAAATGCCTTCAAACGTCGCCGCCGACATCAAGAACGTGAAACATGTTGCGCCGACCTTTCCCGCTACGCCGAAGCCGCCGCGCGCCGCCGCGAGCGCCGCGCCGCCTCGCGAGCCCCGCGCGCCTCCGCCGAAACGATCAGCTGATGATAACAATGCGAACAATACCGCGAACGCGAACGCCGCGAAATCTAAAAGTGATAAGTCGTACTCGTATAATAAGAAGTGCGCGTATTGTAAGCGATCCGGTCACGTCAAAGACGAATGTCGTAAATTAAATTCTAAAGACTCTAGTACGTCTAGTGATAATAATAATATGCCTGTCGGTAATGTATATTGTTATGGCTGTGGTCAAAATGGGGTGTTACGACCAAATTGCGATAAATGCAATGCTGCATTCTGTTCCGTCAGCTGCAGCCAGGATTCGTCCACTCCGGGGTCGATGACCTCTGGTAAGCCGCTGTCTCCGGTGAGTAATTCTATTACTTCTGTACCTAAACGTCAGAGTGCAAAATTTCAAGACAATTCTTTGTCTCTCATTGATTTTCGGTATGTGCTTCCTGTAAATTTTTTTGGTGACTGTTTTGTTATAACGCCGGCGACGTCTAGCGCCGCCGACGCCGCCTGGGACGACTCGTACGTCGTTCAGGATCCGTTCACACAGTTTGCAAAGCCTTCTGCTACAATTAATCGTCTTGTTAATAATATGTCAAATGACAGAGATACATTATTTTGCACTGAGTTAACTAGCAACAGTATAGATACTGCCAGTAAAGTAACCATTCTGCCGGAACAAGTCATTGACACTGAACCTAGTATGGGATGTCACAGTATAGATAAACCCAGTAGGTTAACTTTGCCTTGTGAGGAAATTGTTTTTTCTTCTGCTGATTTTTTAGTATCATGCCAAGATGTTAAGGACCCTTTACATGGTTCATTAAATGATAACAAATCAGTGGAGTTTCCCACAGATAGCATCAATTGTTCATATGGTACTAACAAAGAATATGCCTGTAAACCAGACATTTCCACTAAACATCTGCGTCCTATTATAGGAATTGAAATTCTTAACATGCGTGGAAGAGCATTGATTGACACAGCAGCTAAGAAGAGTATTGCAGGACAGAAGCTCTATTCTCTGTTACAACAGTGCAACCAAAAATTCAGCGAGCAGCAAATGAAGATTAAATTAGCTGATGGTTCCTGTCAAGTTGGAAAAGTACTTTCAATCATCTTAGATGTCAAGGTTGAACATAAAGTAATACCTACAGAGTTCCTGATTTTACCTGAAGCTGAAGACAATGAAACTTTATTGGGCATTGATTTTTTGAAAGCATCCCGACTCAGCTTAGACTTTGCAACTTCAACATGGTGCTTTCCTGGTGGTGAGAAGCATCCACTACAATTTGAGCCCAGTGCTCCATCCCAATTAGTTCTTGCTGCTACAAGCATACTTCGTGCTGAAGAAGGCTCCATGCTCTGTGAAGAAGAATGTATGAAATTAGTCCATATTTTGGAGAAGAATAGTGCAGTCTTCAGTCTAGGGGGAGCACCCACTCCGATTGTGGAACACCACATTGATACAGGAGAGCATACACCGGAAAAGGCCAATGTTATAGCTGACACTCTAAGTCGCCCTGTGTGCGACGAGAACTCTATAGATGACTGTGGTGTTTGTTCAGTTATAATTGACATACCTCAAATAAACCCGACGGAACTCCGTACTGTTCAGCTAGAAGATCCAGAAGTGGCCAAGATTATTCAAGACCTGGAAAGTCCAGACCCTGTTTCCTCAACTAGGTGGCTAGAGAGAGGGTATCTTATGGCCAAAGGGGTTCTTTATTGTTTCAACCCCAACTCTGATTCTGAAGAAGCACAGCTGGTGGTACCTCAGTCTATGAAAGAGTCTGTTCTTCAAGAATTTCATGATGCTCCTACCGCTGGTCATCAGGGAATAGAGAGAACCATTGCTCGAATAAGTCAAAAGTACTATTTTACTGGAATGCGGAAATTCGTGACTGATTATCTCAAAAGATGTGAAGAATGTCAGCGTTATAAAATCAGTAATCAGAAGCCTGCTGGATTATTGCAGACGCCAGTTTTAAACCAACGAGGGGAAGTTTTAGCAATAGACCTTTTTGGTCCTCTCCCCGAAGGTAAAGATGGAGAAAAATGGATACTTCTGATTGAAGATACTGCTACGCGCTGGGTGGAACTGATAGCACTCAAAGAAGCCACTGCAGAGATCTGCGCTACAGCTCTTATTGAACAGTATTTCTTAAGATATGGTTTTCCAAGAAGGGTCATCTCCGACCATGGAGTCCAGTTTGTCTCAGCTGTCATGCAACAAACCATGTTCCTTTTGGGAATCAAGCAAAATTTAATTCCACTCTTTCATCCAGCTGCAAATCCAGCAGAGCGCAAAAACAGAGACCTCAAGACTCAACTCTCCATACTGGTAAAGAAGAATCATCGTTCATGGCCTAAGTTCCTTCCAGAGGTCAGGTTCTCCATGAATAGTGCCATTTGTGCCACTACTGGATGCACTCCAGCTTATATGATGTTTGCTAGAGAGATGAGAACCCCATTTGATGCTCAACGCGATTTGAAAGGTATTCTGTCTAAAGAAAACTTTCTACCTCAAATTACTCCTTATTTAGAGAAGTTCATAGATAACTTAGAAGCCATAAGAGAGAAGTCTGACAGACATCAAGATCAAAAGAAAGAGGGTGCTGATCAACATAGACGCCCATCACCTCAGTACAGTGTTAATGACTTAGTTCTGGTAGGCACTCACTTACTTAGTAATGCTGCCAAAGGTATAACCAGGAAGTTCATGCCGAAAAGAGATGGTCCTTATCGTATAAGTAAAGTTATTAGCCCCACTTCTTACGTCATTGCTGACGTTCAAACCAATACTGATCTTGGTAAAATGCATTGCTCTGATTTGACTTTATTTCAATCGGGCCAGGGTGTTGACTCAGAGCCTGTTCATCCCCGGCGACTTCGTGGTCGCCCTCGAATTTTGTCCAAACCCGCGCAACCTGATACTGTTGCCAAGTCCCCAACGGGTCGTTCTGAGAACTTGGAGGGGGAGTGTGTAGCGCGGCAACCACCAATTTCTAATTTTCGCGCCTCCGGATTGGACGAATCCTCCGCCGCGCCTCAGCAGCCAATAGCGGCCAAGCGTGACGGCCCGCGCGTAGACGCACCTATCACAATACGTTCCCGCCGCCCCCGCGCAGTCCGACCAACGCCGCGTTACGAGCAGTGCTAACTCGCTGTACTTGTTCCTTTTATAACTTGTAAACGCGCATAAACTCTCAATTGTTATTGTTTTGTGTCATATCTATGATTAATAAACTATTATTTGTGTGCGTGGCGAGTTTTACTACAAAGGACCTAATCACATGCCTCTGCGCACGAACCACCATAAATAGCAAGCTAGCCGGTGCTACAAAAGCTAATTCTCTGAGGAATTCGGCTAGGTTTAGGTCTTATCTAAAAAATCAGAAATTATTCGGAACGCAAAAGATAAACGACTGTAGAATTATGTGACTGGAAATCACCGTGTTTTTATCTTTGCGTTTTTTATCTCAAGATTGTTTTTTTACGGTCCACTGAGCCCCAATTACTGCTCAAGGTTTATCAATCGAAGAATATGGTAAATTATGCAATTAGAATAAGTAATCAATCGTTCTCTTTCGCCTACAAGGTTTAATTGTAAAATGTAAGTGGGTAAGTTAATTAATCATGATCATGACGCAAAGAGATAGGTAGAGACTGGAGGCGTTCGAGATGTGGTCTGGCGAAGGATGGAGGGGTTTGGTTGGACCGAGAGAGTCAGCAATGAGAAGATCTTGGAAAGAGTTGGAGAGGGAAGAAATATTCTGAATATGATGGAGATTAGTAGAGGGAAAAAGTAAAACCGCCTTCAAAAAAAAAAAACATTAGGAAAAAACGTAAAATAATGATCTAAAATAATGATAAATAAATAAAATATGAAATAAAATGCGTTTATTTCGGACAACAGAAACTAAAGCCTAAAGTTTTTTCGCCTAGCACTAAGCAGCAGAAATATGAAGTCGGTGCGGTGCGAGCGGAATATTCTTTGAATGAAGCACCGACTTCATATTTCTGCTGCTTAGTGCTAGGCGATAAAACTTTAGGCTTTAGTTTCTGTTGTCCGAAATAAACGCATTTTATTTTATTTATTTATCATTATTTTAGAGGATTATTTTACGTTTTTTTTCAAAGGTTTTTTTTTTGAAGGCGGTTTTACTTTTTTGTTAAAAGATTTTTATTTCACAATTTTACGTTGATTTAACATTTTCAGAATTATCCTCCAACTCCTAACCGTTAAGGAGTTGTACCTTCCATCATCAGCTCATCAACATAAGATGATGACTACCGGACGCAAATACTTGAATAGCCTTAGAAAACATATGAAACACATGATACGTGCCTATAAAATTTGAGGGTTACCCTCGATTTCCCTGGGATCCCATCATCAGATCATGACTTTGTGACAATGGGACCACCTCAGGAGTATACTCTTTCAAATAAAAATAAAAAATTTAAAATCGGTCTACAATTGACGGAGTAATCGATGTACATACATAAAAAAAAAAAATTATTGAGGGAAAGTGAGGAAGAGCAAGGCCGTGGTGTCGTAGTCGTTGTGTCGTATCAAGAAGTGAAAGAAACTCGCATTGGAAAGAACGGACTGGAGGAAACTGTATCGACAATAGTGATACTCTTAAACAAGATGATGATGGTGATCAATTAATAATGTTACCAGTACTACTAATAACTATACAAGCCTAGAAAGATATTTAATTCATGTTTTGGGTTGCTTGTAAATCCAAAACAAAAAGTAAATGAAAGACAAGAAAATAAGCGAAACGGCAAAAACCACGGCTGTAGCAATATCCGCAGTTTTGGTCAAGATGGTCGGATTTTCAGTGTACGTAAGTACATAGTTAGGTACTCGTATTTTTCGCATGTCTTTACTTTTATGTAAATTAGGTACATAGATATGATTAGCAGTTCATCTTATAAAAGCAAGGATAATTAATCCATAAATGTCATAGAAGATAACAACCGCAAAGTGGCACTTCAGGCGAAATGAGGTCGAGTTGAATCAATTGTAAGTTAAACTTGCATTTAATTAGGTTCGATTTAAGTAGGTCATATTTCAATGCATGTTTAAAAAAAAACTTACTTAATGAACGGAACCCTCTGTGAGCAAGATTATTTTGCGCATGATGGGTATTTCATTTTCATCAACGAGTACACTATTTTACAAACTGGATTTCACACCGATATTAAAATTTCGTGGTCTCACTTTATCAGGAGATAAAGTAAAGTAGAGGTGAGTATTGTTACGATAAATGTTTATTTATTACTACTGTTTACTTTCAATAACAGGCCTAGTCAGGTGTTTGATTGAAGACTAATCTATGGCTATAAAAATCTGTAGGTAAAATTTATCTAAAATAATTCTTTATAGTTTTCGTCGCTTAGTACCTAGTCAACAGAAAAATGTGAGTAGCTACACTGTCACTGAACTTGGTGTAAGACCATACTGGTTACTAAGGGCATACTGGTACCTACCTATTTGTAGTAAAAAGTGTACTGCAGCAGTGAAATGGAAATTATGCATCCTTGTACTAATTACGGTTCGATCAATAATTACTTACCTAGATAACGGGTCACAAGTGAAAGTATGGCACCCTTGTAGAGGTTTACTACTAATTATTTTGATCCAATAATAAGTATGGCGTGCGCGGATCGGGAGACAAGCTGTCGGTAGGCCTGCAACTCAGAATACAGAGCCTCCAACAAGATGAAGCGACTTTACTGTAAAGACCGATCGCGGTGGATGCGGAATGCACATGACCGGTCTGAGTGCAGAGCCTTGGGGGAGGCCTATGTCCAGCAGTGGACGTCTTTCGGCTGACATGATGACGATTATGAGTGATTCTAGTGGTTAAAATAACGTGCAATTTTCTGTGCAATAAATAACATCCTACTCTGCAAGTGAGTATTTGCCGGTGCCGTTTACGACGTTCTGGGTATAGAAATTTTAATGATCACATCTATGAAAATTCCACTCGAAAATGAAGATAAAATGTGATGAATTTGTAATTATTTCCAATTAAGTAGTTAATAGTAGAAACATGGTAGAAACCCAAGATGATGACAAGTTTAAAATTTAATACACGAGGCAATGTTGTAGGTAGCAATACAGAGATTAGATATTAGAGGGTTTTTTTCTATTTTCTTTGTTATGTGGTGTTCATTAAAGAGTTCTTGTATTGTATATTAGCACCAATTTCGAATGGTATTTTCACGGGTGTCTTTTGTAAAATCGGAGCCCAGACCCGACGTTCTAGTTGCAATAATTGTATATTTGTAACACACTGCAGGCAATGTAAAAAACTGCAAAATACAAATATTTTTGAATTTCCTAATATTTTACCTAATTTTTTATTGTGTGTTTTTTTTTGCAGCTCGTAATAAAATACACAGCTCAAAGTAATTTCCGGTTTTTATTATGTATGAAAATATTTTTTTTGACCCAAATAGCGTCAGCGGGAGAGAATAAAGTTAAAACCACTAACCACCAACGTACTCAGAAAAACAAGTGCAGCTGTACTGACACTCAAGTGTTGTACAAAATAGCCGCGAAAAGGAGTTACCATACTTTCCAAAACACCACGACTAAGACCAAACATCGTAAAACAGTACTCACCACACAGTAGGATAAAAAAGTCGAGCGCAATCTTCCATATCAGCTTGTCCTGTGCCATCTCACTGGTGTTTACTACGGCCACAGTACAAAGTTATTTTACTGAGTTCTCAAACACACGACCGCCTCCCCAGGCCAATGCACTCGTACTGATAGCGATACACCAAACGGTCAGATCATAAGTCAACGTTGACCTTGAATAATACCGTATTAAATTCTCGAGCACGCTGGGAACTGTATTTTGCACAAACAAAAGAGGGTAGGGTTTTGTAGGTTGAGTTTTTTTGTGGAAGGGTGGGAATGTCCAAGGTCAAGTTTTTTTTTTAATAAGACGTCCAACGCCTATTTTTACTTGACTGCCGAGCCGAAGGTGGGTTATGTTTTTCGAGCATATGTATGTACTTATGTGTATTGGCACGCTCTACGGACTAAAAAGGCGTCAATAGATGGCGCTCTAAACAAACTATTTATCTATTCGAACAATAGTTCCCTTCGAAATGTAGTATCCATGGATCCGTTGATTTAATGAAGACGATTGGATCTCAGCATATTAGTACGAAAGGATTGTCTACTTAAATAAATAATATCGTGGGACAATTGACACCAATTGACCTAGTCCCAAACTAGACAAAGCCTGTACTATGGGTACTAGACAACGGATAAACATACTTATATAGATAAATACAAACTTAAATACACATTGAACATCCTAGGCCCGAGAACAAACATTTAGTATTCATCATACAAACATTTGCTCCGGCCGGGGATCGAACCCGGGCCCTCAAGCTTCATAGTCAGGGTCTCTAACCACTAGGCTATCCGGTCGTCGTAGCGGAATGATTCTGGATTTTTTTTTTCATACTATGGTTTAGGAGGTGGGCTGCTAATAAAAGGAATGTATTTTGCAACTGTTACCGTTTATACTTCTTACTTAAGGATAAAAAATAAAATAACTGTATGATAATTATTTTTCATTTATTTTTTAGTTTGGTAGTGTAAATTCAAAATAAGCAGTTCTTAACATCTTAGAACACTACAAATGCTGCCAAAGTGGAAACATTATTAATAAACAATCCTCTTTTTATTAAACGATTTTATACAGAAGTGTTTATGAGACGTGTTTATATTATAGTTTGTCCACTCAAATAGATTGCATGGGTGGCCGGCACAAATCATCGTTAGAACTAGACAGCTGTCTTTTTAACCAACTTCAAAACAGGAGGAGGTTCTCAATGCGTCGGAAACTTTTTTTTTTATATAATCTACTTGAGCGGGCGAACTGTAGAGAAAGATATCCATGGAAAGTAGATGGCAGCACTATCGTTTGTGATTGAAACCTCCGTGAATGCACAAAATTGGCAGGGTAATAAAACGAAGAAAACGTACTAGGCTAACGCCATCTATGAAGCCAATCATGTACTTTCAGAACTGCCACGTAATATTATTATGCACCAAAGAACAAAGATTGCTTTAGTCAAAATCGATAGTGGTACAGTAGAGTTCTCCGATATCTGAACAGCCAAATATTTATCATAAATATGTAAACATGGACCTTATGTGACTGGCAATAAAGTCCGTGTATAGTTATTTTTAAACGGTTGGCTGTACACATATTGGGGAACTAGACTATAGGTACCTAGACTCAAACACTACGTCCCAAGGATAAAATAAAATATACTTAAATTTAGCACCTATATAAATAATTCATCTTAAAAATAAAATAAAATTAACCAAACTTAACTATGAAAATATACAAAACGAAACTTCAACTAAAGCTTGTCTAAACATCTATAAGGCCACCGCAAGGGCGCGCTGTACGTCCATTGTTAGAAATGGTCAGTACGTAAAACTAGTAAAAATGTACATCGGTTTGTCTGATATGCTAATAAATTGTAATTGATCTTTAGAAGATTGGACATTTTGGGTGGGTATCTGTAATCAGCGCATTCACTTTTACTTAGAAAATGTTAACAATAATTCAAGGAAAACATTCAGCAAACATAATAACACTGAAATGCTTGAAAATGACACATCGAAATGTAGAATTTTTCCGGCAATAAATAGTAAAATAGTTGAGACTATTTGCGACAGCAGTGTTAAAGTTTTACTTAAGAGAGTAGACAGGAAAAAATAACGCGAAGATCATGGAGAAATACAAAGAATAAAGAAAATGGACCAATTAAATCATGCCAAGCCCTCGCATTGTGAGAGGAGACCTTAAGCATCGGTGGGAAATAATCATATAAGCTGGAGGTGATAATGTTAAACTGAAAATGAACTAAATAAAAGTGAACACGCCTCATCTAAGTTCAATGACTTCACGGCAAGGATCATGGAAAGTAAACGGATTGACAAAGCCAATACTTTGAATCGTTCTTATTTACATTCAGCGCCATCTACCTTGCTTGAGTGACACATTCGTACCGCTGTTTTGTTATTATTGGACCCGCTGGCTACGACCTTGGCGCCATCTAGAAATTGCCTCAATTTTAACATGACTGCGGGGAACGATTCGAAGTATGGGCTTTGACACTCCGTATACTATCCTCCTTGCTTCACGGTAATTATTAAAAACCTCCTCTGGATAATCTCTCGCTTGAAAGATTAATGATCTGCAATATTTACAACTCTATATCACAGTATTAAAATACGTCCTTCCAGTCTTGGAGACTTAAAGGCATTTCCTTACAACATATCTATATAATATCGTAAATAAATGAGCTTTACATATATATATATATATTAAATTTTCAAACAAATATAAATGCAGTTCAATAAAACTTTCTAATTGGTACCAAATTTGAATAAAATATTTACAACCTATGCTACCATATAACTTAACTAATAATTGTACTTTAAATTATTCTAGACGCCTCTTTTGATAGGCAAATAAATAGTGCAGAAATATATAAATAACACATTGCACGAAAACATTAAGTAAAACTACAATATTTCCTTTATGTATTTTTCAGAGTACCTTGTCTCACTCAGTTTGATGCTTAGTACCAGTAAAGGTTATTGCTAGCAAACGCATATTATACCAGTACGACAAAGTTCTTACCTACACAAACTACATATTTTAGCAATTCTTCTACAATTGACTTATTATTGTACTTGTATTTTATTTTATAATGCAAACTTTTAAGTAATTTTGTGGTAAACATACGCTAAAGGTTTTTAAGTTAATATCGTAAAAGGACACTTCATTGGCTTCAAGTATAAAAAGCTTTTTATGTACCTAACGATGCAAAAACTATATTTTCAAAATTGTTTTATTTAGGTATTCGTTCCTGTTCGAAGTTGCTAGTTGCTCACCACGTTATCATATTTTTACCTGACTGACTTATGTTTAATATACCTCAAAAGACAAAGTAATATAAATTCGACAGATGCTTACTAAATTTGACATCATCTAACATTAAATCTTTGTCTGAATAATTAAAATAATTTAAGGTCAACAAGCGACATCTAGCGATGCTTTATTTAGGTATCAGTTTAACTTTTATATTTCCACTAAGTCAAATTTATTCAATGATCTAGCGGCAGAACTACCTCTGAAGCTAAAAAATATTGTTATTCACCATTCGACATTTACACCAATTCGAAACAACAATTATAAATAACAAAGCGTCTTGCGCTTACTCAGTTGCCAATTTCACACTCCATACTCACCAACAATTCCTAACAGTTCCGAGTTTCAAACACAGATGGCGCTTACCTCAATAAAAGCTGCCTACTTCAATACTCAGGGGAGATGACAGTTGGTCATACATCGGGCGCGGCGCTTGTGCCGGGCTGGGATTGGTCGGATTGTCAAACGCGCCAGCCGGTGCCGTTGCCATTGGTCGCGTGGAGTTCCGAATCGTGATGGTTGATTGGCTGACGGAGACGCGGCGTTTTACGGAGGTTTGAGACGAACGAAAACTAGAATTGTAAAAAAAACTAATAAGTAAGATGCATCTAACGTTTGGTTTTAGAAAATGCATCATGGAAAAAATTGATTTCGGTACACAGCGTGGCGCCACCTATTTGGACAGTGACTAACTACTTTAGTCAATGGTAAATTGTGTAGATGGCGCTAGCGACTACCTTTTGTACGATAACGGACCAGTGGCTTGAATTTAGTTTTGGTATTTTTTTAACCGACAAGACATGGTAACAACTACAGAAGAAAAACTTAAATCTAATTTATAATACAGTTGTTAAAAAGTGGTACTTTTTGTGGCTACGTATAGTGCGGAAAGTTGTATTTTTCGCACTAGTCCCGAGGTGTCTAGGACAGAGGCCCAAGGCGAGGGTCCAGACTCGGGACAAGTAAAAATGACACTTCCGCATCTTCATTCTCCTCACGGCTCGGGCCTAGACATCTCGGGACTCATGCAAAATGACATACTTTCCACACTTAGGTATATCAAAAAGCACCGTGTTGATTATAAGGTGCTACGAAATAAGTTACCAACATTTTTAGAGCTAGGGCGCCCGACATGGTCAAACCGGCACTAGCAGTGGATTTCCCTGGGTTGAAAACACGGACCAACCACCCCCTGGACACCGCATCTTCTAGTTTACTTGGAAAGTCATTACGAAAAAAGCCGCGGCGAGCGGGCCGGGGGAATGCGTCGTGATTGGTTCATAGTTTGTCATCTGCACATGTAGCACGCGCGCCATTTTGTCGCTTGTCGCACAGTGCGTCTCTTTCATAGTGATTGAATCAGTGTAGGACGCACTGAGCGACAAGCGACAAAATAGCGCGCGTGCTAGCTCCCCTGGTCGAAAGTGAGCCGCGATTCGAGGCTATAGATATTTATAGGTGCAAATGAGCATATCTACGGTACTCTGACTCAACCTCGTATATCAATTTTGACGAAATTGGAATAACTACTTTAGGTTCGCGGTCAAGAGTGGTTATTCCAATTTCATGATCTCAGTAGGAGTATCTTTTTTTTTGTATTTTTTCTCCTATTTTTTTATTTTTACGATTTTCCCGTGAACATCAATTATATTTTTTATAAACTCACTGAAACACGAATACACAGAAAAAAAACCAGAATAATGCCAACCCCGGGAATCGAACCCGGATCCTCGACACTCCGGGTCGTGTGCATTCCCCCTACACCACGATTGACATAGAGGAAATAGCCGAATTATTTCCATGTATTCAAATCTTACCTCGTATTTTTTTTCATTTTTTGCAGTGACTAGCGCCATCTTAGATTTTTTCTGTGTATTCATGTTTCAGTGAGTTTATAAAAAAATACAATTGATATTCCAATTTCGTCAAACTTTATATACTAGGTTGAGTCAGAGTACCGTTGATATGCGTTTCGGAAACGTCCGCCCCGACATTCGGTGTCCAGAGGGTGGTTGGAAGTATACTCCACTTACCACAATGACAGCATAGAGCAGCCCGACGCTGAAGCCAGCCATGACGTCACTCCAGTGGTGCTTGTAATCGGACACGCGGGTCATCACGGTGTACCAGGCCAGCATGACCAGCACGAACTGCAGCCCGTGGCGGAGGAGCTTGGAGCCGCGCCAGGTGAAGCGCTT
The DNA here is from genome assembly GCA_963691665.1 of Clepsis dumicolana. Lineage (NCBI taxonomy): Eukaryota > Metazoa > Arthropoda > Insecta > Lepidoptera > Tortricidae > Clepsis > Clepsis dumicolana. Next base: position 3,364,779 of record OY829522.1, on the reverse strand, counting down.
GTGGATGTAGAACTGAAATAGAAGGTTGATGTGTCAATATAATAATCCTAACTTCCTAACTAACATTATAAACGCGAAAGTAACTCTTGTCTCTTTGTCTGTCTGTTTGTTACCTCTTCACGGGAAAACCGCTGCACCAATCTATAGTTTGAATATTGAGGAATAACATAGGCTACTTTTTATTCGGGAAAATTATATAGCTTCCGCGGGATAGCGATAACCGACATCTACGGCAACAGCTAGTAATAATAATAAAGTTTTATTGACAATACGGAACAAAATCAAATTGAAGCCTCTGACTTCTGAGCTAGGTTGAAACCTGTCACGTGTTACAGAAGTCAGAATATACAAACTAAATTTTAAACAAACTATGCAAGCAATCAAATTATTTTTTTTATAATTAACACCGCAGTTAATTGATTATGTACCTAAATAATGAAAAAAAATCAGCCTCTACACTTTGTTTTTATCGTTTTTGTAGTTTTGAACCATGAGTGGTTTCTGCCAGATTTTTTTTCTATCACAATTGATGTCTAAATAAAAAACCAAATATAGACACATTTGCACGCACTTCATTTTTAAATTAATCGATTAATACTTAATTCCCACTTATTCGAAGTAAAAGTGAGTACCTACTGCGTACACAATCGCGACGAAGCTTTGCAAAGATTAAAGTGATTATACCTAATACTGTCAAGAAACTTATAACAAACAGGTATAGTACATTACTACAGAGGCCGGCAACCCCATTTCACGCCGAGGTATGTATAGTGCTTTTCTCAAACATGCAATGAAATAAAAGAAACAAAAATACGTCAGACATGGCTGTATGGACTTAGTTTCCCTTGCCTGTCCCTTATTGGAGAAATTAATAAAAAAAAAAGTTGTCAACTTTGCCTCCAAAATGATTAGTTGTTTTTTTTTTCGCGGTTTGAGTAGAGATTTTTACCGCTAATATTTAAATGAAAATATCTTAAATGTGTATTTCTGTAATTAAATTTGCTATTTAAAATTATTGGAATTTGTTAATAATGTGTTATTAGTTACGTTCACGTCGATTTTATCTATATAAAATTATATAATTTAGCAAGCAATCTTTATTGTTTTTTTTAATAGGCGTAGTGGCAGAATGTCAACGAACCAAAAAGCAAATATGGCTTATAGTTTTCTTTAATGGCTGAACGCCTTGATGCCGTGTCACAAATATAGTGGAATGAAAATTAAAAAAGAGCATCTTGCCGGCCTAGGCCGGGAAGTTTGTATGAAATCATACACCTCGCCTAACCGCGCCGGCAACGTGATACTTCCCGGCCGGTTTTTTGGATCGTAACGTTAATATTTCATTGCATGTTTGAGAAAAGGTATGTTACAACCGAAGACTGCTAGCATCATGTTATTTCTATTATATTAACATACCTAGTGATAAATTACATGAACCCTGAAAACAATACACTCTTTTTTCTTTGGGCAGTCGTGTAATAAAAGAGAGATGGCAACGGCTAATTGCTTTTTAGAGTTATAAACGAAACCCTTAGGTATCATTTGGTCTGTAGTCGTTGGTCTAATAATTATTAACTAGACAGGTATATTTTTTATTAATGAATCACATCATCGACATAAACATTTCTTATTGTTGCGCAATCAAAGATAGAACAAATAAATAGGTAAGGTCTGAAGTCTTATTTTTAAACTTACAGCAAAATACAGCATGGTGTAAGCGGAGAAAGAAGAGTGTCCGCTCGGGAAGGACAGCCGCATCTCTTTGAGCAGCTTCTGATCATCGCCGAGACACTCGAAGTCGGTGATGTACCGCCATTTGTTCTCCGCCAGGTCGCAGTTTATGTTCGGTCGGCATACCTGTAAAAGAAATACGATATTATAAGTAACGCGTCTCTTAGGAAATATAACTACACTTACAACTCGGAACAGTTGAAAACCTATGACGGACGTTTTCATTTCAAAGTACAACATTTTGGTCCTGCTGAAAAACAGCGTGGCGGCGCCGCAACAGTATGGAGTGGGCCCATTTCACATTCACATTTCGACATTTCTCTAAATTTTAAATATGTAGTATGTTTCTGCTTTTGTTTCATTTCGTTTTTTTTTTTTATTATTTCAAATGTACTTACTGCTTCTTGTGCGTGTGTGTGTGTCGAATTTGTGTGAATGAATACATCTCTCTCTCATAACCGATTTTGATGAAACTTGGCTGAGAACTATTTAGATGCGGGTTTTAGGACCTTGTGCAAGGTCTGTCCGGATCGCTACCACCATCTTACTCGCTAATCCTGCCGCTAAGCAGCAGTGCTTACATTGTTGTGTTCCGGTGTGGAGAGTAAGACAGCCGGTGTAATTACGGTCACAAGAGGCATTTCATCTTAGCTCTCTAGGTTAGCAACGCATCTGCAAACCCTCCGGGGTTGCGGGTGTCTATGGGCAGTGGTGATCACTTGCCATCAGGTGACCCACTTGCTCGTTTGCCTTCCTCGTCATATATAAAAAAAAAAAACTATCTTTCGTTTCGATTAAGGTATCTTGCAAACTTATCAATTTTACCTTGAATTGCTATAGCTACGTACAACGCACGCCAATTATTACACCGTAATAAATATAAAACGCATGTTTATCTTCACGGCATAATCACGAAGTCAATAAAACCAACTTGAAAAGTTGACAACAGCGCAGCAGTTTTATATGCAAAGTATTATCGAGAATACATCGTGATGGATCGTCGAGCGAAAGGTTATTCGGGTATTATTTCTGTAGGTTTTAAAATAATTTTGTTGCAGTTTTGCTTCGTTTGGTAGTTTAAACCAGGACTAGGTAGGTATCAATGTTTAATAATCAATTTTATTGCGTTATATTATATTTGACACACTGGCAAAGGTTATAAAATGTAAAAGTTTCATGCTGTAAGCATTATGGTAGCATGCTAAAGGCATGCAGAGGGTCGAGCACACGACTTTACGAATGCTGCGTCACGTAAAATCGAATAGTAAACGTTGCCGAGTTTGTATGACGTCTGGAACAGCGCCCGCCCGTGAGCGTATTTGGAACTAAAATTCAGCATGAGGTTTCTCGATCTCGATACGATAACCGTAACGTTACGCAGGATTCGACAAGTCGTGCTTGACCCACAATAATCGTAGTTTGCTCTGTCGCCTAGTTCACTACAAATTTTGAAGTCGAGTCGATAAGAAACTTTTAGAATACACCTCTCACTTATCCATTACAGAACAGCCGTTGCAACTCGTAAATTGTCGGACAATTAATACTTTTGCACTTAAAAACAATCTGCCTTGACTGATTGCGTCGCGCCCTGCGGCTGAAACGTTTGACATTTGCTCGGTCCGAGAACGGCAGTTACAATCATATCTTCACGGTTCGCCAAAACTGGAATACGCGAATGTAGTGGACTTATAGGGAGTTGATATTTTAGCCAACGGAAAAAAGAAAGTTTGTAGTTTCGTTCCCTTTTGTATTTCACGCTAATATGTCAGTCTTTACGTTTATTACTTAAAGCAGCAACCAGTCCGAGTGGAAACTGACTAAAAATGACACAAAGCATGTCTCTAGAGTTGAGCTGAATTAGCAAATGCTTTTAGCTGTAAGGAGATATTATAATTAATCCCTCGCAAAGCCTGAGAAACGCAAGACGATGAAGATAAAATTACGAAGCAGTCAAGGTTACACCAGCTACAACGTGAGTTAAGAATTTTAAGGAACTCTTTTGTTTTTCCTGTTTGAAAATTACCCATTCCATGCTTCAGTAAAACGATAAAAAGAAGACTTGCACGATAGGAGGTATTTTCCCAGAGCCAATGTCTACAGTTTTGCAGTAAAGTTTGACGATCGCAAATTCTGCGTCGCGTCGGTTGCCTTAACAACCATCCATAATTCTGTTTACAGTATCGATAACATACCATTATCAGCGTGTACTGAATTAATTTCTATACTATAAAAGGCACGTCAATCATCCAATCAAGTAGCCCGTTCACTTTCGAACTCGTTTTGCAAACTTTTTGCGCGTTTCAGGTTAATCATACGAAATTGCAGGTTACGGAGTCTCGTCGGTTCGTAAACGGGGTAAAGTATTTATTTTTCAAGTTTCGCATACTAAAACGGTTGGGTAATTTAGTGATTATGGTAAAGAGAAGGAGGCGCCGTGGGGCGGGAGCTTGCGCCAAAGATGCAGCGATAAATTTGGAAAGGATGCTTTTGATGAAGGTAAAGCTATGCAGTTGAAGTCATGGACTGAATGAGATGTAGAATTAAAGCTTATGAGAAAAATGGTGAAAATGTACTTATCATAAATTAGAATGAACGGAGGACGAAACTTTCGTTATTAAGTTTGTCGCGTAGTTTAATGTCGAGTGTTCAAAAATTCATAATAACAATTTGTCATAATTTGTTCTAACCATCAATCGTGATTAACGTCGTAGAGAACCAATAATGTCTTGCGTCTATTACATATGTAGGTATAGATGTATGCAAATGAGTCTCATATAATAACTTTCGCTTTACGAATAGCAGCGATTATAACATTATCTGTCACTTATCGCTTGATATACTGGTTTGTACTGTCGATGAAGTGAGTATGGATAACATAGTAATATGCCACCTGATATTACAGTGTAATGATAGCCTGCAAGGCATTCAGTTAATGTTTACAGGCGAGGTGTAAGATATAAATGAAGTTAATTTCAGGGTGTTGAGTATAAGACACAGTAGGAGATAATGATGGCCCTTTTTGATGGGGGTAAATTATACCTTCAAAAATAAAAAAACTGACTTCGTATTTTCACATTACGTAGCATCTTGTATCAGAATAAGACATTTTCATCCCTAATGATTAGACACTACTCTGCGTTGCTGAGACGTTTATCTGTCACATAAACAAGACTGCATCTGTATCTACATAAGATTGCACAACCTATTAAAAAATCAATTAGCAGCATACATACATTTTCCACGCAGCAAGTCAAGCGCCACTGGAATAATGACCAACTCGTGATGGCAATGGTCACACACGGCGAACAATTCGGTGGTAAGCGTTAACATTCAGAGCGACGCTTCAGAGTTTATTGGCCATTGGTCACGACGGGCCACGCGGCTTGAATCTAATGAGAAATGACGGGTTATATAATTTATTGTTACGTCGACAGTTTAGCTCTACGCGCATTGACGTCTGGACGAAAGGCAATTCTGTTTGAAGTAAATTGCTAGGCATGGCTGTGATTGCAGTTAATATAAATAAGAACATAGCAAGCATAGCAAGTAAGAACATAGCAAGCATAGCAAGTAAGAACATAGCAAGCATAGCAAGTAAGAACATAGCAAGCATAGCAAGTAAGAACATAGCATAGTCATCTAATAGCGCCGTTTGAGAAGATGAACTGGAATAACATCTCATTTGAATACCAGCTTAGGTACTTCTATCATTATTGGTTGCTTCCGTTAATATGAGTCTCATTCATGCATTGAATTTTACTAGAGCTAGCAACTCTAGCAAGTAGCTAGTATTCAAAGCACTCAACCCACCTCACAACACAAAGGCGTCCAGTTCGGTGTTAACGTTAAAATCCAGATATCTCCAGCTTCTGATTTTATATCAGATTCCAGAGCCCATAGTCCGGTAGAGTACGGCCATGTTAAATTGATTCACCGAGGCACCTCGCTGTTAAGAATCCCAGATATGAGATAGTCGGTAGGTACATGGCTAAGATTGCGATCCCATCGGATCGTTATTAAGCGCGTGTCGGACCGTGCCAAACCGTATTAGAGATTATGACAGGGATAGCAGGGAATTATAGACTCTCTTCCCTCAGGTAAAGTTTCTTTTAGGATTGAGATAAGACACCATTAATGGAAATATAGAAGACAATGCGATACTAAAGGTGAAAGAGCATCGCGATACGTGCTATGCCAATATCCTATTGAAAACTGCAATAATATTAAACTAGTTATAAATAAAAAAGAACCAGAGATTATATTTCTGCAGTAACGAAAAAGCATAGCAACCATATTCAACCAGATCATAAAACTGGAAGTAAGAACCGCAATTATAAGCAAATAACATCAAGAGAAATAAAACGCCCGATCCCATTCGCCGACAAGCGCGACGGCCTGTGAAAATGTTGTGGCATTTATAATAAAGCGTGCAGACAGAACAATCCAACTGGGTTGGTCGAGACGGCGCGTCTATTCTATATAGCTGCACTTTACTCGACATACTTGCTGTCTTCCTTACAAGATATCAAGGAATAGACCGTAAACTTAGCTCTCCGAGCGACATCTAATAGGCAGGTAAGATATAAACTGGTTCCAGATCTCGGTAAGATAAATCCAATTACAGAATCTTCACGAGATAGTGCTGTGTCTCAGTGTAAGAATACGATCGTAAATGCAATACGGCGACGAGTAAGGAGGTCTAACAGCACCGGTATCTTTATTGACTATTTTACAGTTTACACCATTGAAATAGCTTTTTGATGGCTGAACGTAGGCTCTCGACCAGTGTCGTTAATTAAATTTCTTAAACTTCCATAGGCATGTAGTAAATTAAATGCAATATTACACGTGTCTTCTCATTATGCTTACATATGTGCATATCAAATCTGTATTGCATAGGAAAAATATTGCCTCCGGTTAAAAGAGAATTGCATTTTGCCACCTTGGAACCTCCAACTACTCACTTTTAACGCACGTGCCATGAATTTTAAACATGCATCGAATAAGGACACCAGCTTGTTTGGTCTACAGGAAAATGTTGACCTCTAGCAGTAAAACGACTATAAGTACAAAGAGTGATGATTGCAATGCAAAATAAGGAACTGACTTAACTCTAGTATTTACGACGCTGTGTAGCAAATACCTAAGCGAAGCTGGTTCTGAGGGAAGGCGCCATGGGTCAAATAGATCCACACAATTAGTACTAACTAATTGTGTGGAACGTGACACTGGCGATGGAGACGGAGAAGCAATGAGGAAAGTAAAGATAAAACATGAACTTAGTCATAAGTTGCTAATACTTAGTGTTGTGAAATTGACTTATAGATAGGGAAAGCACAATGAGATAAGTTTTTTGTGGCTAGCAAAAATCCCGTCGTAAAAGAGACAAGTGGATATCATGTGCAGACCACAGTTGTATAGAACAAGTGCACAAAGACGATACCACCGTAGGAAGCAAATTTGCATATCAAACCTTTAGAGACAGCTCTGACGTACGCACAGACAATACCCGTTGAATAAACTAGTCTAAATGGCTGCATTGATGATCAAAACAAGTATGGTGTTACAACAATCAAAATTATTGGTCTCAGTGACAATAAGAGAGTGTAATTTCAATACACAATTACTAACCAACCACCCACTGCTTGATATTTCGTTATTCGGATAGTGTTTCGACAGTGTTTTTGATAGGAATACAGAATGGGAGAACGGTACTTGAATAGAAATGAAGTTTTAAAATGTAGGCGTGAAAAAAGTGTCGCTTGTAAATATAATAAATACAACAAAACATACGAGTATGCAGTGTAATCTATGTAACCTACGGCGATCATTGCATTCAGTAAAACAACGTCAAAATATCGTAGAAGCTATTATCTGCCTTTTCTTTGGCCTGAAGGCAAAGTATAAAGAACCAAAAAGAAGCTTCACTTTTAGGAGACAAATACAATAAACTGACAAAAAATACATTTGAATACCAAATAAAATTTAAACATGACAACTTGTTAAGTTAGCCTTCATAATATTTTCTAGCATACGTAATAGTTTTAACAGAGTTACCATTATACCCTGTAACCTACATTTCTATTGTAAGCAAAGTTATTTGAGCCTTTCCTGCACGTTGCATTTCAAACATACAGTCGTAGCACAAAACACGGTCCACGCGTGTTTCCAGCCAAAACAAGGCAAGGGCATGATGTCATATATTTTATGTTTGATAGTGAGTGGGTGTTGATTTTGATATAATGACGCTACGTTATTAATAAATTACGATAACGAAAGAATGTGAGTCATTAGAAATTATCATATTAACGTATTTGTGGAAATTATCGTCTCGTTCTTGTACAAGGTAAAGGCGTCATACAATACAAGATAATAATCAGTTAAACGTATATTTGTAAAAGTAGTAATGACAGTAGGAAATCAAAACTCAGGCTCGTAGCATTCGCAGTTAACTCTTCGATGAAGGAAAATATTGAGAGCTTCCGACATAAGTAAGTATTTGCAAAGCAATTTGACGACAAAATCTCTACGTCTCAGTATCCTTCTTTTATAACAAGTCTTCACGAACCATTCGCCCAGATGTGTAATACCTTAACCTCGATGGTTATCGCCTTGTTTATGTTGAATGTAGGTAGTAAAAGCCACCATGAAAGATTAGCACTATTGCTAATCTTTCATGGTGGCCTATGCCCAACGCAAACATCGCTAAGGCGTGTTTGCTCAGTAATTGTACGTCCTTTGCTGAACAAATATACCTTTGCACTAAGTGTTTAGCAAGCCTTAGAACGACGTCTTGCGATTTTATTACATGAGCGTCAATAACCTTAGTGGTTACATGATTACAGACTTTATTTGCGCCTTTAGTTTCTGTAGCTGTCCTAATCCCAAACTGCACTTATTGGTCGTATGGCCAAAAAATGGACAGGTGTTGTTTGATACATAAACGACTCTAATTTCAATTAATTAATTCAACTACCATTGAGCTCACACCTACACAGCCTACACTACAAAATAAGACCTTGACAGAGTCGAAGATAAATAAAAAATCGACCAATCTACATAAAATATTTATTTCGTTATTGATAAGGTTTTTACATTGAGTCGAAATTCAAACGGAACAATCCGCAGCACCTTTGCATTCTTCGTAAGGTTTTCTTTAAAGGATGCTCATCATCCATCATCATCATCATCATCATCACCAGCCTTTTTTTTACGTCCCACTGCTGGGTACAGGCCTCCTCTCAGAATGAGAGGGCTTGGGCTATAGTTCGCACGCGGGCTCAGTGCGGATTGGGAACTTCACACACATAACTGAATTGCTTCGCAGGTGTGTGCAGGTTTCCTCATAATGTTTTTCGATTGTTTTTGCTCATGATAAATTACAAATGTAATTCCGCACATCCATGCTTATTGTAAATAAGCTTTAACCGACTTGATAAGATAACTAAAACTGTGGCTAGCGTATCCGATGGATACCCAGGCAATGTTAAAGTTCCACAATCACACAATATCGTAGATTTACGAAACGGTGCCTTGAAATGAACGGCCGATAAAGATCCATGATGACATCATGCTAAAATCTTATCTTTATAGCAGATTCCAAAGGATTATTGATTAATCATCTTTTTGTTGTTCTACCGACGTCTGTCGTTTCTTGCAAAACTAGTTAAAGAATTATCAACTTAATGCCCAATTATTGTCTGCAATTTACCATATTTAAAGCGAAACGTTGGTCATTTAATTATATGGCAACGTGACTTAAGGCAAGTAGTATAAAAACAGTTGATAACAGTGATTATGACACTGTTTTGTCTAAAAATAATGGTTGAAATGATGACTCCATTATTAACTTTACATGTTGGTATATATTAGATACAGACAGGCCTCTTCTTTAGGAATAAGAAAATTGGTTTGACAACGCATGTATTTATGTGACTGTTATGAATCAAGGCTGGAAATCAAGAACAGGCCGTACAGCTGTATGAAGGCGACCATTATTTTAACCGAACATTCTTGAATCTTCCCTTGATTAGGTCCCGAATTTAACGACTGTCTTCAAATAAACAATTAGTGAAAGAGAGTAGCATATCAATGCTCTATATCAGGGATGGTAAAACTTTTGACCACTGAGGTCTGATTGTGTTAAAAAAACCGGCCAAATGCGAGTCGGACTCGCGCACGAGGGTTCCGTAGAAAGATTTTAACGCTTGTCCCTAGTGTTTTAAGAATCCAGTGGTAGCAGAGCCCTGCTCCTAAGCAAAATGTACGCAGTGTGGGGTCAACTTATATTGGTCTGCGAAATCTACAGACAGACATAAAAATTTAAGATTTTGAGACTTTTGTGAGTGGTTGTGCTATAAGAGCTACGTTCATACCAAATTTCAAGTTTCTAGGACAACTGGAAGTACCCTTTAGGTTTTCTAAAAACGGCAATTTGTATGGAAACGACTTTTTGAATGACTGTATCTTTTGATTGCGTTGACTTAGATGCTTGATTTTTTCACAGCTTCAAAAGACCGCAGGTTTGAGTATTTGATATTAATTTCAGCATCCTGCCTTCACGCGTTCCAGAGAAAAAGGGTCTTGACAGACAGACAGACAGACAGACAGATAGACAGACAGACAGACGGACAACAAAGTGATCCTATAAGGGTTCCGTTTTTTCCTTTTGAGGTACGGAACCCTAAAAAATAATTCTTGCGGTCGATTCCTTGGCGCGATTATTTAAAGTAATGGTATTTTTCACATTTTTCTATTTAGTTTATTTAACTCTAGCTGGCTACATATTATCGCCTTCTTGGCCATCCCTGCTCTATATTGTACCTACTAAGCTCTTTTCATTTCCATTCTAAACCCACACCTTCCGCGTATTCCTTTAAAATTCAATTGGATCATTCACTGTACAAACATTGTCCATTGTAATGTTTGCGTGGCACCGCTTTGTCAACAGTTGTTACAGCGGCAGCAGACATGTCGGAGTCAATTAGAGATGTCGTGCCGGCCGATGACACTTGACACTACTGGCGGTACAGCTGTGAATCTATGCTCGTTATGGTCGGGTGCTTTGATATTTGTGGTTAATAATGGCTTCATTAAAATTTATGCAAATGACACAAAACGATGAAACGAGAAGGTTTAGGGCATTTGTATGAAGAATTAAAATATTAGTGGCAACATGGGTGCCTTGATAAAAGTAATTTGCATAAATTATAATGAAAGTTAAGACATAATGAAATAAAAACGGATCACTCACGTATACAAGTCGAGTTTAGCCCGACATGCTTCGGACTAATTCGTAGTCCTTCCTTTGGGAGCGCACGACCCAGCGGCGGCGAGACGCACACTGCGCGCCGCGGCTCTGCTCGCGCGAATATGAATACGAATTAGTCCGAAACATGTCGGACTAAACTCGATTTATATAAGTGAGTGATCCGTTTTTATTTCATTGAGTCTCACGGTAGTTTCATGTTTAAAAGTTAAGACACTTCATGTAGTAAAACTAAGTAAGTTTCGAATACAAGTCGTATAGCTAGGTGGTGCCATTATAATCGCGAGATTTCCGACAAAAACACTAACTTAAACAGCATGTCATTTTGCCTTGCAGTGTTATTGATGCATTTTTTATTGCTTTACTTAACGTCGATGCTTTATTTGACTTCCTCCCAGAGTACGTAATCACGATCAATTGTTTTCAATAAAAGAGTGAAACCGAACCCAGCAATCACTCAATCAAAAGGGACCAGCTGTTGGTTAACTTTTTGTTTTAACCGCGCACTTGAATTGAGCTCCGTGGCTTTTATGTCTTAAGATAATATGAAAGATCGAGCTGCGATGACAATTACAGGGCTCGGAAGACGCCTTTATTTGTATGCACGTGCAAGCAGACCTTTACATGTGGGAAAATGATCAAACCGTAAATAATAAGATGATTTTACAGACGAACAAACCAGAGACATCGATTCGATTTATAATTCTAACAAAAAATAGTTTAACCTTGCATCTACTAATCCTATACCTTCCATCACTTGGTTGACAAAAGGAGAAAAAGAGATAGGAAGAAGCTTGGCAGTCATTTATGTGGACAGACGAATTATAAAGACTACTGATACCAAACAACAAAGAACTGTGTGACTTGCATGGATGGAGGTTTTAATAAAGCTATTGAAGATCAGGATACAATGGACGTCACAGGTTATGGTAGAATAGAGGGGCGAGCAACAAATCAACGTATTACTGGTGCGGTGCCGTGTGTCGACTTTCGTAGGGGCAACGGCGATGCGTCATAAGTTTTAATTAATATGGAACATTTAGTTGGGGTAACTGTCGAAATTGAAATAAGTGTGAAAGGGAGCGATGGCGTTTGAATGGACGGTGTGTAATTGATTGTGCGTGATGGAGAATGGAATGTAATAAAATGAATGAGAGAAATGTTGTCACGCGTATTTATTTAGGAGGTCATAAATAAATTGTAAAACGTTGTTATTGTTGATAATGTGGATAATATTGTATGGTAGTGCAGTGAAGAGTTACAGCTTTTGAAAACATCTCTTATTTTTAAATTAAGGTAGGTACATATATACTCGTACTCTCAATACTTTAGTCGTAAAAGATAATGCAAATATCCAAAGCTTTTTAGTCATCCCAATATTAAAATTTCGCTTGTTATAAAGTACCTAACTTATTCCTTAGGTAACAGTTTCAAAGTGACCATTTATGTCTCCATACCAGCTGGTCATGTTTACGACAACAATTAAATATTCAAGGCAAAGATAAACGAATTCACTTCTTTATAAGCCAATTAACGTCAGTCGCAGACGTAAATGGCATGATAAAATAAACAGGAAAACAAACACGAAAAATTATCTTTCACAGAAACTTTCGCTGCCAATGATTATTTGGATATATCTACAGAATAGCTTGTTTGCTAATACAGTTCGTGGCTGGAACGTTATACGAGAAATTAAAATAGTGCCATAGTCTATTCACCTTGAGCAATAAACAAGTCAGAACTCAGAGCTACTGACGCATTTTTTCAGCCATCTTTAACACAAAGTTACGATTGTAACAGCAGACTCAACAAAAAATTAAATAAAAAAAATACTCCGGTAGTTATTTTCATACAAAAACAATTGTTCCATTAAAAACTAGGAGCTGCTTTGTGTGTGAACAATAAAAGAGAAATTGCTTTAAACTTAACGACCCTAAATATTTTTACGACTGTACCTCGAGGTCAACGGCATAGGCGACTTCAAAAGGTTCACTGCAATAAGAAGCCATAATATTCAAAAGCATAAAGCGTTACCAAAGAAACAATGCTACAATGAAAACAGATTTAACTGCGAATCAAATAAAATTATTGTTACATAAAAATCATAAAACAATTTTATACAAGAGATTGCATGCGAATAAGTGCTGGAGCGCGTGGAGCGCCGATCAATAATGGACCTTATTGATCTGTTGGGCTGACTAAAAATAGCACTAATAAATGTCACGCTTAACTCTCTCAGACAGTGTGTGACTGAACATATGGCGGCAAGGGTCAAAATCAATTGATGCGAACGGAAGCAACGACAGTGTTTTCGATATTGTTGCGTAAATTAAAAGACAAAACATGACAAGTCAAAGATTGTCGAATAAGAAGCACTATTGATACGTTATTTGGCTCAACGATCAATCTTTCCTCTTACAATATCATTAAACATTAGATCTGGTTTTGAGTTACAAGCGGTAGCGATTTATTTATTTTGTGAAGACGTTGTGAGAAGCACATAAATCTAAATTGAAGTGGGATTGTAATAAAGCAGCTAATCTATTATATCTCTATTGTAATAGAACATGCATAAGGTCTCTAAATTTACATGCTGATATGTCTGTCTTAATAAAGACATCGACGCTTCAGCGCCATCAACGCCATAATTTGTCCCACAACATCTGAGTGATAAATCAAAAATCGAATAGCGCAGCGAAAGCTAGTTGCACTATGCATATATCTCACTTTCACATGTACTTGGAAGCAGCCACTCACTTTCTACCATATTTTTTTTAAATCTACAGTGGACTTGGAAACACTTAAATGCCCGCGTTAGATGAGCCGAAGAAGCGGTCTTCTCAAAGTTTATATTGCTTTATCCTCCAACCTCTTATCGCTATCGCTTCAGCTTCCGATTAGCGCTTATCGCTACCGCTTCAGCTTAGCGCCATGGCGACATTTGGTTGGCGTTTCAATCGTCACTAGCGATAACGCTAATTGGTAGTTTGAAACACGCCGCTAATGCGCGTACGCAATAAATCCGATCTAAGTGTCGATGACCCAGCGACGGAAAGCCTTTTAGAAAAATGATAATTGAGAAATTGTAAGTTGTTGATTAAGACATGTTTTAAGTTGAGAACTGAGAAATTAACGTTAAAATGTAGAGAAGAGATACAGTTTAAAATATTGCTAGAAAGTTACGGTTCCGTAAAATTACGTTGTTACAGGCAAGCAAAAATTTACGATCTATTAAAAACATTTAAAATATATACAATCGGACCCCCACATGCTCTCAATAAGGTCTCAATTAGACTATGTCGAGATAGAGTCGTTTAAATGTACTTGACTGTAAATGCCCATGCGCAGAAACATCCCAAGACCATACTGCTAAAAATTAAAGCAGTAAAGATCTTATAAAAATAGTAGCATTGTGTAGTCACTAGTCAGTCCATGTATAACAAATTTTATCAAGAAATCAAAGTCGAAGGTCTGTATAGGTTTTCGGACTTCAACCGTGTTCAACTCTTATTATTAAATAACGCTATTGAAATAATTATATCAAGTTACTAACTCTAAGTGACACTGACCAATAAATCAGGTCAACAAAATCGTAAAATGACGTAAGAAGCTTCGATAACAGATTTAATATCTCGGTTGACCATCACGACAATCCTTAGTGTGTATCAGTGGATGTATAAATTGACATTTGCCTTGCATACACCGTTTCTGTCGATTAAAAGTATTGGATACAAGAAAAAGATAACCCAGAGTTCAAGTGCAGTGATAATAAAGCAGTTTAAGCGCTTAATATGTAAAAAGTCGTAAGAAGTTTTTGTAGTTGTTTTGTATAAGTTGTTGAAATTAAAAAAAATACTTGATTTTTGAGGTGAAATGCAGTTTTTTTATGAAAACTCCACCGGTGATAGTTAAATTGCATGAAAACACAATTGGGGATGGATGAAAATCTCAGAATTGCTTGATTTTTTTTTCTGGTCATAGGAATAACCTTCCTTAGTACCTGATAAAAGTTTGAGATTTTTCTTTTGCGTCGTTATTTTTTGAATAATAAAAACATCTTCCCCCGTCACGTTCTGGGCCTAGGACGGCTGATTTTACGTTTTCCTTGGTCCATCGCATATTTCAGAAAAACATGTGTGGTAAATAATGACTTTGACATTTGACAGCTGTCTTCACATACATAACCTACGTAACTTTGTTAATTTTCGCTGCCTACGCGATCACTGCTTTTTCCAATTTAATTATTTTACGAACTGTTTTTGCCCCCGGACATTACCAATGGCTTGCCTGAACAAACGATGACTTGCGCTTTTCGACCCTGGATTTGATTTTATAGCTGCTACGACAGCCGCAACTCTTAACTAGAAACTGGAATTTGAAATCTGCCGACATGAATAGGTGCTGCTGTTTAAGTAAAAGCAGACTCTTCGAACTTACGAAGTGTTGATGCTTACTTACATGCTAATGGCATTTATGAAGAACAGTGATAAGCATAATGTCGCTGAAACACGAGGTGCAAAAGCTTTATGGTGATTGGATTGTGATGTATGATTAAGATTTATTTAAAATAAAACACCTTAAGTCAATCAATAGTCTTTTATTACGTTTAGATGGTCTTCACAGCAATAAATTCGGCGTTTTGGACATTTCCTGCCAGCCATTAGGCACCAATTTTCTTTCAGCTCTTCTCTTACAGCAAAGAATCTCAAGCAGGGTTTTTTTATCACTTTTGGAGCATGTTGGTATAAAACATGTCTTAGGATCTCTGTTCTGTATCGTTGATGTTCGTGGTCATTCATGGTGAATGATTTGGTTTAAAATCAATACGCCGGCAAAACGAATCAATGGGTCCAGTTTGATTGAGTTGCAGTGGTCGGCGTCGCGGCTATCAAAATCAAATCCAGAGTCGAAAAGCGTAAGTCATCGTTCGTTCAGGCAAGATATTGGCAATGTACGGGGGCAAAAACAGTTCGTAAAATAATTAAATTGGAAAAAGCAGTGAACGCGTAGGCAGCGAAAACAAACAAAGTTATGTCTGTGAAGACAGCTGTCAGATGTCAATGTCATTATTTACCACAGATGTTTTTCTGTAATAGGCGATGGACTAAGGAAAACGCAAAATCAGCCGTCCTAGGCCCAGAACGTGATGGAGGAAAATGGTTTTTATTTTTCAAAAATAAACGACGGAAAAGAAAAATCTCTAACTTTTATCAGGTACTGAGGAAGGTTATTCCTATCACCAAAAAAAAATCAAGCTATTCTGAAATTTTCATCCATCCCCAATTAAAGTCATGGTATCACAAATTGATTATATCACTAGATAAATACTTAGAAATTTAGCACGCATTATTTTAATACTTACACTACTTTAGTCATTTAACTGCAATTAAACTGTCACTTTCAGCATAACACTAAATCCCAACCGACACAGATCACACAAAAGAAACAAATGAACTTGGACACAACAAACATTTCAACGTCATGTAATTTGTAACAGTCCTCCGAAAATAAGTTTGCATTAATAAAACAGAATGACTAAATCACTTACAGCCGCGCGGCGCTTGGCGGGATAAAGACGAAAAAAAGAATTAGAAGGGAGTTGATCGTATCCGGTTGCGAAGTGCAAAAGAAGGAGACGAGCCAAAATGATTACAAAAGGATGAAAATACTTAAAGATATTCCGCAGGAAGCCAGATTGGACTCTTTAAATATGAAACAGCATGACAATGAGAAATCTTAAATACATAAGCACAAATATAAAACTTTACAAAACGCATTGTTCCCCGACGCACTGTTTCTGCAATTCATTTGCTCCACATAAATAAAACGCAAACGATGGCAATGACAAGACTGATTTAATTTTCAAAACGTATTCACTGTCACGTAAATACACTCGAAAGTGCTTTTAAATTACAAACGAGTGAACTTATTTGAAATATGAGTGTTGATGAAGATGACAATACAGAAATGCCGGCTCACTAAACATATTTTTGAAGCAGTAAAAAAAGCAAACAGTGCTACTTGTTTACGCATCAAGCTGTTTGAAAGGGCTTCACGGAACAGATGGCCAGTACGTGACAGATATGAAAAATAATAATGCGATACCGAAATCAATGAAGTTTCTCAACTTCACTGTAGGGATGACGAAGGGAATCTAAATAAACGAAATGGATTCATAAAAGGTAGTGCTATGAATACAAGCGTCAAGGACATGGGTCATGCAGAATACAAACTGAATTGGCGATCGTCGCGGGTCGCTAGCCATGCGATCAGAGCACTGAACACACCTTTGTTCGAACCAACCCTTTTAACTCACAATGATATGCTCCCTGGTAACGACTCAATGTCATTCAAATTGCTTCGATACCAAATTACCCGATATAAGTGATGACTCGATAGTCGGTATGAGTTCACACACGTCTGATATTAGAGCCGAACTACACAAAAAAAATTACTCACGAGAAAATACTTGCGTCATAGTGTTACAATTAAAATAATAAAACACCTACAACTTCGTCATAATGAAATAAAAATTTACCTACCACATGTTGGGGCTACCGTTGGACTAATAAGTCAAAACTACAAGATGGAAGGCGGCGAAGCGTATCGCCGTGCATTATTTATACCGGCTGCACCTCTTTGCTGTGGGGACGTACGGCTAACGAATGCGCCCTGCGGTTTTGACAGTTTCATTAATCTCTTGTGGAGCTATTAACCTTTTAACCGCCAATGTCGTATATATAACTAGGCGTTCTTGCAAAGCCCATTAAACACATATTCCAGATACTAACAGCATTTAAGACACTTCTGGTGGTTCAGGGGATAAGGTTTATTTATAATGGAAGAATGCGCAAAGCATGTTAATGGTGTTCTAATAAGACGAGATTTTTGTGCGAGGTTGAACTAGAAAAAAAAAAGATAAGCTAAAGAATAAACATAATATACAGTTATTAACAGTCTTATACTTGGATATGCCAAGGATTAGATGGTTGAGCACGCAAAATTGCTGGTTATGGGATTAGACAAGTTTTCGGGTCTTGACCTCGTAACCTACTGAAAAGATGGCAAGACATTTATTGCATATGCAAAGAGGGAAAGGAAAACCTTGGGAAGATATTTGTCCAGGAACAGACGCTATTCAGCTGAACATAAAATGGCAAATATTTAGAAGTATAGAAATCGCAGCGGCTTCGAACAAAACATCGGACCGTGTGTAACCGTCGTGCAGAGATGGCCGAGACGAGCCACCCAGACGCTAAAACGTCACTTAAAACCTTAACATAGTCCGTGTAAATATAGCGCTGGTTTTGCACTGCGTCCGAAAGATTAACGGACTCGTATCCTTGGCTTGAAATATATGCCTCGCTAGGCATCCCAGAGATGAAGAAATAGAGAGACTAAAGGCACCTTGCGGTTGGTGCACGTAGAGAATAGATGACTACGTAAGTATATCTACGTATAAATATGTAGGCATGACAAGTAATGACGAATGACGAATCCACGTGACGATAAATATTGGAATCCATCTATTGGCATGCCCTGATAGACAAATACAGACTTACACCGATTACAAGGCAGATAATGACCTAATTAAGTTTTTCAAAGATTAAAAATTTCTAATAATACATGTACACGGATAATACGTTATTGTGTATTGTGCTATATCAGGTTTTAGTGTTGTTTTACTGAAATCATGTTGTTTTGGAGATGAGGTGTGGTTTGTAGGGATAGGGACACAGAAAGATGTGGTTATCAGTTGAGGATTTATTTGAAACTCACTTAAACTATTATTGAACACCAGTTTATAGTGAACTAACACATGTAAAAATCAAAACGTATTTCATTCAAACACATATGTTCGTAGTTGTTAAAAGCATCAACATCATTCATAGCGTGAAAAACCCAAAATGTATGACATTTGCAAACGGAAGCACATCAAAAACAATCAGAAACAACATCAGTGACATTACGAGTACATGAAATTTTTGAGGCACATAATCTCGAATATATTATTAGATAGATAAATCGCATATGATGTGAAATCTAGAATAGGTCAAGTCAATTAGATTCAATTATATTTGATGTTGAGAGAGGTCAATCGAGTCTTGCGAACTAGCTGCACTACGGACGAATGCAACTAAAGGTAAGCGTCCACATGTCGGTATCGTACGCAACGGATCGTTGTATTCTTTGTATAGAAACTCATATAAGTGCGTTCACCTGTCCGCATCGTACACATCGCACATTGCATATATTTTGGTTGCGTGCGATGCATCCGTTGCGTACGATACAGACATGTGGACGCTTATGTGGGCATCGGGTTTCGACCTTAGTTAAGACTGAGGTCAAACGAACACTTGTCCAACAAAAAAGAACACAAGAAACATTGGCCTGGAGGAAAATGAAATTAATATCAATATTATCGTCAATATAACGAATCTACAAGATTAAAGATATATGTATAAAGATTATAATAAGTAATATAACTTATCTGTCACATTGCTACTGGGTTCAGGCCTCCTCTCAGAATGAGACGGCTTGGACTGTAGTTTCCACGCGGGCCCAGTGCGGATTGAAAACTTCATACACCTATTTTCCTTCACCGAAAAGCTGCTGATACATTTTGAACTTAAAATTACAAAAAACTCAGATGTGCAAGACGATAATGAATCCTATGACTCTCTGCTTGAGAGGCTACAGGACAAACCACTAAATTATAGTATTTCGGGGATATTGCTGCCAAATTCTGTGTAACTCTTAGAAAGAAAAAGCCATTGAAATTTAAACATGAAAATGTAAAACTTAGCTACAAACTTATAAGGTAATCGCGGTCAATATCCCGTTTTCATAATTTCTAATAAAACGTACCTACTTAAAAGTCTTAAAACCTAAACAAGTATGGTTATAATTTTCACAAAGCGAGAGCTCACGCTGGGAACATTAAAGTCAGGCTATAAAACAGTGGTTTACGATATCTTCTTAAACTACTAATTGGGTCAAACCCATTTTCGAACTGTTAAAGCTCCGTCATTATTAGACGCGAATACTGTTTGGCATTTTCGCTATAGTACTTCTTAATGGAACAAATTGATTTCAGCAAGGTATTTGCGTAACTATTTTAACATTCGTCATCGGATTGAAATGTCCGTTTTGGACGACTGTGACAGCTTGCTGTTTCTGATACCAATTGTCAGCCCATACAAAATGAACGCGGTTGTTATTCCGAGCGAGTTATACAATAAGGCTGCTGGTCCAGCATAGAACGTATTCACAGTAAAAGTCAGAACTACTTTAATTTTCAAGCAATGAGGTGTCAATTTGTTCAATTCAATAGTACTTCCGTAATTAATATGAAACCCATCAAACATACAATTTGTTGTTACAACTGAATTAGCAATTAGATTTTCACGGAAACCGGGTGTACGTGAAAATCTCCACGTAATTTTCAGGCACGTTGAATGTTATCGGAGCCGAACAAAGGAAAACCTTCCCACTGTAATACAATATATGCAAATGCTATCCACGTGATCTGCACGTTGTGTAATTGTTACTTTATTGGTTTTTGCCTAGTTTGCACAATGATAATCTATCGCTGTTTCTGTTATGATAACTGGAAAAGTGTTATGCGGAATCTTATTTTACGTCAAGATTGTCTTAATTGGGTGAACTTTATCGGTATCATTGTTTGTTCCTGTGTTGGGAAACCAGAACTTGAAAGAATTATGGCCCCTTGCGCACTAGGTACTACAACGACAAAGTAACGGGTAGGTACACTGTCAGAATGTCATTAATGTCATTATATTTAGTCTTGAGTAATAAAATTCTACCATACTCCTAATAACAACATTACAGCTAACCGAAGTAATTTGTAAAGGTAAATGTTTTCCTAGTCTAGAGAGCTGTGCTCATATCACACTACCGAATCATATCCAATAGGAAATTGGCAGCGTTCTAAAACTCACCTTTTTAGTTACTACCGCACAATAACAGGCCCTAAAATTCGTCAAAATTCGCAAAAATCTACTATCTACAACCGGGAGACTTCCCTTGCTGTACATAGATTCATATTTGGGTCACCCTCAAACACTTCAAAAGCGAACGGTTGTACGCTCACTGCGTCCACTGGTTTCTGGCAATCATACCCAAACCCCCCGTCTGTAAAGCTACTTACGTCAAAGACATGCGGCCTCAGCCTGCCGATGGTGTATTTGGCTATGTAGGTGGTAAGTTGCTGGCAGGCGGCACCGAAGAGGAAGACGCCTACGACCCGGTAGGCCGCCCCGACCCAAGCGGGGATCTCCTTTCCCAGAATCTCTCGTGGACCTAGTACTTACGTCAAAGAAATGCGGCCTCAGCCTCCCGATGGTGTATTTGGCGATGTCGGTGGTGAGTTGCTGGCAGGCGACACCGAAGAGGAAGACGCCTACGACCCGGTAGGCCTCCCAGACCCAAGCGGGGATCTCCTTTCCCAGAATCTCTCGTGGACGACCGCTCTTGTAGTCGCGCAGTCGCAACCATTCGGTGAGGCACATCTGGGGAAGATACAAGACTTTAAGAAATAGAGAAGCACCCTGGACGAATTTGAGTTAACATAAGATTACATATGGATATGGATTGCAGGCTCGCATCTCTTAGGTTTCTCGGAATTTACGCGCGAAATTACGTTTGTGATTTATCGTGAAGGAAACTTGCACACGTCTGCACAGCAATTCAATGGTGTGTGTGCAGTTCCCAATGTGCACTAGGCCCGCGTGGGACTTAAGGCCCAAAGTCATTTAATACTGAGAGGAGGCCTATGCCTAGCAGTGGGACGTAACTGGTGATGATGAGAATGATGTTTTGAGGAAATGTATGAAATTCTGATCCAAAAACCACAGTGGAAGGAAACAAGGTAGGGTACGTTTATTTTGCATGAAATTAAATTACTAATGATTCATCATGATCATCACTGCAGCTGAAAGACGTCCACTGCTGGATATAGGCCTTCCCAAAGCATCTCCACGACGATCGGTCTTGTGCTAATGATTTGCCTCGTGCAAATGATTTTAGTACCTAGCAAAGCAATGTAATTCTTAGGAAGAAGTAAAGTACAGCTTTCGCAATACATTTAACTTACTGAAATTTTAATGACTAAACAAAATGCAACAGTCGTTTATTTTAAATGGTTTTTGATAATGATGCCTTAACTCTTAATGACGACTATGCATTTAGAGATGCATTGCGCAATGAGGACATTAAATATGGTGCTATTCTCAAACTTGCATAAATTAACCGTCACTTACCATTCTTACCAACCAATAAGCAATGGGAACAATAAATGACATAACACAATAATTAATTATTAATTTCATACCCAATATCCGCCAGCTGTATGGACTCGGACGGGCACTTAATACCCATTTGATTGTTAACGTCGTTAAAGCCAATCACAGAAATTTACGACAGCAATTAACATAGACGTCAATTTTAGAGGAACGCCTTATTTTCCTTGAGTCGAAAATAAATCAAATTATATTGCAGTCAAGTCACTAATAGGCAAGACTACTCAAAATTTGAGAACAGACAGGAAACTACTACCTAGGACGAGCAAGTTAATAACGTCTTCCGAGAAATGCTTGAACCTACAATTAATGCATATGCCTAAGTAATTACAATAATTTGCTCCGGTAATATTTGTTGCTATCTTAGTACGACTATTGATGGATTTCTTTTGCTTCTGCCATTTCTTAGCTCATTCGACGGTATACATTTTCTCATTCAATCACAGCAATTCATCATCATTAATGTACAAAATGTTTAATTACAGTAAGCTAATTAGTATAATAAGTCTAAATACGAAATTAAAAAAAACACGAATCATAACGAACGAAGGAGCTAATAAGTAATACAAACACGATAAAGTAACGTATATCTGTAGATAGCTAATAATTAATTAAAAACAGTCATCATCTCCTAAATTTTATGGAGCTGATAAAAAGGCAACGAAACCTGAACTTTATTTTATTTTTATTAATATTTTAGCGCACATAGTAATACACATTCTTATAATCTGTGGAAAATTCAAGTGTCTAGCTCTCAGCCTTCTTTACGGCGGATGGACGGACAGGCGACCAGACAGACAGCAGAGGCTTAATAAGAGGGTCCCGTTCGTACCCTCTGGGTACGGAACCCTAAAAGCGAGTGGGTTATACCAGACGGTTGATCTGACAAAACAGCCGATACCGGCCGCAGAGTAAATATCATCAACGTAGACATCTCGCATAAAATAGTGTTTTTGACCTAAAGACAGTAGATATTATTTTGTTGTCGTTACGCGTGTGTGTCTGTGTGTTGCAATTTGTAATGGCCTTGCTGCTGATACGGCACAGGGTCGGGTCGCACGCGCGACGCATACTGTACGCGGATCGATGATATTCGCAATTTCTGTTTAACGACGTGTGAAAACAATGATGCTTTTAAGGGATAAGTTTGCCCTTGTACATTTGCTTTGTTTTGTTATTTGTTATTTTATGTGCAATAAAGAGATATACCTACATACATACATAAACACGTGGTGAAGAGGGAAGGATTGTTAACAATACAAACGCACAAGAAGTCTAAATAGATTATAAATTCAACGCCCTATTTGCATGCAGCAAGGAAACTGTCGACGGAGGTATTCTCAGCATAGATTGACTTAATACCATGATAATAACACGAGTCAACAAGATTCAGTTAGAGGCACGTTTAAATGCACTGACTGGTTATGTACATAGTCATGAATCATTGTGTTAGTAAACATCTCCATGCGTGAGTTTTAACTGCATATTTTGGAATTTACACGCCTATTCGACCCGAGTTATGGGAAAAGAATTTTGAAAGATACGCAGTATGCAGTACAATAAATACGAAAACGCCTACGTGAATGGAACAGTAATAGTAGAGCTGAAAGTAAAGGCACGATTGAATAAAATGACATGACCAAAATAAATCTCTCGAATATGAATATGAACATGAATATTAAAGATTGAAAAACTTGTTATACATAATACTAAAGTAACACACACCTAAAAACATAATCAACAAGCCGTGGCATCGAATCAATAGATCACTTTTCTATTAGAAAGAAGGTAACAATTTTGACATACCTTTTTATTGATCTCGCTTTTAAAAAATAATTTACCATTACGTATAAAACCTTACCAGTATAAGTAAATAGTTAATCTTATTGTTATTTGTTTTAGGTCACCAGCCTGTTCCTACCACAAAATTGAAAATTCCCTAACCGAACAATCTTCTCACGTGTACAACTGTCCTGACATTGGCAAAATACTCCTTGTCAAAAGAGTAACCAAGGGTGAAAGCCATAAAAAAAGTCATGTCAAGATTGTTACCTTCTTTCTAATGCTAATATAAACGAAGTTTATAGACGAAGTAGATACGTCTGGTAGTCTAGTTGTCGCCCGTTCCGCACTCATTGCGGTTCGTAATGCTTGCAATCGATACGAAGCTATGCACATCAATACATCGCTCTGATTAACTATGTTGTCTGTGGAAAAGAGGTCTCGCACAAGACCTTTAAGTCGGGGGTTCCGGATTTGGACGATAACCACTGGGCGCGCAACGCCAAAAAAAATTATGAAACCTTCTTCAATCAGTATTGGCGGGGTGTGAGGTAATATCCCGATTGAATCCGAATACCCAAATAGAGAATACTAACTGCTCTATCAGAACTATAGCGAATCAAAAATCGCTAGTCGAGTGAGGTCTATCTGTCAATTTCTACCATTCATAGGCCAGTTAGCTTGTCTCTCATTGGTGGAGAATGACAGATAGACTTCACTCAACACTAGCAATCCTAGCGGATTTTTGACGGCGATCTAGCCCTCATTACTGCAGTCTCTTTAATTTATTCAAATTAGGGCAATTATAGTGCTACCCGTCAAAAGTAAAGAAAAAAATATCTAAATATTTTAGTTGACCATAATTTTTTTGAACCAAACGGCGTACCTATGTCGTCATTTTTACGATGTTTTTCCTTTAAAAAAACCTATGTTTCACTGACAAGACAACGTAGGTTAACGTAGCTAAAAACATTAACAATAAACAATAAACAACACGGTTAGTTCCTTAGAGGGTAAAGACGAAAAAAGACGGCCTTACACGTCCAGTGGTTAGTTCGTCCTGGTTCCGTTTTACAGGCTTTTGAATTCGGCTTTACAAATTGCATTTTTTGTTATGATTGAATGCAACGAGGAGATTAACTGAATTGCAAGTTTTTCCAATCGATTGGATAAGCGGGATCTCGAAGCGTTAAACCAGCAAGAAGTAAATAATTTATTAATGCATTCTTTTTGTTGTGGATTATGTCGTAAATCATTCAATCACTTCCACAGGTGCGGCGTTATCTTGTCAAAACATGTTATTAACGGAGAAGATTGTGATCTTGGAGAAATTTCATCGAAGTTTTTATTGGTAGCTTTATGATACGATGTACATACGTCCGAGCAGGCAGCTACTGAAGTGGAGTTACATTGGTTTCTGTCTTCGATTGGTTTTTTTTTCATAGGTAAGTAATTACGTTTATAGTTTGAGAAACGAAGACTTAAAACAGAAAACTGACATGACTGATGTTAAAATGCTATAAATAGGCGATGAAAACCCAGGAACTATCATTATTACATTAAAATCAAAGATGTATGAATTTAAATTATGTAGCTATTGTTTTATTACATAGGTATTGGTAATGTTGTCACCTAGATAGAACCTAGAAGTGGCTTAGCGGTTTCTTCAAATCCAAACATGACATGTCAAAACCACAGAACTATACATATAGTTCCCGATATAGTTTTGTAGCCAATACATTGAGAAAGGATTGGAAGTATATATATTTAAAAAAAAACCAAGTCGTTGAAGAAGAAAGAAGAGGCCATGGCCCAGCAGTGGAACACAATCATAGGTTAACACAAAACAAAAGTCAAGAAATGAACTAATTTGTCACGTCGTATTTATTCGGTAATGAAATTCTGCCGGAAACAGATAATTTTATTAAATTGTTACTACAGATAAACTTAATAAATCACTATGTCTAAAAATAGAGAGATACAGTAAGTAGGTACTTATGTTGAAAATCAATGTTACTGGAAGTAGTACATCATTACTGCTTATCAGGTGTGACATATTCGTTTGCACAGCTAGATTTCATGTTAACATATTTTTAACCGACTTCAAAAAAGGAGGAGGTTCTACGTTCCACTGTATGTATTTTTTTTTATGTATGTACATCGATTACTCCGTCAATTGTAGACCGATTTTCAAAAACAGTTTTATCTAATGCTAGTTATGTCTAATGCGATTTTCAAAATTATTTTTTTATTCGAAAGGGTATACTCCTGAGGTGGTCCCATTGTCACCAAGTCATGATCTGATGATGGGATCCTAGGGAAATCGAGGGCAACTCTCAAATTTTATGGGCACGTATCATGTGTTTCATATATTTTCTACGGCTATTCAAGTATTTGCGTCCGGTATTCATCATCTCATGTTGATGAGCTGATGATAGAAGGTACAACTCCTTAACGGTTAGGAGTTGGAGGATAATTCTGAAAATGTTAAATCAACGTAAAATTGTGAAATAAAAATCTTTTAACAAAAAAGTAAAACCGCCTTCATTCAAAGAATATTCCGGTCGCACCGCACCGACTTCATATTTCTGCTGCTTAGTGCTAGGCCATAAAACTTTAGGCTTTAGTTTCTGTTTATTGATTTCAACTTTCGCGATTTTCACACATTATCATGATACTCGGGACTTAATCGCGTAAAAAACTTTTATATTTAAATTTGAAATTAAATACCTCGACGTTTCGGACGCCACGTTGCGTCCATGGTCTCGAAAGGACT
Organism: Clepsis dumicolana; assembly: GCA_963691665.1. Lineage (NCBI taxonomy): Eukaryota > Metazoa > Arthropoda > Insecta > Lepidoptera > Tortricidae > Clepsis > Clepsis dumicolana. The sequence continues at coordinate 3,337,901 of OY829522.1, read as the reverse complement.
GAAGAGGCGGGTATCAACATCTCCTAGCTGCACGGGTTCCTCGAACGCAACGCAACGTCGCGTCCGAAACGTCGAGGTATTTAAAATCAAATTTAAATATAAAAGTTTTTTTACGCGATTAAGTCCCGAGTATCATGATAATATTTAGTTTCTGTTGTCCGAAATAAACGCATTTTATTTTATTTTATTTATTTATCATTATTTTAGAGGATTATTTTACGTTTTTTTTCGAAGGTTTTTTTTTGAAGGCGGTTTTACTTTTTTTACGTGAGTATAATATGGACTAGTTACAAGTGATTTGAAATATTTCTTAATTTGAAATAAGTAAATTATACTTAATCATTATTTAATTATACTGCTACAAAATACTATGAATTTGCTTTGATACAAGTAATAATAGTTTCCGGGAATGCTAAATGATATCTGACAATTCCAAGCTAGCTGCAATAAAATTAATATGAGAGAAATCTGTGGATAAGAAGCTGACTAAGAAATACACGAATCACATTACATGATAACTACAGAATTTGATATAAGTACCACTTGACAATGAAAGTGATGATCACTTGAAAACAAGAGTTACAAGGGAAAACATTGCAGCGAAAATTTTTAAAAGTAATAAAATTGACGAAAAACAAATTACGCAACCTGTTTTAAAAACAATAACAATCACCATTAAGTCCTAAGCAATAATAAATACTATCTGTTTAAATAGCAGAGCGTAAGACAAATGACCAGCAATTAACCGAGAGCGTGTATTGATTAATTATTCTTATGCAAATTATCATAAGAGAGAATTGCATAAACTTGTCGTGCGTAATGCAACGACCTGCGGTGTTTTTACTATAAATACCGGAGAAGCAATGGACCAATCGTGGAGCAGAGATAAGAGATACGCTTTCTTTACGACACGGATACTACAATTTATTGTGCTCCTGATTTAGTAGTCAGTCTCATCGAATAGGCTCCTATCATGCAATTCTAAGTAGAACAACGTACAGTACAAACTAAAATGTAAATTTGAACGCATGATACGACTAGCAGAACAAATTAGTTTACACGGATACTCTATCAGCAAAAAGATTTAGTAGTTTTGCGGAATATTAACCATATTCCAAGATATTCCAACTTAAATATTGAATGCACAACCCAACAATCTAAATAAATAAGTCTTCAAGTTCGATATAAGAGTGAATACAATATTTAATATCTTCATACATATCCATTACCTATTTAAAGAAATCAATTTTAAAGATTCTGCCATACCAGATGCACATTCTCATACTCGCCTTGAAATTACTGGAAGTCGGAGTAATACTATTAATAGACATACTGTCGATGTCACAGAGTATCCTTGTCCTTCTTAATGCTTATAAAGCCAACACAAGAAAGGATTAAGATACTGGTTACGGACATAACTTACGAAAGCTATTTCTGTAAACTAGGAGAGACGAGGCAAGCAACGCCGTTAAAGATATTAAGTATTCTGAAGATGTAATTAATGCGGTAGTAAAACAAAGTGGCATACAGTAGAAAATATGGTTAAGAAAATGTTTGTTTGAAAGTGGTAGAGAAATTACTAATGGTCGCCTATCGATCTGAATTCAACAGGAACTCATTCAATGCATTTTTTTGGTTTTTGAACTTTTTCTGCATATGCGAGTAAACTTTAACTATTCCAAACCTCATACTCATCCGTGGTCGCAGCGTGGTATCCTTAAAATGAAATCCCAAGTTTTCGCTTCAAGTTTGAATATACAGAAGATTACAAGGATATGTATTTTCTTTGTATCTTTTTTCTGTTTTTGTTCAATAAAGAGTTCTTGTACTGTATTGCAGATCATTCTTTAGAGAACATAGAAAACTGTTTTAAATGATTCTCGGTTAATTACAAGACATATTCAATCGGGCGCTCATCAAACCTAGAAAGGTAATCGCGATCAATATCCCGTATTAAATATGTATAATAGAACATAGACAAATTATCGATTTGAAACATTTGCGACTGTTGTTTATCTAAGCCGAATATTTTCATATCTATTTCAGATTGTTCCGATAACCTTAAGATAAATTATTTGATCGCTAATAATTGTCATCAGTTTCTTACTGTTAGTAAAATTAGACATTAATGTGTATATAAGATTCTTCAAATATTTCACGTGCTGGTACGTCAATCTATGATAACAAAGAACGTTATTATGAAATGAAACACGTGTTTTTTTTTTATTACGCAAAAGTAGGTATAGGTAGTAAGAAGTCATGTGACATTCAATGAACTCTGGGACAAATACTCAAACAGATTTTTATGTAAACCTGTATCAAAAATATGGTAAATCCAATCACATCTGGACTAAGTAGGTACATTAGGTAATTTTAATGAAAACGCGCAAGGTCGCCTAATAAGTGACCAGAGGGTCGAGCACGACTTTACGAAAGCTGCGTAACGTTACGGTTATCGTATCGAGAAACCTCATACTAAATTTTAGTTCCAAATACGCCCACGGGCGGGCGCTGTTCCAAACGTCATACAAACTCGACAACGTTTACTATTCGACTTTACGTTACGCAGCATTAGTAAAGTCGTACTCGACCCTCAGGAAAAAATAAAATAAAATAATTCGCGTCCCTCCATTTGCAAGTAGCAAACATAAATTAGGTACAGTAAGTAAACCCGAATACCAACCCGCAGTAGAACTCTTTCGAAGTAAACTCCTGACTGAATTTCTTGATAGGTACAACAATGGCTCACTGCGACAGGGTCGTACCGCGGGTTGTTAGTAGAATGTTTCGGGTTTAAATATAAAAATCAAGTAATTTAAATACATAGACAAACGTTATACTACTGATTGACAAAGAAAGATGCGCGGATGTCATTGAATCAACATTTACAGTGCGTCAGTTTAATATAACTGTATATTCGGATCCTGTTAAAAGGAGTAACTTAGTTAGAATTATAATGTAAGCTAAACTTCAATGCAGTTTAAAGTGCATGTGTTCAGACAGCACCATAACTTTTAAGGAGATACCAACAAGCTCCACCGCAAAACAGACGCGTCTGAGATAAAATTGAGGTAAGGTATAAATATAGAAAACATTGAAATACCCGCATGCACAGTCTATATTTAGAACAATGGCAATGACATGGTTACTTCCGAGTGCTCACTTTTCCACTAAAAGTAGAGAAAAACAAAATGTAGTACGCTAAAAATAACACAATTACATGAATGAAGTCAGTTTAATAGTAAAAACGCAGAACAATATCGATAAAGACGTAACATATGAGAAATGGAAGATAATAACAGAAGCCATAAATGCTATAATCTTGTATTTATTATTTCTCAGCCAGAAAGTAACATTAATTTTGAAAAAATAATACGTAGGCAGATTTCTGCTAAAAATTAATCAGTGTTATTCAATTTACATAATTTATTTCATTTGTAAAGTCATTGACAATAATAGCTGACTAAATGTTTAAGACGGAAGTGACAAAAATCATCTATGACACGTCTTTACCTAGGTCTGTGATTGTATACAAATTGAACTATGCTGAAAATGATGATTAGTTAAACATACCAATTAACAGAAATAAGGAAAACTCAACACCTGTTTATCATTTTAAAAACAACGACGATAAAGGGGATTCTACGAATTAAGTAAGCAAGTAATAACGAAATGGCAAAGAAAGAATAACATCTTACGAGTGATAATGTTAAACAAAATATTATGTCTACAATAATGCACAGATCGTTGGATGCTGTGAAAACACTAACATAAAAAAAATGTTTCTCAATAAAAAAGCGTACCGTAAACTAGTAATCAAAATTAGTAATAGGCAACGAAAATACCACCCGGCAAAATGCCAACAATGGATTTTTTGTAAACACTGAAGTGAACGAAAGCGATCATTCTCATAATAGAAACAAGCTATACTAAGCACTTCAACTTGTACTATTATGTATTATGTGGCACTTCGAAGTGCGAATTATACAAACACAAAAATCTGAGCTTCATTGTGGATCACGCTATCTCTTCGAAACCTTAAACTTCCATTGGAATCAAATAATGAGAATGAGTTTCAACAGACGGTAGGCAGACAAGAGACAATTAAGAGAGAAAGCACAGCACGCCAAGCAATTAAGGGAATCACCTCGATGAAAGAAACTACAAACGACCGTGGTGACAACCACGAAAGCGTAACATCTGTGATTTGTCTAATGGCGGCATTAAGCTACTTTACAAAACGTAGGCCGTTTCTAATTAATTACAAACAATTAACCGCGCTTTTGATCAAAGAAGAGATGAAAGACGTCTCGTTAGAGATTGTAGAGAAATATATATCTAATAGAGGTGGTGTAATTTAAAACATTAAGTGTGCATTGGCTGGAGCAATAGCTAGAATTTAGCACGACATGTTTCCGACTAGTTCATAGTCCTTTTTCTGGGAGCGCACGACGCACATGTCGGGTTAAGCTTGACTTATATGCATGACTGATCCGTTTATTTCACTATTATTGAGTTTCAAGGTAGTTTCATGTTAAAATGTAATACATATAAAATCCATGTACAAAGAGAAAGGGATATAACCGAGACCCGACGAGCAAAACGAGAATGAAACTATAAAGCGACAAAAAACAGTCGCTGATATGGATCATGTTACAAGTATCGATCAGGGAATTCAATAAGGCATCCGTTTAATCGATGGTCTTCGACTTAATTGTAACGCGGTGAATAAGAGAATAAAAAGTGAAACGGATACCAGTCATACTAGTTGAGATAGATCCAATGATACTGAGCTTTAATGAGTATCCCGTTTGAAATGCACTGAGAGAATACTCGTACAGGTAAGGAGTAAGATGGTTGCTAAGTCTAATCTTAACAGTATAAATAGGAAACCTTTGATTTTTCTTAGACTTGCCAGCTTGATAGTAGACTAATTATAGTACGTAATTACAGAAGCTTGGTAATGAGAGTAATAACTACGCCAGAACAGGAACTTAACTAGGTCTTGACAGTAAGTAGCTTCAACAAGTCTGTTTACGTTCGTAAATAGTAGGCAAGGCACTAAGGCCAATCGCAATTCTTCTGACGTCTCGATTGCATTGCAGTACAATAAATTATCCACTTTATATTGGATCGATAAGAATGAGCTGGGCTTCGTGGGAAAACATCACACGTGTTCGTCTCGGGACTAATTCGATTCGAATCTCGATTTCTCGAGTAAATTCGACAGTTTTACTGGTTTTACGTAAGGTTAAAAGGCGATTCGGGATGTTGATTGTGTCACTGATAGGGGTGACGAGGGAAATTTATAGCGTTTTATGTAAATTTATGTCATCAGGTGTTGTGTTGTTTCGTTATTTAATTATGGACGTAAGATTATTTTTTATGAAACATAATACCAAACAGCAGCTGCGTGAATTATTTACCATAAAATTATCAATCCGCCGCGCCTTTTGAAGTCAATGAAGTTTTTAAACAACACGGAAAATCAGCACATTAGTCACAGTATTTGAAGTATTGAAATTTTACTATTATCGCGAACCTTTAAAATCTAATCATTTAAGTCCTGTTTAGTGTTTACATGGAATTTTAAGCAAATAAAGGTGTGATAAGAATTCCTATAATAAAAAACGGGCAAACAGATAATCGATGTCCCACAAGCGACGATGTTGACAAAAGATTGTAAACCTGCTGTTTCCGCTATCATTCACACCTTTGCATACTTTTTACTCGGTCAACGGCTGGGAGAAAGTGGATAACTTTATTTGTGGGTTATTATTCAAATATTTATTTAGAACGGGAACAAAGATAGCCTAACTTGTCAAAGGCCTAAAATGTCAAACTTGAACCGTCTTGCAAATTATGCACACAAAACAGACTCTTCAAGTAAAAGGTCTTACCGTTAACATGGGAAGGCCTAAGCCAACGATGTAGAGCATAATGTTTGTGACGGTCGAGTCCTTGTAGGGATGCTTGAGGGACTCATCATCACAGAAGAACCCTCGCCGGTACGGTGAACCCCATAAGTAGAACACCAGGATGCAGAAGCCAACTGTAACAATGAAGACAACTTTTGGCATGACTAGGTACGTGTAAATCCTCTGATTCCAACAATGTTGGTTTAGGCAGCGAGGACTTATGATGTCAATTACATTTGAATAAGATATTAAGATGGTCATCAGAATAAGGCATCAGTTTAATACAAAAAACAAACATCAGTCGAAAATAATCATTTCTTTAACAAGATCACCAACAAGCCTAGTTATGATCACGCACATCAAAATAAGTCTAAAAAAGCAGTTAATAAATCAAAAATCCCATAATCAACGTGTCATGGCGCCAAAAAAACTATGGAAGCCATTAAAATACACCGAACTCGTCAAGATGGAATTTAAATTGGTCCGACGTATGCAACCCTATTGGGACCGAATTAACTATTGTTTCACGCGCTGTTTCTTCTCCAAACAGTGAGACGGGCTGACAAAAAACAGCAGGTAGGTACGTATCAGGGAGCGAGAAATAAAAACGTCTTGGACTGGTAACAATAACAGTTAGTATAAGTACGGCTTCTACTTTTTTACAGACACTAGCGTACAGAGAAACAGATATTAAGGAAAAAATAAGTTAAATAAGTACATAGTTAACATACTTTAACTAGAGGTTAGGCTCGAATGAGGATAAGCAAATTCCGTAAAGCAAAGTGATGAATAAATATGAATAATGTGATCATCTTTTTGAAGCCGACCCAAATGTTTACTTCCTTAAAAATTGTGCAAGAGACGTCTACATATCGGCGGTTATTTATAGTAAATCCATAGAAGAGCCCTTTGCTATTGATCTTGGTAGTACAAATAAACACAGGTTTTATGACCGTACCATTATCGAGTAACGGCCGCCTTCACAAACAACTGTGGATTGGGGATAACTTTTAATGCATGGATGCGGTTCATAAAGATGTTTAACAAAATAGAACTACATTTTAAAATTAAGAAAGATCTTGGCTCTTTACCAATTTGAGAAAATTTAGCATTCGCAATAGCAAAATATGAAATTGTAATTATGAACAAGAATAATTAAAATACGAATTATTTACTTAATGAAAATAGATTTGCTACAAGAATTGTATCGATAATAATGAAAGTTGACTCAAGTTGAAAGACGATAGTGTCACCAAAGCTGTTTGAAAAGTTAACAAACGGGATCATAATCAATCGAAATCATTACCATTACTTGATAAAGGAAAGCACAACTAAAGTTTATCAGTGTTATAAAGAACACGATAAACGCGCCAATGCATTCATTGTTATACAACTGATGCAATTAAGAAACACCACGAACTGTTAATTACGAAGGCACGTGGCAACAGCATTTTAGCATCAATTTTCAGTTGGATTGAAAAAATAGAAGTAAACTTAGGTTAGCCTCACACAATACTGTGAGGTGGCAAGGTCGGTACCCTCTTACCTTTCTTTTCCACAAATTAATAAAAACAATCGCTCAGCTGTTTACTGTCTTGCACTAAGTGTGCTTACTGTTGAACGAACTTCACACAGCTCGACTACACTATGCGCGGAAGCATCAGTCAAGTAGAAAAACCATAAACTGTGATGAATCATCGTCAACAGTGTGTCCTAACAAATTAGGCCAATGACCTGTTACATAAGGTCTGTAATCTTGGATTACGAAGCAATCTGAGGTAGCCAACATCAGGTAGATTAACACCTTGCTTAATTTTCAAGTGTGGAATTTGATAAGTTTTTGGGTCACTTCGTGGTTTTCGACTTTGGCGGTTGGTTTCGGTTTCGTAATTAAAATAGAAATTTAATATCTTCCTTTATTTTTAGATTCAGCATTAGATACATCTTACTGAACACCAATACGGCTGCAGTTAGCTTGTTTGTAATCTTTCTTCCATCATTACAAAATTAATACTTTAATTTGGCACAAGTCCTTGGTCAATTTAATAATAATAATAATAATAATAATAAATAAATATCATGGGACAAATTGACACCAATTGACCTAGTCCCAAACTAGACAAAGCCTGTACTATGGGTACTAGACAACGGATAAACATATACTTATATAGATAAATACATACTTAAATACATATTAAACATCCAAGACCCGAGAACAAACATTCGTATTCATCATACAAATATCTGCCCCGACCGGGATTCGAACCCGAGACCTCAAGCTTCATAGTCAGGGTCGCTAACCACTAGGCCATCCGGCCGTCATTTTGAACCATATCTGCAAAATTATCGCGAAATTCGTTTGCCTGGAACATAAAATAAACAAATTCATAATCGATAGCTGTGGTGCGTCGTAAGGCGGTCATTGACTCCTTAAAATGTCAGAGCATGAAAAATACCAACTGCCTGCCTATTGGGCCGGTTTGCGGTACGCTTGAAAGGGTATCTTTAGCAGCGCATATTTTTGGGGTCTCGAACCAAAATGGTAAAACTCTTACGGCTATATGGAAGGGCTCTGTGTGCACATTTAATTTAATACACCATAGTTTTCGAATCATAACGAAAAATAAAAAAAAAACTCACAATCCCACTCCTCTCATTTCCGAAGTATGCTGATAGACAAATCTGAAATTATTACATGTGTAGACATTTGTATAAAGACTACAAGAAAAATAAAACGATGCCCCTAAATAGAACAGTTTTTTTTTAAATCATCAAAAATCACATTAGTTTCACTATAGTACAAGAGTTGGCGCTGTTTACCCGTTTGTCCCATCCATCCTGTACGTAAAGTAACTCAAATATTAATAGACGATGGCTTGGAACCCTCGGAGCGCTAGTCCGACTCGCTCTTGACCGACTTTTTATCCGGCTAAGCAGCTTTACAAAACTGGCAAGAAAAAAAATTAAAAAGCCGAGCAAGCAAAACATGGCAGTAAGGAGTTTATATTTTGGGAAGTCAAGACTAAATGAGATTAATGCATGTTTTTGTGAACCTATTTAACAGCCAATTATGTAGGAATGAGAAATAAGGAAGAAATAAAACACGGTTCAAATATTCATAAGGCGCAATTCCATCTTTATAACGACAAAGTTTCCGTGTAACGCCAGTTTAATGAATCGTAAAAAATACACAAAATTAACATACATTACAATAAGAACATCTAAACAAATAAAGAAACGTCGTGTGAAATACAAACACCGGTTTTCGTCCAACAAACTTTATAGAGGACAATACAATACAATTACTCTATCGGAAACCACAAAACAGTACAAGGAGATAACAAAAAATAATAAACGTAACGTAACGACATAAGATAATCCGTTTCGAATCGTCCTACACGTATTTCTCTTTTAAAAGGTTAGGTTAGGATGAACGGTGAAAGTTTGGACGTGACATATTTACGAACAAATACGTTGTGACCAGTTAAAAAACTTGCGTTAGGTCGTCAAATAGTGTAACCGAGATGGTAATGCAAATATATGCATAATGTATGCGCATGCTCCTCTCGATGCGGTGCGTGTTTGCACGGTGGCGCGAAGTTAGTGTTCACACGAGAACACCTAGATCCAGTTGTTTAAATAATGGTAAAAGTAAGAAAATAGTACAGAAGTACATTGGCTACTAATTGAAGGGTACTCGTATGCAAGTAGAGCCGATAGTACTGCTGTCTCATTAGTCGGTGTATCAAGGGAAGTGTGACGGGAAAAGCACATGTATATCATTTCATGTATAGCTTTGTAAATTACATGGTGTAACGCTAAATAATTAAAAAAACGTCACACCACGTAGAATTTTGACCCCCAGAAAAAAGAAAAATCACAAACAGGCTAACACATTTATTACAGAGAAGGTCATCCGCGTAAGAAAACAAAAGGTTTCACAGAGTCGTATAAAAAGGTATAAAACAGGAATAGGTCCTAGGATTACACGCCTTAAAATAACAGAATTACCTACGCATACTCAGGACAGAGAATAAAAATAATCAAATAATATTAGGCGTGCGGGCACCAAAACACTACAATTACACCTAAATCTTAACAAATTACTTCGCCAAAGCAGCCCTAAGATATATGACCGGTAAACGAACAGTTCGACTAATATTACCGGAAAAATAACTAAAACAATTATGACATTGTCTAACATTTATGTAACTCTATACTTCGTACAACCGGACCCGAAGCACACGGCATGTGTCTTCGGAGCGTAAAATAAAAGCGTTAGCCGTAGTCCTTTGCGGGCATTAAATAAAAATTGATGAAATGTACAATACCGTGACTTGGTGAATAAAACTTGGGGTAGGTAAAACCGTATTACGATACTTCCGTCTCAACGTCTGGTGACCGTAAATCGAGTCCGTAGGGTAAGGGAGAAGCTGAAAAAATATAAAAAATAAAGAGACTGAATATTGGAATCGACCGAAACACACGGACACGCAAAACTACGTGGATAACTTGAAGAAAATACAAAACTTAACCAACTCACCCGTATGATAAACGGCAATTTAAACCAACTGCTGTAGAGGCTCTCGGTGTCAACCAATAAAAACCGGCGGCAAATAGAACACGAAGGGAAGTCGCCGTATGCTTTCCAGTAACAGTTCACAGGCAACACGACTTTTATTTCGTCTTCAGTAAAAATCCACACAGCCGCACAAAGGGCTTTTATATTCCTCTGTCAAAATTTATCCTGTCACTACTTGAAACCAGCGCTGAATTTAAAAAGGTATCAGTACAGCCAGCCAGGGCGGAAAAAAGTCTCACGACTAAAAAGATTTGACACGTAGCGAACTTTTCGCTACAATGGCCAATGTCGGCTAGAAAAATTCGTCAATTATTCAACACCAACAGTTTGAACCCGCCTCTGCTATCACAACGTTAGATAAATAAAGGATTAAGTAAGTATACTTAATATAATACATACAATCATTATAAATAAGTTTGTACATGTTTATATTATGTAAGATCAGGCCCCTATATCACCAACTTTACAATTGACGGTTTTCAATGACAATTCGGTGTTAACTGCTGACTTGAGGAGCTTCTGTTTTAGCGCGCTTCATATTGTCAAAGAAATGTAGTTCGAATTGTCATACAAAACTGACAATTGTAAAGATGGTGATATAGGGGCCTGATCATCCTTATCATAAATTATAACAAACGACATGTTTGGACCCAAGCCAAATGTAACTTCTGAACTTGAAGCAAAAGGTCAAGTAAATGTCAGTGGATATTTGCTAACTTGCCGATTTAGACAGAGTAACAATTTACATACTAGGAGTGACCAGACGACATGTGAATGTGCCGCGTTTGTATGGCAGAGTTCGAATAATAATAAAAACATTGCTGCATGAATGGGTGCACTGTTGTATTTACTGGGTTACTACTTATGCATCGGGAATGTTTGAAACGTTGCAACGAGTTTCTGAGATATACATGCAACTGCTGATAAGATCTATGGTGCAGCTCTCTTCAAGTTTGTTCTTTTGAGCTAAGCAAATTTGGAATCAAGTGGTTACGTACCACCGGAAAATGGAGCGTTTGACGACCTTCGACAAGACGAGTCAAGGTGATTTGAGGATCAGGTTTGCGGAAAGTAGCTAAATGTTTAATAACTAAAGAATCGTGAGAAGACAACACCGGCTGACTTGTCATCGCTGGGAAATATGATGGAGGAAAGTCTCATTTCGTTTATTCTTTACATGCCGATGATTTAGGTATAAACGTTATCCCTATTAAAAACTACTACAAATAAAAAAGATTAAGTCGTTATCATTATTCCAGTCAGACCGACACTGGTATGTTGGCTAGCATCCTGGACAACGCAATTTTCCGGTACACGAGCTCTAATTGTAGATAAAACGCTCCGTAACGGATTCCCTAGATCCGAAGAAGTATTGATACGTGACAAGCTATTTGCAAAGCAGTCGGCGCCGGCGCAGATGTTTGCTCGCGAACACCAGGTAAAGATCATACAAAACTGTGGGTTTCATAGCTACTTTTGTTAGACGATATGCCGTCGAATCTTTTGAATGATGACCCACCAAGGGACTGTTTCGCTGTAAATATCAGAATGATTTTCCTTTCCAGGCGGTCGATGTCATCTACATACCCATTTATTAAAAAAGCTCCTAGAGACACAGCTCGTGGTATTAGATATAGAGTAAAAGCTGGATTTCATGTTAAATTTCGCTACTAAAAGGCTACATCCGTAACGTTAAAAACATTATTCCCAGTTTCAACACTAACGATCTCCCAGTGATTGAAAACAATAACACCTTTACATACGTTACAAGTATTGTTTCTAAGGCATTAATTGTTTTCGACAGTAAAACTCGTAACCGGCATGTAATATCCCAGCTGGCCGTTAAACGGAGCCGGTCGCACAATGACCCCGATCCGAGCCCAGCGGGACGAAAACCGAACCCACAATATTTGTTTTACGTTAACATAAAGATCATGTAAGACTATAATTATACAACAACGCTTATTAAGAGAGGCAAAGTAAATTTGATAATTTATAGAGCGTAAAAAGTAAAAGATGAAGAAATAACTAAAGAAGTGAATGCGGTAGTGCGAGTTGACGTTAGACGTGACTGTGAATACGCGGCCTTTTAGTGACGTAGATTGATTACAATACAATGCTAACAACTCGATACCACGGTCACAATTCACAATCGAAATGGCTATTGTTTTCATTAAGTAATTTGCGGTCGCAATTAAACAGGTAAACTTAAGTAGTATCCTACTCTCTTTTGACATAACATCGCAACCCGTGACAAAGTCAATGAGACTAATTTCAAAGCGTGAACTCGAGCTGAGTAAACACAAAAATATAAGGAACGGTGTTTAGCAATGCGTCGCTTTTTGTGGCATTCGGTATGGTTCGTGTTTAAGCAAATGAACTGAACAAAACCTGTAGCCCAAGTCGACGGCTTACCATATATTAAAATGACAATGAGCACACGTAGTCACTACTCTTAAGTGTAAATAGTTTTATTGTGAGATATTCATGTCTTACCGTAATAAGATTTGTCTTGATTTAGCCTCTTAGCGATTAAGTAGATGGAGAATTTGTCGCTTTCTATTCCCGGACAGATAATATTTTTACAAATATACTGCATGAAATAAGGTAAGTAAACGGAGGATGGAATGTATCGAAAATTAAAACGCCACATGTAGCGAACGCATTTACATCCACAGATGAAATAGAGCATACTTAGTGTAATAATGGGAATAAAACCAACTAATTTAAATAACATTAAATTTAAAGTAGTGTTCAACGCTCCGCTGCTCACGACAAAATTTTAATCAAATCCAGACGATCTGAATCCCCAAAGTGGGTAAGCTCTTTATGGCCATTTCTCTCATCTCATTACAGAGAAATCTCACACAAATCGATCACACGTGAGGCAGCTATCTTTCTGATCAGGCTTTCTTGGAAATTTTAATGTTTTTACTGCTACAGAGCACGAGACGCTAACTTCTTTTTGTGAGGCTTCAAGACGGTGACAAATTACACCTTACTCCCCTATATGGCTTATTAAGAACGCGTCTATCAAGTTCATGAATTTGGATTTACTTTCTTTTCGCATAAACAAGCATACTTTGTACGGGGATGTAAGAGTTGGTAATACTTGTAGCGATGGACCTACTGTTTAATACGCGAGGAAACCACCTATACGAACTATATAAATGGTCGGTATTTCTTTGTAATTGCTTTATTAAAACAAAACGATTAATCAAACCGAAGCCCGCACCGCCTCGCTGATTGCTATTGGCCGCTAATTTCTTAACTCATATCTGTCTCATGTCTTCATGAATGTTTTTTGCCTCATTCATATTAATCGAAATGAAACGGATGCATTTATATAATGTTGTTGCACCTTTCATTAAAAACATGGTTCAAGGCACAGGTAAGATATTGCATCTCTTTACACTAGTAGCGTGTACGAAACTTCGCGTGTTGCATCTTATTTAAGAGCAAGAGTAGGAATAATAGCCTATTTACTCTCGTGAAAGGAACATAATGAAACGGCGGCCTGAATAAACGACCAATTAGCTTTAACAAGATGTACTTCCATTTTAAATTCTCCTGTTTATTACTTGTCCCGGTGGAATCCCTTAAGCCTTCTGCCAGAGGCGATCGTAAATACCACAGCTTCTCATAGAATAGCTTTAATTCGACATTTCCATTCACACAACAATAAAAACTGTCGTAAATCTTTTCTTGGCTTTATGGTCTTATAGGCAGTTGTTAAAAGACAACGTTGAAAGTGAAGAGGATGCACTTACGGGAAAGAGTTAGGAAATAAATAGAGGACACAATGAATATGAAAATTAGAGAAAGTCGGTGACTTGGGAATATTAAAAAAAAAACTGACGAATTGAGAACCTCATCTTTTTTTTGAAGTCGGTTAGAAAGGTGCCACATGTATATATATACAAATAGAATGTACACATAGAAGAACTATATAGAAGCAAATTCAAACCAGTTGCCAAATTATTTGGCTTCGGCGACGGAGCAGCTTACCACATCATTACCATCATCAATAGTCATAACAATAGTAACTGTTGTAGTCCACTATATACTGTTTATATTTCGTATACTGTTATAATTTTGATTTTCTAAGTAATAAACCTATGCCTTTTTTCTATTATTATTATTATTTTTTATGCTTCTATTTCATAGAAGCAAAAAGGCATTTTTTTTCTCGATCTAAAAATATTTTAACTAACTCCAAATGATTTTATGAAACTAATAAGTATATCTACTGTAACTAATAAGTGTGTATACTTGTAACAATTTACAGTTGTTAACATTTGACATACAATGACAATGCAAAGAAAAACCATCGTTAACATTTGAAATAAAAAAAAGTAATCGATTTGATTGAAACGGTACTCTCATATGCCTATAAAACAATAAAAAGTAAGGGCAGGTAACCGTGGACAATTTAATATTATGGAAGAACAAATTAAAATATCTCACTATAGTTAACGGTCAAGTTTCACCGTGGTTTACGGGTATCGTTAAATTTAACTACAATCACAAGTGGTTGCGTGACATTGACATTGGTCGATGCGTTAATGAGTCATTATTTACATGCGCCCGCGCTGGGGATTTATAAACTAATGTGATTATGTATTTAAAGCCGCATCAGTGTTGCTAGGCACCGTTATTACCGTTTAAAAAACAAATAAATAGGTCTGCTTGAATTACAACAATACCTGGATGTATGCCAAAAATGCCAAAGGCGTAATTCAAGGTCGACACCTGAATCATTACAAGTGAAATTTCTTGTTAACAATCTTTTGTTTTCTTACTCCTTACTTACAATCTTTTCCATTTTCCATTAGGATAAGTGGTTCAAAGATGGGTACAGAATCCGACATATTTTTAAAACCATTTCCATGTTCATAATCTCGAATAGATTTTTTATTTCTTTCTCGACTTTCAATAGTTTCAATGGAGTGCTGTATTTTATTGTAAGCGACTTGCGGAGGCGGCGAAGGCGTGCACGTATCAGCCCAGTCATTAATTACAACAATGATACTACAGATATTGTCAGTATTCTGCCCTATTGTTTGCCCAGGCTTTGTTCGTTCTTTATTAAGAACGACAGGACGGCCATCTATAAGGGAATTTTGGCTTATATCGTTAAAGTCCGCGAAGTCTTTTTATTTATTACTAAAAACCGCTTTCACGACTGATGCGGTATACGATGATAAGACGATGTTAAACGATAGTGCCTCGATCATTACATCAACAAGAATTTAAGCACCAGTCAATTGGATCCATCAACGAGCAAGCAGCTTACACAGCGGTACCAATAGACAGTTGACCATAAACGACACCGCTAAGATCCAAATTAAGTGCAACACTTACTATGGTATAGTTTAGTGTTATTTATGGAGCTAAAATTCATTTCGCATCTCCATTCGACGGGAACAAAGCATCGCGAGATATTAATACTCATTAATTTATTCCACCGCCTGAACCCATACATCATGAGAGAGACGGCATGGCAAATTTAAGCACCTCTTACATGGCATCTAAATTCATTACCTTCGCGTGGGTATCTTGCTTCTAAAGGCATAAGGTGTATTTCGTTGTGGATTTCGAGTTCAACGATCAGATCTTCTGGTACCTGTCAAGGGTTGAGATATGATTGCGATTGCCCGATAACTTCAAATCGCGTGGGTGTAGCATTAAGAAGTAATAAATCTTCGGCAAGGGTTAATTATTATTTCTTATCTGGAAGAACATGAGCGGCTTCACGGGATTTTATTTCATTAGAGTAAGAGATAAAACTTGGAGGAAGTTTATTGGTTTTCAACCCTCCCTTTAATTTGAAGTGACAATTAAAATTACTGGACTTTGGCGTTTCCTGGTTCATTACACTGGAGGTTTTATGGCACGAGTCGACAACGCCAAGCTACGTTCAGTGACTAGGAAGTAATTAACGACTGCGATGTGATTTTACGAATAAGCAATTAGTAAAACGACATTATGCTTTTTAAAAGTAAAACGCGTTTCAAATATAGCAACTAACTTAAGAATCTATTAAGGTTACGCAATTACCGATTATGCGCCAATTCATTCTTTTGCCATTTTTAATATACCTAATTGTGTTATAAGTTTGACCTGTGTACCTGTCTGTGGCATCATGCGGTTTTTTTTTGTTCGAAAGCTACTTTAATCGAGATGGTTCTTAGCTAAGTTTCATTAAAATTGGTTCACCCGTTTTTGAAATATTGAATTTTGAAATGACAATGTCGGGGGTTTTTCAACTTTTCTAAGTTGGTTAGGTTATTGCCGTACTTACCTATTCGAAATATTTCACTCTCAATAGTACCACTTCAGAGCATGCAATTCTGATTTCAGCCTTCACCAGACTCCATCAATTAAGTTTGCACGGATGCACTAATTTCCCAGCTTCCTCCAATCATATTAACGTCAAACTACCAGTCCAAATTGCAGTGAAAAATGCGCTAACAATTGATGCAACCATAATGATGGTCGGTAATGCACCACGAAGCTCGTTGGTAGCCAGTTCAAAATTACGTATTATAGGCGATGCCAATTTTCTCATAGCAGAACTATGATCACTAGCGGTTAGGAAGGCTGCGATCGGAAGGTGTTTTTTGCTCCATATCGATCGAGTGTGAAATTGACTCGATGTCCGCGCCTTTTTTGCACCTATGTATCTATCATCAACATCATCATTGGTCGTTACGTCTGTTACAGACGATTTATAACGCAATAAGAAGACATTCCCTTTGATGACTTCGCAGAGATGTCTTGATGATGTTTAAGTTTTAAATACAACTTCGAGTCCTCGTTGATTAGGGCCCAGACAGCTTGAATTACGTTTGTTGAGTTTAATAAGCATTCGCCTACATTCCTGAAACAGGATGGCATCGTTTATCCTTCTCCGGTAGAATCCAATTGAGTACAATCTGACTGACGTGCATGAAAACTGAATATAATCAGTGTAGGGACAAAATGGTAGTCATGTTACGAGTATTGTGAGGAGGAAATTAATTAAGAGCAATAAAGTAAGAATTGAACACACAGTGATCAAAATTACGAAAGATTTCACGCCAAAGCCCGTTTTTAGGGCATCGCACGAGTCCCTTGAGAAATCTGAGTAAGTAAAAGCGTTGTGGTTGCTGATAGTATCATGGTAGACCTATTGAATTGAGCTAATCTATGATTTAGAACAATGTGGTTTGTTCGCGGTTTTCGTATCACTAGCTTACATTACTATTAATACTTAAGTACATCCTTTAGGATATTGTGCTAGTTTAATTGATTATGGCCTGCAAACACTAAACATTGATCGGAAGCGGTTGCAATAATAACTTTATTGTTCCTTTACGTGTTAATTATATTTTGTATCAGGAACTTCAGAGTTCTATGTATACCTACTGGATTAGGTAACATTGTTTTCCTACTATTCTTTCTCATCTTTCCTACTATTTTTGTGGAGCGCGCTCGGCCCTACGTCTTTTCTTAAATTGGCCAGCTATTTTCCTACAGCTTATATCGTACTAGTAACTACCACCACACAACTTACTATCTACGATGTATACAGTTATCACTACTCATCAGTTATCACACTCATAGTGGAGTCACTTTACAACTTTAAGTGCACAATTAGTGATATCTTTATTAGCACGTTTGCTTGTTTCTAAATGCGACTCCAACCTTTTCGAACAGTTTTGTAATGACGCGGTAACGATACCAAAATGCGTTCATTGTGTCATAGGCTAGAGCTAAATAATTATCTAATTTAATATTCGTATTGCAAAATAGTCTTATTTTACTGCATTTATTATGCAGTTCCGGCGACAAAATGTCGGATGCAAGTAAACATATTGGTGTTGGCATATATCCAAATGATTCTTTTCTTTTGATATTGGAAATATAATTAAAGCACACGGCCGCAAGAATGTCAAACGCATAAAGAATTATGGCTATAGAATTAAAGCTTCTAAATAACTTCTGAAGACAACGGATATAAAGTCAAACAATTCGATAGAAAAAAAGTATTTCTTCTTAATAGAGAAACGTGAGCCAACACTAAAATTAAATCTATACTTCTATACTAATATTATAAATGGAAAAATAACTCTGTCTCTGTCTGTCTGTTTGTAACCTCTTGAGGGAAAAGCTGCTGCGCCAATCTAGATGAAATTTGGCGAGAAGATACTTAGTTGAACATTGAGGAATAATACAGGCTACTTAGGGTTAACTTTGAAACTTTATTTTATTATGTTGCTGATGCGAAATAAAGACTTCTTATTTTATTACGTTTTATTCGGGAAATTGTATAGTTCTTCTGCGCAATCTACGCAGACGAAGTCGCGGGTAACAGCTAGTAAAATTAATTGCCTAAGTAATCGATTTTGATCAAGTCTGTATGGGATCAACTATATCTAGCACTATGACGGAAAGACAGACAGACGCATCGGCATCGAGTCACGCCATAAGGGTTCCTAAGTTCGTAGTATCTTGATTAGGTGCCCTAATAAAAACGTATGACACTGAAATTTAGTATCTAGAACTTCCTATTCTTGAAGACTGTTTAAAAAAGTGGAGACACAGAACAAAATTGCAAGTGTCAAAAAAATGGCTTTTGAAAATTGTATGCATTATCATTGATCGGTTATCTAAAAAACTTTACTGTGTAAAACCGTACCAGAGAGCAGGATACGAGTGATAATGCATACAAATATTAATACAGTGCACGTGGGAATGGCGCCTGCGCCGGTAATTATTCTTTAGTCTATGCCGCCGAGGAATTACTCGCCGTAGAGTAGGAAAATATTCTGAACAGTGCCCTAGACACATTCTGTATTTTTTAATCCCCGACGAAAAAGAGGGGTGTTATAAGTTTGATCTGTGTATTTTTGTGTCTGTGTATCTGTCCGAGGCATCATACCTCCCAAACGGATGAACCGATTTCGATGCGGTTTTTTATTATGCGGTTATATCGTGGTAAAAGGAAAGAGTTTATCTTTTGCATGGGAACAGGGGTTTTTTTATCTCCCGACCCAAAACGAGGGTGTTATAAGTTTGACATGTGTATCTGTGTATCTGTCTGTGGCATCATAGCTCCCAGACGGATGGACCGATTTCGATGCGGTTTTTTTTAGTCGAAAGCTAGTTTAATCGAGATGGTTCTTAGGTAAACTTCATTAAAATCGGTTCACCCGTTTTTGAAATATTGAACTTTGAAATGACATGTCGGGGGTTTCTCAACTTTTCTAAGTTTGTTAGGTCATGATATTTCAAATGAGAATGTTTCCTACTGCGTGGTAGGTGGTTTATTAACTAAAGCATGCGTCCAATTATAATCGCATTTCATTTCTGTCAAACGATATGGTATAGTACTAGTACTAGAATGACGACGACCGGATGGCCTAGTGGTTAGCGACCCTGACTATGAAGCTTGAGGTCCCGGGTTCGAATCCCGGTCGGGGCAGATGTTTGTATGATGAATTCATACGAATGTTTGTTCTCGGGTCTTGGATGTTTAATATGTATATAAATATGTATTTATCTATATAAGTATGTTTATCCGTTGTCTAGTACCCATAGTACAGGCTTTGCCTAGTTTGGGACTAGGTCAATTGGTGTCAATTTGTCCCATGATATTTATTTATTATTTATTTTATAAGTAGTGAATGCTATTGCGGTGGGACGCGTTTTATATAGCTGTTATTATAAGTCTTATAAGTCTCTGATACTGTGTGTGCTCTGTGTTGTTAGCCTAACGTCTGAAGGGATATTTTGTCGTTAATTGTCGTACACAACATGCTTTAATCATTAAGATAACAGAGCCGCCGCACTTAACTGGATGAACGTACCCCAACACATATTTACCTAAGAAAGACTAACCGAACCCTTATTCAAAGTTTAATTTTACAGAATTTTGTAACTAGCTATCTAAAAAAAACCGGCCAAGTGCGAGTCGGACTCGCGCACGAGGGTTCCGTAGAAAGATTTTAACGCTTTTTCCCGTGTTTTAAGAAGTCCAGTGTTAGCAGAGCCCTACTCCTAAGCAAAATGTACGCAGTGTGGGGTCAACTTATATTGGCCTGCGAAATCTACAGACAGACATGAAAATTCTTCGGAGACTTTTCGGAGTGGTTGTGCTATAAGTACCTTCATACCAAATTTCAAGTTTCTAGGACATCTGGAAGTACCCTTTAGGTTTTTGGAAATCGGCAATTTGTACGGAAATAGATTTTTTAATGACTGTATCTTTTGATTGCGTTGACTTAGAAGGTTGATTTTTTTACGGCTTCAAGGGACCGCAAGCTTGAGTATTTGATATTAATTTCAACATGCTACCTCCACGCGTTCCAGAGAAAAAGGGTCTTGACAGACAGACAGACAGACGGACAACAAAGTGATCCTATAAGGGTTCCGTTTTTTTCCTTTTGAGGTACGGAACCCTAAAAACAACAAGGTATTGCATGTTTTGTGTATTTTTTCCTCGTGCGTTAAAATAAACAATAACAAAAAAATCATATTTTTGTATCCCAAGAAACAAAACGAAAAATAGTGTTTAAAACCATGCTTTTTTTCTTAGATACAATGAGAAATATCATTAACTGCTCCAATACGCGCAAAATGTGGCTAGCTGAAACAGGCCTTACCAGTTTATAAACCACTTAGTACCTACCTACTACAGATTGCAGTCATCATCATTAGCGGGCAATGTCTCCAATGATGACGTTTAATGTGTGAATGTGTGCATGACAACTCTGCGAAAAACTTTGCACGGTTGGTGGTCAATTTTGCAAATGGTCGACGTTTTTCAAAAATTTCATTTATTGCGATACGTTATAGTTTCCCAACCACGTCTCCCAAACCTATGATACCAGTTAAATTTGGAAGCCAAGCGCCCCCTCTCGCCATATTTCTGCGCCTACCAAGGAGAGCGCGCCCTTTAGTTGGAAACCTATGCAATATTATTTATGCGACTGCCTAATAGAAAACTGTCCTGAACGGACGTTTCCTGAAACGGTCCTGTCTTCAGCCAATTGTTTTTACCTCCGACCGATTTTTAAACGACTTCAAAAAAGGAGGAGGTTCTACGTTCCACTGTATGTTTTTTTTTTGTATGTACATCGAATACTCCGTCAATTGTAGACCGATTTTGTAAATTCTTTTTTTGTTTGAAAGGGTATACTCCCGAGGTGGTCCCATTGTCACCAATTCATGATCTGATGATGGGATCCCACGGAAATCGAGGGCAACCCTCAAATTTTATAGGCACGTACTATGTGTTTCGTATATTTTCTAAGGCTTTTTAAGTATTTGAGTCTGGTAGTCATCATCTCATGTTGATGAGCTGATGATGGAAGGTACAACTCCTTAACGGTTAGGAATTGGAGGATAATTCTGAAAATGTTAAATCAACATAAAATTGTGAAACAAAAATCTTTTAACAAAAAAGTAAAACCACCTTCAAAAAAAACCTTACACAAAAAAAACGTAAAATAATCCTCTAAAGCCTAAAGTTTTATGGCCTAGCACTAAGTAGCAGAAATATGAAGTCGGTGCTTCATTCAAAGAATAGTCCGCTCGCTCCGCACCGACTTCATATTTCTGCTACTTAGTGCTAGGCCATAAAACTTTAGGCTTTAGAGGATTATTTTACGTTTTTTTTTTTGTAAGGTTTTTTTTTTTAGCTTAAATTCACAATTGAGTTTAAACTTCTTAAAAAACAAAATGCAATGGTAGGTAAGTACGAGTATAAACCATTAAAATTACGTGGTTCACTTCCATCTCAGAGACCTACCTATTTCTATTGAATGGGATCTTAAAGCATCCGAAAAAAAAAAGCGATGTGGATGACAAGCATGGCTAATTTTTACGGAGCAGTGTTTTGAGTTTAAACCCGAGACACCAAGCTGGCTTTTTTCCAAACCGTCAAGCCAACTCTTTTGACAGACAACTGACACAAATGAGCCAATTCAATTAAATTTCTCACATCACACGCACGAAAAACTCTTTCATCCCACCTTTTATTGTTGTATTACAGTCACACCCACACCTACATTTAATCTCTGTCAGATTTGTAGGCCTCCTTAGCGGATACGGTTAATCTGACAGGTCGCGCGTCGGATGTTTTGACAGCGCAATTACCTGCCACTTTGTTTGGCGGCCGAGTGTACCGCGCGTTCACATCCTGCTGACATGACAGCTGTGATTAAGGACATCGGCATCTCACCTGCATTATCAAGGATAAGGAAGAACAAAGGCTTTTTTTTATACTCCTTTCCGCTGAAGAAAAGAAGAAGAGAGAAGATTGAGGTATATTATAAGCCAGTGAGGGTTATCGCGAGTTCAAGATCCGCTGTCTCTAGTGTCAAGTGAGTACCTATATCTGTCATTCTCCACCAGTGAGAGACAAGCTACTGGCCTATGATTGGTGGAAATTGACAAATAGACCTCACTCGACTAGCGACCCTTTTGACTCGCGAAACTTTGGTACGTATATTTTGCAATTTTAGGGAGTTCTAAAAGCTCTAACCCCTGGTCAAATCGAACTTTAGCGTCGATTGATATTGATATAAATGATATAATGCCCAGGATAAACTTCCGAGTCCGTAAATCTAATCTGACTGATTCAGTATTCAGGACTAGGCAAGAGATCTTTCACTGTCATTGGCATTGAAACTGAGATACTTACCTATTGTAGTATAGCCTGACTACCTACCTCACTGTATAAAGCTTAGGTACCTACCTATTAGGTTTTCGCGGTCAACCGGTCTCTCTGTAGGGCTAGCACGACTGGCCGCGACTTTGTTTGTCGCGCGAGATTATATTACCCGTCCCGTTGCATTATGATTTCTGAGTAGAGCTGCCATCACCGAAATTGCCGGGGCCGGATAAAAACTGTTAAATGTCAGGGACATTGGGGTGAAATTGAGTTTTTCCTGGAGACCCGTAAAAAAAGATTCATTAAAAATAAATAAAAACAAAAACGTCACGTCGGCTAAATTAGCCTCTTCATCTTGGTTTACATATTTTGGTTGCCTGTAAGAGATCGCTTTTAAGCGATAAGACCGCCTATTGCATACCATACTTACCTGTATTGTTGTAATCTCCTTGTAGTTTTGTGGTTTTCAATAAAATATATTTGTATTTTATTGTATTGTCGGCTATTCATTTGCTTATCTTTCAATTAATCGGGAATTCGGGATTGTCACTTTTTGAAAACCACTTCCGGACGCTCCCCGGATGCCCTCTACACTAGAACAATTTGGGGAAACCCGGACGGATGGCAGCCTTAATTCTGAGTGACAGAGAAGGACGGGCAGTTGTTCTCGCGCGAGATAGAAGTCGCACTGTGAGTTGTAGTGCTAGACCTACTGTTTCAATGGCACTGGGACGTAAAAAGTAAAAGGCGCTATTGGCGTTGTAGTCGTTACTTGAAACCTGTAATGTGAAATTGCATAAACGTGCTCTCAACTAGCACAATTTGACCTTCTAGCGTCGCTATGACTAGAACCAAGGATCAAAAAGATTAAACAGGAATAGGTATTTGAAACATGTAATGTGAAATTGCATAAACGTGTTCTCAACTAGCACAATTTGACCTTCTAGCGTCGCTATGACTAGAACCAAGGATCAAAAAGATTAAACAGGAATAGGTATTTGCAGTGAGTAATAACCGGAAATACTTCAGGAATTGATAATGAAAATATTTTTTCAGATACTGCGGATTAACGGACAGATAAGGTTGAAGTGTTTCATAAATGACTATATAATTGATATTTCACACTTTGCTTTAGGTAAGTATTTCATTTTGCAACTTTGTAAGTAGGTACCTAGTTACAGTCAAGGTTGGAGACTGAAACCCACCTATTGCGCGTATTGTGTAATATTTTTGTCAATATTTTAATATTTTATCTTGATAACTAAAAGTTAAATTAATAAACTACCGTTAATAGGTTATTAACACAATAGACATAATGAAAACAAGATATTGACCGCGATTACCTTAAAGGTTTGTTGACCTCCCGATATTTCGACGCAGTCACATGCATCATGATCACGGACAAACTGACGAAACAAGGCCCCCGACTACGAAGTGCAAGATTCGAACTTCGAATCATGCCGTCCCTCTCGGGCTAATATTATTTAAGACGAGAGCTGGACGATACGGTACGAACTTCGATTTTCGAATTTCGTAGTATGGGGGAAGGGTAGATAGATACTCAGGTTGCGCAGACCGCGCTCTGTCTACCCGCATTCAACAACATTAATACCTATCTACCCTCGTTTCGTCAGATTGCCCGTGATCATGATGCATGCAACTTTTTTTTTTATAGGACGAGTAAGGCAAACGAGCAAGGTGACCCACCTGATAGTAAGTGATCACCACTGCCCACTGACACCTGCAACCCGGAGGGTTTGCAGATGCGTTGCCAACCTAGAGAGCTAAGATGAAATGCCTCTTGTGCCCGTAATTACACCGGCTGTCTTAGTCTCAAACACTACTTCTTAGCGGCAGGATAAGCGAATAAGATGGTGGTAAGATGGTGGACCTCGTACAAGGTCCTACCACCCTGCGCCCCTGCCCCCTGCTGCGTCGAAATATCGGTAGCTCATCAAACCTATGAGGTAATCGCGGTCAATATCCCATTCTCATTAATGCATTATATATTCTCTAATGCAATTAACAGTGAATCATTTAAAACTGTTAATTAACGCAATAACTATAGATCGCTAACTGCCTATTAAATTCTACATCTCAAAACCGATATCAAACAATTCGATTGACGATTTTAAACTACTTACCTATTTACCTTAGATAAAAAAAATCCGCATTCAAATCGGTTAACCCGTGTAAGAGCTACGGAGTTAACCGATTTAACCTACGCTATACCGCTATAACCTAGGTATAGCGGTCAAAGTTATAATATAACACCCATCTTTTTGCGTCGGGCTTTAAAAAGATCTCTAAAAAAAGATTCCAACGAATTGAGAACCTCCCTTCTTTTTTTGAAGTCGGTTAAAAATCGGTATCGCCGCGGCGCCTTCGCGCTTCGCCCACCCAAATAGTAAACCTACAACTAAATACAACTCTAACAAAAGCCTCTGTGTAATTTGTAGTATATCTTCCTGACTGATAACATATAGTTAAACATTTTTCAAACAGCCTCCAAAGGCACTCACAATATCTTGTACCCTAACAAATGGAGGTAAAGTGTAAATTAGGAAAGTAATAATAGAACGGAAATAAGCCTTTTTAAAAACATTCTAAGTTCCGTTTTCATAGATAATGTAGGTGTTGTCTTAACTTAAAGGGATTCTCATGGGTTATCTATGGCCCGTCTTATCTACCTACCTTACACTTTTTTGAACAGATGACAACTAAACTTTTTTTTTAGTTTGGGTTTGTTATGCAAAAAATACTTGGGTAACATACCTACCTACAATAAGGCAAACCAACTTTTTGTATTTTTAACCAACTTCAAAAAAAGGAGGAGGTACTCAATTCGTCGGAATTTTTTTTTTTTTTTGGAATGAAGCACCGACTTCATATTTCTGCTAGGCCATAAAACTCATGGCTTTTTGGGGATTGTTTTATGTTTTTTTTTCTGAGGTTTTTTTTTTATTTTTTAGGTCACCAGTTTTTTTGGTCTTTCTGTATATTTAAGTTCCAGTTTGAAATTTGAGAAATAATAAGGCAAGCAACTAGGTAGGTAGGTACTTAAAAAAATGATTGAGTACAATACAGCATTGTTAATGTTAAACTTTAGTAGATTGGTCTTGTTCCTTAAAATGGGTAAGTACTTATTTGTTGTAAAACCACAATAAAATTACCTACATTTTACACTGTTTTTTACTGTCTGTGTGATTTCATAAGTATTTTTAAAATTGGAAACAGAGGGCTCCATAGTGCGAAAGTCATATTTTAATTACTTTGATATAAATTTTAATTTAGAACATTTTGCAATAGGTATATATGTTGTAATAATTGACTCCAAGAGTCTGTAGCCTTTAGTATTTAAATATTTATTTTAAAATCTTTGCAAGTATGTGTTAGTTAATGGATGTGTTAAGTGCGAAGAAGCTCATAACAACTTAGTCAAACAATTTTAACAATGTTTAATTTTAAGTGTTGTGAAAGGTAACTCATGATTTTATTTTTTTAATTTAAAAACAAATGGGGTTTTCTAATGAAACTGGCAATCATATTAGATTAACTGATTTGAGAAATGATAGGGAAATTCTGTCAAATTCAGATAGGCACAATATTTTTATTACAAAATATGTACTAACAAGCAAAGTCACCTCACAGTCCAGTTGCACTTGCAGTAACAGGCTGTCTCTCTAGTGCCACTATTAAAATGTCACTGTCAATAATTTCAGATACCTAATAACACCAAGATCATTACCATCTTACATAACTTAAGGGTAAACTCTTGTTGATGCAGTTGTCTCTATGTCTGTTCTATACAACATGAGTTCTTTCAACTCCTGATACAACACAACTTCTCTTGATCTTCATTTTACACCATAATATAAGTAAGTAATACAAACTTTATCCGATACCAACATCAACAATGATACACTTCTTGGAATGTACGGACAGGGTCAGACCATGAATGGGTGCAGTTGATCATAAGCTCCCTTGTGTGGCGACGCAATGTGTGCAATGTGTAGCTTGCAGTGTGTTAATGTGATAAGTGCTTTGTGAACAATATTCATGGAAAGTATAATTGTTAACATTAACACTTGGTAACTCTAGGTGGGATGGCTGTAAAATATGTAATTTGTCTTGATTTCGCAAATTATGGGGACCACAATCTATTAAGTTTAATATTTTTAGCTGCATTAGGGTTGTAAAAGACTTATAAAAGATGACAAGATTTACAATTTATTTTACTTGTACCTGACTAATTTAGCTTTTACATAGGCAAGTTGCACCTTATCAATCTTGGCTTTTTGCTATTAAGAAATTCATAATGTCAATAAGAAGTAGGTACAGAAAAAAAACACTGAAAAGAAAAATGCAGGGAATTATAGCTATAAGTACTTACCTAATGAAAAAAATATTACGAAACCGAACGACTTTATAAAACTAAAATAACAATCGACCTTCAAGTTTTGTAGGCAAAGTGGCAAACTTGTGTATCAATTAACAAAATTAACAAGAACCCATGTAAACAAATATGTCGTTATTGTTAATATTATCAACTAATATCAGAAGTTACTGAGAAGGATAATAAAGTAAAAACTTACTGCAAAACAGTATCACGAAATCCATCACGATTTTCCGCAAAATAAACTTCGAATCACGGTTCATGGTTATCGAGTGGCTCCGTGAATTTGCTTTACGATCATTTGAATCCATTACAGGTTTATTTTAATTAAATAAATAAGGTAAATATTGAGAATCACTAGCACAGTTCGTTACGAAATCGTCGCGAGCCGTGCGATCTGTTTGAACTTTTGACAGAATATACGTCAACCACGAAACGCATGCGCGCGCAGACTGCGCGTGTCGAGCAAGCGCGAACGAAACGTCGCCGCGTTTACGGAGTTCACTACACTCATCAGACAATCATAAAAATTAACTGATTAAAATAAACTAAATAAAAGTGCCGAAGAGAAACTAAGTAAATAACAAAAATGGGATAGATAATAATAATTTTAATTAGGTATGTTTGAAACAGTTTGACATGACCTACACAAATAAGTAGGTAGGTAGTATAAAATAATTCAGCCTTGGCCTAACTTGAAAATAAATGTAAAAAAGTTATGATCTCAGTAGGAGTGTCTTTTTGTATTTTTTCTCCCAATTTTTTATTTTTACGGTTTTCCCGTGAATATCAATTATATTTTTATAAACTCACTGAAACATGAATACACAGAAAAAACCAGAAAAATGCCAACCCCGGGAATCGAACCCGGATCATCGACACTCCGGGTTCGATTCCCGGGGTTGGCATTTTTCTGGTTTTTTTCTGTGTATTCATGTTTCAGTGAGTTTATAAAAAATATAAAGTAAAAAAGTTAGCCAGATAAAAATGCGTCGTTCCAGCAGTAACCGAAGCGATTTATAGAGCCATTTAAAATCCAATTCATTTGTTTTTGTTGAACACTAGCGTTGCCAGACGTCCCGTATTTTCCGGAACGTCCCATAATAATCCCATCTGCCCATCGCATAATTTTAAACGTCCCGCCGGGACAGACTCTTTCCCGTATATCAACATTCGCGTAGGACTCCGACGGCCAGCTGCGCTGCGCGCGCACGAGAGCATGAGGTGAGTAAACGAACGTGCCCTAAGCACAAACTATAACGAGTTTGTATGACGTTTGGAACAGCGCCCGCCCGTGAGCGTATTTGGAACTAAAATTTAGTATGAGATTTCTCGATCTCGATACGATAACCGTAACGTAACGCAGGATTCGACAAGTCGTGCTTAGGGCACAGTGTCCGTCCGATTAACCAGCCATAAAAAACAACGTAAAATACATGATTTTCATTCGTCCCGGGGAAAAATTTTAAATCCCGCTTTTTTTGCCAAAATGAACATTTGTCCCTAATAGGATCAAATTTCGGACTCGAGAACACGTAAACACGAAACAGGAAATTAAATGCCACCATTCTATACGTTTTAAAAATATGCAAACATGCTAGCCACTTTTGCATAGATGATGACGCCACACTATAACCTGTTAAATGCGGGTGGTAGGACCTTGTGCGAGGTCCATCCGGATCGCTACCACCATCCCACTCGATAATCCTGCCGCTAAGCAGCAGTGCTAGTAGGTGTGTTCCAGTGTAGAGAGTAAGACATCCCGTGTAATTATGGGCACAAGAGGCATTTCATCTTAGCTCTCTAGGTTGGCAACGCATCTGCAAACCCTCCGGGGTTGCGGGTGTCTATGGACAGTGGTGATCACTTACCATCAGGGTCGTGTTTTATAAAGCTACAAGTTGTAATTTACTAGCGGAAGTCTCTTTCTAACAAAAGGCGATAGAATGAGACTTCCGCTTGTAAATTGTAACTTGTAGCTTTATAAAACACGACCCAGGTGAGATACTTGCTCGTTTGCTTTCCTTGTCGTATAAAAAAACGTTGTTTATACCTACCTACTTTTAAATCACGGCTCGCCTGGCATAACGCACATCAGAGAAATGAATGAAGCCTGAACATCGGATGCGACAAAGGACCCTTTTAATCCATTTTTTACAACTTTTTTTGTATTTTTAACAATGATAAAGGAATGCCGACGCAGACTCGGTAGTAATAGTTCGGCATTCGGTAGCCATTGATGACACCTGTGGAATCGTAGATTTATGAATGCTACGCTATATTACAACGTGAAATTAAAATAGTTTACCTACCTAAGGATTTGGTTGTAACAGTTGTAACGAATCAATTACTTAAGAGTTATTAGGGGAGCAGTAGTGGGTAAAATATAAATTACTTTTTTTTCGGGAGCTTAAGTACGTCGTCGTAAGTCTCAAAGTCGCTTCGACTGCCTACCTTAATAAATAACTTACCTGCTTATCTATATACGTTGATATTGACGTAAATTACTTACTATACCTACTTACTAACATAAAGAAGATTTAACGGGAAATGTTCAAATTTTTTCAGCCGTGTAAAAACCGTTGTGTGATTTCTTTCTACAAGTAGGTACGCGGTTCATAGATTTTGTGCAAAAACCAAACGCAATTGGTTAATAGTGCACACAAAGGAGATTCAAAGGACAAGAGACTTCTTTGGTAAAGAATAAAATATGACATCTAGTGTCAAGAAATGCAACTAACTATTAGTCCAACACAAGGTACTCTGTGGTCTAACAGTGCAACATTTAGAAGATCATGCCGCCACTGCCATCTATGAGCATCTTATATAACTAAGAACCACCACGGCTTACAACAGTTGTTAAAGAAAATTACTACAGAGCGCTCTTCCACTTGGTTATAGCGCCATCTACAAAAGTTTATTAGAACTTTTTTCTCGAAGTCAGTTCGAACCTTGTATTGTAGGGATCGCAATAATACATAGATGGCGATAGTATCCTGTTAACTGTAAATTTGCTTCAATTCACTTCAAAAATTGTTTAGGTAGCTCCGATTTCCAAAAAAAATAGACTGAACTTTGTTTCGCTTTTCGCTTTAACACTCGATCACAAGTAACCCCTTCTTTAATAAAATTTTCTTGTTGAAATGGGTCAAGTAATTTTTAACCGACTTCAAAAAAGGAGGAGGTTCTACGTTCCAATGCATGTATGTTTTTTATACTTAGTGGCCATCTCGACCGTTGATTCCAAAAAAATCGTAACTACAAAATGCTGGTTTCCAGGAGAGCGCAAAAACGATTTTAAATGCTTTGGTCTTAATATTTATGGTTTCTTAGTTAAACATAATTGAATATTTTTCGTTTTATAAGAGAGTATTGTTATTTTATTTTAAAAATGCTTTATTTCGATTTTAGAAAGAGTTACGACCACAAATGTCAACAATTTGTTTATCGAGTATTATCGTAACTGCAGAAACTGTTAAACCATTCCATATATGAACGTATTTTACTAGTGGAGCATTATTGTAACCTATAATTACACTGTACTCCTTAGTATTATTTTGTCAAAATACTGTTGTGCATTGCAAAAATTAAAAAAAAAAGTTTATGTGAATAATAATTGATGATGCTTGAGCGAATATTCTATAAAGCCCAATGCACAAAATTATCAATATAAATGGGTAATGAAGTAATCCTATTTTCGTGGCTACTCGTAGCTCCAATAGCGCGAGGTTTTACTGACAAGTAAAATTGTATCGACAGTTACTGATAGAACAGTTGCAAAAACTTCGATGGACTAAGATGGTAACTCGTGATCCGACATTATTCCCACAGTAATATTTCGCCCTTTCGGTTTGTACGGTACTCAAAATGCTTGTAAGTCGCGAACGGATTTTATTCGTTAAAACATTTTACTTCAAACCCTTACTTACTGTGTTTTCATACTGTGTATCTTTTTTATTTATCAAAATTTAGAAAAAGTAAAAATGCAGTTCGATAGGGTTTCAATTAATTAGCTTATTATACAAAAGTCACGAAATATATTATTTTGAGTTACGATATTTTTCGAATCACGGTCGATCTATTCTTCTATGAACGAGTAAAAGAGGAATGTGACTGACCATGAGGCCAACCCACAGCCTAAACCCCTGGACCTAGAGGTTTGAAATTAGACGTGTTACCTTGATGATGTTGACATTATAAATTTTAACACCATGTAATTTTATAACATGTAAGCAATAAATCATTTGATACCAAATTTCAAGTTTCTAGGACAACTGGAAGAAGTACCGTTTAGGTTTTTGGATTTCGGCAATTTGTATTGAAATAGTCTTTGTAATGACTGTATCTTTTGATTGCGTTGACTTAGAAGGTTGATTTTTTCACAACTTCAAGGGACCGCAAGCTTGAGTATTCGGTATTAATTTCAGCATGCTACTTCCACGCGTTCCAGAGAAAAAGGGTCTTGACAGACAGACAGACAGACGGACGGACGGACGGACGGACGGACGGACGGACGGACGGACAGACAGACAGACAGACAGACAACAAAGTGATCCTATAAGGGGTTCCGTTTTTTCCTTTTGAGGTACAGAATCTTAAAGATTACAATACTTACCTACAGCCTCAGTTTCTTATACTTATCAAAAATAAAACAATGGGCTCGGTTTCTTATATCAAAAAAAAATCATTAGGGACACAGTTTCTTATATCAAAAAATACACTATAGAAGCTCTAAACTAAATTGAGCTTAATAACGACTATGTACCGTCGCATAGACCGTCGGCGGCGCGCGCTTCCTCACTGCGTGTAAGAAGGATGAACAATAACAAGTTTTCTGTTCAAAATGTAATTTTTAATACAAGTTTTTTTTTGCACACTGTACTTTTTGTTGACTGTACTTGTAAATGTCATCCAATTTACATTTCCATAGCAAATTTCAAATCGGTCCGACTACTGGATTTAACATGCAAGATTTGACCCAAACATTGCAAATTTAATTAATAATAAAAAGCTCGTGAAATTGAAGATGGACTAACATATCCTAATATATTCATACCTTAAAACGGAAAATGGAACCCTTCGGTATAATATCACTTTATGTTTGACAGTCAATCACAGTGATTAAGGAACGTAATTTCTTGTAATCGAAATACCTCATTCAACTCTAACGAATAAGTATTTTTGACGACCGGATGGCCTAGTGGTTAGAGAACCTGACTACGAAGCTTGAGGTCCCGGGTTCGATCGATAATTATAATAATAATAAAATCTTTATTCAGAATACTTACTTACAAAGTGATACAATTAGGTAGACTAGGAAACTTAATGAGATAATTCTTCACACATGCCTGAACTAGGATGATCCTGTGTTTCAGGCGAGAAAGAACTTACATAAACTATCTTAAAAATTAACACTTGCAGGAATTTATCAATTCTGGTCTTAGTTTCTAAGGTGAATTACAAAATTGTAGAACAAAATAATTAAAAAAACAGCAATATTTATTTAACAATGACAAACAATTTCTCTGTATCTTCGTAGGATATCTTTTGGAGTTCTTCTTGGAGGATTTTCTTAGTACATGAATAACTAAGTGGATATATGCCCCATTTGGCGTTTAGTCTATTGTAGAGAAGTGGCCCTAGGAATACGGAAAATCTGGAAGAGAAGGCATGTTTTTTTCCAGTATTTCTTGGGCAGACTATATCTTTACGTCTTTTGTTAATAGTTTCAGTGCTGTAGGGGAGTGCGGAGTGCTGTTTGAGAACTGTGTGCATTATAAATATTTGTCTAACTGTTAGGACATTACAGGCTTTATAAAGAAAGTTAGTAAGGTAGAAGAAAGGACGAAAAGTGGAGACCTTTAGCACCGCACGCTGGGCTCTCTCTAGGATTAGTAATGCAGTTTTCGTGGCGCCACCCCATGATGTAATGCAATAAGATAATTGTTAAAAAGAAGTACAGAACACAGGGGTTTTGATTTTGAAATCAATAAATTCCTGCCATTTTCGTATTCCGGCCGCATTCCTGACAAATGGCGAAAATTATTGACTACCGGGTTTCCGGTAACCCCTATTCATACCAGGGTCACCCTACCTAACCCTAGGTAGGTAACTAAGTCTCCATAGCAAGTAAACCTGCTTGTTACCTGCAAGTACTGGCCTTTCCAGTAGCCTGCGGATAATCCCCGAGCTAGTGGCTTAGCAACTTATCTTGTTGAAATGTTTACGTGCATTTGCGGATTACGGGCAAGTTGTTCTGAAGGACTTGTGTCAGTAGTTGACACATTAAATCTCGGTGAATGATAGCCCGACTGCGCTACGCAAAGGAGTGTAATGAGTTTATCAGCCTATGTACGTTTGTTCCTTTGTGGCACTCTAGAGACCAAACACGTGGGACGGTTTTAATGATTCTTACGTCAATCGATTTGTGTTAATTTTGCGAGTGTCACTAAAAACATGACAGTATAATAAGTAATAAAAAATCAATATGCCGACCATCAGACGCCATATTGTGAAAAATTGTGGAGTATCACGGAGGGTATCACTGAATAGGTAGGTACCTACCTATTTGAAAATCACCTTTAGGTTTCTTTTATTTTTAACTGACTTCAAAAAAGGAAGAGAGTCTCAATTTGACTGTAGTAGGTAGGTAGGTAGAGTCGAGGAAATTAATTCCTGACCCGCTATAAAACATTTTCATAGTCAACGATATAACGATTTTCCTTGTCAAGCTATGTGATGTCACTATGACGTTTACTGTGAAAAGGTTCCACGGTGGGTCAGGAATTAATTTCCTCGACTGTACTTATGCTTTTTTTTAGGTACCTAAGTAATCGTTTTTGCAATCGGTTTTATTTTTAGCTTTCTGTCTCCGCCAAAGTCGGTTGAAAGAACCTATATAAACCTAGCCTTTGTGGAGAACTAAAACAAAGTGATTTCTAGTTTTCCTTTCGTACTGGTGTTGCTGGAAAGAGACAAAACAAAGCGTGGCGGCCGATGGACTAACTACCCGAAGGGGGTGACTTTGAAGATCCCAAGCTTCAAAGAATCGCTTTGAAATGCAAATAAAATTGCGCAAGGCAAATGTATTACCTACGTACTTGTAACATTTTTAACCACCGACGCAAAAAGGTGTTATAAGTTTGACCTGTGTATCTGTGTATCGGTCTGTGGCATCGTAACTCTTAAACGGATGAACGAATTTGAAGAGAGATTATTCTTGGCTTTCATAAAAATCGCTTAAGTCGTTTTTGAGATATTGAACTTTGAAATGAAAATGTCTGAGGCTTTTCAACTTTTCTAAGTTGCTAAGTTATAATGAAACGTTTTTTTAAATAATAATCAACCTTTTATAAGTTCAAACATTTTGCGATTATGTTCTCACTTATCATTAGATATCTTTTGACTTTAAGTATAGGTATTTAATAGAATCTACTGAACATGTCCGATTTAAAGTTGATTTTTAATAAAAAAACTGTCTTTCGTGGTCACAATAATCATGACGTCATAAAGTAATTAAAAATAATATTTTAGCTCTACCATTCTACCGTTCGAAATAATATGTACTTATGAACAAAATTCTAATACTTGTGTATAAACAATGTTAACATATTATACTTACCTACTTATTTTGAGTGTAAATATTCTTCAGTTCTATACTTATGTCGATTAAAGACCGAAGTTGCTATAAACTAACCTGTGTCAACTTAGCCAATAGAGCTTCCTACAAGTCCTACAACTTATGACTACTTATAGTATACGAGAGCACACAGTAGCTAACCCTTTGTTCTTTCCAGCGTAAAGCTACCCATAAGTACGTACATACACGCATTTACCGTAAACAATCGCTAAAATTCCGAGCAGCAAACGGCAAATTCCTTCATTAAAGAGACAATGGCTTCAGAAGGCTACATACAAATAACTCACGACGTCCAATTTAAATAACAAGCTCGCAAAGCTGAAAAACAACCCGTAACCGAAGTTGAGAATAAATTAGCAACCCCCCCGAATCCCCCCTTTACCCAATGTGTACATTGTGCAAAATATTATTTGCCTTGCCAGACAATAATGGGATCTTATGCCACGCCCTGACATGTTAGCTTTGGGGGGCCCCGCCCATGCCAATCCTCTTACCGATTGGTTCGTTGGCTCTCGTGTCTCCCTCTGTCGTGTTGTCCGTCCCGTTCCCCCGCGTAGCTTTTCCCTCAACGCCCGAGGGGTAAATGTTTTGCTAGGAAACATATACGAAGGTTTTCTAGAGGCCCCCGCGCATTGTAGAGGCGTTTCGTCGGCGAATATTTTTTACGCGCAACTTATTTGAAGACGTCTACCTGAATGGAGTGCTAGAATTCGCTTTATGAGATTTTTTTCAATACATCTCGAGTCGTTTAGCTCCGGATTAAAGGATCGCGTCGCATACATATCTCTGTAAACAGTTTCCTTTGCTCGTTTTGTTGGATCTTTTTATATTTTATGGCATTACTTTGGCGCTCGGTCTTCGAGCTTTGAGATGGTTTTCAGGTTATTGTGTAAGCTCATATGAAACGTTTTAGAGTGGATAGGATATATGTTTTGTTTTGTTGAACTGGAGCTATATCTATAGTATCTAAGATAACAATCGAGATGGAACGCTCGTTTTGTTAAGCCGTTTATCATGATTGAAATAAGTTATCGAAAACATCCCGGTCCCAAACCAAGAAAAACTTTAACCCCAATCAACTACTAAACACGAAACCCGAATTAACAAATCAATCGTTCGAACTCAAACAAATAGCAACACCGCTACAAAGAATCGATAAGCGAGCGGTCTAATAATTATTATTAGCCAACGGCCTGAAATTCATGCACAAAGCGCGACCCGCAGGAATAATAACGACAATTGTTGTGTTTACTGGAACGTAAACGAGGGGGGAGGCTGGGCGGCCCGGGGCGGAGCCGGAGCGCCGGGCCCGGCCGCAGTCCGCGCCGCGCCTCGCGCCCACACGCACCTCTGACATGTGCCGAGCATGGAGGACTGCGACCTAGGCCCCTACCGCGACATGATCATCGAAGGAGACCTACCTCTCGACCTGCGGCCACCGCCGCGCCTCTACCTACCCCACTACCTCCGTGACGACCGCGAGGAATACCCTCAAGATGACACCTACGTCTCCGTAGACGAGGACACGCCAGACCTGCCGCCGCCGTCCAGCGACTCCGAGAGATACGACGCCTCCAGCCCCAGCGAATCCAAGCCGTCGTCACCCAAGAAATCCAAGCAAAAATCCTCAACGCAACTCATTAAGCCACCGTACTCCTACATAGCACTCATCACGATGGCTATCCTCCAGTCGCCGCATAAGAAACTGACGCTGAGCGGCATCTGCGAGTTCATCATGACCCGGTTTCCTTATTACCGCGAGAAGTTCCCTGCCTGGCAGAACTCTATCAGGCACAATCTGAGTTTGAACGACTGTTTCATCAAGATTCCGCGTGAGCCGGGTAATCCGGGGAAAGGGAATTACTGGACGTTGGACCCCTTGGCGGAGGACATGTTTGATAACGGAAGTTTCTTGCGTAGACGGAAGCGGTACAAGCGGCCAGCCCCGTCCTTGCAGCACGCTCATGCTGTGGTTGCTATGCTGGCGAGGGAAGCTTACGCTCCGCTGCTGCCTCTGCCGTGCTACCTTCCGCCTTCGCCGTTGTTATCGCTGCCTCGGCCTCCCCCGGCCACCCTTAGACCAGTTCCTCTGCCGCCGCGAGTGTCAGAGATGACTGAGCCGAGAGGCAAGCGATCACGCAACGGATTCTCCATCGAGTCCATAATAGGTTCGCAGGAGGAGTCCCCCGAGCCCCGGCGGAGTGCCTTCTCCCCCCTCTACCAAGGCAACGTGCCCCCCGACGACTGGAGATGAGCTTTCTTCGGCGGGATCCCCAATCCGTTCTAGAACCATCGGCTTACGTCCTCGCCAGTGAATTGACTTTAAAGACTCATGAAGTGTTCTTTAGTGTTTGTAAAATAATTTGTAAAGACAGGTATGTTTTGTGTGACCTGTTTAATATTAAGAATGTGACACAGATCGCTTTAGGGGTTTATTTATTTTGTTAATGCGTCGTAGGGCTGTGTTTAGTAATCTGTAACAAAGATGTAGACCGTCCAACCAAACAAATGACAGAAAGTTTTCGGCGACTGGTCCGGTGCGTCCAAAGAGCTAATTTCACCAACTCGACAAATGTCACTTTACAATGACAATTCGTAGTAAATTGATGACTTGAAGCGTTTTTGTTTTAGCGCTCTTCATATTGGTGGAATGTAGATCGAATTGTCATTGTCATTGTAAACTGACAATTGTAAAGTTCTTGAAATAGCCTGCTGAAACCGTAGCGCTACTCGATTCATGTTACTGCTACCATTATTCCGCTACGCATCCGTGTCATCCAAAGATTAACCTTAAAATATCGTACTAATAATAAATATTAGTTGTTTTTAACTGTAAATAATTCTGACATTATTTAGTGACTATAATTTTGAGATCACTAAAAGACGGAACCTTTGTCCCAGAAAAACCAAAAAGGTGCCTATTTTTGTTTATATTAGTTTGTTGCCTACGTTAATGAAATCTAGTCATTCCGTGTACAAAGTAGATCCGTGATGTATGTAAATATTACCTAATTATATTTTTAAGTAGGTATGCAATATTTAGTGTAGATTACGTAGGTGGATGCCTACTACGGTTTAACGATGAACCAACCGCCAAACCACGTGTATTTATACTTCATAATTGTAGTATATTTTTGTGTAACTAACTCGTTTCTAAGACATGAAATATAAAATAATATGACAGACACTTTCGCATTTTTCGTTACCTCCGAAAACCCGAAACTACCTGACATATTTAGATTTTCATGGGCTTATTTTGGTCTTTTTAGGGTTCCGAACCAAAATGGCCAAAGGAACCCTTACGGTGTGACTCGGTCCGTCTGTCTATCTGTCCGTCACAGCTAGTTATCTCAGGACGTAAAAACACTAGCGACTTGGAATTTTTTTAGAAAATGCTAATGGCCGGAAAAAATTACTAAAAATAGTTTGACCTTATTCATAAAGTCACTCAAACCTCCATTAGCTAAAATAGGTTTTGTCTTCTTCTTACCAACGGAAATGTCAATGTGACAAAAAAGGACAAACGAACTTTAACGGCATTTTATCTAGTAAAAATAGGTTTATGAATAACAGGGTTTGACTTTGACTACAAAGTGGGGTTCCTAGATCAAGAAGGAAACCGAATATCGTATGAAAGAGTTATGTTGCAAATTGCAAAACATGGTTTCTCTTTTTTGTCACAGTATTCAAATTATTATGAAAAATTTAATAAAATACTGTCCTCATTTAAGTAATAAGTTTGCGAAGAGCAAAATCTGAAATTATTATAGGTACAGGCTGTTACAAACATAATTATATACCCCTAAAGGCGAAAGGGAGTCAAAAGGTCCCTTGTAAAGACTCTATGGCAATATTTGAATACCGTAGGTACATAATCAGAAAAAAAGAATTTGGATAAAAGATAAAATAAAGTATTTAATACATTACACACAGGTGTCTCGGTATACAATTTGTAAATAATAGAGGTATCTCGGTATATAATTTATTCACGACGCAAAAAGCGCGTTCGACTTTGGCCATCAAGAATTAGTTAATTAGTGATTATAATGAGCTTCTATTAGCAATGCTGATGTTTTGCAAATAATTGTTTAACCTTTTCAACGCTCTCATATTTGAATGAAGTGATCATTCACACGCCAAGAGCTGTTGCCTTATCAAAAATGACGAATCTCGTAGTGCTGTGCTCGTTTATCGATAAAATTTACTAATCTCGGTAATCGTACTAATCGTAGTACGAGAGTGAGTGCTCATTGAAGCAGTCTTATTGACATTGACGTAAGTCCTTTAAATGGTGACTTGGGCGTGTTGCTGTGAGTACAACTTATTTTACTACAGCAACACGCCCGAGTTATGGCATAAACGAATTATTACATTTATTAACCAGTAAGTAATTTTGTTTTGTTCTACTTACACTGCCCTTGATGAAGTTTGAAAGAAATGGTATACAAAGTATGTCAAATGAGTAGGTATGACTACAGCAAGTAAATATTCTCAAATGAAATAGACGTGATAATTATAAAATTTTCAATAAATAAAACAACATATACCTACTTATACAGTTTATTTTATTACAATAAAAAATGCCGTTAAATATGTTTTTCAAGGGCATTCATCACGGCAATCCAAAATATTTCTATATTTTTTGGTGGAATTAACAAGAGCATTTTTCTTATGTTTGATTGGCGATTACACAAACAAGATTGTGCGTTTTCATCCTCGATATCGTCAAAAATATTTAATTCTTCGTTTTGTTCAAACTCGTAGTCATCGCAGTCTTCACTTTTCAAAATACGAATTAATTCTTCTGCAGTAGACATTTTTTTGTAGATATCGAGAGCGAGAGGCCCACGACAGAGTACATGACAGTTACCCACTTACTGACATAATAGTTAACAATCAGAATGATAGACAATTGCATTGATAAGGTTTTATTATAAGTACTTCTTGTAAGGAGTTTTGCCGCCTCTATTGCAAATCGGAATATACACCTATAAGTTATTGAAGCATGTTTTAAGACAATCTCTTATGCAAGAAAAAGATGCAGATAACTGCCACTTACTCATAGTTGCAGTACAGTAATAACTTGCAGGGGTAAATCTTGATTTTATCTTCCTATACTCGTCAATGACGTCATAGGCTAGCCTCTAAAGTGGTTGTTGGCGTATAAGGAACTATGATTTCCCAAGATCATAGAGAAGTGACTGTTACGCTATACAGATATATTTTTATATCGACAGATCAATGTCAGTAAATTGTAATTATTAGGCTTAAATTTTGTTTCAGTAGATTTATATGCTAAGACGATGATTTAATTAATTTTACAAAATAGATAGGGTTACAATTATTGGAAAAGACCCCATCGTAACAATATTTTCACAAAAATCAAATATAAATAATACAGATCCGGCGACTGCACTAGCGACCACTTTATGGGCTGTTGGCGTATGGGACACTGACATTATTGCGTCAAATCATATCCAAAGAATAATCCCGAGATTTTCACATTTTAAGCTGTCCAAACATTCGTCAATTCTTATAAGGAACAAAACATGAATTAATGTAAAATTTAAGCCAGTAAAAATAAAGCAAAGCAGGTCATAATAGATTTTATTCATGATCAAAGTACAACTTTATTCCGACCTTTTTATGGGTTGTTGGCGTGGTGGGCACGACAGCACTCGACCACTTTAGTGGCTCTTGGTGTTGAAAAGGTTAAGTACTTTGAACTCTGCAAATAGGCGAAAAATTTTTTTAATGTCAAATTATAAGAAAGAAAGTTCCTTAGGTACCCTACTAACCTAACCTAATCTAACCGACTTAGTGAAGTTGAAAAATCCCGTTCGTTTTCAAAGTTCAATATCTCAAAAACGACTGAACTGGTTTTGATACAATTTAGATTAATCGTCCAAATCGGTCTACCCGTTTAGGACAAACGCACAGACCACACAGATACACATGTCAAACTTATAACAACCCTCTTTTAGGGTGGGGTGTTAAAAAAAATCTAGTAGCCACACATTTGTTGTTTTTTAACCGACTTAAAAAAAAGGAGAGGTTCTTAATTCGGACGTATGTTTGTTTCCTACACGATTACTCCGCCAATTATGGGAGCGCGAGATTTCATTCACCATCGTGGCTGTCCCTGCAACACTACCCACTACACGATGGACCATAGTAAAGCAGGCAAATAGACAGATCTCTTTGTAAAGTTTTCTTCCCGGGATAGCATCGTGTGAGGTAAAACAAAACAAACGCCGTCATGTCTCCGGGGCAGAGCCCGGGATTACCCGCTATCAGTGATAAGGAGACGCAAATTACGTCACGTGCTACGGTTTTTGGGTGGTCCCGGTAACACGGAACTTATAGGTAAGTTGTTGTTTAAAAACGTTAACAGGCTATCTGTTATACTCTTTTGAAAAGTGGCTAAAATTGTTAGTTGCTGTTATTTTAGACCGTAAAAAAAAAAAAAAAATTTCACTTAAAACACTATGAAAACTTAATTTTAAAACACTATGAAAACTTAATTTTAAAATGTACTTCTCATGAACAGACGAAAACGCTGCCGGTCATGGTTCTCTATGCATTATTCGTGTCACAAATGAGATGAAAGAAAAGAAATGAATGAAACGAAACGTAATAAATTAAGTAAAATGAATGAAATGAAATAAATGAAGTGAAATGAAACTAATGAAATGAATGAAGCGAAACGAAACAAATGAAATGAGACGAATGAAAAGAAATGAAATGAAACGAATGAAAGGAAAGGAAATGAAATGAATAAAATTAATTTACTCCAGAATAAATTCCATAGGTTTACAGAGTTAAAAGCTATAACCTTGAATGCAGGAATGAATACCTTAACTTACCTAGATTTTTTAAATCGTATCATGAATACCAATAAGTCGGGAAGGATGAAATTTAGCTTGTGTCACATCCATCTCACATCACATTCGCAAGTAAATACTAGACGTTTAGGACTTTAGTTGTTTTCCATAGGTTTTATGTTGTTTACATATTCTATGACGTTACGATCATGGCTTTTTAACGTTTCAAAGTAAGTACAGAATAAAAAATATTTTTTTTAATTGAATTTCCGCGAAATTTTTCTACTGTTATGTTTTAAAATCGATATATTTAGGTTCGCTAGACATAATTCTGTATGAAATATTGCTGGTTTTTATTAAACCAGTCGTAGGTATAATAGGTATATACCTACTTACGCTCTTGGTCTGATCTTCAATTACCATTAGGTGAGATAGAGTTCAATGGCTGGTCAGTTTTTAGTAATAATAAAAACATGAGTTTATTTCTATTATCTCTCTTGAGTCACCTTTTGTTATTAAAGTTTGCTTGATTTTTGGAAGAGGTTCCAGCAAGCTAACTTCATTAAAATTGATACTGCTAACTACAATTTTGTTGCTGTCGGGTTTGAAACCTTGGGTCCATGTGGTCCCGGCGCTTACAAGCTTATTTCAGAGTTCCAAAACCTCTTGGTCGATGCAACTTGTGACCAAATGGGCTGGCAGTTTTCTCTCTCAAAGAGTCAGCAACGCTATTCAGCGAGGTAGCGCTGCCAGCCTTTTGGGCACCATGCCACGGGGGCCTTATTTAGATTTAATTTAGTTTTAAGTTTTAGTTTAATTAATCTTGAATGTAAGTTTGTTTTTAAATTATGAAGCGCAGAATGAAAGTCGCAGTACCTAAACAAAACATGCTCACGAAAATAGTGCTTAAATACATACCAAAATTAAAAAAATTCAAAATTCAAAATTCAAAATTCAAAATTTTATTCAGCAAATAGGCAGTTGAATGCTCTTTTACACGTCATTTTTTTGAGTCTACCAGCGCTTTCGGAAAGACCATGATTGCCAAGAAGAATGCGCCGCAAGAAACTTGGCACAAAGTCATTTTTTCTAAAAACAAGTTACATTAGCTCTTACAATACGCATTATTAACATTTATTATTATTATTATTAACATTCACGAGCCGCGATTCAAGCCTAAACATTTATTATTTATCATACAAGGTGCCCCGCACGCTCCGTAGTTATAGAACTACGGAGCGTGCGGGGCCAAGTAAGGACGGGGTCACTTACCCACTAGTCGTAACGTCCCGCAACAGCCAGTAGGGAATGCGTGTGGTATTTAATGGATAATATTAATAATAGGCCTTGACACCTTTTACAGATGATTCAAGTAGCATCACGACGACTCTTGCGCTCGTGATTGTAAAGCCGATTTGGGATAGGATACCCCGGCTACGCATCCCCGGGTGGTCGGGGGTTGGTGGCCTGCTCGTGACGCCTCATGCGCTTTTCCCAAAGCATGTGAAAGCGCCCCTTGCCACGATCATAGCTAGATCCTCCTCGCACGATTACTAAACGTAGCTGACAGCGGCACACACCTTGGTTTTCAACGTAGACGTATATGCATATCCCTCATAAGTACGGCTACTCAGTGCACCATGCCTCAGTGTGCTGCTGGCAAATGCCACCCCCAGCCCCCTGTTGCCCTAAACACGGGTACGCGTAACTCCATATAGGTACTAGGTAAAGA
Source organism: Clepsis dumicolana (assembly GCA_963691665.1). Lineage (NCBI taxonomy): Eukaryota > Metazoa > Arthropoda > Insecta > Lepidoptera > Tortricidae > Clepsis > Clepsis dumicolana. The sequence goes on along the minus strand of OY829522.1, from coordinate 3,294,149 downwards.
GTTCATCATCGTCATCGTCACCAGCCTTTTTCTACGTCCCGCTGTTGGGCACAGACCTCCTCTTAGAACGAGAGGACTTGGGCTATAGTTCCTACGCACGCCCAGTGCAGATTGGGATCTTCACGCACCATTGAATTGCTTCGATGGAGTTTTCCTTCACCGAAAAGCTCGTTATTAATTAAGTACAAACGTAATTTCGAACATAAATTCCGAAAATCTCAGAGGTGCGAGCCTCTTCTGCTTGAGAGACTATAGGCCAAACCACTAGTTATCACAACTTTTGCACCTAAAGTGCTATTTTATAGTATTACTAGCTCATGCCCCGCGGCTTTGCCCCCGTGAAATATTTCAAAATGGGCTAGTTCCCTATCCCGTGGGAATTTCGAAAAATCCCTTCTTAGTGCACCTCTACAATACACAAGGTATTATGTTTGCCAAATTTCAAGTCTCTAGGTCTAGGTCTAGGTTTAGGCTGTGCGTTGTCTGTCAGTCAGTCACGGTACTGTTTTATAGGTATAGATAGTCTCAACTGAACACCATAAACAAAATATCAACAGCGTTTTCTTAAACGTAAACCACCTAGTTACCGTGCAAACATCAATAAAACGATTTCACAATGATAAAATCTCATTTCGCAACGAAAGAAACTTGACGCGCGCAAACATTAACTTCATGTTTGGATGAACAAACATACCTTAGTTTATTTGGTGAAGGTACCGTTGGGAGCAGAAAGCTTTAATAAACTTTAGTAACTAAACTGAACTGAACTGCTGAAAATGAGGATCCCTACTCGGACTTTCTATCTCATAATCTGTGGATAACAACCTTTTTTGCCGACTCTACGTTTTGTTGTCTGTGTTTGTCTGTCATATAACTTGCACATCCATACCAAATTTCAAGTCGATGCCCATTACACGTCCTTCCAGCGCGGACAGGATTTTACTACCAGATTATTGTATGGTCACCGTACTTACACAAGTGTGCAAAATTTTATCTCAATCGGTTGAGGACAACTGCTTCAAAATTCAGTAGCAAGATTTGACCCGAACATATGTATATACATGAACTAGCTTATGCTCCGCTTCTTTGCCCCGTGAAATATTTCTAAATGAGCTAGTTCCTTATTATATAAAGAGAATTTCGAAAAATCCCTTCTTAGTGCACCTCTAGGATTCTCAAGGTACGTATATGTTTGCACAAATTTCAAGTCTCTAGATCCAGTGGTTTAGGCTGTGTGTTGTCTGTCAGTCAGTCAGATACGGTACTGTTTTATAAGTATAGGAGATGCAAACATTGCAAGTAAAATGAAAAGCTTGTAAAAATGCCTAATGAAGTAAACGAATTGACAATGTCCCTTTTCTTGAGGCCGGGTTTAAAAGTTCGTATCGGTTTGGTTTTCGACATGAATGGTCTACAATTTATAAAGTAGTAGGTATGTTCATGATTTTCACTATTTATATTCAAATTCAAATTCAAAATTTTATTCAGCAAATAGGCAGTTGAATGCTCTTTTACACGTCATTTTTTTGAGTCTACCAGCGCTTTCGGAAAGACCATGATTGCCAAGAAGAATGCGCCGCAAGAAACTTGGCACTAAGTCATTTTTTCTAAAAACAAGTTACATTAGCTCTTACAATACGTAACCACAGACAAATTACACAAAGAAACCTCATTAAAAGATTAAGAGAGAAAAAAAAAACCGCATTTTAGAAACAAGTGTAAAAAGTAATTATTAGAACAGCAAAACCAGAACACTACTTTACTGGCACGTTTTAATTGAGCAGAAGATGTATAGGGTCTCCAGGTCAAATATCTGTGAAAATTTAAATTACAAAGGGATGTATAGGGTCCCAGAATTAATACTATAATATAATACTTAATCTAAATGGCTTAGAGATGTATAGTCTCTAGGGTCAATTTAAACTAAATTTAAAATCAGCAGAGGTGTAAAACGCCTCCACGGTCAAATAATAAGTATAATAATACATATACATAAACTAGAGATGTATATGGTCTCCAAATGTCAAATAACAAAAATTGATGAAATATACATTTCATGTCATCATGTCAAATAAATAAAACATTATTTATGTCAATTGTATTACAATTAGTACGCAGCGGACAACGGCAACAGAGCCGGACACCATACACGAATATCTTCGGGACGCAGCCAAGTCACATTGATGTCCTAATTAACTTCTGTTTTCAGCCTTGGCCAGGTGGTGCCATCACATAAGTATTCATCCACTTTGTAGTATGCTTTTTTCAAGAGAGCGGTCTTTATGTATCTTTTAAATGAATTGTGAGGCAATTCCCATGCATCCAGGCACTTTATTGTAGAACCTCACGCAAAAAATATACAGTACTTTCCTGATATATTTTTTCTAGTTGTACTTTCCACTTTGTGCACGACGTTACTCAATGAGTGTAATTTATGTTAAACAAACAGTTTTTTGGGCTCATTTAAAAACGTTGTGACACATAGCTACGTTTTGATAAGCGTCAAACTGGGACTCTCGCAGCAAACAATGGATTTCTGACAGCAATTTATACACGGGCAGTTGTGATATTTATTGTGATAAGTAAAAAGATGGATTCGTTAATGATTCCACGATGGTTTTCTCGTCGAAAAACCACGAAAGATAAATCAAAATCATCATTGTGAAATAACGCAACCAGAGTTACCTACGTGCCTTTAACAGCATCATCTAACTTTCTTAGATAACACACAGTTATAATTTTCTCCTCTATTTACTGAACTAATATTAGTTTAAAGCGCAATCTCTCTCAAATAAATCGTAAAGTAATCATCAACATTGTAACAAGTACAATAACAAAATTAGCATAAGTTTGCACAGATCTGCGATCTTTGATAACATCACTTGTGTTTGCACCCAGTATCTATTACTTAGCTACATCAGTCTATATTATTTTAATTATGAATGACTTTGATTTATTTTTACATGTTACAATTACTTACTGTCGATGCAACTTGTGACCAAAGGGCTGGCAGTTTTCTCTCTCAAAGAATCAGCATCGCTATTCAGCGAGGCAACGCTCGCTGCCAGCCTTTTGGGCACCATGCCATGGGGGCCTTATTTAGATTTAATTTAGTTTCATGTTTTAATTTAATTAGTTTCAGCTTGGATTTAATGTCATTGTAAACTGCTTTTATTATGTAAATAAATTATTCAGACAGGTAAAGTGTTCTCACACAGGAATGTTGATATCCGCAGTAGAACTATGTAAGGACTAAGGTTACAGATTTAGCCCGAATAGAGGAATCGCGAAACCAAGTTGGCGTTGGGCGGGGTACATTGCTCGCAGGACTGATCCGATGGGGTCAGAAGGATCTCGAATGGCGGCCGCGGACCGGGAGACGAGCTGTCGGTAGGCCTCCAACAAGATGGAGCGACGACCTCTAGCATAATCTCGCGCGAGAAAAAATGTCCGTCCTTTTCTGTCACTCAGAATGCAACGGGACGGGTAATATAATCTCGCACGACAAACAAAGTCGCGGCCAGTAGTGTTAGCCCAGTAGGGGGTGTTTTTCCTATCTTTACCAGTAGGTAAAGATAGGAAAAACACGCGGAAAACACAAAACCGGAAAAAACACATGTCTAGTCATCTTAGCGACATTTCGAAAGTTTGGAACGATGTAATTATCCATATGATTTTAATATACATCTTTTTTTAAAGTGACGAAAAAGACAAGTTACCTACATAAATATTTGTATCTGTAACTGAGTGGTAACTTATAGTCTATTGAGTGCTCTACATAATGAGATTAAAATATCGTTTTAAAAAAAAAGTGACTAATTAGACATGTTCTTTCCTTGTACCTTTCATATAATTCACTATCACTACCATCACCGTATTTAACACTTTAATGACACTTATCGCACAAGGCTCTTACACAAAAAAGAGAGTTACCATCACATCGCTAAAAATTGCACTTAGCCAAGTATTAAATTGCGATAAGCTCCCTCTATTACCACCCACTGGTCCCAACTTATACTAACAACCACTATACGCAATTCAAAATGTCCATCATTATGCTTTTTCTGCACAAAAATATTACACAAATACACCAAAACTGGGACAGTGTGTCACGCGTTTATTATAGTAGTTTCTAAACCGATATAATCCCAACATAATAGACATCAACATAACGCTCGATAAAATTGTCTAGTCTACCGAAGATCCTCGACTATTATATCGATACTTGATTTCACAAGCTCACGCTTCCGTACCTGTTAGGGTTCCATAGACAACAAGGAACCCAGTTTCACCATATCCGTCTGTCTGCCCGCAGCATAGCTTGGAAACTATTGGTACTAGAAAGTTGTAATTTGACAAAGTAGTAGAATAAAATCTTGACATAAATGTTAATAATAAAATCTTGACATAAATGTTAATTCCTTGTCAGCAAGAAATTCCACTCAATTTTCTACTCTTTCAGTTCTCGAGCATATCCTACTCAATATGGCAAGTCAGAAATCCGCTAGGATCGCCTAGTCTCGAGTGAGGTCTATCTGTCAATTTCCACCAATCATAGACCAGTAGCTTGTCTTTTAATGGTGGAGAACTACAGTAGACCTCACTACACTAGCTATCTTGGAAGATCTCTGACTCGCGACAACCCTCATTGACAAAAAACTTTGTTCAATTCACTTCAACACACACAAACTACACAAAAACCTCCGTATCACATGCCCAATTGATTACGCAAAATAAAACACGCATTGGTTAATTTTAACAATGAGTTTGTGAAGCAAACTGTTTGAAGCGCGATTTTTTATGAGTAGATAAATAGGCAGACATTAGCAGCGATATTTATGTGTACATACAAGATGCCTACAAGCGTCAAAGTGTTACGATGCCAATTAAATTCTATCCCACTCTTACGCGTAAGTAAGGCTTAGCAAAGCCAGGTTAGTGTTACTTAAGCATATTTTCGCTTTCATTTGTACCTACGCTACGACTGATGACACGAGTGTAATTTAGTGAGGAAACCTTAGCTCATGTCAGCTTAATGTTCCAGAACAGAATAAATAAAAAAATTGAAGGATTGGTCATAATCCCGGGGGAGAAGGGGGCAAATGCACCTGTTGCCCGTCCCCCTGGATCAGCGTCTGTATAGTTCTGATTATGACGCTTTTACTTGTCAAGCGATGGGATGTCACTGTGACGTTAACTGTAATCAGGTCCACGGAGGCCCAGGAATCAATTTGTTCAACAAGTCTCTTCTTCTTCAGCGCATTTGCGCCCACCGTTGGGCAAACGCCTCTCCAATTTTTCTTCACTCGGCCCGGTTTGCAGTTGATCACGCCCAGATCGGGCCAGCAGTCGAGCTGGTGTCATCCGACCACCTTGCTGGGGGCCTGCCGACTCCTCACTTTAATCGCTTTCAATAAGTAGTATATCATTATTATTTATGTAAAGCTTGATTTATGGTACTGCTAAGAAGGATTCTGACTCAAAAATAATTGCCTCTAGGAGGCAGCTTCAATCTACTACCTACTATACAGTCTGACACTCACTCGTCCGAAGAGCGAAAAGGAACAAATCACCCGCTGGGCTGCCCCCATGAATTTTCCATATCAATCGTAAGTATGGTTCTTGAAAACACGAGCGTTTGGTATAGCTGTTATTACAATGAGTTAAAGTAGAATATTGATTGAACCACGCACATGTGATATGGTAAAAGAAGAGTTTGTAAGGCCACTATATCATACAATTGAATTAAATAATAACTTTGTTAGATAATAGACTATATCTCTCCAAGTTGTATGAACTATATGTCAAACTTACACTAAATTAGCTTAGCTCTTAGTTGTCTTTTCTAAGCAAGTTAAGATAGATATACAAGTCTGTCCTCTGTTATGACCCTATAATGAATGAAATAGGCAGGTTTATGAAAATGTAGGTAGGTAAGCGGTATTATGTGTTAGTAACAAACCTCCGCCTGGCTCTGCGACAGTGGAAGCGCAACTTTACTTGGCTATTCCGCGACCGCACATGTAAGACAACTACGTCTATGCGACAAATGTTTACATGAATGCTGTACAATAGAATACCTAGGTACTTTATTTGCTTAAACATAAATATCATGGGACAATTAACACCAATTGACCTAGTCCCAAACTAGGCAAAGCCTGTATTATGGGTACTAGACAACGGATAAGCATACTTATATACATATTAAACATCCAAGACCCGAGAACAAACATTCGTACTCATCATACAAACATCTGCCCCGACCGGTAATCGAACCCGGGACCTCAAGCTTCATAGTCAGGATCTCTAACCACTAGGCTATCCGGTCGTCTATATGGTAAGACAATAAATACATAAAAATTTATATTCATTGACTGACGATTATGCTGACGTTCCTCTGGTTAAATTTTTACATTATTTTATTTGTATGGCAGCCGCACTACACCCGGTCTCCATATTATGACGGGTGCGCGTGAGTGGAAGCACTCGAACACATGCGATTCGATTCTTATTGAATCCGCGGTTGAAGCACTATCATAATGCACTATTGTGCAATTGTAATTGTCACACAAAAAAGTGGAATGAATTTTATTATAAAAAGTACATGTTAAAATTTCAAATACAGTGACAGGATGTTTTGGGCATTTATAGTATGAGTGTAACATAATGCGTTATGATTTGGAGGTTTTTGTATGTCACATTCCCGATTTATTGTTGCATCGTATGTCAATGAAAATTGTTTACTTACAGTTTTTAATTATTTTGTTTCACTATTTTTTTTTAATTTAGGTAAGTACTTCAAACTTAAATTTCAATGTGCTCTTTGAAATGGTATGCAACATGCGTTTCCATAATCAATTTAAAAATAAAATCATCATTCTTATGATATTTGTAGGGAAATAAACGTATCACTTGCTTCCGATCTTTTTTTTTTTTTTTTTTTTTATTGATGTATTCTACTTTATTTACATAATAAAAGCAATTTACAATGACATTAAATCTAAGCTTAAACTAAATAAACTACAACTTAAAACTAAATTAAATCTAAATAAGGCCCCCGTGGCATAGTGCCCAAAAGGCTGGCAGCGTTGCCTCGCTGAATAGCGATGCTGATTCTTTGAGAGAGAAAACTGCCAGCCCTTTGGTCACAAGTTGCATCAATCTTTCAATTCCGATCTTCAATGTTTTGTTTGTTTCGTAATAAATGTCTTCGTTATTGAAAAATAAATGTGTGCTGGCCCGACTGTAAAATTTCAAGCCTTAAAAAACCGGCCAAGTGCAAGTAGGACTCGCGCACAGAGTGTTCCGGACAGTAGTTATGAAATCGAGTCTCGAAGATTTTTCCGCTTTTCCCGAGCGCTTAAGATTGTTCAGTTACCCTGTCAATTATTGAGATTAAGGCAAACATTGGATCGTTTATCTTAGTACCTGGTTAGTTAACAAAAACTATAGAGTCGTACAGCCTGAAATTAGCCAACTCTGGCACAAATGGCTACATTTACGTAGATTTATATATCTCCTTCGCAAATTGTTTTAACGTCCGTAGCGGGTTTATTAGATCTCAGAGGACAGACAAAAGGGTTCTTATCCCTTCTATGTATGTACATAATGGCGTCCGTCTGTGTCAATGTTTAAGACACGTTGGAGTTGGAGAACAGACTTGAATGTGTTGAGAATTTTCGTCTGCGAATTAATTTTTAAAAGATTAAGAAAGGACAAAGACGAAGAGAGTTCAATATTATCTTTGACAAGCTTTTTATTAACTTGCAATGTAAGTATGCCTAGATAAATTAAAAAAATGTTTTTAAATGTTTATTGTGACAGACATAAGATTGATTTTGCCTGATATGTAGAAAAACTTTTTCACTATACATAATTGTTTGGGTCAAATCTTGCAAGTTAAATTAGACCCACTTCTAGTGGTCCGATTAACTTCAAATTTGGTGTGGATATGTGAGTTGGATGACAATACAATAATCTGGTAGCGAGGTTCTGGTGGGCTGGTCAGAATCATCTCCGCAGGAAGGAACTCTTCCACAAAAAATCCGTTACCGTTTCCAATATAAATCAAACATGTCCAAACACTCACCCTTACGCAAGTGACGATGACGAAACTTTTGTCTTGTCCCATCTTTACAGATGTTTAATCACACATCCCTAAATACGAGACACCCCCGTATTACAATGAAAATTAAGAGTTCCACTGACAATCTAGACGAATTAAATGAATCTCACTTACCCCTTATTTGGTATCACCAAATTAACTAACCAAAAACCAACCCCAAAAACCGGTGTTAGAGCTCATTTTTCAAAGTTTCCGGTGACAATGGACTACCTACTTCTGATCATGGCATTATCCCTCTGAATAGTGCTTTGCATCGGAGCCACGTTGACAGATTGTGCTCAACGAATTGTATCCCCTATTGCTAGGTTGATAAGGTTGGCTGTGGTGTAGGGGGTTGATAATGTCGCCACGGGGGTCGCAAATATTCTACCCTCAAATGTGACGCCCCGCCAAGTAAGCTGTGATCTGTTCCGTCTGTTGCTGGGAGTAAGGAATTAGGGGAATTGGACATTACATTTTTTAAATGGTTTTTATTTAAAAAAAATCACTAGCTATACTGGTTGTTTATAAGTTTTACATAATCTGATATGAATTTATTGTTGTACTTGCTGAATATAAACACTCTCAAAGAAGAGAATAAAACAGTACAAAATAATTTATTTAATGATTCTTAAAGTGAAAGAGTTTTTAAGTACCTAGTTTCTTGTTAATAAAAACCATTGAAACCAAAACCCAGACTTTAATTGACACTGTATTAGCACCATGTAGTGATCCGTTTAGTAAGTGTCACGAGATCCTTTCCAATGATAACATAGGTATTTAGCTTGTTATTTATTTAATTAGAATTGCTTATTTTCTTGTTATTCGAAAAGAAAAATTAAAATATAAAACAAAATAAAAGTTATAGAAATCCCTAGCCACTTCCCGAACCGACCCATCCCCGAACGCAACCGCAACACAGATTACAGCCAATGAATAGGAGTAATGAAATAAATATTTTCCCGGTGGGGCACGCAACGCTTGGATGCGCTAACCCCCAATCGGCGCACCCAGCCGTTTCGCAAAACGACCGATTGTTTGCGCGAAAAGACCGTGAACGTTGCGTGTGATTGGGCGGAAGACACTACCGGATTTTTAGGACACTAAAAAGGGATCACGCGAGTTATTTTTTTTCTATAACAAAGTGACAGTTGAGTTTAAATCATCGTCCCGCTGCTGGGCACAAGCCTCCTCGCAGATTAAGAGGGCTGTAGTTCGAGGGGATTGGGAACTTCACACACATCATTTAAGTGCCGGCTAGACCACCAGAATTTCATTACCTATCATATTATTGTAATATTGTCACCGGACTTACAATAAGTATGCCAAATTTTATCTCAATCGGATGAGGATAAAGAACTGCTTTAAAAATCAGTTGCTTCAAAATTTATCCCAAATATAACGTGCTTAAGTAACATAACCTACTTAATACGAACGTAGCAAGTTAAATTAAAGCTTATATAAAAAAAATACGGAAGAGTTTATTTTTAACCCACGACGAAAAAGAGGAGTGTAATAAGTCTGTGTGTCTGTGTATCTGTCTGTGGCATCATATCTCCCAAACGGATGATGGACCGATTTCGATGCGGTTCTTTTCAATCGAAAGCTAGTTTAATCGAGATGGTTCTTAACAAAGTTTAATTAAAATCGATTTACCGTTTTCGAAAATATTGAACGTTGAAATGACAATGTCGGGGGTTTTTCAACTTTTGTAGGTTGGTTAGGTTGTGTTTTATTTGATTCGTGAGTAAATTTACCTATTTTCCCGTAACCCATTTTAAATCTTTTACCAATTTAATTACTTTTTAATCCAATGCAAACCCTGCGGCGCAATCCGTGCTTCACACAAAAGGTTTTAATCAAATGCCTTCGGACAAATTTCTGTCAACGCTCTTCAAACAAATAAACTGCAAAACTGTTGACTCTGCGAACTAAAAACTACAAATGCGATTTATATGAGTGCCGCGGGGGCAGCCCCTACTTCCAATTTCGAAATTCGTACTTCGTGTACCTACCGGCCCTCTCGCTTTTGTGCGAGAAAAAAACTTCGTTTATTTTAGCATTAAAATCTTTTAACAAAAAAGTAAAACCGCCTTCAAAAAAACCTTAGAAAAAAATGTAAAGTAATCCTCTAAAATGATAATAAATAAATAAAATAAAATAAAATGCGTTTATTTCGGACGACAGAAACGAAAGCCTAAAGTTTTATGGCCTAAAACTAAGTAGCAGAAATATGAAGTCGGTGCGGTGCGAGCGGGATATTCTTTGAAACGGAAACAATCTTTTTAACCCCCGACGAAAAAGAGGGGTGTTATAAGTTTAACATGTGTATCTGTGTATCTGTGTATCTGTCTGTGGCATCGTAGCTCGTAATATGATGGACGGATTTTGAAGCGGCTTTTTTTAATCGAAAGCTAGTTTAATCGAGATGGATCTTAGCTAAGTTTCATAAAAATCGGTTTGGCCGTTTTTGAGATATAAAATTTTTAAATGTCTCAAGTTCAGATCTCAGATGTGAGAGCCCGTTGATGTCTGCAGTATGGCTAAGTTCGGAAATTCGTAATCCGCGAGCTCGTTGAAGTCTTGGATTTTTTGTTGGTTTAGGTCAAATAATAAAATACATATTGTGAAGTGAATGTAAAAACACAAAATAAAAAACTTGAATTAAAAATTTAAATAGCCCGCGACTAAAAAAGCAGACAAAAAAAAAACTAAAAAAGTAAAAAATAATGCCTAAAATATTTTGTTAGTATTTATTAGTATGGATGGAAGTATGGATTAGCCCTTTCAGTTCAATATACCTAGCAAAATTTTTATCTAAGCGTCGTCGATGTCGGGGGATCGCTAAAGTCAGGATCAGGATTTTTTTTGTCGGCATTTTTTGTCGGGGGTTTTTTAAATTTTAAATTTAAGTTTTTTATGACTGTAGGTATCTTTTGATTGCGTTGACTTAGAAGTTTGATTTTTTCAGAGCTTCAAGGGACTGCGCAGCGCAGGCTTGAGTATTTGATATTATTATTATTTTCAGCATGCTACCTCTCCGCCTTCCAGAGAAACAGGGTCTTGACAGACAGACAGACAGACAGACAGACAGACGGACAACAAAGTGATCCTATAAGGGTTCCGTTTTTTCCTTTCGAGGCACGGAACCCTAAAAAAAGGTACTTAGATATGTCATTAGCACGCCGAAAATGAGGCGCAAAAAAGGCTGTTTTTTTTCTCTTCTTTAGTCTCATTCGCTCTCGAATATAAGGTCCAAATTTGCGCGCAAACGTCAACATGTTCAGTAAGTACATATTTTTCAATTGTCTGTGAGCTATACGACGTATCTTCTCTACTTATGCCTTTTCCCGATAAGTCTCTCAAGCAACTTAAAACTTTACCTATACTAGCATGGGATTCTAAAATAATTCCTGACCAAAATTACTTTTTCCTGAAACACAAAGCGCCCCTGTTTGCCGTTGCGCTTAGCTCCAGTTGCGGGGTTCTCAGGGAGCCGTTCGCCAAACAAGGGAAGTTGCTTATACTTAAATAGTGTTAGCCGATTTGCTTTTTATGTAAGTTTCAAAATTGATCGCGAATTCGAGAGGCAGTCGTTTTGGTCTTCAAAGTTAACCACCGGCAAGAATAAGTGAATTGGTCCACCCGTGTGAATCAGTTGACGAGGGAATTCGATCTACATTTGCTTGCCAATATGTTTCAGTTTCAGTTTCTTTATTTCCATAACAATTTTACATTGTGTCGGATATTAGTGAACGCTTAATTCTAGCACCATAGTCTATCACACTAAATTTGAGAGAATGAAACAATAAATATAAAGAATAAATGACAAACAGTAGCCAGTATCAACAAAACTCAAACATTAACAATATTATGCATTAAGTAAATTTTTACTTAACATTTATATTGCACTTAGCGAAGTCAAGTACTATTAAATTTAGTGGTTATTCTATGGTTATAATAATATTTAAAATACCCACTTACAACATAGCTATATTATCATATTCATATTCATATATATTCGGATAACAATACCTGGTATTATTTATCTTAAAATTCAACAACAAATTATTTATCCTGACACATTATCAAAAATTTCATCCACACTGTAGAAGCAATATGAAGCGCCCTAAATTAAAAGCTCATCAAGTCAGCAAGTGACACCGAATTGTCTTTGAAAACTGTCATTTTGTGAAGTTGGGGAAGTATGGGCCTGACGGAGCTGCCTGTCCTAGCAACCTCAAAGCTGTTCTTTGATTACCCACATATTTTATTGCCATACGAATAAATACATAAAGGAAAAATGGTGTTACTTGTACGATTCCTCTTGCATGTGGTATGCATCTCTTGTTTGCAGGTGGTAGGACATTGTGCGAGGTCCGTCCGGATCGCTACCACCATCTTATTCGCTAATACTCGCTAAGCAGCAGTGCTTGCACTGTTGTGTTCCGGTGTTGACATTAAGACAGCCGAGGAAATCACAAGCAAAAGAGGCATTTTATCTTAGCCCTCTAAGTTGGCAACAAATCTGCAAACCCCCCGGGGTTGCGGGAGTCTATGGGCAGTGCTGATCACTTACCATCAGGTGATACACTTGCTCGTTTGGCTTGCTTATCGTTTAAAAAAGTATGTAAAGTGTATTATGAAAATTATGACTGTGAATCAGCGATATGCAAGACGCCTTGTCAACTTGTCTTGTGATGGACCCTATGTCTTTTATACAACCCACCCAAGAATCTTCCCAACTTTGTCTCCATATAAAATAGTATATTGCCTACGTAAGCACACGGCAAACAGTAAGTCGGCGACATGATCCCCACACGAGTATTGTGTCCACACAATATAAGCGCAAATAAACCGGATCTCTCCAAAGCGCGGAGGCGCGGATACGGTACTGGCGGGCCGGCAAATTGTGGAAATGGGAAAAATTGCCGCGCTCTGCTACCATGGCAATTTAAGAATAACTGAAGTACTGAAAGGAGGCGCCCAGGGTTCTTAGTAAACATCTTGTAGTTTTAGACGTATATTCTAGTACCAAGTAAAGACCAGAATAATAATCACTTAACTAATAGGCACTGCGGCTCGGTTGGGGAAACGAGATGGGTGGCTGCAAGCAACACTGCCTAGTGCTGTACTTTCATTCAGCTAATGTTACAATAACTTATAAACTAATATTTACTACTTATACAAGCAATATGTGTTATGTCGTAGTAAAGTGCGATGTTACTGTGAGACTATGTGTTGAGGCACACACTACACCTCCCCCGCAAGTCCTTTACATAACAAAGTGGATATAAGAAATTACATTTGTATGGTGATAATCACAGAATCATATCCGCCTGTTCCTTTGCCCTCTCTTATATGTAAAATAATAATGCTAACATCGGAGTTCATAGATTTGTATGATAACCGAGCGTGTAACGTTTTGCGTAGGTATTTTGACGTCGCGTCACGAGTGTAATTAAAAAAAAATACCTCAATTGACAGCTACAACTTTGTTGGTGGTGTTTGAAAAGTTAATTCTTAAACAATAAGGTAGGTAGGTATATTGTTTTCAACCCCCGACAAAAAAGAGGTGTGTTATAAGTTTGACCCGTGTATCTGTGTGTCTGTGTATCTGTCTGTGGCATCGTAGCTCGCAAGCGGATGGACCGATTTCGATGCGGTTTTTTTTAATCGACAGCTAGTTTAATTGAGATGGTTCTTAGCTAAGCTTCATTAAAATCAGTTCTCCCGTTTTTGAAACATTGAACTTTGAAATGACAATGTCGGGGTTTTCTAACTTTTCTAAGTCGGTTAGGTTATTAAAACCTGACGTACATACAATGAAATCGCAATTTTGTACAGTTAACAATCAAAAGCACAATACGTCGATACTTCTAATATAGCCCTTTGATCGAACCAACTGTGAAACCTTATCGTAGTAAATGTCATGGTGACATCGCATTGGCTGCCAAGGAAAATTATTATGACACAACTTACTGTGAGAATGAGAGCCTTCTACGGTGGATCAGGTATCAAATGTCTCGACTGTACATACAATGAAATCGCAATTAACAATCAAAAACACAATATGTTGATACTTCCAATTTAATGAATCGCATAGCGATTCGATTCCTGCTACGTCTGACGTGACGTAATATTTCTCCATAGCATAGTGTTTCGAAAGCTTGTTTTCGAAGTCGCAAATGCCACAACTTTGAGGCCTTGTTGCACTCATATGAAAATAGTGGCTTACACATTTTCAAGTACGTAGACCGAGCGCGGCACAAGTGAGATTAAGGTAGACAGCTGTTTGTAGTCGGTAAAGGAGGTAATGCACAGTTAGGGACCATTCACAGTTCTTACTTGACTTCACGGGGTCAAAGGGGGCAACTGTTGAGTGTTGGACTTTTTTTTTAACCTCCGGCGCAAGAAAGGGTGTTATAAGTTTCCGTATGTATCTGTGTGTTTGTCTGAGGTACACAGTAGCTCCTACACGGATGGACCGATTTGGAGATTGTGATTGAAGGCTAGCTTATCCGAAATGCTTAAGTCTAAAGTTTTATTAAAAATCTGTGTTTTGGATATATTGAATTTTGAAATAAAATCGTCGAGGGTTTTTCAACTTCTCTTTCATAATAAGGTTTTTAGATAATTCTTCGTTCTGTCTATCCTAATTATATACGCTCTAGGTTTTGTGTGTGTATGTGTGTCAAACCCAATTAAAGGTCATCAAAATACGTCCATCGTCGCCTGCGTGACGGCGAGAGGCAACACAGGTGGGGGTTAATTTCGCGATGGTTCTTGAGATACAGGACTTTTTCAACTGTTATATAGGTTGTACTTAGTTGTATTGGTTTAATAATCTGTCGTACCTACGACACAGCCAATAACTCTCGCCACTTGAACCAAGTGTGTGCAACTAATAAAAAGGCGTCAATTGATTACTCGGTCGCGTGCCACATCAAACGCGCGTTCACACTACACTGATTATGATTAGGGTGTAAACAAGCCCTTAGGATATTTAATATTGACATCAAGCTTGCTAACATTCATTTTGTCGCGGAAATAAAGCCAATATCCCTTTGTAACCCCTACGCAAAAAGAGAGGTGTTAGTTTGACGTGCGTATCTATCTTTCAGTCTGTCTTTGGCTAGTTTAATTGAGGAGGTTCTTAATTATTTCGTCATTTAATTTTTGAGTTATATTTCACTTTGAAATGAAGAAGTTGTTTTTTTTTCTTCTTTTTAAATGCTGATGAGATTTTCATTGCCAATGTAGGCTGCGACATGCCGCGGCGTCTGCCTCGAGTCTCTACGTCCCAACTTGTCAGAACTTGATGTTATCTTCTAAACTAATTAATGAAGTCAATTTTGGTTGTAAATGTACGATCTGGGAGTCAATTTTTGAATCTCACTTAGTGGCTAAATTCAGTGATTTCTAAAAAGTTCGTATTTTTTAATCTCACCGGTGACAAAAATTCTCATACCTATGATATCAAATACGAATGCCCCCACTCGTAAACGCGAGATCACTGCGTGACTTCTTGACCACTGGCAGTGACAGCTAACCTCGTTATCAAGAAAATTTGTATGACGTTTGAAACGGTCCCCCATGAGCGTATTTGGTACTGCATTTTAATATGAAGTTTCTCAATGGCGATCAACTATTCGATTACGTTAAGTAGGATTCGAATGTTCATGCTCGGAGCAGTTTCCCCATAACACTGAAACACCCAAGCGCGTCCCACACTCCCTCTGCGCGTGCGCGCGAACTGCACACAACCCCGCGGCGTAATATTAATCGAACTTTGATCACGTAATTCATTCCGGCTTATTACCATTTATTATTGGGGGTTTTCGGATAATACTTTGGGTTATGACCATTTAATTTCAACAAATCATTCTGTAGGATCATACGGTGACGTTTAATTTGAAATGCCATTTTGAAGGGAGCTGGTGAAATATTTGGGTTTCAAAATAATGGTAGACTCTCGGTACAGTCTAAGTACTTGAATCAAGACCTCTCGATGAGAAACTCTTTCACAGTAAATATGATAGCGACATCGTAACATGTGACATAATTTTCCTTCGAGAACATTCTACGGTCGATTCATTTTTGACGGGTTCTATATGTACGTATATAGGATAAATTTATCTATATACTGATTTGATAAAAAAACTTGAAATGGTTTATTACATTACAGTGAGCCGAAATATTTTATTTCTTAATACCTACATCAAAACGGCGCCCAACAAGCAACGCCCCCACTAAGTATTTTAATATCAAGCCAGCAATAAACAAAGGCGGTTTAAAATTTAAACTCACAGTTAAATTGATACGTTCAGAATAAATTAAGCGAAAACCGTCGCGTCGCTGATAAGTGATAACTCTCTCAGATAATGAAAATTGTTCATCCCCCGAGGTGCTCGTTCCGATTGTGACACTTAAAAAGAGAGCCTTAAGATTTTTCGGCTTATATTTCGATAGCTCTTTTAAAAACACTTTAAGGTTTCTAAGCAATGTTTTTGACTAAGTGATTTTTTTTCGGAAATAATCTCTCCGAAAGTAGCATCAATTGTGTCCACCCCTCTTTTATTTCTTAAACTGTATGTCCAAAAAACATGAAAAATGAAACTCTTCTGGATGCTGAAGCCGGCATGCGGTATGCGTACATTAGTTGAAGGACGCCCTGTACTAAAGACAATGCTGCCAACCTCCCGGGCAATTATACAATAAATAATGCAGAAAGTAAAATCCTACCGACTGCGCCAAATATTTAATTGGGTATTTAAATGAATAAATTGTCTTTTAAACAGATACACTTTTTATTGGGAAGTCACAAGGTTTCCCGACAATAAGCGAGGGATCACAAACGACGGTTACGAGTACACTATGCGAATTGGGCATAGCGACTGCTCGTTGCGACGCAACACGCACTCCATTTTCTCAGGGCTTTGCCCACGCGCACTGCACTTCCATAAAAGGTAATTATTGTGCTGTACAAAGTGCTTCCTGCCCTGCCTGATAATCGCACTTTAGCCATAGAGGTACTGTAAGGTTTGGATTGTATGGATAGTGGTGGATCTGGCAGCTAATAGTGAGACAGCTCACTACTATTGATGTACTGGGTACGCCTATGCAGCAAGTCCTCTAGGTATCTAGACTAAGTCCTTGATTAATCCGCAACGATAAGTCAGTCAGTTTCGTCCTTGTTGCATACGCCTTTGCTAAGAAAGGTATATTACGCTTTATAGATGTAAATATGTATAACAAACTCTAGCGCACTAAGGTTTAACTAGCTAAACATGCTAGGCCCACAGAGGCCTTAGTTAAGACCCTTGGAGTTAAAGGTGTCGACAGGCGATCTTTACCGCGGTTTCATGGGCTTGCCGGTAAAGTCCGCCGTCGGATCTCGGTAAAACCAAGGTCTGGTGAGGGGGCTGCCAGGCTCACGGTAAACTCACCCTTTGATCACACCCTTTACAGAAGTACCACGCTATGGACGCGCAAAATTATGATAAAACCGAGAATCCATCTGGTTTTTAATTGAAATATTTATAATTGCGAGACCGTCCGAATGCGATATTGCTCGAAATAGACTGCACAAAGCAATTATTGTTTTTACTTTGTGTTTTACTCGACAGTGGAAATGGATTGTTTAATGTCAATTTTATTTTAAGGACATTGTCTTATTTATAAATTACTGTGGAATTCGAAAAAGTGTTAGCGAATTTTGTAATTACAAGACTTAGACAAGGTGGGTCTATGTTTTAATCAATGTCATGTGAAACCTCAGTATGCTGGTCTCCACCAATGGGCACATTAGCTGAATTGATGACAAGGGTGAAATGATTTGGTTATACTTGGTATGCAATTAACGACAACAAACTGAGCAGATTATCAGATTTTACAAGTAGATTTTACACAGTGTCGTGGCTGCCATTACGCCATTACGCCACTACACCCACTACACATTGAGCCGTCGTGATGTTCTATCGTGTAGAGGAGACGTGAGCTTTTTGTGTGTGACGAAGAACAACACAAGTGGTAGGTATTTGAAGGTTTCGTTTGTTGAACCAATATCTATCTTATCTTAGTAAATACCTAATGATTGCAGAACTACATCCTTCATCAAAATTCAATAAGCGAGTTAAAAATTAAGTAGGTATATGATAGAGCGACTTTAAATTATTATTAAACACTTCTTCATTGACATACTAAGACTATGTACTATTGGTCTAGTACAAAATTCACGAAAAATGTGTCCCAGTACAACACGGTATTTTTCGATGACAGCCATACGCCATAGCGCTGTCGTTCGACCAACGTTCGACCAAACTAAGATGACGACGCTCGATTAGTGGTCTTTCTGTAAATTCGTGGTCTTTTGGCTCGGACGTTTTCAGGTGCTAACCCAACATCCATGGTGTCTCTTTTTTTGTTGTTTTCTGACTACTTAGTGTTCTTTTAACCAAATACTTAGCCAATAATTGGCCCTACATTGAATTTACTCGTCCGTCCCGAACGCGGTACATCGAACAAATAGGCAATTTATCACCACACGATCTCAATATTGCTGCACTCGGCGCCACGTGGCTTCCACTGATATTACTTTTTTATTTGCCTCAACACCCCTTCAGAACTTGTCAACATGTTTCGATACAAATCTGCCAACGACCCCATTTATTCTACAAGGAACCTCGGCAGAGAATTCAACCCTAAGCCACTCGCACTACGGGAGTCTGCGCATTTTTCCGTCGGCAAAATGACGTTGCCGTTTGTTGTTTGTACATAGGATATTATACGTCCTCTCGAGTGGCAAACTATTTGACAATATTCTTTGGCGACGCTGCCCATTCCCATGATTAATGGAAATGGATTAAGCCGTGTTTTAGATTTAAAAACAACAAAAGATTAGTTTGATGGCTATAGCACCCCCGTGTCAGCGTTGTTAAGTGTTTGAGTGTGTTTTTGCAATGGGAGTAAACGCATTTACTGCCGGCAACGCATATATGCGTTTTGGTGACTTTCGTCCATTGCCGCTCTCATAAATTTTCAGGTATTCGAACGCACTTGTGCTTTTGCGGCACGTGAAGAAGTTTCGTGCTTGACACCCGTCAGCGAATGGGTTAAGAGTGAAATCTTTAGATTTTGTTCATGCAATGGTTACCAAGTGGATAGGTACATCGTGTGCCTTATTTATTTAATTTCATTAAGTATTTGGCAATCATTATAAAGCTTTATATTTTCTAATTAAAATTATATCTCCGAGAACCAGCAGTCATATTAGCTGAAGAACACAACCCTACCATTTTTTAAATATAATTCATCCCATAGGGAAAGGCAAAGGAAACTAAATCCATACAGCCACGTCTGTTGTTTTTTGTTTAAATTAAAGATCCCGGGAGTCCCATCACAGTCAGAGTCGTCCGTCTGTCCCAGTCACGCCCTGTCAGCTGCTCTCCTTTCCGTAAAGCGATAGTGTACTCTACGGTGAGTTACTGCGAGCAGCGACCAGCGGGTACTTGGACATAATATGCGTTTTCACTTGAATTCTTCATCAACATTAATCACAGAAACTATAATTCAATTGACTCATGACTGACACGATCCACTCTCCCTGGTTTCCCGCCAAGCACCTTCAGAACCCGACTAAAAAGGAAGATTATCAAAATCACAATTTCCAGCCAGTCAACAAAGATTTAAAAGGAAAAAAGTTCTAACCGGCCAGTGCCAATTGTTTTCACTAAAAAACCTCGGACTGGCAGCTTCATCAAAAAGGTATTTCATTAAGTCCTTACTCGAGAAGTCGTGATGGACTTGAAAGAAAGATCCCGCATTCCAACGGTCCGCTTGATGAAGAATGTTCATTTTAAAAAGGCCGTTTCTTCCTTTTGTTTTCGCGTTTTCCTCGAGGAATTCATCGAGTGTTTTGTTTTTTAATGTCGGGTCATCCTGAAAAGCTTTTAATTCAAATACCTATGTGATAAATAAATAAATAAATATCATGGGACAATTGAAACCAACTGACCTAGTCCCAAACTAGGCAAAGCCTGTACTATAGATATTAGACAATGGATAACCATACTTATATAGATTAATACATACTTATGTACAAATTAAATATCCAAGACCCAAGAACAAACATTCGTATTCATCATACAAACAAACATCTGCCCCGACGGGATCGAACCCGGGACCTCAAGCTTCATAGGCAGGGTCTCTAACCACTAGGCTATCCGGTCGTCATGATTATTATTATCTTAACCTTGTCTTATTGTAGTTAAGTCACCGTGTGTTAAATTCTACTATCTTACTAACTTCATCACGCTGAAACGGCCCTACGGATTTGGTTCAAATTTGGAAAAGATAGTAGCTTATACCTTAGTTTAAAACAGGCTATCTTCATTGTTTTATCCTGGAAAATAGTATAGTTCCCTACTACGCAGACGAATTCGCGGGTAACAGCTAGTAAGGAATAAAATAATGCATAATTTTTGTTGGCTCACTTTCATCGCTCAAATCCTTTCCATTCTAACTAAGTCAACTGTAAATCATTTTAATAAGCTAATAACTAACATCATACTAGTTTAGGCTACAAATTTACGCGTTAATAGAAGCGTGGGAACCTTTATTTGAGTTCGTACTAACCACACGCGAGTCATCGTTACCAAATAAAATATTTATGAGAGCACCCTTATTTCAAAATGTGCCCCAACACAACTGTATTTTGTGTATTTGTATTTGATACTTCTTCTTTCTCAGGATATCCGATTGCTCAGGTAAGTACCAAATAAATGTGTTAAGTGTTACGTCAGTAGAACGAAAGGGTACTGACATAAATAATTAAAAAGAAAACAGTATATAAATAAGGGAATAAGTATACTTACGAGGTTAAGCTATGGAAAACTGTTTCAAAACATGTCATAATGTCATAAATCATAAATAGTACATAGCACATAAAACAAAAACAGTACGTGACAATTACATGTACAAAGTCGAACTTCTCCCTTAAAGGAATCTCTGCCAGTTGACCTTCGAGCGATTTACAGGACATCTGAAACGAAAATAGACACACATAGAAAAATTTAAACATCCGAAACTTCGAAGAAAACATTTTGTTTAAAATCATGAGAAGTCCATTGAAATCATTTGTGACAATACAATACAGAATTAGCTTACTAATCCGAAATAGTAGCACTGGCGTATTTCAATTACAAAATCTATTACCACAGACAAATTAAACTTTATCCTTTATCCTCTCGAATTACGTCTATGGTTTGTCCATATGGCCAGTCTTACCTATCAGAATAATAACCGATTCCAATAACGGCAGTTATAGATCCCTTAAATCCATAATTTATGGTCTGTGGTGACATCTAAGTATGCACCGTTTAGCACCCCTCGTATCCCTGTCTATGGTTGAGGCGTGACGGCATAAAATGCCATGGGATTATTAAGTTTTTATTGTTTGACTAAATTTTAAATGAATAATTGATTTTAATGCAATCTACCTAGCTAAGTACTGTAATTTAATTAATGATGGAATCAGAAATGAGGAGATCCGTAGAAGAAGTAAAGTTACCGATATAGCTCAGCTGTGGCAGTGGGCGTTGATTAGAAGCCTAGAACGCGTCAATGATTTTTCGGACGGAGTAACGCCATTGCTCGCAATAATATGGACATGACTCCAAAATTAATCAATGGATTTATTTAATCAATTTCTTGAAATTAGAATTTAATTCCTTGACATAACAGTTTACACACGCTTGCAAAGTAATTACCTTAATAAAGTATTAATAAAATTAGCAGTCAATGTAAATCATAGGAGGAAGAGGTTTTATTAGCTTTTGCATTATACCATTATTTGTATAATGTATTTTAACTAGAAAACTTCATCATTAAAAACAATGTCTACGACAACTGCTAATTTTATTAATATTCAATTATTTTGAAAGCATGTACTAACTATGTAGTTAAATTGTTATCTCCAGGAATTCAAAAATGTAATTTCAAGAAATGAATTAATTGATTAATTTTGGAGTAATGTCCACATTATTGCGAGCAATGACGCTACTTCGTTCGAACTCTGTTTATATGTAAAGACACGCTATGTTTTTGATTAAGCTAAGCTAACATACTAAACTGATGATCATCCGCCTGAGAGCAGCTAGCTGGTCAAGCTGCAGTGAAGTTGTTCGAGCCTGCAGCCATGCTGTTAGAGGACGCGCAGGCTGAAAAGGGATTATTATGATGATGAACGACGCCCGTGCTGGCCCCATGATGTTCTTGTGACGACAAATTTTATCTTCCGAGAAAAACTAGACTCGCCACGTTTGTCGCTTCGAAGTAACCAATACGAACGCATTTTCCTACATTATACAAGTTAATTTTTAATCGGTGATCAGGAAACAATTTTTGTAAATTCAGTAATCGATTGTGATCACGTTTAATAATTTTGCATTAATATTCTAACATTCTGAATTTCGTATTGTTGTAAGCAATTCTGATCTGATGGAATTTACCTACTAAGGACAACCTAATATTAAAAAATAAATGAATAATATTTTATCATGATTATTGACCGCGATTACCAAAGGTTTGATGAGCTGATGATGATGATGGTAATGTAGGTAACTGCGTCAAAATATCGGAAGCTCATCCAACCTATAGTAATCGCGGTCAATATCCTGTTGTCGTTATGTCTAGTGTAATTAACCGAGAATCATTTAAGAGTCTCATTATATTAGTTAGGATTAGGATATTAATATTAGTTAGGATAGAGCTCTCCAGCCCTAAAATCCGAGCGTGTTTCAACAAAAAACGTTCAATCGTGTTTGTATTATTTCTCAAACAGTTGTTCTCCTTCGCTTAATAGCTAATAAAGCCGAGTTCTCACAATAAAAATCCTCATAATCTCTTAAGGCGGGCTGAACATTGTAAATATTTACGTGCCGTCATCTGCTCTAGTGTACACTGATTTTGTTGGATTATAGAGTTAGGCGAGTTTGAACGATGATTTGAGTGGTGGAATGAGCAGACAGGTTTTTTCGGCGCTTTTTTGGTTGAAACATCTTTAAGTTTTTTCTTTTAATTGAAACAAGCAGGCGATCACCGCCACCCGTGAAAACCAGCAATCCCTAGTCAGTAGTCCGTTGCTGGCGTTTAAGGAGGAAAAGGGATAGACGAAAGGGGGGAAGGGGGGGGGGGGGAACGCGCCTCCAGCACTCTCACTCACCAAACGAAACGCAACAGGGATGCTGTTGCTTCACGTCGATTTTCTGCGAGAGGGTGGTACTTCCTCGAAGGAGCCGGCACATTCGTAAGTCAGTAGCTACAGTATGGCTCTCCTAAGTCTCCTACTACATCCTTATCTAGATCTTTTAGGACGGGAGACGTGCTGTCGGTAGGCCTCCAACAAGATGGAGCGACGACCTGGTAAAGATCGCGAATCGCTGCACCCACAATATGCTTCCCTCAAAGTCGCTGTCTGTCCATATGGGCAAACAACTAAAAGTCAGATTTAAAAAATAAATAAACAAACAATAAGTATACAATCCTCTTCCTAATATTGCAAGCGAGCGATTATTTCATAACCAACTTCAATACGAGCGTTATGAGTGGTATTATCCTTTACAACGCCATCTGTCGAGACCAACACGCATCCAACCATGAACTCTTTTTCATGTGCAACTCTTAGAAACATTGCAATATCACTACTAACAACCTAAAAACAGAAGCGTAGCGTCAATAATTCAACTACAATATTAAGTTTGTAATTTTCAAATATTACAACAACTTTCGTGCCGATTGTAAAGTTAATCGTACAGGAATTTGAACCTTCTCGTCCTATATTAAGAGCGTGTTGCAGTGCTAAAGAGTGAATGTTAATGTTGGTTAAATTTTAAAGTCAAACGGTATGGGTGAGAGCCGCAAAACGCGCGGGTGGTCATTACCAGCTGTGATAAACAGAAGTGGTGATAAAATCGCGCTTTTCAACCTAAGGCCATAATGTAAGGGTATAATATGAGGCTGCCTTGCACCGACTTGGTTCAAAAACGGATTGACGGGGTTGACGTATCGTCAGATGGTACAAACACGTCCAGTTAACCCCGGTTAGTAGCTAACCCGGGTCGGTGCAGGTCGGCCCAAGAATTACAATTAGAGACAAGCACTGTAACTGTCGTTTTTTTTAAGATAAGAAATTTACCAGTCATTATCATTAAACACCACACGTTTTTCATGAAAGAAAAACACAACAAAATCATGTTAGCATTTTATTTAAACAGCCCTCGCTTACATTCATTATAAAGCTGGTGTATACTAGACGAATTTTAATTATAATCTTAAGTCTGAAGAATTAGAGTAGGTAGATATACTTATACCTACTACAGTAAAGATTTTAAACGTCTGAAAGAACAAGCATTTTAAATAAAAAATGTGACATTTACGAAGAAAGTGGCGTGCCCTTAATTCATTTCTTAACAACAAATTTCATAAGAAATAACAAGTCATTACAATAGAAAAAACACTATTAGTATAAGTACACTTATAACACACAAAGCCAAAGTTTACTTGTTAAAAATTCTCATCCATAGCAATATAAATATCTAATGAACTCTGTATACAAACTTAATAGAAAGAAAACTTTGGTATAAGCAGCATCCTACCGCCCCCAAAACGTTAACTATCATCGATCCACATAATCCGATTAATTAAACACTTGCGCCGAACAAGTGCGCAATAGGATTACCCATACATACAAACGAATGTTAAGCGCTTTATAATTGTTGTCATGTGATAAAGTTGGAAAAACACGTGCAATGGGAACTATTGTGAGTTAAAAATACATATTATAGTGGAACGTAGTACCTCCTCCTTTTTTGAAGTCGGTTAAAAATCAGCTAAAATCGCCAGTTTCGACTGAGGCCGTAGAGCAGACAGACGGGAGGCGCCTTTGGGTTATCTATGCGATACAATTTTTCTGCCACTTTTTGAGGGGGACGAGGAACACATCACAAGTGTTAGGCTTAGTTAGACTTATTTTTTACGATACGAAAAATTTGTTACATTCCTTTCTTACAAACTCACACTAAAACAAAGCTGTGATACAAATGCCTGAAACACGCACCCATTCAACAGACCCTGCGCATTTTGCACCGACTTTATGTTAGATTTTTGGCAGAGGAGAAATATTCCTTGCCTGCATCTTAATTAAGAGTACTATAACTCTTGTCACTGCAGTTCCCTCCAAACCCTTCTCTTCAATGCTAGTTCTTTCAACTCCTGATACGACACAATGCCTATCTTCTTCTTTATTGATCTAGTTAAGTACTCCATCCTCAGTCTTCGCCTTCCTCTCTTTCCTTCTATAGAAATTATAACTATAGCTAACTTATACTCGGGACTTAATCTCGTAAAAAATATGTATTTAAATTTGAATTAAAATACCTTGACATTTCGGACGCGATGTCCCGAGTGTCATGATAATGTGTGAAAATCGCGAAAGTTTAAATCAATATATTATGTATAGCTAACTTCCCAAAAAGTCTTCCAATGCCGAACAAACATATATTCAACAATTTGCATATATGCCTAAACGACGAACCAACTACCAGCTACGCTTCACGGCGCCCTTTGACTTCGAAATTCACGATAATTTGAGGAACAATTAACTTTAGCTTTCATGTTCCTTTGAGCCCAATGCTCCTATTTCACTTTGAGCGGTTAATAGAGAGTAACCTCAAAGAAAAATGTACTTACAAACAATTACACCTACGTATGAAACTATGAGGCACTCTGGTGGAAGCTGAGTCAGGCAGTAGGGCTGAAAAAACTGTCGATGTTTTTTGTAGGTCGAACTGAAATGGAGATTAAAATTTGAACCTATAAATTATACTCCGTTTGTTTGAAGATCAGAAATTTTACTTAAACTGAAATTTATTTATAATTGTGTTAGGAAGACATAATTACCTACCTAATATCACCGATAAATGTTATTAGATGTGTATTTTCCCGATTTGTCTTCGAATTGCCGGAAAAAGAGTGTGATATTGTGACTATTAATTCAAATCCTGAATTAAAATTAACTTAATATAACACCCCCGTTAATTTAGTTTGTAATGGAGCGGGAAAAAGTTTGATTTTCGACTAGATACAATATGTTCTACAGTTTTTGACATTATTTTTCGTTTCTTCCTTTGAAATGAATATGTAACTACTTAGCTGTTATCAAATACATTAGAAAACTTGAAAAACCCCCGACATTGTTATTTCAAAGTTCAATATTTCAAAAACGGGTTAGCCAATTTTAATGAAACTTAGCTAAGAACCATCTCGATTAAACTAGCTTTCAATTAAAAAAAACCGCACCGAAATCGGTGTATCCGCTTACGAGCTACGATTCCACAGACAGATACACAGATACACAGGTCAAACTTATAACACCCTTCTTTTTCGTCAGGGGTTAAAAATCACCATCTCTGAATACAACATCTAGCCAAGCAACCTCCTCAACAATTCAATCACAGATTCAGAGATTCGTAAACAAAAGGAATTAAGTAGGTAAGAGTTAAACAAGAAGTTTCATCGACAGCGATGAGCTCACTTCACTGCGCCACTCCCACCGGGTGGCCTTTGTGGGGCCTCTCCAATATTCGCTTTGTTACACTGAAAAATGTTCCCTTGGCCGCATCGCAAGCTTTACTTTTTTATTTATTTATACTCGAGCAAACAGCGGAAAAGTATGTACCCAAATGGGAACGTTTCGCTTTGAAGCGTTAATATTTTGTGGCATGATAAAGTAAAATATGAGTACAAACGCAAATTTTGACGTCATGCCGTCGTTGAAAAGATAAAAGGAAATGTTTTGGAAGATAATACTTAAAATTCAAATGCAGTTAAAACTAGTACGTAAAGTAAGGCTTTTCTTACAATAACCTAAGCAACTTAGAAAAATTGAGAAGCCCCCGACATTGTCATTACAAAATTCAACATCTCAAAAACGTGTCAACCGACTTTAATTAATCTTAGCTAAAAACCATCTCGATTAAGTAATCTAGTTTTCGATTAAAAATAAACCGCATTAAAATCGGTAAATCCGTTTGGGAGCTATGATGTCACGGACAGATACACAGATACACAGGTCAATCTTATTATGACACCCCTCTTTTTCGTCGGGGGTTAAAAAAATAGTATCGTCATTGAAGCGGAGATCCGTCGGGAAGCGATTCTGCTTCATGACTTCGACGACGGAGCGCAAATTGTATTTTGAAAAATTCCTTACAACTTACGAGTAGGTATTTGGGTTATACCTAATCCGGAAATAACTATTATTTTATATGTATGCGCAGTTGTGATTGAAAGAGTCACGTATATTTATACCTGTATACAGATCGGTATATCAAAACAACAAACTCAAATGGTATGTCATTGGTCTTAGCGAGCAATGTATTCTCCCTGTGATGGTATATGGAGCTGAAACATAGACGCTCACCAGGCACTTGATACACCAGATGCAAATCACTCGGAGAGTTATGGAGAGAGCTATATTGGGCGTTACTCTTCGCAATCGGGTACGAAATACCGAAATCCGCAGAAGAACGGGACTAACCGACATAGCAAAAACAATAGCCGTAAGGAAGTGGAGGTGGGCGGGTCACGTGCCGCAGACCTGATGGAAGGTGGGGAAGGAAAGTGCTGGAGTGGAGACCATGGACTGGGCGCAGAAATGTAGGAAGGCAGCCCGCGAGATGAGCTGACGATCTGACACAGGTTGCAGGGAGGGACTGGATGCGAAAGGCACGTGACCGCACAGCCTGGAAGAAAATGGTAGAGACCTATACTCAGCACTGGGTGGTAATAGGTTGAAGAAGAAGAAGAGAAGGAGATATCAAAACAATGGCTGTAGATCACAACTAAAGAATAAAGACCCTCTCTTCCCAGGGTTACAAAAAACATAGGTATGTACCTACACCAACATCCTCATAAAACAAGCTTAACAAGAAGTTTTCCAGATAAATTCCGGGTCGTCCCGAAATATCCGGGCATTGTCCGGCCCACTATCCCGGTCCATTAAGGGGATTCATTACACCCTACTGATTGCTTTTAGGAAAAAAGGTCCGAACGACTTGAGCTTTACTGCCTGGTAAGTACGTGAAGCGTTAATGTTTTCGCAGGTCATTGATACATTTTACTTCAAAGAAGGGTAAAAATAGGATCCTTCGAACTTGTCTTTTGTAGGTTTTGCAAAAATGCTTTCGTACATTACGTCTGTCCGCCGTCTGTCCAGTTGTTCTCCTCTACAGGACGCATTTCTCAACCGATTGTCGTGAAATTTTGGGAGCAGGTTATTTTTGTCAATTAGTTTTTTTGGAAATAAACAAAACACGAAAATTTAAAAAAAATTAGCCGGAAGCTCTACTACAGACACTACATTACACTACCACACTTTTAATTTACCACGAGTTTTTCGGCGAAGAAAAACATCGCGCGTAAGGACACTCATGCAAATGGTGTGTATGGAACTGTGGAAATCCCAATCCGCCCTTGGCACGCGTGGCAACTTTAGCCCAAGCCCTCTCTGAGAGCCTCTCAGAGCAATGGCTAAAAGAGGCTAGTGATTTTGACGATGATAATACTGCTTGTTACACTAAATAACATGAAAATAAACTAACTACACACAACCTTATAGCAGCCTTATAGTAGCCTGTACGCGGCGTTGCGTAGTATCCAGGATTGGCGGCAATATCGCCCGGCGGCTCATTTGATCACGTGGAGGAATGTGCGGGGCCAGAGAACCGCTTCGGCACGGTTATTGTTGAATAGGACATGAAATAGTATTTTTGATTTACCCTTAGCCACGTTGGTGCCATCTGTGATCCAGTTCCTACTCGAATATGAAGTCGGTGCTTCATGTCAGCCGGAAGACGTCCACTGCTGGACGTAGGCCTCCCCCAAGGCTCTCCACTCAGACCGGTCTTGTGCTTTCCGCATGCACCGGTTTCCCGCTATCTTTACCAGGTCGTAGTTCCATCTTGCTGGAGGCCTACCGACAGCTCATCTCTCGTTCCGTGGACGCCATTCGAGAACCTTCTGACCCCGTCGTCCATCAGTCCTGCGAGCACGTAGGTTGGTGTCAGTGCTTCATTCAAAGAAAATTCCGCTCGCACTGTACCGACTCTATCTTTGTGCTTGGCCATAAAACTGATGGCTTTAATAGAGGAAAGCGTCTTATGTTTTTAAACCTATAGCGGATTTGCTTATTTTATGGAATCATTTGGAGGTGACCTATTATATGATCAGCAGGGACTCTCCGGGCTTAACAGAGAAATAAGATGAGCTTACAATCCTATTTTAAATGGCAAAGTTTATTTGTATTAATGTAGAAAAAACCTGACATTATCGTATTTCGGCCGCATTCCTGAAAAATGGCCAAAACTCCTGACATGCCAGGAAAACCCTACCTAAAAGTCACTGGTGTCACTACAGACGCATTTAGGTTTGACCCGAACTGTATTTAATAAAGACTAGCTTACGCCCCGCGGCTTTGCCCCCGTGAAACATTTCTAAATGGGCTAGTTCCTTATCCCGTGTGAATTCCGAAAAATCCCTTCCTAGTGAACCTCTATGACATTAAAGGTATAAATTGTGTACCAAATTTCAAGTCCCTGTATAGCTTTAGCTGTGCGTTGATAGATTAGTCAGTCAGTCACGTTTCTGTTTTATATTGTTTAAAGCAGTGTTTTTCACACTTTTTTGTGTCACGGCCCTTCAATGACCAACAAAATATATTCGCGGCCCCCCAAAACCCCGTTTGTTTGATTAACCTAAGAACCCAACTATTATCTAAGAATTCATATTTAGAACCCACCCTTCTGTAACTCAATCAATCGTGCGTTTTGGAACGCAACCAATATTTATCAGAAGGAAATAAAATATTGCTGTTATATTAAAATGTCCTTGAAAAAAACTTCATTCCATGTAGTCACGAGCACGAGACTTTCGAAGCTGATCCTCGTGACCCCCCCTGGGGTCACAACCCATACTTTGAAAAACACCGGTTTAAAGAGTCAGTCTCCTCTCTCACCAAGCCACAGCTGACAAAAGACGCGCGGACATCACGTTTATTGGACGAGTCAATAATGTGCCGAGGGATGCCTGGACACCATACTTGCAGCATATAGCGTATAAATATGTAATAAGCACGCCGTTATGTCGGCTTGTTTGCCATGCGAGATATTTTGTGGGATTCAACGGTTTGTTTTGACCACTGTGAATATCTTAAGACTTGACTTCGTTACTGGCTGAATACTGAAGACACCTTTGGATTAAACGCTGACCAAAAGTAATACGTTATTTTTTAATTTGCATTACCTAAGACATTTGCAAGAGCGGCAGGTACACTTATACAATATAGTACATATAGGTACGAATTTACAGCAGGTAAATTTATACATGTTTATCGTTCTATCTGTTTAACCAGAGCAATTGCAACTCTTTTAAAATCTATAATAGACATATTTTTCGGAATAAACAAGTATCTTAATGTCAATTTCAGTGCTTTTTTTCGGTTTATTTTTGCTCACCGATTTCCTACGTCTGTATTCCAGCTTAAATCCTGCCCTTATATAGCGTATGCAGTATTTATTATCTATTCCAATGTTTTGTAAGGGGTCAGTTCAGAAACTTACACAGTATTGTTAACACTTGTGACCGAAAGTAAGTAACGTTTTTATTTGGAAGTAGCGCTTATTATCTGTAGGTCTAGCACAACTCACAGTGCGACTTCTATCTCGCGCGAGAGCAACTGCCCGTCCTTTTCTGTCGGGACGGATAACACAATCTTGCGCGACAAACAAAGTCGCGGCCAGTCGTGCTAGCCAGACTGATATTAATGTTAAAATACTATGGCGTTACATTAGTTTCTCAGAGTAAGTGTTAAGCCGGAGTAAAAACGTTGGTGAAATCGACGCTAAATCTCTAACCGCTCAGCGCCGCGCTCAAGGAGTGAAAATAAAAAATCCCTGAAACTGAATCGCGAGTGCCGATAAATCAAACAGTACAAAGGGAGCCAATGACCTCAACAGCTCCTTAAGCCCCACATTACGGCATTGTCCGTTGACGCCGCATCATTGCTTTGTCGCAGCGCATTAATCTGGCTGTTGAAGACACGGAATCCATCAATTGTCAACATTGGACTGGCAGTGGCGGCCCCCCTGAGGGGGACGCACACAGACGCGCGACATAGATTAGGTAGCCACAGGCAGCCAATGTATTTTGTATTTTTGTAAACACAAGAGGCATTTCATCTTAGCCCTCTAGGTTGGTAACGCATCTGCAAACCCCCCGTTTTTGCGGATGTCCATGTGCAGTGGTGATCACTAACGTTTAGGTGACCCACTTGCTCGTTTGCCATCCTTATCATCATCATCAGCCTATTTACGTCCCACTGCTGGGCCCAGGGCCTCCTCTCAGGATGAGAGGGCTTGGGCTACAGTTCCCACGCGGGCCCAGTGCGGATTGGGAACTTCACACACACCATTGAATTGCTTCGCAGAAGTGCGCAGTTACCTCACGATGCCTTCCTATCCTTTCCTAACCTTATAAAAACCACAGACTGTCTGCGGGCATAATCTTTACCACCCCCCTCAGGGAGTGAGCTAGTGATTGTCAAAATTTGGCTTCGCAGAACAAAGCGCTATTTACCGAGGAGGGAGGCCTTTGTGTCGGTATTACGCCACTCTACATAATATTGTGAAAGTTCTCTGACAATACACTGTTTGCTAGGAAGCATTAAAACCGGGAAAAACTGGGAGGTGTCGAGTAATGAAGAGTTTTCCGTCCGGGTGTTTTGGTGGACTTTCTGGACGGCGCGTTGTTGTAGACTTATGTATGGTTTTAGTAGAAGACTGTGTAGAGATTAATACTAATTAGGTAGGTAATGATAATAAAAAATTCGAGACAGAGAGTTATTTTGTGTTTGATTAAAACACCTTTCCAGATTAGATCAGTTGGTGGAAGTATATAGTAAGTGATTGATTTTTCAGGAAGATTAAGAATTTCGGATTGAGTAGGTAGGAAAGCGCACTGCACTGTTGAGCTGTAAGTATAACATTACATCAAAATTTATACTTTTGTATAAATTAAAACGTTATTTCGCTGAGTAGGATTAGCACACTGCGAGGTGTAAAATTATTAAAAAATCTAAACTATAGCTAAGTGTAGTAAATTTAAACATTATACATATTATTATTTATTCCACTTAGTAAGTGGCCTAGTAGCCAGGGATTAGTGTAAGGAGAAAGGGAAGGCCTTTGCCCAGCAGTGAGACACCACTGGGCTATAAAAAAATAGCAACCTGATCTAACTTAAATATTTAAATTATTTTATAGATAAACAATCTTTGCACAAAAACGCCTGTTGGTAGGTTTAAAGTGTAGCTAAGCTAGCCTAAAATAAAACTTAAAATTGGACAACGCACTTTATAATAAATCACAAACCAACCCCTTCCTATTTAATTAAACCTCAATAACGCCACATTAGCGTCCAAGCACTTCCATTCAACAATAAAGCCGTACAGCCACCAATTAACAAACCAAGTTATGTCAAAACTAATTGGTCGAAAACCGTTACGAATTCAAGCACACGTTCGAAAACGGGTTCGAATTCCAATGAGGCCCCACCCTATCGCCCCGCCCCGCCGCCATCTTGGATCGAGGGGGGTAAGGGAGCTAAATTATTTCATTCCGCATCGGGCAGCGCTCCGTATCGGATTAAAACAATTGCCTGTGAAACCGTAAACGGATAATTTTTGAGAGGGTAATAATATTGTGTGTTTATTTTTGGAGAGATATGTATTTTGTTGCTGTCAATAATGTTTTTAAAATAGTTAAATAAGGATTGAGTAGCGCGGCTTGAGAGGCCTATGTCTATATATGACCAGCAACGGGTTGATAAAGGGCTGATATCCGTTAAAGGGAATATTAACTGAAACCTGTTAAACAAAAACCGGCCAAGAGCGTGTCGGACACGCCCAGGATAGGGTTCCGTAGCCGTAAAGAAAAGGTCCTTGCATTGCATAGGTACTTACATAATTTTAACAGTTATTTTTCTATGACAGTATTTTTTTATAACTTGGCTAAATGGGAAACTGTTAGGTACTTACATAGTTGTCATAGTTTTCCTTTGAAATTCAATATCATTCACTACACTGCCTCGATTTTTTTCACATTTACAGACACAATTATTTTCACTGCTAGGGTCGACGGCACTTGTCTTGACTTAAAAAAAAACTTTAAAACCGAAATGCAACGGAAAACGGAAACGGAAGACCGCGCTGGCTGCAAGGCCAGCATCATGCTGTGTCTTTTCTCCTTGTAACCTCGTATTATTTTCCCGAATAAATGTTTTCTTTCTATTTATAGTAGATATATATATATATATATAGATAGATAGATATATATATATATAGGCATTTACATATTTTATTGTTTTAGTTTAGTTTAATTTTAGTTTTTTTTTTTTTTTTATACAACGAGGAAGGCAAGCGAGCAAGTGGGTCACCTGATGGTAAGTGATCACCACTGCCCATAGACACCCACAACTCCGGAGGGTTTGCAGATGCATTGCCAACCAAGAGGGCTAAGATGAAATGCCTCTTGTGCCCGTAATTACACCGGTTGTCTTACTCTCCACACCGGAACACAACAGTGCAAGCACTGCTGCTTAGCGGCAGGATTAACGAGTAAGATGGTGGTAGCGATCCGGACGGACCTCGCACAAGGTCCTACCACCTGCAAGACTTGTAGATGTAGTTTCATTTAATATTTGATTGTTTAAGATATTAAATACACCTCGAATAAATTTGTATATCCATGCCAAATTAGAGCTTTATAGTACCAAGAGCTGAGCCTGAGCTAAGCCGCGAACGCAGACGGACATGGTGAATTTGCAAAGGGTTCATGTGACCACGGAACCCAAAAAAGGTACCCCGTATTAGTTCGTAATTAACAAAGAACCAAGAAGATACAGATATAAGTCGGTACATTTATTTTTACGCCTCAATAACTTCGAACACCTTTAAATTAACAGTTTAAATGAGTATTGAAAACATTAAAAATTTAATTTGTGATGGCAATTTTATATTCATTCTACAATGTTTTCTTCGAGAACTTGACACACGATAATGGATTTACTTAGGTAGGTAGTACAGTACTTAGACAGATACGTTTCCAACCCTTTGAAAATTCAGACCAAAAACAGGTAGAGTCGATTTCCGATCTTTTTAGTATAATAATACTTACCTACCTACCTAGGTATAGTAACAGTAACATCCCTCCTAAGGCAATATTGATTTTGCCAGATTCCGAGAAAACGTGGCGTTCGCTTGACGTGAGCACACAAATTAAGCGTGCAAATAACATATATATTTATATACAGCGCGACCAGAGGCCCAAGTACGAATATTCGAAACTTGTGTAACGTAATCGAGTAGTAAACGTTATCGAGAAATTTGTATGACGTTTGGAACAGCGCTCGCCCGTGAGCGTATTTGGAACTAAAACTTTGTATGAGGTTTCTAGATTTCAATACGATCACGTAACGTTACACAGGATTCGTAAACTTCGTGCTAGTGCGCTAGAGCGCCTCCGACCAGGCCAAGAAATACGATTCTCATACTATTTGACACTTTAACGCAAACGCGATCGAGACGTATTTTGTGCTTTTTGATTACACTAAGGGAACTGAAAGCCAAGAAATTAAATGAGGGCTCTAGCTACTACTTCGTAACTGAAAAGGAGGAGGTTCCATGTTCCACTGTATGTAATTTTTAGAACCCTTATTTAACCACATTGTTGTCCGTCTGTCTGTCTGTCTGTCTGTCTGTCAAGACCCTTTTTCTCTGGAACGCGTTGAGGTAGCATGCTGAAGTTAATATCAAATACTCAAGCCTGCGGTCTCTTGAAGCTGTGAAAAAATCAATCTTCTAAGTCAACGCAATCAAAAGATACAGTAATTAAAAATGCCATTTCCATACAAATTGCCGTTTTCAAAAACCTAAAGGGTACTTCCAGATGTCCTAGAAACTTGAAATTTGATATGAAGGTAGCTTTAGGTAGATTATACAACGCGTGCAAAACGCCTGCGCGCGTTATTGTTATCACATCCCGCCCCGCGCCCACGTGTCTCCGTATATAAACCAAAGCAATATCCTAAATATGTCCACGCGTCGAAAATTGCAATTTGGCCTCCCTAATGTTTGGCATTGTGAGCCGGCAGCTTCCCTCGTACCTGTACAGCAAACTAACTTGGTCGCGTAACGCCAGATCCACAGAAGTCAGGTCGTCAAGGTTTCTCCAGCTTGTCTGCCCTAAGCATCACAGCGCCGCATTTCGTGGTAGTTTCCGTTACGCAGCCACGAAATGCTGGAATAATCTGCCTCCACCGATCAGAGCACTGCAAACGGTAGAAAACTTTAAAATTAAATGTAAATGTTACTTGCTCGCAGAACAGAAATAAAGCTGAGACATAAATATATTATCCCAAATATTATTTGCTCATATATATAACTCGGCGACTAGGACCGGGACGAGACATCGCACACACCAGCGGACTTGGTTTGCTAGCTAGCTGTGTCAGGATAAAATGGGTTTTACACGTAGTAGAGCTTGGTCATGAGCTTTACTCATCCTCGAGGTCGATTGAGGTGGTAGAAATTCACTTCTAAGCCAGTCTTTATTTGATTAAGGCCTACATCAATGACTCTACCGCACGGTTCGGAAATAACCTCTATTGAGAAGATACCGGCAAGAAACTCAATGAGGTATAATCTTTTCAATAATAACACCATACGAGGTCTAAATTAGTTACAATTGATATCACAGTTAACTCGTTACTATTGACGCGAAATGCAAGTACCATATTGGAAACGTTGGAGAGTTCTGTGCTTGCGCCCATTCACGTGATCTATTGCCAAGATATCATTTAAGACTCAAAATAAGACTCTGTACTTGGGGCACAGGCACTTAGTTCATTAAATCACTAACAATTCTCATTAAAACTCAAAGCACCAAGCCGATGCAAACGGATTACATTACCAACTTGTGATCAGTCCGACCCCCCGATCAAGAATGCCCTTTTCTTTTCAAAGTTACTAAATGACATTTCGACCTTATACAAACTACCCACAAATGAACCAAGCACCGACCACTCCCAAGCAGTATTTATTTGACAGCTGTCACCGCTTGACGTTTCGTTAAAATCATAACAAATGAAGGTAATTTATAACTTTAGACTATGATCAACACCGACTAGTGTATCGATTCTCCGACATATATATATATATATATATATCGTTCTCTAATGTCTATGTAACTTGCCTTATTTTTATTCTCCTCCGTCTTTACGTGGGTCAGGCTGCGCACAAGACACTTTTTCCTTCTGCGAGTATAGTTTAAAATATTTGTTGAAAAAAAAATGACGGTATCTACTACCTGAACTAAGCGTGGGTTTTTAATAATAATTAACACTGTTTAATTTAAGGATATGCAACTAGGTACATGGATTTTGTATAAATTGAACTGGGTTGTTTGATGTTATTACAATTTTACATTATTGAAATTGATAATGATGCGACTTGATCAACCATATTAACAGTTGGCTAGCTTATGGGGTTTGCTTGTATTTAAACGACTCGACAACGCAGGTGTTGCCATACATTCTTGGTGGATGGGTATTTATTAAGCTGAAAGTTTTTATTTCTGTTTTCGTTTTTGTTATTATTATTATTTTTGATATTCAGTTCACGTCTGCCTCTGACGTTCGTGTCGTCGCGGCATACTTAGTTTTAAGGCTAAGTTTTTAAGTGAAAGGGTCACACTGAAAACCAGCGCTACGGCTTGCCGCAGCATCATGCTGAGGGTGACCCTTTTAGTGCTATTCGGCACATATTTTTAATCGTTTGTTTCTAAGCTGTCTTTGTTAGTTAATAGTGTTTGCATTGTCTGGTTATAGTTGATTATTGATTTGTTTTTAATTGTATGTGTATGTATCGAATTAGTTTCTAATAAATATATGTTTCTTTCTTTCTTATAGCACAATCACTCCGAAAAGTCTCAAAATCTTAAATTTTTATGTCTGTCTGTAGATTTCGCAGACCAATATAAGTTGACCCCACACTGCGTACATTTTGCTTAAGAGCAGGGCTCTGCTAACACTGAACTTCTTAAAACACTGGGAGAAAGCGTTAAAATCTTTCTACAGAACCCTCGTGCGCGAGTCCACCTCGAACTTGGCCGGTTTTTTTATGTATGTAAGTACTCCGAGTGGACCGATTTTCAAAATTATTTTTTTATTCAAAAGAATATACTCCCGAGGTATATTGTCACCAAGTCAGGATCTGATTTAAAATAGCGCCATCTATGAACTCAAAGAAAAAACTGTCAAGCAGAGGCGTAAGTGCCATTACGAATTACTCCAATCCTTCCATGACATGATATTTTATATTTTAACATTCTTTTAAACAAAATTCTTTACATAATATAGTATTATGATACTGCAAAAGGATTACGTAGTCAGCCTCAAAGTAGCTTGCCATTAGCTAGAGATACGAAACGTTACACATTTTTAACATGAAACTACCGTGAGACTCAATCATAATGAAATAAAAATGGATCACTCACGTATATAAGTCGAGTGCGCAGTGTGCGTCTCGCCGCCGCTGGGTCGTGCGCTCCCAGAGGAAGGACTACGAATTAGTCCGAAACGTGTCTGGCTAAACTCTACTTATATACGTGAGTGATCCGTTTTATTTCATTAACGTCACACATGATTGACAAATGTTACAAGGTACAAAAAATAACGACTAGGTACACATTCATGCCGACTGCACCTAAGGTTACTAGATGGAAAATTTAAAAGTCCGGTGGAAAAGAGTAATTTCCATTGAGAAACCCTGAGATTTTGTCTCCATTTCCGAATTTCAAAATAAAATTATTGGTTTAGTGCACTGAATCTCATCCATCAACCGGTCGTACAAAGATTTTCTTGTTTTTGTATACTTATTTTTAATAAAAAAAAATGTCTTCTATTGAAAGTCCTGAGATTTTCTGAGATTTCCAAAATCCGGCCGCAATATGGCAACCCTAACTGCAACTCATCTCGCGGCAGTGTGTTGAAGCCTTAACTTACAAAACTAGAAGTCCAAACTCAGATCCGTATTAAGTTCAGTTTGAAGTGACCTAAGCCACGCTTTTCATTTAACTCTCCATCTCCTCCCAACCGCTATGGAAGGACAGAGATAGATGGTAGACAAAGTAGGAACAAGGCTCAAAAACTCTTTGCAGTTCGCTTAGCAACTTAAAGAGTTGGCGAAACTTGCGGGCGTCTGTCGAGGTGGCTGAACACTGGCGACGGTTGCGGTCTGCCTGCCTTGTCGGGCTGCTGACGTGGCTGTGTCGGGATGTTGCTCTGCTTTATCCTTAACATTTTTATTAGCAGAAGCCGTGATAGATTAGATAGATTTCTTTATTCCTCATTGAAAATTACATTACATTTTAAATGTCAAAACATAATAAATTCACAAAAAGATCAAAGAAAAATAAAATACAGTAAGAATTTATGCGAAATACAATAGAATAAAATAAAATGTCAAACCATGTACAATGTTACATAAATCATCAAATGTCAATTTAAAACTATGTAATTTAAAGAAATCTGTAAAAACTAACAAAAAGTGAAAATGTCATAAATATAAAAATTAAAGCAATAACAAATAAAAATAAAACAATATGGTACATTATGGTACAGAAAATAAAATATGATCTTAAGTCAATGCTTAAGCATATAGGTCAAACCACTAGGCTATCGTGAGTATAATAGTGAATGTAAATAGAGTATAATGATATTAATTTTAAAATTAGTATCATTATACTCTATTAATATAAAAGTGAGTGTAAATAGAGTATAATGATATTAATTTTAAAATTAATATCATTATACTCTATTAATATAATAGTGAGTGTAAATAGAGTATAATGATATTAATTTTAAAATTAATATCATTATACTCTATTTACACTCACTATTATACTCACGATAGCCTAGTGGTTTGACCTATATTCACAGTAAACTGGATTGCACTTTACGCCACATTGTTTAACTTGCTAATACCGAACATAAACTTATAACAACTTTTTATTTCATTTTAATAATGCCCGCCGATCAAACACTTTACCAAAACCAAATATATTATAATGTCAGCAAAGAACTTTCACATTCACGTTTGAAGTTTGAATGAACGAATGGATGTAATATCATTCGTCTCATTCAAAGAAGCGCCACAAGAGCTTTAGTATAGAGTTAATAATTTGTTATAGCTCTGTGATAGCTGGGATGGCCTCTCAAACAGATGGTCTGTTTTTCGTTTTTTTTTTTACATTTGTGATTTGTGACGAGCTTTTCGGCGAAGGAAAACGTCGTGAGGAAACCTGCACAATGCTGCGAAGCAATTCAATTGCGTGTGTGAAGTTCCAATCAGCAGTGGGATGTAAAAAAGTCTAAACGTTGCCTTGGAAGAATTTACTTTTGAGGCTATGCAAATCAATAGGTACCTATGAGAGCGATACCGCAGAGATAGAGAGCAAGACAATGTGACGGAAATGTTATTTACCTACCTACTTATTAGTACCTACTTATTTTTCATTCTGACACAGTCTCATGACTTTAGCAATCCGAAACGTTGCACTCTGATGAGTTTATGTAATGCCATACGGAGAACCTTGTAAAGAGAACCTTGTATTTGCCTCTTGGCTCTTTTAATTTATACTGTCACCTTTTACATTAATCTGCTACCCTAGACTGATTTAAGCAGTTAAGATTAGATTCAGCTTCAGAGAAAACAAGCTCTTTGAAGATTTGCTCGGAGCGCAGTCGGTAATTGTACCTAATTAGCAACAAAATTAAATGCAACATGACAATGAAATTTTACAACCTGCAATTGTTGCTTTCTAGCGCTTATCGCGGAAATAATGAACCTTCTCATTATCTTTGACCCTGCAGACTTAGGGCCTCATAAACGTCACTTAAACCGCCATTAGCTAAAATAGGTTTTGTCTTCTTCTTAACAACGGAATTGTCAATGTGACAAAAAAGGATAAACGAGCTTTAAGCGCATTTTAATTAAAATAGGTTTATGAATAATAGGGTTATTGTATGTGGTTGTGGCGCTCGTTAGGTATAGGTACCGCATTTGCAATCCCTTTCAATAAAATGGCCCGAGAAAGAGATAGCTAATGCGGTAGCGAGCGAGCGCGCATTAGACAATAATGCGCCTAGTTTGAAATAGTAGTTTATGCAACTGCTACATAATGAGGGTCCTTAAAACACGAGTGTGTTTTGATGAAACGAGGCGAAGCTGAGTTTCATAATAGGATCACACGAGTGTTTTAAGGCCTAATTTTGTGGAGTTGCATACATTACTTTATCGACACACATATTATAAGTACTCTAAGATGGGTTCTGAAGCCGAAGGCATATATCATACCCATACCTGTCACGAATTCGATTGTTTTTTTTTAAATCATTAACAAACATACCGAGCTGATCTTTCGTAAACTCGTAAAAACACACTATTAATTATTATACATGTCGGACTGAACTCGACTTATATACGTGAGTGATCCGTTTTATTTCACTATGATTGTAAATTACATTGGTTGTCAAATTCGAAAAATCTATTTCGATATCGAAAAGTCATTACGACATCGAGTTCGATGTCGTAATGACTATTACTTTACTGCTGGACCTGCTGGTCATGGTGGTTGGCGGCGGAGGCGACGATGTACTGCAATGCAGGCCATTTTCTACGGTTTCTGAACGCACTATAGAGCACTTATGATATGTGTGTAGATAAACGATAATTTCTTTACATCCAAGGCAATTATTAATGTGTTTTAGGCCCCTCAACGCGAAAATTCTATTGGTTAAATTAGTTAAATTTAAAACCGAATATTCGCCACAAAGTGGAGCATCTCTCCACGCCACCAAACTATTCAGGTGCGAATCGAACACGGTTTAGCCATCAGCCCTGCGTCAGTCGTCGATGTCCTCCCCACCTCCGCTTCACCCCACCCCCCACCCTCCCCACCGCTGATTCAATTTGAACCGCGAGTTGCACTTTGTATGCAAGCAATTGGGTGGATGTGGCTTTGACGCTATGAGTTGGTGTTGAGTGAGGTTAGGTTTAGTCGCGAGGTTTTTAGGGTTCCGCTGTGATTAGGGTTGTAGTTACAGTTACGCAATGTCTGTTCGTTCGTTTATTTGACAGTTTTTATCTTTTTTTCACCTTTATACGAAACGATACGAAAAACACTAGAATTACGTTTCTTAATTAAGTAAGTTACATTTTAAAAACCCATACTTCATGACACACTGTCATGGCTGAGCAGGATAGTTCGATGGTTCGACCGAATATTGTCAAGAAACAAACGAGAACCTGTGACAAAGATTGATTTATTGATTGAGAGTTAATTATACCATGAAACAATGTTGTTTTAGATTAGGTACCCTAGTATCAACTATCAACCCCATGGATTTGTATTTGTTTTGTACTACTTTATTATTGTAAATTAGTTATTCATAAGTCCCAGTCGTCGATCGAGGTAGATATTAACAGTTTCAAATGATTCGCTGTTAATTGCATTAGGCATAATGAAACGGGATATTGACCGCGATCATGATGCATGCAATGTAACTGCGTCGAAATATCGGGAGCTCATCAAACTTCTAATGTAATCGCGGTCAATATCCCGTTCTCATTGTCTAATGAATGATATATATAATCATTGAAAATGAGTAAAAAAAAACTCTACAAACGGTAAATACTAAAATTAGCAATGTTAGTAAGCAAAATATGGAAGTAGATCGCATTAAGTAGGTATGTATAAAATTTAATTATTTTAATGTCACATTCAAACAAT
The DNA here is from genome assembly GCA_963691665.1 of Clepsis dumicolana. NCBI lineage: Eukaryota > Metazoa > Arthropoda > Insecta > Lepidoptera > Tortricidae > Clepsis > Clepsis dumicolana. Next base: position 3,252,083 of record OY829522.1, on the reverse strand, counting down.
GGTTTTAACATGTGGTACCTCCGGTCACCGGTGGTACCTAGATGGTTATTATTCCTCATATTGCATTGCTAAAGAAACAAATGAAATACTTACGCAAGTAGGTAATAATACGAGTCCAAACTTCGCCCACCTAAAATCCATTTAAATGCTAAACTCTGTTTATATACACAAGTACACTCAGCACAGATAGTGGGTATTGGGAACCGGCCCGCTGTACATCAATAATGCAGGCAAGCGGACAAAACACTTAGCGGGATCTGACTGTACCTATGCTGCTATAGGGAGATACAGAACGTACAACGGTTCCTTTTATTTACCTAAGGGAGGAAGGCAGAGGGAGGGAGCTGTTTACGTTAAAATATTAACCTTTCTTTAATATAACAGAAAAAAATAATTACAAAAAAAACCAATTACTAAAACTAAAAATATAAACTAAAACCTAACCTATAAATCTAAAAACGGCCCCTGTGGCAAGGTTCCAAGAATGCTGGCAGCGTTTCCTCGCTGTATGGCGATGCCAATACGTTGTGCAAGGAAGCTGCCAGCCCTCTTGTCCCGGTGACTTCGACCAGTCGCTTTCTCAGTTCAGTGATGAGGTCCTTCGCCCCAGGGCCCCACGGACCGAGGGTCTCGACGCCGAAGGCAACGAAGTTGTATCCGGCGTCGAGACCCCTGAACTTCCGTTTTTTGCCATAATATATTTCGTTGGTCAGTTGATAGGATGATATTAAGACCCTAGCGCAATCGACGACCGATACGTCTCGAACGCGTTTGCGTTAACGCTTTACGTGTCAAATTGGGGTGTCAAAGGTTGCAGTGCCCTGGCTGGGTGTCATGTACGGACATGATATTTTTATTAAGACCTACATAAATTGTAAAAAACCGGCCAAGTGCGAGTCGGACTCGCGCACGAGGGTTCTGTAGAAAGATTTTTAACGCTTTTCCCCAGTGTGTTAAGAAGTCCAGTGCTAGCAGAGCCCTGCTCCTAAGCAAAATGTACGCAGTGTGACAGACATAAAAATTTAAGATTTTGAGAATTTTCTGAGTGGTTGTGTTATAAGAGCTAAGTACCTTCATACCGAATTTCAAGTTTGTAGGACAACTGGAAGTACCCTTTAGGGTTTCAGGGAACGGCAATTTGTACGGAAATAACCTTTTTAATAACTGCATCTTTTGATCGCGTTGACTTCGAAGTTTCATTTTTTCACAGCTTCAAGTGACTGCAGGCTTGAATATTTGATATTAATTTCAGCTTGTTACCTCCATGCGTTCCAGAGAAAAAGGGTCTTGACAGACAGACAGACGGACAACAAGTGATCCTAAAAGGGTTCCGTTTTTTTCCTTTTGAGGTACGGAACCCTAAAAATGAATATGATAGCAATAAATGATATGTATATGAATATGAATACTACGGTGCACATACTCGTGTGCCGCTCGAGGCGCTGCCAATTTGTCTATAGTAATTCAGTGCCCTTAGTGTAATCAAAAAGCACAAAATACGTCTCGATCGCGTTCGCGTTTAACAATTCTCATGCTATTTGACACTTTAACGCAAACGCGATCGAGACGTATTTTGTGCTTTTTGATTACACTAAGGGCAGAGAATTTTTTAACGCGAACGCGATTGAGACGTATTTCTTGGCTTTGTCGGCGATTTAAACGCAATTGTGACGTTTTTTTGGTCGTTGATCACTAGACACTATAGTGAAATAAACGGAATTTCTAATCTTATGTCGTAATCGGGCACAAACATACAAAAAAAAAACCGGCCAAGTGCGAGTCGGACTCGCGCACGAGGGTTACGTAGAAAGATTTTAACGCTTTTCCCCAGTGTTTTAAAAAGTTCAGTGTAAGCAGAGCCCTGCTCCTAAGCAAAATGTACGCAGTGTGGGGTCAACTTATATTGATCATCGAAATCTAGAGTCAGACATAAAAAATCAAGATTTTGAGACTTTTCTGAGTGGTTGTACTATAAGAGCTACCTTCATACCAAATTTCAAGTTTCTAGGACAACTGGCAGTACCCTTTAGGTTTTCTAAAACGGCAATTTGTATGGAAACGAAATTTTTATTATTCGGTATCTTTTGATTCCGTTGACTTAGATGCTTGATTTTTTCACAGCTTCAAGGGACCGCTGGTTTGAGTGTTTGATATTCATTTCAGCATCCTACCTCCACGCGTTCCAGAAGGGTCTTGACAGACAGACAGACAGACGGACAACAAAGTGATCCTATAAGGGTTCCGTTTTTTCCTTTTGAGGTACGGAACCCTAAAATTTGACCCGACCAGTCGAATTGTTAACCTCCTCCTTCTTTGAAGTCGGATAAAAATTACTAGGTATTAAAGATCGTAAGTATATGACAATGGGTTAGAAGGAAACCACAGACCATAAAAATAATTTGTTCTGTTTCTTGCGTTTGGAAGGAAAAAAATCATAATGAAAGTATACAACAAAACAGCCCTCATATTCATAATAAATCCATAATAAAACGTGAATATTCGCAATCGCAGAGCTCACAGATGTTCGAGCACGGCCATTCTCCGTCCATTGTTGGGCTCAAGTGCCGCGAATAACTCAATTATTTGTATATCGACGACTTTGTTCGCGTTTGCATGAGGGTTTAAATTGTTTCGAGTGGTTATAATAACATGTAGATTATGATTTTATTTGTACGGATGTGAATGAGTAAGTTCTCGAGTGTCGGGACCGTCGCCAGTGGTCATGAAGTGTGCATTTGTAACATTAGGTAAGTACCTATCCCTCAAAATGTTGCCAAGACGAGACAATATGACTAGCACTGTCAAAAAGTTGTCAGATTTCATGTAGAGCCAAGCTTCTAACTCTATACATATACGCCGTAACTCTACAAGCCCTAACTTCCCAAACTTTTTTATAATAAATAGATAAAATATATATATATATATATCATGGGACATAAATGGGACATGGGATAATAAATAATAATAATAAATATCATGGGACAATTGACACTAATTGACCTAGTCCCAAATTAAGCAGAGCTTGTGTTATGGGTACTAACAACGGATTAACATACTTATATAATAGATAAATACATACTTAAATACATATTAAACATCCAAGACCCAAGAACAAACATTCGTATTCATCATACAAACATCTGCCCCGACCGGGATACGAACCCAGGACCTCAAGCTTCATAGTCAGGGTCTCAAACCACTAGGCTATCCGGCCGTCATACGTTACGTCAAACTCTATACGTTAGTCAAAATATTTAGCTTAATCCTTTCGCTAGGTACCGTCACATGGGCGTAAGATGAAAAATTTATTGACTGTTCATTACTTTCCTGTTATACAATAGTTTAAAGGCAACCTCTATGCAAAATTTATAAACACCTAGCTATGGTCTAATCATCTCATAGCCAACTTTAGTCACACAATTTTTAAAAATAAGCCTAATAGTTAATTCAATAGGTCGAATCCCCTCTCCATTTACCTAAAAGCTGTTAGAACAAAGATTGTTCTCCATTTTGACGGCACATCCATTTCAATGCATTAAACATGCAAAAGCTGCAGTTCACAAGTTTGATCGCAGCGAAACGACGCGATGGGAATCGCTTTATTTCTGTATATCCATTCCTCTCTGCTAATGAATAAAACAATTTCGGGAAATTTGAGAAGCAACATTTAAAAAATCATATCTCCAAAACCGTCACCCTTAGGACACAAGGTCCAAGGGTGAAAAGATAGCAAATAACCTTAACAATATCCCAAAAAAAAAATGACGGTCCATGTGCCGAATAGCCTGTATAAGCCACTTCTATACCTCAGAATACAGAACAAACCAGATCCCGCGAGCGCGCCTAAAAGTAAGGCAACTAAAACTAAACATACAATGACAATGCAAAGAAAAATTCGTTAAGCAGCTGGACTTGAACCAGCAACCTCGGTAATCCGTACCACGCTCCACCAATTAAGCTATACTTAACGTTGGTGTACCTAACGAATTTTTCCAATGCCTTGTGTCATATTTTATTTGGAAGATCTCTCCTCAGCGCCATCTATGAGTAGCTTAATCAAGCAGCTCACCCACTACGGAACTTCTACAGTTACGCATTAGTGGCAAGAGATGGTGCTATTTTCTGAATCAATGAACTAAAACTACTTAGCTACCTACTCTTAAATAGAGTAGCTTGGCATAAATAGTCATCTCCGAGCTCGCAGCGTATCGTGACGTGTTGTACGAATGACAATAGTAATTAATCCCTTCTCGTGATGTTCTTACATACAGAAATGCCGTTGGTCTTGTAAAAAACATACATACAAATATGATTAAATTTCTAGTAAAAACGGGTAGCGAAATCAATAAAAATTGGACTCACTCCGCGGCGTGCGACTAGGTATGATTGAACGCGGCTTCTGGTTTATTCTGTATTTTGAGCTCTACACCTACAGCATAGAAAGAGGTACAGACAGAGACCTCTTTATAGTGAAACTAGCTAACTAAGCACAGCAGGCTTATTATTTTAAAGGACCGCGATATTGTGCAGGCATTTTGCAGTCCTCTTGGTTAGTTTTATCGTCCTTCAAAACAAGGCAGTAAAATATCCCACACAATGTCATGTGCCTGATACTCATTTCATTCTTTCAAAAACAGAACCCTAATAGGCACCTAGGTCTATCAACAGGGTTGACTGATGTCAAAATAAAATATTTTTACATTTTCACTTATCAAGCTTCCGAAATACTCATAAAAAACCGATGCCTTGCTTATCACTGCAATTAAAACGATTTTTAATTTAACAAAAACTAATATACCTACCTAACCAACTTTGAAAAGTCGAAAAATCCCCGACATTGTTATTTCAAAGTCAATATTTCAAAAACGGTTTTTTTGTTTCACGCTATCTACATAATTATAGGACGCGTGGTGCCATCTAACGTGACGAATGAAACAAAACACATTTACTTTGATTCGATTAATATGATATTGCTACTGCTGACATAAATGCAAGCAAGAGAAACAGATTTCTAAGTAAAGGACGCTATTTCTGAAATTCAATCACATTCCAGAATCTTTAAAACCACGTCAGTCACTGTTAGTCTGTGCTGCCATCTAGTGAACATAATGAGTAAACATTTTGATACTGCTTGAAGTACTGTTAAAAACGTGCAGAAATTGACAAATGTTTATTCCAACATAAAAACAGTTATAGTAAAATTTAATATTGTTAAATATTATGGTCTTGTGATTGAGCCTATCACGTTTTTTGCAATAATACAGCTGTTGGCTATCACAGTCACAGCAGAAATAGCTGATGTCTCAAACAGTACCACGACCACGACTTCAATGACTTTGACATTAACACTATTGAATTGACAGTTTTGTGTTATTACCGAATCAATTCGTATTTTGTAAATTATCACAAAAACCATGTTTAATTAAGTTTTAAAATTAATCCTCTAGTATCATACATAATTCAAAATGTGGCAGCTTATGCAAATGCAGTCTTGCCACTTAATGCGGCAGAGGTATAAGTTCTAACCTATTCAAACCAGTTACGTATTGTTTTACACCTAATTGACCAATTAAACCATGAATTGTGTATATTTTCAGATTATTACCAATAAAAAACAGTAGCTACTTCACCAATTTGGTAAAAGAGAAGCCTTCAAACGTTTTAAAACGTTATTTTTCCGAGTCTAAAATTGTGTCGGAAAGAAGTACAAAGTCCGGGATTTTTCTTATTTGTAGCCCGTGGAAACTGTGTACAGGTGTGAGTTTAGGTTTAGGGGCTCGGTTGTTGTATGGTAATGGTCCTGCCTATTGCAAGGCAGTACAGAACTCAAGGATAATTCAACGAAGACCTAACATCAATGATGATAGTGCTAAGTTTGACTGGAGGAAGCTTTTTGAGTATCTCCGTCCTCATAAGTGGTTGCTTATTGGTGCTATCGCTGTAAGTATAACTTTTTTAACTAGTAAAAATAATGGTAAATATGTTTTCAGCCAATACAAGCTGCATATCTTGTTTTTTACCAGAGATAATTAAATCCTACTAATATTATAAATGCAAAAGTTTCTGAGTGAGTGCAGATTCTTAAGGCTGGCTTTACGGATTTGAGTCAAATTCGAAATGGTGATAGCTTATACCGTAGAATATTACATAGACTATCTTTTATCTCACAATATTGTATAGTTCTCGTATAACTGAATTCCACAGAGAGAAAGTTTCATGCAACAACAGTTTGGTCCAAGAGGGGTGGGGGGCTCGGGACAGAAATCCCCCGAATAGAGCTCACTCATACATAAAAATAGATGATTCCGAAAATTTGAGACTGATACCCCCAACAAAATCATTCGGAGACCCCTCGAAAATCTTGAGCTGTGACTCTGAGTGACTGATTGATTGATTTCACTCATGCTTATTAGTTTCTTATTGTTTTCAGTCAGCACTAGCAGTGGCATTCCTCAACGTCTACATTCCGGCCATGTTGGGAGCCATCGTGAATGTGCTGGCCAATCTGAAGAACAACCCATCAGCTGACTTCATAGATGAAATCAAATTCCCAGCATTGAAGTTGATATCACTTTATATTGGACAGGTACACAGCACTTTTTTTTACTGAGAGATAGATTACCTATAATAATTACCTCTATAAATGTTTTTGCAATTTTTATCATGTATGAACAATTCAAATGTTGATTTAGAAGCTTTTTCATTGAGTTATTAGAAAAGTTGAAAAACCCGCGACGTTTAAAAGTTCAATATCTTGGAAACTACTGAAACGATTTTGATGAAACCGAACCATCTCGACTAGCTATCAATTAAAAAAACCGCATCTAAATCGGTACACCCGTAAACAGCTACATGCACACACACATAGCGGTCAAAGTTATAACACCCCTTTTTTGTGTCAGGGGTTAAAAAGATAATGCCATTGCGTTAACCCTTTGAACGCCAAGAACGCCTAAAGGCGTTACGAGACGACGTGCCTACGACGCCACCAACGCTTATAGGCGTCCAGCTGCACATTGTAAATGCGATTTGCGATTGCTTAAGGTTAAAGTCTGCGTTGACGTTATGCCAACTTGGCGTGTGGATGTCAACTTTAGTAGCTATGCGTCGTTGGCGTTCTAAGGGTTTAAACAGGGGTCTAAGTTTTAAGGAAACATATTTACCCTTATCATTGTATTTATACGAATTAATTTCAACTTGCAGGCTGCCTTCACCTTCATATACATCCATTTGCTGGCACAAGTGGGTGAGCATGTGGCTTGCCAGATGAAACAGGACCTGTTTGTCTCCATACTGAATCAGGACATGGCTTTCTTCGACCAGGAGAGGACAGGGGAACTAGTCAACAGGTACGGGCTTTTTAACCGACTTCAAAAAAAGGAGGAGGTTCTACATTCCACTGTATGTATTTTTAATAAAAACAAAGGGTGCTGTTGTAAGAAAATATGGCCTCAAGTAGGGGGTTGTGGGTACGAGCCCCGGCTTGCACCTCCTAGTTTTTTGGAATTTATGTGCGAATTTATTACTGAATTTTCGGGGAAGGAAATTATTTTTATTTTTTTATTTATTAAGCCTTACAATTCAGATACAGATAATATATACAAATAATAATCTTTCCGCGGTAAACATTTTAAGCTTCGGCATCTGTGTGCCCGTTGGCAAAGGCCTCCCCCAGTCTCCATTCTCTCTCACATGCAGCCACTCTTGTCCATGTTCTGCCAGCTACTCTAGCAATTTCGTCCTCCCAGCGTCGAAATTGCCTTCCTTTCTTCCTTTACCCGTCTCTTGGGATCCAGGTTGTTATAGTTTTGCTCCATTCGTCTGGGCCTCGCATGATTTGACCGGTCCACTTCCATTTCATATGTTTTATTTTGCGGGCTACATCAGTTACTTTTGTTTTTTTTCGCAATTCCTCGTTTTGTATTTTATCTATTCTTCTCTTGCCTATCATGCTTCTCTCCATAGCTCTTTGGCCAATTTCCGATTTCTTTTCATGTGCCTGTGTTAGTGCCCATGTTTGACAGCCATAGGTGATTATTGGTAGTATGCAGATGTTAAAAAGTTTTCGTTTGATCTTTATGCTGGGTTTCTTGTTTTTCATAATTGGAAGGGGGAAGGAATAATAGCGATTAAATCTGCATACTAATAATAGCGATTAAATCTGCATACTCCTGTGAAGCAATTCAATGATGTGTGTGGTGTGGAGTTCTCAGTCCGCACTGGGCTCGCGTGGGAGCTATGACCGAAGCCCTTTCGTTCTGAGAGGAGGCCTGTGCCTGGCAGTGGGACGTAAAACAGAGCTGGTGGTCAGAATCAGTATTATTATTTATTAAATAATTTATTGAATCAGGCGTAACTTTGCGGAGGTCCATATTTATGAACTAAAAACAATTAATTTGCTCACCCGCGACCACTAATGACAAATAGTTATATCTGTGCGGCAAATGTATGTTTCCATGCAACACTTCCGCCTCCACTGCTACACGAACCAACACATGCCACACAGACCCAACTATCACCACCACCACTAAACTAAACGCTGACGCGTTTCGGCACTCTCCACGAGGCCATTAACGAAGCACAACAACAACCGCTCAACATGTCGCATGCAGTATTGGAAGTGGTGGCATGTTGATCGGTTGTTGTTATGCTCGAGGTGTTGCATGGAAACATACATTCGCCGCACAGATATAACTATTTGTCATTAGTGGTCGCGGGTGAGCAAAGTAATTGTTTTTAGTTCATTATTTATTAGGCAAACTAGTACATTAGTCTTAACTAAATATACATGTACACTGGTAGGGTAAAGCCACAGTTATTACATAAAAATAAGCTTATTATTATTATCAACTTAAGCAACTTTCACCTTCAAGTAGCAGATCCAGTAACGCATACTAAATGAAACCGTGAGACGGTTTCCGCCACTCGAATTCATAATGACGATTTCTGTCATGATGATAAGAAAAAAAAAATATTGTAACAAAAAAAAATGCTTTGTAATTCCTTGCCATTTATTTAATTTAATATTATGTGATTGTTTTCAGGTTGACAGTAGATGTCCAGGATTTCAAGAGTTCCTTTAAACAAACCATTTCCGGGGGACTCAGAGCAATTACTCAGGTATGTACTTTCTACTGTAGAGAGGTCTCTGTACCATTATTTTCGTATGACACTAAGACCTCTGTTTAACACAATAGGGCCTATTGTAGCTTTTCAATGAGTTTATAGATGGTGTTATTAAGCCTGTATAACCGAGATCTCTATGCGATACAGTCAGCAGCTGAAGTAGCTAAGCATTCAAAGCGGTCACAATGATCTACACAAGCTCATAAGAGCTTAAGAGTCATAAGACTATAAAAATTGAGCCGTGCTTAGATCGTGACCGCTTCGGTTGCTTAGCTACTTCTGCTGCTGACTACTTGTAAATATTGTGTTTTTTTTTCAGGTGGTAGGGTCAGCAGTAAGTCTGCTGGTCATATCGCCGCACCTGACGGGACTGACGATGGCGTGTGTGCCGTCAGTCGTCATCGGAGGCACCTTTATCGGGTCCCTACTGCGGAAGCTGTCCAGAGAAGCGCAGCAGCAGGTATGGTATGGTTAGAAAATTACTACACTTGGTAGTAGTGAGTTGATTATGTTGATTAGTCGCCTATTGGGACTGACGGTGGTGTGGGCTGTCAGTCGTCATCGGGGATACTTTTACCGGGTCCCTACTGCGGAAGCTGTCCAGAGAAGCGCAGCAACAGGTATGGTGTGATTAGCAAAGTAGTAGTGAGTTGACCATGTTGGTTAGTCGCCTGACGGGACTGATGGTGGTGTGGGCTGTCAGTCGTCATCGGGGGCACCTTTGTCGAGTTCCTACCGTGGAAGTTGTCCAGAGAGGCGCAGCAACAGGTATGGTTAGCAAATTACTAAACTAGGTAGGTCAGTAGATAGTTGAGCATATTGCTTAGCAAAAAAATAATAATTGGCTGCTGTTTAATCTCCTCGCAATCGAAGTGAGAAATAGAGGGTAGGTATAACTCGTTGATATAACCCATTTTACCCTCGACTTAACTATCCACCCTCGTCTGTCGCTCGTTTTATGCACTAGTTGCACAATGTACCTACTATGAAATTACTCACTGAAACGAGAATACTCAGAAATCCAAAAATTGTAGCTTACGTCCGTTATTTATGTGCTTGTGTTAGTTATTGGACAAAGTGGACTCAGTCACAGAATAAGGATGTTGCCTCTTGGTCAAATCAGCAACTTTTTTTTTAAATGTCAAAACGATTTGATCGGATCCCTTAGTATGAAGTTTGTATTGAAATACAGAACTATGACGTCATCATTTTCAGTGATTAAACTGCCTCCTGTTATTAGTTTATGTTAAATTAAAAATCGTTTTAATTGCAGTAATAAGTGAGGCATCGGTTTTATGGGTATTTTCGGAAGCTTAATAAGTGAAAATATAAAATGATTTTATTTTGATATCAGTCAACTACCCTATTGTTATACTCTGAAAATTTATTTCTGTCCTCATTCGCAGATAGAAAAAGCGACCCTAGTAGCTGAAGAGGCGATATCCAACATGCGTACCGTGCGAGCGTTCGCGGGCGAAGAGAACGAGGCGCGAATGTTCGCCGCCGAATGCGAGAAGGCGGCCGAACTCAGCACCGAGCTGGGTTTGGGGGTTGGGCTGTTTCAGGCTGGCACTAATTTGTTTTTGAATGGGTAAGTCACTTTTTAGGGTTCCGTACCTCAAAAGATAAAAACGGAACCCTTATAGGATCACTTTGTTGTCCGTCTGTCTGTCTGTCTGTCTGTCAAGACCCCTTTTCTCTGGAACGCGTAGAGGTAGCATGCTGAAATTAATATCAAATACTCAAGCCTGCGGTCCCTTGAAGCTGTGAAAACATCAACCTTCTAAGTCAACGCAATCAAAAGATACAGTCATTAAAAAGGCTATGTCCATACAATTGCCAAAATCCGAAAACCTAAAGGGTACTTCCAGTTGTCCTAGAATCTTGAAATTTGGTATGAAGGTAGCTTTTATAGCACAACCACTCAGAAAAGTTTTTATGTCTGTCTGTAGATTTCGCAGACCAATATAAGTTGGCCCCACACTGCGTACATTTTGCTTAGGAGCAGGGCTCTGCTAACACTGGACTTCTTAAAACACTAGGGAAAAGCGTTAAAATCTTTCTACGGAACCCTCGTGCGCGAGTCCGACTCGCACTTGTCCGGTTTTTTATTACCATTTAAAAAAAATGAATTTTGAATTTTGACCCTTGTGCCGAGGTGGTATCTCTAAAAACTAAATTAAACCACCACCCACCAGTCGGTTTCAGGTGGGCAGAAAAGTTGTATGGATATTATTTTTCCGCACACGTGCGATAAAGACTAACTTTCTATGAATATTTTGATCCACAAAAAGTGGCACTTTCCGAGCACGTTCATTGTATAAGAACATTTTTACTAGGTACAGCTGCTCTATAAGTGGTACTTTTGTGACTATGTGTCGTGGATGGTTGGTTCTAGTTGGCTGGCGCTTTTTTAGTTTTGTGTCATTGTCATTTTTAATACATTTGCGAACAAATGGCAATGAAACGAAAGGCTCATGAGCTAGGCGCGCACGGCCCTATCATCACCCGCCGGCGCGTGCAGTGACGCGAGAGGCGCGGCCATCAATTCAAATTCAAAATTTTATTCAGCAAATAGGCAGTTGAATGCTCTTTTACACGTAATTTTTTTTGAGTCTACCAGCGCTTTCGGAAAGACCATGATTGCCAAGAAGAATGCGCCGCAAGAAACTTGGCACTAAGTCATTTTTTCTAAAAACAAGTTACATTAGCTCTTACAATACGCAACCACAGACAAACTACACAAAGAAACCTCACTCTGTCATTAAAAGATTAAGAGAGAAAAAAAAATACCGCATTTTGGAAACAAGTGTAAAATGTAATTATTAAAACAGCAAAACCAGAACACTACTTTACTGGCACGTTTTAATTGAGCAGGAGATGTATAGCAACATCGGCAACTTATCAAAGCAAAAAACACTAGTGCGAGGAATCCAACTTACCCATAAGGCAGACAAACAGGAAGCCCCTTTGGCTTATCTATGCTATGCACTACAATTTTTCTGCCACTTGAGGGGGATGAGGAACTGTCACACATTTGCCAAAAATACGCACACAATCAATCGACCCTGATCATTTTGGTCAGACTTAATGTTAGAGTTTTGGCAGAGTGGAAATGGCGCGTTAACATCTCCATTCCTTTCATGCTCTAAGAACTTACCGCACGAAACATAGCTACGAAAAGTACCACTTTTTGAGCAACTATAAAAAAGTACTATTCTCTTCCAGAATGGTGCTAGCCACGATGTTCCTAGGCGGGCACTTGATGGCCAACGGCCAGATGTCGGCCGGCGAGGTGATGGCGTTCCTCGTCAACGCGCAGACCGTGCAGCGCTCCGTAGCGCAACTGTCGCTGTTGTTTGGAGCCGTCGTCAAAGGAGTCAGCGCTGGCGGACGCGTCTTCGAGGTGAGAGCCTCTGCACGGTGGGCCGCCCCGAAGGGCCATCGTATTCAACAGGACAACTTAGTAGTTTTTCTAGGGTTCCGTACCTCAAAAGAAAAAAATGTAAAACCGCCTTCAAAAAAAACCCCAGAAAAAAAACATAAACTAATCCCCAAAAAGCCATGAGTTTTATGGCCTAGCAGAAATATGAAGTCGGTGCGGTGCTAGCGGTATATTCTCGAAATGAAGCACCGACTTCATATTTCTGCTAGGCCATTAAACTCATGGCTTTTTGGGGATTATTTTATGTTTTTTTTTTGAAGGCGGTTTTACTTTTAGTTAAAAGATTTTTTATTTCACAATTTTTAGTTACGTTAATATTTAAAATATTATGCTCCAACTCCTAACCGTTAAGGAGTTGTACCTTCCATCATCACCTCATCAACACGAGATGATGACTACCAGACGCAAGTACTTGAATAGCTTTCGAAAATATATGAAATACGTGATACGTCCATATAAAATTTGAGGGTTGCCCTCGATTTCCCTGGGATCCCATCATCAGATCCTGACTTGGTGACAATGGGACCAACTAGAAAGTAAACCCTTTCAAACGATAAAAGAATTCTTGGAAACGGTACAAGCTGTCTTCGAGTAATCGGGGAACATACATAAAAAAAATACATATTCCGACAAATTGAGAACCTCCTCCTTTTTTTAAGTCGGTTAAAAAACGGAACTCTTATAGGATCACTTTGTTGTCCGTCTGTCTGTCTGTCAAGACCCTTTTTCTCTGGAACGCGTGGAGGTAGCATGCTGAAATTAATATCGAATACTCAAGCCCTTGAAGCTGTGAAAAACCTAAAGGGTACTTCCAGTTGTCCTAGAAACTTGAAATTGGTATGAAGGTAGCTCTTATAGCACAATCACTCATAAAAGTCTCAACATCTTACATTTTTATGCCTGTCTGTAGATTTCGCAGACCAATATAAGTTGACCCCACACTGCGTACATTTTGCTTAGGAGCTGGGCTCTGCTAACACTGGACTTCTTAAAACACTGGAGAAAAGCGTTAAAATCTTTCTACGGAACCCTCGTGCGCGAGTCCGACTGGCACTTGGCCGGTTTTTTTTTATACAACGAGGAAGGGAAACGAGCAGTGGGTCACCTGATGGTAAGTGATCACCACTGTCCATGGACACCCGCAACCCCAGGTTTGCAGATGCGTTGCCAAACTAGAGAGCTAAGATGAAATGTCTCTTGTGCCCGTAATTACACCGGCTGTCTTACTCTCCACACCGGAACACAACAGTGCAAGCCCTGCTGCTTAGCGGAAGGTTTAGCGAGTAAGATGGTGGTAGCGATCCGGACGGACCTCGCACAAGGTCCTACCACCCGCAAATTACCACCGACGCGATATCGGGTCGGCTAGTTGTCCTCGCGTGCGAGTTTCACTGAAAACTCGTGGAAGTGATAGATTTTTGACGTTTTGAGGGTCAGTTCAGAGGTAACTTGGATAAGGGTAAGGTAATATATTTTTTTTGGCAGAAGGGAAAGTCGCGTTAACATGTCAGTATATATATGATGTAATATTGTATACACATAAGAACATCAAAACTTTTAAGAAAGTGTCGGATGTGCATGGTTTCAACACTCGAAATAAGCATAAACTTGCCGTCCCTAAATTTCGTCTACGAAAAGTCAGCAAGTCTTTTTTGGGAAATTGTGTGAGGTTCTACAATAAAGTGCCTGTAGATGCATAGGAATTGCCTCACAATTCATTTAAAAGCTACATAAAGACCGCTCTCCTGAAAAAAGCATACTACAAAGTGGATGAATACTTATGTGATGATACCACTTGGCCAAGGTCGAAAACAGATGATAATTAGGACACCAATGTGACTTGGCTGCGTCCCGAAGATATTCGTGTATGGTGTCTGGCTCTGTTGCCGTTGTCCGCTGCGTATTAATTATATATAATTGACAAATAATGTTTTATTTATTTGACATGATGACATGAAATGTATATTTCGTCAATTTTGTTATTTGACATTTGGAGACCATATGCATCTCCAGTTTATGTATATGTATTATTATACTTATTATTTGACCGTGGAGGCGTTTTACACCTCTGCTGATTTTAAATTTAGTTTAAATTGACCCTAGAGACTATACATCTCTAAGCCATTTAGATTAAGTATCATAATTATAGTATTAATTCTGGGACCCTATACATCCCCTTGTAATTAAATATATTTGACCTGGAGACCCTATACATCTCCTGCTTAATTAAAACGTGCCAATAAATTAAAGTGTTCTGGTTTTGCTGTTCTAATAAAAAAAATATTACACTTTTTTTTCTAAGATTCGGTATTTTTTTTCTCTTTATTTTTTTTGAATGATAGAGTGAGCTAGTGAGTATTGTAAGATCTGATGTAACTTGTTTTTAAAAAAAAAAAGACTTTGTGCTAAGTTTCTTGCGGCGCATTCTTCTTGGCAATCATGGTCTTCCCGAAAGCGCTGGTAGACTAAAAAAAATGACGTGTAAAAGAGCATTCAACTGCCTATTTGCTGAATAAAATTTTGAATTTTGAATCATGTCCATTCCTTTCCTGCTCTAAGATTAAAACGCATCCTATTTTATTTTTATTTTCAGTACATTAATAAGGAGCCTCATATGAACACGTCTGGGGACAAAGTCATCAAATATCATGAATTCCACGGTGACATTGAATTCAAGGATGTGACATTTGCCTACCCGACTCGGCCTGAAGCAGTAAGAAAAAAAAAAGATTTTTATTATACTTTAAATATTCACTGAGACAAGAATACACAGAAAACCAGAAAAATATGACTAACGCCGGGGATCGAACCCGGATCCTTGATCTTCCGTCTCATCCTACACCAAGGTTAGTACAGCCAGCAGCAGAAGTAGCTAAGCAACCGAAGCGGTCACAATGATCTGCACAAGCTCTTATGTCTATAACAATAGCGCCGTGCTCAGATCTTTGTGACCGCTTCGTTTGATTAGCTACTTCTGCTGCTGACTGTACCTACTAAATAAAAAAATTAAAAAAATACAAAAATATGAGGCCTGTGCCCAACTGATTACAGTGACAAATAAAAAGGGCTGGTGATGATGATGATGATGATGATGATGACAAAAATATGCTCCACTGAGATCATGGTTTGTTCTTTCGAAAATAAAAAAGATCCTTTCGTCTTTAGTTTATTTCATTTAGAAAGAGTTTTGATATTTGATGATTGTATTTATTCGAATGTGTTGTAAAATTGCAGGTAGTCCTGAAAAACTTCAACTTGAAAATACCCGCGGGTAAAACTATAGCCATTGTTGGTACTTCTGGCAACGGGAAGTCTACCATAGCTGCTTTATTGGAAAGGTATTAATAATTAAGTCTGTTTTTATTCCTATTAAATGATTATCTAATCGTAATCATAACTAGAGAGCGCCCGCGGCTCCGCCCGCGTGGAATATTATATTATACAGTTACGGTACATATTAACGCATGGAATCTCTTTAACAATAGGAACATGTCTTCTGGGTAAAAAAATAATATTTCTAATTAATCCGTCAGACAGATTATCGATATCGAAAATATTGGACACGAATTTTTTGTTTTATGATATTGCAATAACAATTTACATAGATAAAAATTAAAATTTCCGTATAATGCAATACAGGATAATTAATGGATTTCTTTTTCGCTGAACGGCATCACTGGCATAGATAATAGATCACACGATTTTAGCTCGAAATTAGAACTTGCGATTTTATTTTGCTTAATATACAAAATTTACACACCCAATATCATATTTTCTCAAGTTTTTCGCGATTCCCAAGGTCAAAGGATCGAATCGCTTTTAAATTTCAGAGAAATAATGCGTTGTTTGGGAGAAACGTGTCAAAATGGTGTTGTAGTTTAAAGGTTTTTTGTCCCGTTCTGATTTTTCGCTTTTATATATTAGATATAGACTTTTTAGGAGACCGGGTACTTTTAATTTTTTTTTGTGCTCATCCAAAATTTTCATTAAAGCCTGTCAGTAAAATTGTGCCAAGTTTTGCGTAAAACAAGTGCTTCCAGCAATAATAGGCCAGTAGTTTGTCTCTCATTTGTGGAGACTGACAGATACTGTAGTGGGAGAGCCATACTGTAGCTGTTTGCTGCCGTACGAATGGGCCGGCTCGTCCGGGGAAGTACCACCCTCTCGCAGAAAATCGGCGCGAAGCAACAGCACTCCTGTTGCGTTTCGTTCGGTTAGTGTGAGTGCCGGAGGCCCGATCCCCTCCCACCCCCTCCTCTATCCCTCTTCCTTCTTAAAGGCCTGCAACTGACTAGTGACTCTTGGGGTTGCTGGTTCTCATCGGTGGCGGTGATCGCTTACCATCAGGTGACCCGATTGCTGTTTGCCTCCCTCTTTCAATAAAAAAATAAAAAAAAACCTCACTCGACAATAGCGGTTATAGCAGAATTTTGAGTCGCGATAGCTCATTGGGTGGATGTATCTTGCAGGGCTTAACGATTGAAGCCTTGTCCATCCGTTGTAACCTGACCTGTCTCCCCAAGGTTCTACGACGTGGACGCGGGCCAGGTGACAATAGACGGCGTGGACGTCCGCGGCATGTCCGCGCGCTGGCTGCGCGGCCGCGCGCTCGGCCTCATCAGCCAGGAGCCGGTGCTGTTCGCCAGCAGCGTGCGCGAGAACATACGCTACGGGAGGCCCGACGCCAGCGATGATGAGGTGAGGGTCGAGACAGGCTGCTTCAGATCAAGGATGCTAGAGTTCAGAATCAATGACATCAGCTCGACCGCTGGCCCGAGCTGCTCAACTGCAGAAGTGGAGTAAAATTGGAGAGGCGTTTGCCCATCGGT
The DNA here is from genome assembly GCA_963691665.1 of Clepsis dumicolana. NCBI lineage: Eukaryota > Metazoa > Arthropoda > Insecta > Lepidoptera > Tortricidae > Clepsis > Clepsis dumicolana. The sequence goes on along the minus strand of OY829522.1, from coordinate 3,234,683 downwards.
GGACGCAAATGCGCTGAAGAAGAAGAGAAGAGAGGGTTCAGAATGCATACAACAGTGTCTTAGGGGACATCTGATACAGGACGCTCGAGGCAGTCAGAAGTAGTCTTTAATAGTCCCTGGGTAAGGGCTCCTTATAGTTCCTCATCGTCATGGTGGCCATCATCACTCTTGGATGGGCCTCTTCTCATCAGCCAGGAGACGGTGCTGTTCGCCAGCAGTGTGCGCGAGAACATACGCTATAGGTCGCGCGCCGAATTAAGATCGCTTGTCAAAAGTGGAAGGGGGATGCGCAGAAGTCAATTCTTAGGTCTATTTGGTTGCGCAGAGGGGTGAGGGGAGGGTGCGCGCTGGCGCCGACACGTTATTGGTAGATCAAGTCGTCGTTCCCCTCCCTCGCTTCGTTCACGCGTAACGTATCTCTTGAGTACTGTTGCGCACGGATTGTTTTACTGTATTAGTAGTAAGTATGGTATGATGTCGTAGTTAGTGAAAAAAATGCCCAGATGTAAAGTTTGAACATGGCAAACCAGAAAAATGGTTTACGACGTGAATTGTTATGTTAAAAAGGAAACTAATTAAATCATGGGTAATTAAAAGCACGCAAAAAATACTACCAAGATTCTGAATAAACATACTAGCAAAATAAGTCACAAGCAAAAACGAGTGTTATATGTTAGGTGATTAAAGGTACAAAAAAAAATGCGAAATAAGAAAAATGCATTTCAAAGAAATACACTCAGAACTTAACAATTTTGTGCGCAATTGTACAGATGCGCCAAATTGCCCCCATCAGTTTCGCCGAGCGATCTTAATCCATCGCGCGGCCTATACGGGAGGCCCGACGCCAGCGATCATGAGGTGAGGAGGGGGGGGGGGGGGGTAACCTGTCTCAAACACTGAAAAGTTTTGTTTGTCTTCTTTCTAATTTCTTTCTGAAACTGTAAATATTTCAGGATTTATTTCAGGATCATCGTGTAGAAGTAGTAACGTTAACGTAATGGAGTAGTAACGTTATCGAGAAAAGCATGACGTTTGGAAAAGTTCCATCCGTGAGCGTATTCGGTACTAAAAGTTAATATGAGTTTTCTCGATTCCGAAACGATAACATTAGTACTCGATTACGTTACGTAAGACGGTTCCACCAATAACCAATAATAAATCCAATTTTTCTTAGCTTACAAATTGGCATCATTGTTCCTAAAAACAAATTTCTCTATGCCTTTTAGTCTAGATTTCTGCTCACCCATCCATTTTGAATGCAGGTGTACAGAGCAGCAATGACAGCGAATGCACACGAGTTCATTCTCGGCTTCCCGGGTGGGTACGACACTATGGTAGGAGAGAGGGGGATGGCGCTCAGCGGCGGACAGAAACAGAGGATAGCCATAGCGAGAGCTGTGTTGAAGAATCCGCCCATACTTATACTGGACGAGGCTACTAGGTAAGTCTAAGAAAATTACATTTGTAATTTAGAATGAGCTTTTCGGTGAAGGAAGGTTTTTTACCCTTTGGGTACGGTACCCTAAAAATGGGGTCGCGATGTTTACAGCTAACAGAGCTTACTAGAGGCCTGTAATGTCTAATGTAATCAACCGCGAATCATTTAAAACTGTTACTTGATACCAGGCCCCCGTTTAAAACTGTTACTTGATACCAGGCCCCCGTATAAAACTGTTACTTGATACCAGGCCCCCGTTTAAAACTGTTACTTGATACCAGGCCCCCGTTTAAAACTGTTACTTGATACCAGGCCCCCGTTTAAAACTGTTACTTGGTACCAGGCCCCCGTTAAAAACTGTTACTTGATACCAGGCCCCCGTTTAAAACTGTTACTTGATACCAGGCCCCCGTTTAAAACTGTTACTTGATACCAGGCCCCCGTTTAAAACTGTTACATGATACCAGGCCCCCGTTTAAAACTGTTACTTGGTACCAGGCCCCCGTTTAAAACTGTTACTTGATACCAGGCCCCCGTTTAAAACTGTTACTTGATACCAGGCCCCCGTTTAAAACTGTTACTTGATACCAGGCCCCCGTTTAAAACTGTTACTTGATACCAGGCCCCCGTTTAAAACTGTTACTTAGTACCAGGCCCCCGTTTAAAACTGTTACTTGATACCAGGCCCCCGTTTAAAACTGTTACTTGATACCAGGCCCCCGTTTAAAACTGTTACCTGATACCAGGCCCCCGTTTAAAACTGTTACTTGATACCAGGCCCCCGTTTAAAACTGTTACTTGGTACCAGGCCCCCGTTTAAAACTGTTACTTGATACCAGGCCCCCGTTTAAAACTGTTACTTGATACCAGGCCCCCGTTTAAAACTGTTACTTGATACCAGGCCCCCGTTTAAAACTGTTACTTGATACCAGGCCCCCGTTTAAAACTGTTACTTGATACCAGGCCCCCGTTTAAAACTGTTACTTGATACCAGGCCCCCGTTTAAAACTGTTACTTGATACCAGGCCCCCGTTTAAAACTGTTACTTGGTACCAGGCCCCCGTTTAAAACTGTTACTTGATACCAGGCCCCCGTTTAAAACTGTTACTTGATACCAGGCCCCCGTTTAAAACTGTTACTTGATACCAGGCCCCCGTTTAAAACTGTTACTTGATACCAGGCCCCCGTTTAAAACTGTTACTTGATACCAGGCCCCCGTTTCAAACTGTTACTTGATACCAGGCCCCCGTTTAAAACTGTTACTTGATACCAGGCCCCCGTTTAAAACTGTTACTTGATACCAGGCCCCCGTTTAAAACTGTTACTTGGTACCAGGCCCCCGTTTAAAACTGTTACTTGATACCAGGCCCCCGTTTAAAACTGTTACTTGATACCAGGCCCCGATTATTTATTTCTTATTAGACTATAGTAGTTTATGCAAGTGCTACATAATGAGTGTTTTAAGGCCTAATTATGTGGAGTTGCATACATTACTCTATCTACGCACATGTTATAAGTACTCTAAGATGGGTTCAGAAGCCGAAGGCATATATCATACCCACACCTGTCACGAATTCGACTGTTTTTTTTAATCATAGACAAACATACCGAGCTGACTACTAAATTATCACATTATTATTTATACATGTCGGACTGAACTCGACTTATATACGTGAGTGATCCGTTTTATTTCACTATGATTGTTAATTACGTTGGTTTTCAAATTTGAAATATCGAATTCGATATCGAAAAGTAATTACGACATCGAATTCGATGTCGTAATGACTATTACTTTACTGCTAGTAGTGGTTGGGTGGCGCTGTCGGCGAGAAGGCGACGGCGTGCTGAAATGCTGGTCATTTTCTACGGTTTCTGAACGCATTATAGAGGACTCATGATATGTGTGTAGATAATAATTATTTGTGTTTTTGTTTAATTTTTTCGTGTAATTTACGAGACACAAATAGTATTAAACTAATAAGCTTCGAGAAACGGGGCCCTGTTCACGAATCGGTTCTTGTTCTAGTGCTTTAGACTCGGCAAGTGAGAAGGTGGTCCAAACCGCTCTGGAGACAGCCGCCAAGGGCCGCACGGTACTTGTGATCGCGCACCGCCTCTCCACGGTCATGAACGCTGACGTCATCGTTGTGCTCAATCGCGGCAAGATTGTAGAGGTAACTTAAAAACCGGCCAAGCGCGAGTCGGACTCGCGCACGAGGGTTTCATAGAAAGATTTTAACGCTTTTCCCCAGTGTTTTAAGAAGTCCAGTGTTAACAGCTCTGCTCCTAAGCAAAATGTACGCAGTGTGGGGTCAACTTATATTGGTCTGTGCTACAGACAGGTAAAATTTTAAGATTTTGAGACTTTTCGGAGTGGTTGTGCTATAAAAGCTACCTTCATACCAAATTTCAAGTTTCTAGGACAACTGGAAGTACCCTTCAGGTTTTCCGATTTCGGCAATTTGTATGGAAATAGATTTTTTAATGACTGTGTCTTTTGGTTGTGTTGACTTAGAATGTTGATTTTTTCACGGCTTCAAGGGACCGCAGGCTTGAGTATTTGATATTAATTTCAGCATCCTACCTCCACGCGTTCCAGAGAAAAAGGGTCTTGACAGACAGACAGACAGAAAACAAAGTGATCCTATAAGGGTTCCGTTTTTTTTTCCTTTTGAGGTACGGAACCCTAAAAATTATTTAACCTATCATTATCGATACTTCCTCACAACTATCCCATCAGTAGACCGAAAAACCAAGATAGCTCTTGTATCGCCGTTAGATGGCGCTACTGAGCATCCAACGCGTGGGTTGCCTTCCTCTCACGGACCAACCACACCCTGGGCACCGCATCTTCTATAATTTACTTGGAAAGCCATTAGGAAAAAATCCGCGTTGAGCGGGCCGGGGGAATGCGTCGTGATTGGTTCATAGCTTGTCATCTGGTCGAAAGTGAGCCGCGATTCGAGGCTAGAGAGATTTGTAGGTGCAAATGAGCATATGCGTTTCGGAACGTTCGCCCTGACATTTGGTGTCCAGAGGGTGGTTGGTCCGTGCTTCGGCTCGACGTGATTTTCTCTTTCTTGCTTCAGATGGGAACCCACGAGCAGTTGAAGAAGCAGAAAGGTTATTACTGGAACCTCATCAAACAGCAAGATCAGGACACGGAAAGCAGAGGCTTATGAGAGTAAACTATTAATTAAATAGTCTCCTTGAGAAGTAGCTTGTATTTCGCCGGCTTATTGCAAGAACTCACTTTTTTTACATGAGATTACCGTGAGACTAAATTTTGGTGAAATACACGGATTAACAGTGTTCGTTTCGGTGCTGCTGAGGATTTCGCTCCCAGAGGAAGGACTACGAATTACTCCTAAATATGTCGGGCTAAACTAATACGTGAATGATCCGTTTCACTATAATTCATGAATTGCTGATGGTTTTGTTATTAATTTTAATTTAGATTCTTAGCACAATATAAAATTTCTGAATACTTACTGAAACAAGAATACATAAGAAACCAGAAAAGATAGTGTAGCCTGGGAATCGTGCCCGGTACCTGGACATCCGTATCACGTGCGCAACCTGTTACACAAGCCATGCTTCGGTAGGTTGCACACGTTAAAATTTTCCTATGCCCTTTTTAAATTCAAATTACTTAGCGCAACTAATGGGTGCAGAGCGCCATCTATTGGAGCATCTCTAAACGAGAAACGCCTTCCGAACGTATCCTGCTTACCCGGACAGATTTACTTACCAAACGAAATTTAATTCATGTCAAGAAAAAAATCTCGTACACTGGTTCCCCTTTTGTCGTAAGAGTTCATGTATTCAATACTGGGTGGCGCTAGGGTCGCTGCAATTAAGCTTCAAGGCTAAGCTTTTTGTGACTTCTTGCAATAAGACGATTTGTAGATAAATTTCTGTCCACCCCTTATCATACGTAATGTATGGTATAAAAATAGCATGTTTCGTTTGATAAATGATCTTATGAATGATATGATACTACGACGAGACGACATTAGCCCATTTGTTATTAGGTCAAGTATGGGGTAATCCCGTTGTTTATTTCAATGCCTCGTTTCTAAGTGTAATTTATTTATTGTGACCCTCATAGCTTTGCCGTGACGGCATGTTTTGGCTGTGAACGCACCTACATAATAAAATACCGTTTTTTTAATACATGTCTGTTATAACATTCTATGTTTCCTATATAAAAGAAGAACAAATCAAATTTACAAACCAGTAAATTAGTAATATAAGGGTATTGATTGTTTAGGTCAATGATGTCAGTTTTAGTAATTTTTATTGTATAGTATTTATTTCTTTATTTTATGGTAACTACAGTTGGGACTGTGTGAATAAATAATTGTTTTTATTATCAAAGTCTTTCACTTACATTCGCGAAACATAAGATAATTTTAAAACAAATTCTAAAACAATAATTTTAATAGGCACAAACGCAAAACTACGTGTCTATTCGAACAGTTGGGTAATTGAATGATGTTAAAAAAATAAATAAATAAGTAAATAAGAGATGTCTCAATTTGTGATTGCGATTTAGATGATTGATTTTAAGAAAAATGTGAACAATGAGGCTGTTTGATCACTGGAAAGTTCAGTAATTCGTACAAAATTCTATATTAAACGATCGTTTTGACATTTGAAAAAAAGTTGCTAGTTTGACTAAGGTGTCAAGTGGAATTTCGCTGATACGAAGTCTATTTTATTTGTCACTAGTCACTATTGCAGAAAATACCAGGTTACAAATAAACATTATTTATAGGTGCCATTCGTCTGGCATAATATTGATATCACTTTGCGTAAAATCGGGAGTTTAACCAATAAAATGATCCCGGGGCGGCCGCCAGTGATAAATGAGAAACCCTAGAATCCGGACAAATCTTTATTGCATACAGATCACCAAAATTGTTTGTACAATAATTTAAATAACACTGACGAATATTTACAATTTCTAGTAATAATTTATCGATATAATTACCATCTATTCATTCAAATAATTTATTTACAAACAAAACAACGTATTTAATTTATTAATGTCCTATTATAATTTTATTATACAAGTATACTGATGGTATTTAGCTAGGTTTCATTTAACTATTCTATTTCAACCGCAAATTTTGTCATAGACTTTCAGTTAATGACCAAATTTGTTATTTATTCAGACTTGATAAGATGACAAGGTGTAACTACATCATTAAGAAAAAAATAATTAGTTCCATGAACTCGAGTACTATTCCCACTGACTGAGCGGATCGGACGGCATCTATCTAAACCTATTGGAGTTCGGTTGCCGGTTGGCAGCGCTAGCGGCGGTTGGTAGCCGAATGGATCCGATCAGACACGACGGCACCCGACAGCACGCGGCAGAGGCCGAACGGAGCCGATCAAACGCGACGGCAGCCGAATGCAGCCGTCGGAGTACACTATGAGCCGACCGGCCGCAAGCTATGTAAATTCCGTTCAAATATTATATGATGCTAGTACTGCGCAGACGCTCTAAATTCCTTTGGCATCTGGTAAAGTGCGTTAGGTCGCCGTCCGGCTCAACGCGCTCAATGGGAATCGTACTTACTTCATCAGTTACCGAATTTCCAATTCAATGTTGTAAAAAAACGTTTTTTTTTTGGTGAAGGACAAACCGTAACCCACTGTGAACTTGGCAGTAACAAAAACTTATATTTTTTTAGGCCGACTTGCACTGACCAGGCCTCTAATTCACCCAGCTTTACAAATGTCAGATTACAATGACAATTCAGTGTCAATTGCTGACCTGAATAGCTTTTGTTTTAGCGCGGTTCATATTAGCAATAAAATGTAGATCGAATTGTCATCGTAAACTGACATTTGTAAAGTTGGTGAATAGAGGCTTGGGTTAGACACTAACCCGGGGTTATCGTAACGCCGGCCTTAGTAAGTACCATATTGCTTCTAAGTCTAATTTCAAACTACAGTCGCAGTGGGTATGGCTGTTAATACCTACTTGTCACCGTGTCAAGCCTGACTGTATGACTTTATTCCTTACTAACCGGTAGAGTAAAATACAGTACATATTAAATTAGTAAGATACTTACTTAGCTTAGTAAGCAAGTAAATAAGATGCCTCAGAGTTAAATAGCATTCAACCCGATAGGTCAAAAAATAGCTCAAAAAGTGAAGTTCGAATTAAGAGAGGCAGTTGTTTTTATCCATCTGACTTTTCCTATGGAAACTTTGATAGAGCGCACTAGAACATGGCTTAGAAGTTACACATTCCTACTAGATGGCGCTAGGGTCGACACGACACATACTCAACGTAACTTGGGTAATTTATTTCACTTCACCGGTCTAATTAGGAATAAACGCCGAAGAGTACTAGCTCAATCCCGTCGTTTACAACGATCTAGAACTGCAATTATTCTTAATTTTGATTCCTCGGAACGCTAATTATTTTTATTATAATCATATCCCTTTATCTAATTGCATTCCGATTATTTATAATTTATTTACAATTAGAAAATTGGAGTTACGGTTTCTTGAAATTGTATTTAAATGAAATTAAAAGCTAAAATAAAAGTTAAGCCCAAGTTTTTACCTAAGTACTTCATTTAAACATGATTCAATACTTAATGTACATAATAACAATAGAACATAATTTTTCATTTAGTTTAATATAACCAGATACTAGATACTACTAACCTCTTTACTAACTTGCGTTGCTCCGAAATATGCGCTTACCAGTCACCAGATGGCGTTGTATGAGCTATACATTTATTATGCAACTGAGACCTCGTTTATAAAGCGCCATCTAGTGAAGCTTATATTTCGTAGGTACGTAAGTTAGTATGGATATTGACTGTAAGTGAACACTTTATTGTAAGTACTAAAAACAGAGGAGAAAAAAACAAGCTACATACAATCAAATGCGAGTACAAAGGCGGACTTATCCCTTTAAGAGATCTCTACCATTCAACATTTATTCTGGCAGACTTTATAATTTACTACATAGTTTCTGACATGAATGAGGTTCCCTAGAGTTATTTGTTTGAAATATTATTTTGCTGTGATTCTGAACTGGATATAGCATACAAAATATTTATAGTTTTGATAATTTTTTTTATAAATATTTTTCAATTTGTTCATTGGTACACATAAGGTAGGTACTAGGTACTTTAAGTTCACTGTAGTTTAAAACTGTAATTGACTTAGATTTTAATCAAAGTACCTTTAGTAAAACTGCAATAACGTAACATTGAAGATTGTTGCCCGACAAATTCGATTGTGCGTGGCGCCACTGGTAAATGTAAACGCAATCATCAGTACGTGGATGTTTAGTTCATATTTTTTCCGCCCGAATATATCTTTTGGTTCACTACTTAAACTAGAAATGCTCAATCGATTTGTCAACCTTCAACATAACATCAAACAGAAGTTGCCATTACATTAAAACCCTTTGTTTCAGGATGGCATTATTTCAAACTTATACTAGCACGTCACTTGGGCGTATTTGCCAAATATTTGTCATTCCGTTTTTGCTCTATAAGACAAATACGGCCAAGTGAAATACCAACATCATTACTATACATATATAGAAATATATGTATAGTGGGTAGTTCAACTTATGTGCAGACATATTTGTTAAGGGTTTAAAACTATAAAACGATTTATTCGAAGCTAACTATTACACAGAATGTTGGTGTATGATCTGCACAGTTTTCGGTCACAAAATATAATGTTTAATATTCCACTAAGTGATATCAGTTTCATTGCAGAATATTCCTTAACTAAGGTAATATACAAACGAACATGTTATTTTACAGTACGTATATTAATTAAACATAGTTTTAGATTACATCAACTTTTACTCATCGATATTTATAATTATCTACTGTGGTAATTACAATTCGTCTATTATTTTAATATTAATGAGGATTTTATCGGTTAGTGCGCCTAATCCTTGATTTTGTTATTTATTTGGATATGTCAATAACATTTGGATTGAAGCAAGTTTTAGATTAACCACAGGTTAAATGCGCCTACTGTCTGAGATGTATCATCAAGTCATTGGTGCATATATTATCAATTCTACATACAATATAATTATTATATCCTAGTCCTACCAGCAGGCCCCCGTTTCATAAACGTGACAGGTGACAAATGACGACGACAGTTTGGTGTAGATTACTGGCTTGAAAAGTATTTGTATTACCAGACTTCATATTAACTTTGAAGTGTAGGACGAATCGTCGTTGTCGTTTGTCACCTGTCACGCTTATGAAACGGGGGCTAGGTAGTTACTGGTGTTATTATGACAGGCTTTTTGTCGTAATAAGAGCAGTGGTATAGCTTGAACTTATAGACAAAACTCGCCGCCACCCTATTCATGTAAAATGAAACGAATCCTGTCTTCTTCCTTAAAATGGTTGGACAGGGGTGGTGCGCCCTCCCGGCCGTTAAGTTCGTAAATTATTAATAAAGCCATAACAAGTCTTTCAAGGGTTAGGCGCCATAACTTATTGTTAAGAGAAAACGCATTCGCTATTTGGTAGAAAAGTCCTTCGGAAGAAATTGAACGAGCCTTAATTTGTATTAATAATCTAATCGGTTGGTTGTGGAGTAAGGAATAATCTGGATAGTAACGTATATTTAGCATCAAAACACGTTGTTACATAAGGGATAAAGCCTCTTAATAACCACTGTTTTGACTGTCAAGTCATCTCAAAAAATTTAATTATGAACAATAATTGTAGCAAATTGCGGTTTCGAAAATGGCCTTCATTGTGTTCCCCTACTGACCCCGAATTGACACTAATAATAAAAAAAAGTGTACAGTCCTTGAGCGCTTGGAATAGGAATCGGGTTCGGGTGAATTCGGAATGATCTCTTTCTTTGACATAAGAATTGTGCCATTAACAGCTGAAGTATTTCTAAAATCCGAATATTATTTTATTACTCATAAACTGTCACCATATCAGCATTGATATGCTGATGGCTGATGTCGGAAGTCGTCCACTGCTGGACATAGGCCTTCATCAAGGCCACGACGATCGGTTTTGTGCTACCCGCAGCCAATGTCTTCCCGCGATCATTACTAGATCGTCCGTTTGCCTTCCGGTACCTACGCGGTCGCCACTCTAGAACCCTACGACCCAACGGCCATCAGTTCTAAGAGCATGTGCCCCGCCCACTGCCACTTAAGGTGTGCAATTTGCTGAGCTATATCAGTAACTCTAGTTCTTCTTAGGATCTCCTCATTTCTGATTCGATCATTAGGTAAGTAGATTGCATTAAAATCGACATGCATTGTCGATCGAGTACCGCAATGTATTGTATTAGCAACTTGCATTTTTTTTCTAATTGGGCAGACTGACAGTGGGTTAATATGATACGTGTCTTTTACTATTAAGTATTTATTTTCTTGGGAAAAATTACTAAAATGTCACGTCAATTTCTTAATTTTGCTTGACGTCCAATAAGTACCTAATACATGAATAAAACGACTTATTTCATATTTATTATTCGTAGACTATATAGACAAACAGTAAAATCATGACGCTATGACGTGTTTTAATGTGAACACCGGCTTGTAACCAATGAGAAGAGAGTTCGTTGTCCCAGTACTTTACATAAAAAAAGAAATAGTCTAGGTAGGTATAGTTAGGTTAGGCCATCAAGTTATTGAAGGTGATATTCCGTGCCTTGACCAATAAAAACAATTTTACCGCACCTTTGATAATAACAACTACCTGCCTAATCCCTCATAATATGTAAAAAGCACAATAATAACATCAACGTAAACGTACACACCATAACAGAGGAAGCTTGTAGCAGCGCCCTCTAGCCCTCGCCCGGGTCACTAGCTTAGAGTTCATAGTATTAAAGCGCCACCTAGCGTTACCTGAGTGAACTACTGTCAGCTACCAATGTTTACCAAGACCATTCCTTCCTCCACAACGAAAATCAGACCATTACGGAAGTCTAACCTACTCCGAGTATCAACCTTCGAACTGGAGACTCCATCGTCATCGCAGGCCGCACTGGAGCAGCACAGAAGCAAGCAGCAGCAAGCAGGTCACACTCGACGTGATGCCGTGGATCGCGCTCGTGTTGCGACGCAGGATCGCCGCCATTTTGTTGCCTGGAAGACAAAATGGCCGTCGTGGGGTTACCATTGTAAATAACGAGTTTTCCCGATAAATGCCCTTCAAAAATCGGTAAATTATTATAGATTTTGTGTGAATGATGCAGGTAGGTATGTTGAAGGAGGCGGCATTTTAAAAATATACGTTCTAGTTTGACATGACCTCATAAGTAAAAAAAGGCGTGATTTAACTACTCTGTTTACGAACAATGACACGTGAAAACGTTAAATGAAGCAATAAAAAAGTTACAATTAAAAAGAATTCGTTGTACGTACCTGCCTAATTTAAATTATCCTACTAATGTTATAAATGCGAAAGTTTGTGAGTGAGTATGTTTGTTACTTCTTCACGTTGCAACGGCTAAATTGCGGCTAATTTAACATAAACGGCTAGATGAAACATAGGCTATCTTTCATCCCGGAAAATTGTATAGTTCCCGCGGGATAGCGATAACCGAGTTCTACGCAGACGAAATTGCGAAAAATCAGCGAGCGTGTCCTATCAGTCAATGTCAAGTTATTATCTTGTGTAGCTGAGACTATGACTTTCTTATACATTGCTGCTTTATTTGCCAACACACACTTTTGTGAGTAACTATATGCGTCACCTAAGCTTGGCAACATGGTGAAGGTGCCGCGAGCTCGATTTTCTCTATTGTTATAATCGTCCTACGATAACTCTGCATATGATATTAATTGGCAACCCTGAAAAATCACGCTGTGGTAAAACTTTTTTCATGTCACTCAGACATTTCTTTCATTAAAAATAATAATGGCTCTGTTCATTGGAGGACAATTTTGCCAGTGTTTGCTGTTGCACGGTAAAAAAAATCTAGAAAACGAAATATGAGAGGTATTTTAATGGTGGATGGTGAATCAACGATGACCTGTTTAATGTTTAAACTAATCAAAAGTTCAAAACGTGTTGTTTGACTATAAATCAGTGTTGCCATAAACAAACTCTAGATTTCTACTGTTGTCAGTTCGTTGCAGAGTTATCGTGGGACGACTATATATTTTTTGTACTTACTGCCTTCGGACACGAACACGTGTATACTGGCGGGCTCGGTGTTGCTAGCGCTGCAGGTGTAGTTGCCCGAGTCGCGCAGCGTGGCGTCGCGCACCGTGAGCCGCGACTGCGTGCGCGCACCCGGCTCCGTCTCCACCGTGATGCCGCCGCGCGTCGCGTCGTAGTTTATCATGCGATCGTTGTGGTACCAGAACACGTACTGCGGAGGTGTTGGGCTCTGGAAAGGGCAGTGTAGATTTTTTTTATTCCGGAAATGGCTTAGGTAACTAATTAATTACTTAGGTACAGTTCAAAATTAAAAATTACAATCTATACCTTACATACTAGCTATCTACACTTCATCATGTCAGCCAAAAGACGTCCACTGCTGGACATATGCCTCCCCCAAGGCTCTCCACTCAGACCGGTCTTGTGCTTTCCGCAGCCACCGCGGTCCCGCGATCCTTACTAGGTCGTCGCTCCATCTTGCTGGAGGCCTACCGACAGCTCGTCTCCCGGTCCGTGGACGCCATTCGAGAACCTTCTGACCCCATCGGCCATCAGTTCTGGGAGCAATGTGCCCCGCCCACTGCCACTTAAGTTTCGCAATTCTTCGGGCTATGTTGGTAGTTTTAGTTACACTTTTACTGATACTAAAATAATTTATTATAATACAAAATACCTCGCAAGTCATTATACATAGTCAAAAATAAAGCCATAAAAATACTGATCAAATAATCCGCCTGTATAACTGATAGAAGCTTCAATAAAAGGCAGTAAATACGCAGTTTGGCTGCTTTATTGTGAAAACACAATGGAAAACGTACATATTAGGTAGCCATCAGTAACAGGAAGAAACAAGCGAGTAAAGTGTCACAACCATAAACAAGACTTGCCATAGACTTTATTGCAACACTTAACACGCCCCTTCAATAAAGTACACAACAAAAACACGACACAACAAAAAAAAACATCATACCCAATTTAGGAGACCTGCCTAAAAAACAAACTTGTGCTGACCCTACTACAAACCGATACGGCAAATAACAAAAAACTTATGCTGACCCTACAACATCCAATACATCAGACAAAACAAAAAAATCTCGCCCCTTCAAACTAAATAAATAACATTACACAACATTACCAAGCACAAACAACATTATTACAAAGTTAACCCTAACTTTTCTCTGAAGAATAAGAACCTTGGACTTGGCAAAGACTTTGTGAAGAGATCAGCAATTTGCTGGTCTGTTTTCAAATACCTCAGTTTAATAATACCACTATCTATTTTCTCCTTAATGAAATGGTATTTGATATCTAAATGTTTAACTCTTTTATTATTTTCCGGATTATTCCCTATACTAATCGCGGCTTGGTTGTCCACATGAACTGTTACAGCCACAGGACTTAATGACCACTGGAAATCATGCAAAACATTATTAAGCCAACATGCCTCAGTGATACAAGAGCTCATAGAAAGTAACTCTGCCTCTGTTGAGGATAAACTTTTGGTATCACAAACGTTCTCCGTTGGCTTCGTATAAGTACTGTCCTTTGGCGAGGAATAATAAGTCCGTTGCGAAGACCAAGGTTTTATTCGTGGAAGAAACACGGCTCAAGCACTGTTACAGTTATGTTACATAAGGTTAGTATCAACAGAACGAAGGCACGAGAAGAAATAGTCAATAATAAAGATCGATACAATTTACGCGAGCAAGCGAGCGAGCGTGGCGTCACGTGCGATGGCTAACGGGCGACTGGCCGGCGGCGCAGGGAGCCGTGCGTGCGGCGGCCGGCTCGGCCGGCGGGGGCGCAGGTGAGACGTTTCTACTCTACGATCGTCGCGACGACCGCCTTCCGATGCGTCGGCTAAATACAAGGTGAGTATTCTATTCTATTGAGGTAAGTGTTCAGTTACTAATTACTATCAGCTATACCTACATAATTATTTCTGGAATAAATGTTAACTGTTTATACAATACTATGATATCTCTGTTTATATGGTATATAATATTTATGTATATATTTAGTACTTTATATTTTCATATAAATGCATATTTAACAATATAGTGTATTCTGTTGGCAGATGAATTAGTGAGCTGTAGACGCCACACCACTCCCCCCCAGAGACCGTCAAGGGCGATAGTACTTTGGCGGGAGATTCACTTTTCTTCCCGATCGTGTTGTTCTCGCGACATTTTTCTTTTCAGGTGGAATAGGTGGCGGTCTAGTTTCTTCTGTTTTTGGTGGTATGCTTTTCTTTTCTTTTAGTGGTATTATGTTGTCCTCTGTTTTTGGTGCTGGTATGCTTTCTTCGGCCTTTGGACTGCTGTCGTCGGTAATTATCAATGCTGGTTTAAGTCTATCTATCGTGACTGTTGTTGGTTTACCTTTTATTAGTAGTGTGTAGACTTTCTCGTTTCTTTTCAGTACTTCATAAGGACCTTTGTAAGCTGGTTGCAGGGCTCCTTTAACAGCGTCTTCTCTCAGGTATACATGAGTCGTGTTGGCTAGTTCTTTAAAAACAAATATGGTTCTTTTGCAGTGACGTGAAGCTGGTTGCGGTTGCATTTTCTGAGCGATCAATCGGAGTCGCACCATGAAGTCTGTCAGGTCAGTACTTGTATTTACGGATGGATGTAGCAGTTCCCCAGGCAATCTGAGAGGTTCTCCATATAGGAGTTCTGCCGATGAAGCTTGTAGATTTTCTTTGAACGCCGTGCGCATGCCGAGTAACACTAATGGCAGTGACTCCGTCCAGTTCGATTGGGAGTGACAGACTATGGCCGACTTCAGCTGTCTATGTAATCTTTCGACCATTCCGTTACAGGCTGGGTGATAGGCTGTGGTGTGTCTGTGTTGAAACCCAGCCATTTCTGAAAGGTGCTTAAAAAGTGACGATTCAAATTGTCTGCCTCTGTCGGTTACTATATCAGTTGGGCAACCAAAGCGTGCTATCCAGTTGGAAATCAAAGCCTTAGCCACCGTCTCTGCTGATATGTCTTGTATTGGGACTGCTTCAGGCCATCTTGTGAACCGGTCTATGGCGGTTAAGCAATACCGATAACCTTCGGATACTGGTAAAGGTCCTATCAGATCGATATGCACGAACATAAATCTGGCGTGTGGAAGTTTGAATGTACTTAGTGGTGAAGATACATGTCGTGTTATCTTTGACCGCTGGCAGGCATGGCAAGCTTTTGACCATTCTCGGCAATTCTTTTTTATGCCAGGCCAAACGAAGCGCTGAGTTATTAATTTTATAGTTGCGTTTGCACCCGGATGGCTCAGAGAATGTAGGCTTTCGAATATTTGTCTTCTCAATGGTTTAGTGACGTAAGGCCTCAGGTTTTGATCATTTAAATCACAGTATATCTCTATGTTTGTGCCCGGGAGCGCAACTTTTCTTAGGTTGAGGGAGGTTTCGCTGTCAATAAGTTTTCTCAGTTCAGAGTCCGTACTTTGTGATTTTGCTAGTCTTTCCAAGTTTACGGGTTGTACTAACTCTTCCACTCGAGATAGTGTGTCGGCCACGACATTGTCCTTTCCAGATATATGCCGTATATCGGTTGTGAACTGGCTGATATAATCCAAATGTCGATATTGTCGTGGCGAACATTTGTCTTTACGTGTATTAAACGCGAAGGAGATCGGTTTATGATCGGTATACACTGTAAAGTGTCTAGCCTCTAGCATATGTCTAAAATACCGTATCCCTTCGTAAATCGCTAATAGCTCCCTGTCGTATGGTGAGTATTTCTGTTGCGATGGACTGAGCTTTCGGCTGAAAAAGGCGAGTGGTTCCCAGGCACCATTCTTGTATTGTTGGAGGGCTGCGCCAATTGCAGTGTCTGACGCATCTGTGACAAGTACTATTTTTGCGTCTAGGTCTGGGTGTGCCAGCAGTGTAGCTCGACATAAGCTCTCTTTGCACTCCTCAAATGCCATTAGGGTATCTCCTTCTATGCTTACAGGATGTGAGCCTTTTACAGAGTTTGTCAACAGAGCGTTCAGTGGTGCTTGAATTCCCGCGGCGCCAGGAATGAACTTTCTGTAAAAATTCAACATCCCTAGAAATCGCCTCAATTCCTTTACTGTCTTCGGCACTGGGAATTCTTTGATTGCTTCAACTTTTTCGTTCAGTGGTTTGATTCCGTCAGATGACACGTTGTATCCCAAAAATGTTACTGTTGGCGCTCCGAACACGCATTTGGATGTATTAATTATCATCCCGTACTCTCGAAGTTTTGTGAAAAGTTGGTGAAGGTGGCTTGCGTGCGAGCGTTCATCTTGCGAGAACACCAAAAAGTCGTCTAGGTAAGCGTAGCAGAAGTCCAGGCCTCGGGTTAGTTCGTCTACGAATCGTTGAAACGTTTGGCCGGCGTTCCGCAGACCAAACGTCATATACGGAAACTCGTAAAGGCCAAATGGTGTGGTGATTGCGGTTTTGGGTATGTCATTCTCGTTCACGGGTATCTGATTGTATGCTTTTACTAGGTCAATCGTCGAGAATACATGGCAACCGGTTATATTATGCGTAAAATCTTGAATATGGCGAATGGGGTAGCGGTCTGGGACTGTACGGGCATTTAGCATGCGGTAATCGCCACAGGGTCGCCATCCGCTGTCCTTTTTTGGAGTAAGGTGGAGAGGTGATGACCATGCGCTTTCTGAGGGTCTTGCGGTGCCGTTTTTTAGCATTTCTTCGAACTCCTTTTTTGCTATGTTCAGTTTGTCTGGTGCTAGTCTCCGAGGGACGCAGCTGACAGGAGGACCCGCCGTAGTCCTAATATGGTGGACAGTATTGTGTGCCGTTGTGGTGCTGATTCCGGCTGGTCGCGTTATCTCTGGGAAACCACGAAGCAGCTCATAATATCTGGAGTTACCTATCGTAGTCTTGACTGAAGAGATGGTGTGTGACTGTGAAACTGGCGCTGCTGCTGATGCTTTTGCTGTTGTACTGTCTATAAGGCGTTTGTTTCGACAGTCGACTACAAGACCGTAGAAGGACAAGAAGTCGACGCCGATGATAGCCTTCGTGACGTCTGCAACAGTAAAGCGCCACGTGTATTCGCGCTTTAAGCCGAAGTTGAGTTTAAGTTCTGCGGTGCCATATGTGTAAATAGGGGATCCGTTTGCAGCGTAAAGTTGGTAACTACTCCTAGGTCGACGTTCTTGCAATGAGGTGCGAGGAAAGACACAAAGATCACTGCCGGTGTCTACCAGGAATTGTATCTTGCTGCTGCAGTCCGTCACAAACAGGCGACCAGGTGTTAATGGACAGTCGTTTGTCGCCATTATCGACTGCCTTGGAAGTTTCCCTGTTTAAAGTCGCAGGGTTTGACGCACTTCGTAGCTTTATTCCCGAACCTGAAGTGGAACCAGCAGGTTGGGAATCTTCTATAGTTAGACTCAGATCTACTGGTGCTGCTGCTGCGGTTGTTTCTAGATTTTGTTCGGGAACTGCGGCCACGTGTTGAGAGCGCTTCGACTTGCTGCGTCAGGGATTCCAGTTGCTTGGCCATCGCTTCCAGGACAGGTGATGGCGCTTGAGCTGCGGCTACTTGTGGTGTTGTAGGAACAATGTCAAAAACCTTATCTGCCAAGTCCGCTAGGTCTTGTAGGCTCATCTCAGGCTGTGATGCTATCACGGTTTGTATGTTGCTTGGCAGACGGTTCGTCCACATTGCGAGAATGAATTCGTCAGGTACTTTAGGTCCAGCCAGGTGTTGTAAGTGCCTTAAGAACTGGCCCGGTCGACGATCACCCATTTCTTCGTTTAGCATTAGTTGCTTGACTTCTTTTCCTCTCGTCGCTGATAAGCGCTTTATTAGTTCGCTTTTTATTTTTTCGTATTTGTTCTTTGCCGGAGGGGAGATGATGATATCTTTCACTTCTGTTGCATATCTGTGCTCCAAGGTTGATTGCACATAATAATATTTGGTATCGTCGTCCTTAATTCCAGCGAGGGCAAAGTTACCTTCTAGTTGAGCGAACCATACCGCAGGCTCTTCGGGCCAGAACGGTGGAGGGCGGACTGCGACACGACAAATGTCGTGAGGTGTAAATGTCTTTTTCGAACTCGAACCGGTTGCGCCTTCGCCATCTTTTCTGGAATCTTCTCCGTCTGACATTTTAAATCAATTTGCTTACTGTTTAGTTTTGT
Organism: Clepsis dumicolana; assembly: GCA_963691665.1. NCBI lineage: Eukaryota > Metazoa > Arthropoda > Insecta > Lepidoptera > Tortricidae > Clepsis > Clepsis dumicolana. Next base: position 3,215,935 of record OY829522.1, on the reverse strand, counting down.
TGATGTTCTTCGGGGTCACCAGTTTGGTATCACAAACGTTCTCCGTTGGCTTCGTATAAGTACTGTCCTTTGGCGAGGAATAATAAGTCCGTTGCGAAGACCAAGGTTTTATTCGTGGAAGAAACACGGCTCAAGCACTGTTACAGTTATGTTACATAAGGTTAGTATCAACAGAACGAAGGCACGAGAAGAAATAGTCAATAATAAAGATCGATACAATTTACGCGAGCAAGCGAGCGAGCGTGGCGTCACGTGCGATGGCTAACGGGCGACTGGCCGGCGGCGCAGGGAGCCGTGCGTGCGGCGGCCGGCTCGGCCGGCGGGGGCGCAGGTGAGACGTTTCTACTCTACGATCGTCGCGACGACCGCCTTCCGATGCGTCGGCTAAATACAAGGTGAGTATTCTATTCTATTGAGGTAAGTGTTCAGTTACTAATTACTATCAGCTATACCTACATAATTATTTCTGGAATAAATGTTAACTGTTTATACAATACTATGATATCTCTGTTTATATGGTATATAATATTTATGTATATATTTAGTACTTTATATTTTCATATAAATGCATATTTAACAATATAGTGTATTCTGTTGGCAGATGAATTAGTGAGCTGTAGACGCCACAAACTCACAGTGTTTTGTTTCCTAGATGACCAAGAGATAACACAGCCGAATAGTTTAAAAACAAAACCTGATGTCGACTTACGATCATTAACATCCCCTCCCCAGTCGGCATCTACATACCCACATAAATCAGTTTGGTCATCAGCCTTATAAACTAGCTTCAAATCCAATGTTGCATTAATGTACCTTAGAACATGTTTCAGAGCTTTATACAAAGCTTCATTAGCACAACTTTGAAACCTGCTTAAATATGAAATGCTCGTACAAAGATCGGGCCTAGTGCATAGTGCAGCATAGTTTAAAGAACCAATTATCTGTCTACATCTGTTTTCTAATCTCTTATCACAATCCTCAGACTTAGTTAAACTCAGTTGGAGTAAACTCCATGGGAGTAAAATTTGGTTTCGAGTTTGACATATTGAACTTTTCAACAACTTTTGTCAAATAAGTTGACTGACTTAGTTTAGTTACCCCATTTGTCAAATCTTGATTTACCTCAATGCCTAAATAATTGCTCATTAACCCGAGGTCCTTCATACTGAATTTACTTCCCAAGTAAAGTTTTAAAAAAAAATCAAAATTCAAAATTCAAAATTTTTATTCAGCAAATAGGCAGTTGAATGCTCTTTTACACGTCATTTTTTTGAGTCTACCAGCGCTTTCGGAAAGACCATGATTGCCAAGAAGAATGCGCCGCAAGAAACTTGGCACAAAGTCATTTTTTCTAAAAACAAGTTACATTAGCTCTTACAATACGCAACCACAGACAAACTACACAAAGAAACCTCACTCTGTCATTAAAAGATTAAGAGAGAAAAAAAAAAATACCGCATTTTAGAAACAAGTGTAAAAAGTAATTATTAAAACAGCAAAACCAGAACACTTTACTTTACTGGCACGTTTTATTTGAGCAGGAGATGTATAGGGTCTCCAGGTCAAATATCTGTAAAAATTTAAATTACAAAGGGATGTATAGGGTCCCAGAATTAATACTATAATATAATACTTAATCTAAATGGCTTAGAGATGTATAGTCTCTAGGGTCAATTTAAACTAAATTAAAATCAGCAGAGGTGTAAAACGCCTCCACGGTCAAATAATAAGTATAATAATACATATACATAAACTGGAGATGTATATGGTCTCCAAATGTCAAATAACAAAAATTTATGAAATATACATTTCATGTCATCATGTCAAATAAATAAAACATTATTTTTGTCAATTGTATTACAATTAGTACGCAGCGGACAACGGCAACAGAGCCGGACACCATACACGAATATCTTCGGGACGCAGCCAAGTCACATTGATGTCCTAATTATCTTCTGTTTTCAACCTTGGCCAGGTGGTGCCATCACATAAGTATTCATCCACTTTGTAGTATGCTTTTTTCAAGAGAGCGGTCTTTATGTATCTTTTAAATGAATTGTGAGGCAATTCCCATGCATCTACAGGCACTTTATTGTAGAACCTCACGCAATTTCCCAAAAAAGACTTACTGACTTTTCGTAGACGAAATTTAGGGACGGCAAGTTTATGCTTATTCCGAGTGTTGAAACCATGCACATCCGACACTTTCTTGAAAGATTTGATGTTCTTGTGTGTATACAATATTACATCATATATATACTGAGAAGCTACTGTAAGGATGTCGATTTCTTTAAAGCGTTCTCTAAGTGAATCTCGGGAGCCAAGATTGTAAATAGACCGGACCGCCCTCTTCTGCAGGATAAAGATTGTCTCTATGTCGGCCGCCTTGCCCCAAATTAGGATGCCATAAGACATAATGCTGTGAAAATAACTGAAGTAAACTAACCGCGCCGTTTCTACATTGGTGAATTGCCGGATTCTTCGTACAGCATAAGCGGCAGAGCTCAATCTACCAGCAAGACCAGATAGGTGTGGGCTCCATTGCAAATTGCGATCTAAGGTAAGCCCGAGAAAAACAGTCTCATCCACGAGGTTCAGCTTCTCTCCATTTAATCTGATAGTAGTGTCAACCTGTCTTACATTAGGCAACGAAAATTTTATACATTTCGTTTTAGCTGCATTCAATAGTAAATTGTTTGCAGTAAACCATTTCAGCACATCTCTTAGAGTCTCATTGATGTGACTTTGATCTTCCTGTTGCCTGTTGACTTTAAAAATGAGAGAGGTATCATCAGCGAACAGTACTATGTCACATTTGTGTTCTAGCAGCTGGACCTAGCTTTAACTCTTGGACCTCACTTTGGTTCGTGCCAAATATACAAATGTCATCGACGAATACCAGTAAGCAAATTTTACTTTCTGAGGAACATTTCGTGTACAAACAAGAATCATTCTGAGAACGAACAAAACCTTTCTCAGCTACTACCGAATCAAATTTTACATTCCAACATTTGGGTGACTTTCTTAGACCATACAAACTTTTATTCAGTTTTCCTACTTTGTTATCTCTATCTTTATGCTCAAGTGGCAATTTGACATAAACTTCCTCCTTAATGTCACCATATAAAAAGGCACTTTTGACATCCATATGATGAACTGGTAATCGCAACTTATTCGCTACCGCTAACATAAGCCTAAATGTTGAGATTTTAGCTACAGGAGCATACAACTCGTACATCTCATAATCATCTTTCTGTTGGAACCCTCTGGCTACAAGACGCGCTTTAAACTGGTTTGGGTTTCCATCACCATCATACTTGACTCTATAAACCCATTTGGTGTCAATTACTTTCTTTCCTTCTGGAATCTCTACCTCAGTCCATGTATTATTCTCAGCTAACACCTTCAGCTCGCTGTCCATAGCTTTGCGCCACTTCTCGCTATTATCACAGTTAACAGCCTCCTCATAAGTTGCCGGTTCATTCAATACACATAAGAAAGCAGTATCACAGGAACCTAACCAGCGTGGCCTTCTTACTACTCGGCCACTACGAGTCCTGACTTGAACTTCCTCAGAGCTTGACATTTCTGGAACAACCTCTCCTTCTAACTCTACATCTTCTTGAGGTACTGAGGAACCTCTGGTTGTGTCATAGAATCTTCTGGTTGTGTCACAGATCCTTCTGGTTGAGGTACTGATTGATTATAATTCTGCTCTTCTTCGTCATTTTCCACAAAATCCAGAAAAACAATCTCTTCTTCTGTGTCTTTTCTAAATTCTTCTGTGTTTTCATTCACGAATACAACATCTCTTTGTACAATCACCTTCTTGTCTTTTTCAGTGTAAATTCTGTAACCTTTTGAATCTTCATAGCCCACAAACACTCCTTCCTATGCCTTGGGATCTAGTTTTCGTCTCTTTTGTTTTGGAATATGTGTCCATACCTTCATTCCAAAAATCTTGTCTAATTGTGTGATATCATAACTCTTTCCTGTCCATACCTGGTAAGACGTCTCACCCTCAGTTCTACTTTTGCTTGACCTATTTAGTACAAACACAGCGGTATTTATCGCTTCTGCCCACATCTCCTTACCCAGTTTTTCACTAGAGTTTATTATTAATAATGTTTTGCATGATTTCCAGTGGTCATTAAGTCCTGTGGCTGTAACAGTTCATGTGGACAACCAAGCCGCGATTAGTATAGGGAATAATCCGGAAAATAATAAAAGAGTTAAACATTTAGATATCAAATACCATTTCATTAAGGAGAAAATAGATAGTGGTATTATTAAACTGAGGTATTTGAAAACAGACCAGCAAATTGCTGATCTCTTCATGTGTCTTCACTTACTGCAGCTCATGAAGCCTTCTGGGCCCATAACCTGATAGAAGCTTCAATAAAAGGCAGTAAATACGCAGTTTGGCTGCTTTATTGTGAAAACACAATGGAAAACGTACATATTAGGTAGCCATCAGTAACAGGAAGAAACAAGCGAGTAAAGTGTCACAACCATAAACAAGACTTGCCATAGACTTTATTGCAACACTTAACAATAACGTTTACTATTCGATTTTACGTGACGCAGGTTTCGAATATTCGTACTCGGGCCTCTGACCGTTCCCGGCACAAAGGTCCCCATCACACTCGCTGCATCACCGCGCTGAACGGCGATGGCCAACATTTGCACCAAGAACGAACCGGAGCGGAAGCCATAGCATCAATTGTGGGGTAGATTATTATTTTATTTGTATCGGGTAGTTTTCAATATACTAGTTGTCGTTGACCTGGATGTTTGCTTTTGTCGCTCCACTCAAAATCCAAAATGTTTCTTTCTATTTTTTTTTATACGATAAGGAAGGCAAACGTCACGGGTCACCTGTGCCCTAAGCACGACTTGTCGAATCCTGCGTTACGTTACGGTTATCGTATCGAGATCGAGAAATCTCATACAAAATTTTAGTTCCAAATACGCTCACGGGCGGGCGCTGTTCCAAACGTCATACAAACTCGTTATAGTTTACTATTCGATTTTACGTGACGCAGGATTCGAGAAGTCGTGCTTAGGGCACTGATGGTAAGTGATCACCACTGCCCATAGACACCCGCAAGCCCGGGGCGTTTGCAGATACGTTGCCAACCTAGAGAGCTAAGATGAAATGACTCTTGTGCCCGTAATTACACCGGCTATCTTACCCTTCACTTAACCTTAGAGAATAACGCCCCAGTACTGTCTGTCAACTATTAAATTAGATCTTCAAAGCCTTCTTTCAATTTCGTTCTACCCAAACCAAAGCCCGAAGAGTCAAAACACTTCTAATTAAGCAATGTAACCACAGAGTGCAAATGGCGTGTCCGCAGCATATTGGCCGTGCGTGGGAAATAAAACAAGCCTTTACGAACGTCGTAAAGTTTTGGCAGTAAAATCAGCCCCCCTAATACGAAGTGCAAAATTTGAAGTTCGTATCGTGCCGTCCCTCTCAAGCTACTAATTATTAACACGAGAGTGAGCGGGACGATACGATACGAACTTCGATTTTCGAATTTCATAGTTTGGGGGCAGGTCGCCAACTTGCTCGCGTTTATATCGCTCGTGACTGAAGAATATATGGGAAGCGAGTTACGCTTAAACAAATGAGGTTAACATTCTTCAACGTTGGCACAATTGATAAATGTTGCACAGGATTTGCTTTTATAATAATTTTATACCATCGTTCACTTTTAATCGCTAGTATGCTTAAGTGACTATGTTTTGAAACCTGCACACTTGCGAACCAATTCAACGATGTGTGTGAAGTTCCCAATCTGCGCTGGGGCCGCGTGGAAACTATAGCCTAAGCCCTCCCATTTTGAGAGGAGGCCTGTGCCCAGCAGTGGGACGTAAATAGGCTGATGATGATGATGCTTAAGTCAATCCGTGCCAATTTTAAGACAATTTTTTTTTGCAATTCAAAATTAGTAGGTATTAAAAAATAAAAGAGAATTGAATGCAGTTTTTTTTTGATTAGACATGGGACTGTGGTGCGCCTGTACGTAATCAGTTCACCACGTTATCCATAACTGCCCAAAAAGGAAATACACTGGAGGCACCCTGGATCTGTTCCCACCTGATGCGAACGCAGCCCAATGGGCGAAGAACTTTGCTATTCGTTTATGGCATAGAATAAAGACACAAAAGAATGATAGCAAGCGTGCCACCGAAAAGGACAACAGATAAAGTACATACAATATTTACGGTTGCCAAGTAATGACAAAATTACCCCACAGTCTGCATTAGTACCATAATTATTATAGGTCGAATAATGTACTTTAACTCATACCTTGACTGATTTTAATAATCGATCCAGCTAATATCACCACTAAATTATGTTTGTCTAGCAGTATTTAACAATCTTCCAACTTGGGGGCACCAACAAGCCACTATCACGGTTAAAATTTCATTGTTGTGAGTGATCAGTTTTATTTTACTATGATTAAGTCTCATGGAAGTTCAATGTTGAACTAAATTCTAATAATAATAATATTATCTTGTATTATGTGTAAGTATATTATTGATTTAAGTAGGTAAGTTAAACACTTAAAATAATTCAGTGAAACATATATTAGGTGAAAATGTATAAATAACATTAAGAAGCCCTACAAAAGTTAATGAGTGAACTACTTTGTTTTCCCATTCTTCCAAAGCAATGTTGTGTCAAAATGCTTACTTCATATTTTTGATGAAGAATTTGGCACATAATTGATTTTTCCCGTAGCTTCTATTCATTTTCTAAGGTTTGGGTCAGCGGGAAATCTGAAATTTTCAAAAAAATGAAATAGACATATTATTATGTTTTTATATTGAATGAATAAATAATCTAATCTAATCTATTTGATATATTACGAATTACCCTATTGTGGGGTAATTTTTTATTCTAGAAACTAGCAACACTAATCTTTGAGGTTATAAAGCAAAAATATCAGAAATATAGCCGAAATCTAACAAATTTAACAAAAATGTAACGCACATAGTTGACAACCATAGGTTATAATATAACATAAAAATATAACTACATTAGTCATTGAAGTAACAAAATATACGAGAATTAATTGTCTACTTACGAATGAAAAGATAACCCAGTAACCATTCTTCTAATATCGCTTTGACGGCCGGTAACACCACACCGCGCCATTATCACATATGTAAAAGCTAAAAAGCTATCACCGGCCACTTTTTAGCGCAAGTAAATCACGAAATATTAAATTTCAACTTTTGAACGTGAAAATCAATTAACTGCTTCCGCTCTTTCCGACAAACGTCAAAGTTTGTTTGAGCATTGCGAAGCGCAACCTTGAAAAACCCGGCCATACGATGAGGGACAGAAAATAGATATCTTTGTCTCGTTTCGCCATGAATAATTGTGTATTAAGCCGTCCTTTTTGTGTGTGAGTGAGTAAGAAGTATCCAGCGGTCTATATCTTTCTCTGTCTACGGTTTATGGTATATTATACTTAGTTAGTAAGCGGCTCTGAAAATTTCCATACGAGCATAGATAAGTACCTATATAAATATTAAGTATACGTGTTTTACAAGCTATAATGACTCGCATTCCTACATATCGATCGTCCTAATCTTAATAATGTTTTTTTTTTATACGACCAGGAAGGCAAACGAACAAGTGGGTCACCTGTTGGTAAGTGATCACCACTGCCCATAGACACCCGCAACCCCGGAGAGTTTGCAGATGCGTTGCCAACCTAGAGAGCTAAGATGAAATGCCTCTTGTGCCCGTAATTACACCGGCTATCTTACTCTCCACACCGGAACACAACAGTGCAAGCACTGCTGCTTAGTGGCAGGATTAGCAGGCAGGGGTCGAATGATTGTTTGTCATAATTGAAATTATACTATAAAACCTACACTTTTTAGCAAATGTATAAAAAATACTTGACTAAACTTATTTTACGTAGATAAAGCCCATAAACATGAACTAAAAAACAATTACTTTGCTCACCCGCGACCACTAATGACAAATAGTTATATCTGTGCGGCAAATGTATGTTTCCATACAACACCTCCACCTCCACTGCTACACGAATCAACACATGCCACACAGACCCAACTATCACCACCACCACTATACTAAACGCTGACGCGTTTCGGCACTCTCCACGAGGCCATTTACGAAGCACAACAACAACCGCTCAACATGCCACCACTTCCACTACTGACATATGTAAACCATGTACTCAACTTAGTTAATGATAAAACCAACGTACCCACTAATATTTTATAAATTCCAAACTACCCTTTTATGTAAGTCCTAAACTACCCTTTTTTAAGAAATGAATTCCAAACTACCCTTTTTATTTTTATTTTTAATCTACGCCAGGTACCCCGTTATTTTTAACCGAGTACGGTAAAAAGAGAAGTCATGTTCTCATTATTACTATGACACATTATTAAAATTAGAACCAAGTCGTAACAAAGGCGAAGAAACCAAATTAACTTGTTCATTAATAATAGACCCCATGTTGTTGTACCTAATTATTTCCAATTGTTCTAAAACCGATAGCCGCAAACCCTTATCACAATAATGTAAAATTTCGTACGTATCTGAGTCTAACAACGAATGATTCGTTTCTAATAAATGCTTGGCAAAGTTTGATTTCTCTGGATGATCATGCCTATATGACGAGACATGCTCTTTAAATCTAGTATCAAAGCTTCGACCGGTTTGTCCAATGTATACTTGACTACAGTCGCCACAAGTGAGTTTATATACGCCCGACCTGTTCCCTTTATCCACCTTTTCTTTGTTATTACAAAGTCTAGAACGTAAAGAATTAGTAGTCTTAAAGGCAACATTGATGTTATTTGATTTTAAAATATTATAAATCTTGTCAGACAACCGGCCAACATAAGTAATACTAGATCTAAATTTGTTAGTAGGCTGAGATGGCAACGCAGAGTAAAGCATGCTATTCACTATCCGTCCCTGCTTCTTTTGAACCAGACTATTAACCATTGCTGTACTATAACCATTTGTTGTTGCTATCTCATATATAGTATGTAACTCAGAATCATAATGCTCTTTCGACAGAGGTACAGTTAGTAGTCTATGTACATAACAATGGAAAGCAGCCAGTTTATGCTGCCATGGGTGAGTAGAATTTGCAGGTATGACAGTGTGGCAGTGGTGTGACAGGTGTGGCAGGTTGTTTTTTAGTTCATAAATATGGACCTCCGCAAAGTAACGCCTGATTCAATAAATTATTTAAAGCCCATAATATTATAAATATAATTAATAATATAATAAAAATTGTGACAAACAATCATTCGAACAAACTTTACCTTATCACTAAAAAAAGTTCTTTGAGTCAAAGAAAGGGACCCGAAGAAAAACAAAACAAAATCTCCGTGTAGTGTCAAATCGGTTAATTTTCTATAGCACCCCCACGCCTATTCAACAAAGAATCGATTGTTAAAATAGCTGAATTTTCTCTTCAATGGTTTCACTAACGGCCTGTGACTAATAAATGGGCTCAAACCTGTGTCAAACGATCATAATAGAATTATTAATACTTAGAAATCTGTTAATGTTGCGTCGAGACTTTTGGGCCTTGATTTTGCAAACCTTTCTGGAATATTAAGAACATTCTTTTCTCTGTTGGAAAAGGGCGAGTTGGGTTTTGAATTTTACTCTGTAACAACTAGTAGCCTGTCGAATGTCTCGTTGAGTTATTAATGTAGGTACCTACAATTGAATGGTAGATTGATTAGTTATAATATCTATTGACACAGCGACGATTCGCGAGCAAACAGGTTATTTTTAACGACTTTATAAAATCTTTAGGCATAACTAAAATAACACCACGATCTGGGTTAGGTTATACTGGGGGGTTATGTGGGACTCACTCTTCTATGAACTAATAGTACATTACTGCAGAGGCCGGGAAGAAAGGGGTTGCAGGACGAAGGGGTTAGACGGTCGAGTAACACGAGGCCGGTTATAGTAACGAGTCCGACAACCCCTGTTCCGGCCGAAACTTGTGTAATGCTTTTCTCAAACATTGTATCGGAATGAAATAAGAAATAGTTTATCAACTGTCTGCTAGTCGACTAGCCTCCTTCAATGGTCAGGAGCTGTCCCCTAAGCTTCTATCCCGATTGGACGGCAGCGACCTTCTGCAGGAGAAGGTCCCCGCTCTGCCGTCGTCGGCGTTTAGGTAGATAATAGCAGCCAGTAATGGATTTCAGTACATATTTTGCTGGCGTTAGGCCGGCAAAGAACTGTGCTATCCATAAATGTACTTACTACTTGGTGTTTTCTTTTTTTTAAGTAATGCGAAACTGTATGTTTGAGAAAGAACAATTACTTTGCTCACCCGCGTTTTGCCGCTTTGTTTTTAGTTCATGTATATATGGACCTCCGCAAAGTAACGACTGATTCAATAAATTACTCTCTCCTCTGCTAGTCAGAGGGGGGGGGGGGATGGGGAGGGGCATACCTACTAATAACCTAACCAGCTTAGAAACGTTGAAAAACCCCCGACATTGTCATTTCAAACTTCAATATTTCAAAAACAAGGGAACCGATTTTAATTAAACTTACCTAAGAACCATCTCGATTAAACTAGCTTTCGATTGAAAAAAACCGCATTGAAGTCGGCAAATCCGTTTGGAAGCTATGATGCACAGGTCAAACTCATAACACCCCTCTTTCGTCGGGGGTTAAAATAGGCGTTTAGGACTAGCCACTTAGTGGAAAGCTCAGGTTGAAGTACTTACCTTTTCCACGATACATATGAGGTGTATGACGCTGCCAAGGTCCACATGGTGTTCTCCTGACCCAAGGATGAATGCTTCGGGGACCACGATTTGGAGCCTCACGTAGTGAGACACGATGCCAGTACGAGTTGAGACCTGGAAAAATTAAGGGATAACTTCACTCACTGCATCTGTCAGAACTGTGCAATCAAAATAAATATTTTAGTGTCGGGAGAGCCCCATACTGTAGCTATTTGCTGCCGTACGAATGGGCCGGCTCGTCCGGGAAGACCCAGCGGCAGCGAGACTCACACTGAGGGTCGAGCACGACTTTAAGAATGCTGCGTAACGTAAAGTCGAATAGTAAACGTTGTCGAGTTTGTATGACGTTTGGAACAGCCCGCCCGTGAGCGTATTTGGAACTAAAATTTAGTATGAGGTTTCTCGATCTCGATACGATAACCGTAACGTTACGCAGCTTTCGTAAATTCGTGCTCGATCCTCTGAGCGCCGCGGCTCTGGTCGCACGACTACTCCGAAACATGCCGGGCTAAACTCAACTTATAACAGGTTCGAGAGAGATCCGTTAATTCCACTAAAATTTTCTACTTAATTGAAATTTCAATTTATATTAAGAATATAAACTTAAAACTTAAGTATCTAAATTAAACGCCAAGTTCTGTGAAACTTAAAAAGGCCTCGCATGGAATCCCTTTGAGTTAACTTCGAAAATTTCGTCTCTAAATATAGCCTTAAATTCTGTACTTATAAGTCTTACGATTTTAATCCCAACAAAGATGGCGAGTGAAACAGCTAACAGATAATAATTAGAGTTAATTGCTACAGCAATTTATCACTTTCCTTCCCCGGGGAGCTCAGTGACGCTCGAATATTTTGCGCCTCGGGAATAAAGTCATAGGAAAATAAAAAACATTATAACGGCTTGTCGCTGTCAATTTACATAAGTATATGTGTGTTCGTATGCACGTATAACTCTTTATAAGATAACATAAGATAAGAGATAAGAGAGATTACAAGATACAGAACAACAGCTACTTGCACAAAAAGATGTCAGCTACCTAGTTAATCTTGGAGCGATCGACAGGACGACCGAATCAGCGTATACAGGTCATTTTGCTGTCAAGCTGTACTTAAGTTAAGTATTAATGGTCAATTTTGTGACGACTGGCCCTATTCACCAACTTTACAATTGTCAGTTTACAATGACAATTCGAACTACACTTCTTTGCCAATACGAAGCGCGCTAAGACAAAACCAAAAGCTCTTCAAGTCAGCAACTGACACCGATTTGCCCATAACCATAGTTAACTAATGATTATATAATATGTAATAATGATTATATATATAATGATAAATGATTCACTGAAAACGCCCAAACACAAAGAAAAATTAAAAGAACCTTAAAAGCCTGAATAAATGATGCAATACGTAGAAATATTACGTCCTAAAACGAACTCTGAACGCCATGATGCGGTGTCAGAAATTGGCATTGAAACAAAAGACGATCACTTAGCAGCCCTCCAATTTTGTATGAAATTCCATTTTAGACCTGCCGTCGAACCGCGCCCGAAACGTGATACTTTGCAGCTTATTATAAGAACAACGTCAATATTTCGTCGCTTGTTTGAGGAAAGAACTTTAGCCTACCCTGCAGAACATGTGATTGCCTCAATCATTTTATGAACTAAAAACAATTGCTTTGCTCACCCGCGACCACATGTGGTTGTGGTTAGTTCATAAATATGAACCCTCTGCAAAGTAACGCCTGATTCAATAAATTATTTCAATCATTTTAGCCGAAGACCTGGACACTTTTTTTCTAGAATTTTGAAATTTTTATGTTTTATAGGTATCCACTATTTTTATTTAAAACAAATGTACAATGGACTAACACTACATACAAAGTAAATAAAAATATTAAAACTAAAACTAACTTTAAAAATTAAATACCGTATTCAAAAACGTAGTTTCCATTTTCTTCCTAAAAATTCCATCCTCCATCACAGCGGTAGGTGTAGACAGTATCTAGATGCAATAAATCTAGCTCCCGCCTAGTCTGACTAGGTCACAGGTACGAACCAGTTTTCCTTTGCCCCATTTTTCACCACCCTGATAAGACGTATTATGATGGTTGGTTCGGTTTCTGATTCGCACGATTTTTCGTGTAGTTTCCTTGTGATGTTCATGAAGCAGGATTCTGATGACCACAATCAGGATTAGCAATGATAATAGAAATTGAGTAGGACGCCCTCCGGCCAGGTGGGATGACGATTTGCGAAAGACTGCAGGCAGATGCTGGAGGCGGCAAGCTGAAGACAGGGCGCTATGGCACTTATTAAGAGAGGCCTTCCAGCAGTGGACTAGAATGCGCTGATGATGATGATGGATGATGAATGGAAATAAAAATACAGGGTGCGTTTTAGTGAACCGTCAAGAACTCAACCAGGGGATGAGTAAGTCTAAGTGAGCACCCCTTTCAAGTTTTTTTTTAATACTAAGTATTGTGAACCAGCAGAGGCAATTAATGTATTGGGAGACTTTTTTTTTCCTAATAAAAACCTTACAGGGGGCTTACTTTCTCAACCCCTGGCTGAATTCTTGACGGCTCATTAAAATCGTTTTGGCGAGGTAAGTACGTCATTATTCTGGGTTAGTCATCTTCTCAGTCGGTCATCTTCGTAAATGACCGTGTTCAAATAACTAGGTTACAATAACAAAGATCTTAAGATTTCCTTTCCAAAAGATTTTAACGACCAAATCCCGCTTCTCAATCCTTCAACTTCCGGCTTACACAACAAAATAGGAATTCCTTAAGCTATATCTCCACTAACTACGACAAAGTCTTTGCGACTTGCTATACCTTGCGGGACCGTGGTGGCTTGTATGTTTTGTAATCGATGAAACACAGCAGTGTAATGCAACGCGCACGATACCCTCGCGTCGTGTAAATAAGGGTTCGCTATATTTCGGCTGGCAACACGCACGTCGTTAACCGTTGCCAATGTTGCCATGTAAATATTTATTCGTTCTATCCCGCCAACGATCGGGAGGTCCCGGGCGGCCCTTCGGTATGCAAAATTATTTTCTGTATGCAAACGCGTTTCCATCTGCATACTGTGTTGGCGTTTAAATATGCAGCGTTCTTACGCTTACATTGCGTACCTAATGTGCGTAAAGTCAAAGCACAGAGATATGCGGGTGGTATGACCTTGTGCGAGGTCCGTCCGGATCGCTACCACCATCTGAATTGCACTGTTGTGTTCCGGTGTGGAGAGTAAGACAGCCGGTGTATTACGGGCACAAGGGGCATTTCATCTTAGCTCTCTAGGTTGGCAACGCACTTGCAAACCCCTGGGGTTGCGGGTATCTATGGGTACTGGTGATCACTTACCATCAGGTGACCCATTCGCTCGTTTGCCTTCCTTGTCGTATAAAAAGAAAATAGAAAGTCCTAGTGTACTTTACAGGAGAACTCTCCTGGTGAAGAAGAAATGTACATTGTGTATTACCAGCCTGTTTACCTCCCACTGCTGGGCACAGGCCTCCTCCCAGAATGAGAGGGCTGGGATTAATGAACGGGCGCTCCCACGCGGGTCCAGTCCGGATTGAGAACACCTAATTGCTTCTTATGAGTCTGTAAATTTTTCGCGGTGTTGCCCTTCACGAAAAGCTTTATTATAAATTAGTGAGAGTGCTGAACCCACGCCACGACCCTCTGCTTGAGAAGCTATTAGTAAAAAAACCGGACAAGTGCGAATCAGGCTCGCCCACGAAGGTTTCGTACAAATATTCTAATGCTTTTCCCCAGTGTTTTAAGAAGTCCAGTGTTAGCAGAGCTGCTCCTAAGCAAAATGTACGCAGTGTGGGGTCATCTTATATTGGTCTCTGAAGTCTACAGACAGACATAAAAAATTAAGATTTTTAGAATGATTGTGCTATAAGAGCTACCTTCATACCAAATTTCAAGTTTTTAGGACAACTGGAAGTACCCCTTATGTTTTCGGGGTACGGCAATTTGTATGGAAACAGCCTTTTTAATGACTGTATCTTTTGATTGCGTTGACTTAGAAGGTTGATTTTTTACCTCAGCTTCAAGGGACCGCAGTCTTGAGTATTATATATTAACTAGCTTATGCCCCGCGGCTTTGCCCCCGTGAAATATTTCAAAATGGGCTAGTTCCCTATCCTGTGGGAATTTCGAAAAATCCCTTCTTAGTGCACCTCTAGGATACTCAAAGTACATGTGTGCCAAATTTCAAGTCTCTAGGTTCAGTGGTTTAGGCTGTGCGTTGTCTGTCAGTCAGTCAGTCAGTCAGTCAGTCAGTCAGTCACGGTACTGTTTTATAGTACGATTTCAGCATGCTGCGTCCACGCGTTCCAGAGAAAAAGGGTCTTGACAGACAGACAGGCAGACAGATAAGAAAGTGATGCCATACGGGCTCCGTTTTTTCCTTTTGAGGTACGGAACCCTAAAAACCACTAGTCTATTACTTTTTTACTGAGTAATTTATACTACAATCACTAATATCAGTTAGTTAGAATAACTGCGGATTGTACCAACAGAGAGCTGAATGAGTACAACAAACATACTAGAAGATATATCAACAGCTAGATATAATTCTAAAATCACGTAACAAGGAAACTTATCGTTTATTTTAAGCTTGCTATAAATACTAGTAAGAAAAATTGCGTAAGTTGCATTACGTAAGTTGCATTACGTAAGTTGCATTACGTAAGTTGCATTACGTTTCGCCACGCTCGATCGCTACTCGCCTACAAGCTCGTTCGATTCACACCCTCGTAATGTTATGAAATTTACGTAATTTTTCTCACACTTGTACCTAAATGTGGGGTAAGATAGATCCATATTTCATAAATACATTTACTTACATAACAAAAGAAATTTACAATGATATTAAACCCAAGCTGAAACTGATTAAACTGAAACTTAAAACATAAATCTAAATAAGGCCCCCGTGGCATGGTGCCCAAAAGGCTGGCAGTGTTTCCTAGCTGAACGGCGATGCTGATTCTTTGAGAGAAAAAACTGCCAGCACTTTGGTCACAAGTTACATCGACCAAGCGCTTCTGCAACTCTGAAATAAGCTTGTAAGCGCCGGGCCCCATGGACCCAAGGTTTCAAACCCATTTAAGTGTATTAAAGTTAAATTAAAAGGCACTTAAAGAACTTAAAATGCCCCTGTTTAAAATCCCTATAGGTCAAGCACGCCAATAACTTCTTCATTCCAAGTCATAATTTTAATATTTACTCCTAAATATTATACTGAAAGTTCATAAAACGGTAATACCCAGAGAATAACCCTCAACCTAGGCACAGCCATCTGCATTTTAATTAATATCAAACTCACAACAACCCTAATAAAACAGCTATCTCATTAAATTAGCAATGTCACAACATTAGGCTATCTTAAACTCCGTAATAAAGGCGGTGGGCGGCGGCTGAACGAACGGAATTTCATGTCGCTTCCATTCATTCATTCAATAAGGGTTACGTCATTCACTCAAACGGGTCAAGGGCTTTTACTTATTAAGTGTCACCACCATGGTTCGCTCCTTCAGGGCTGTTGTTGGCAATCTGATGGCATGCCCATTTGTGGACCGATTACGGGAATAACTAAGTTGTGATTGTGTCGGGAAAGCATTGTCGGCATTAATATTAGGATTACATTAGGATTATGGATATATGTTTCAAACCAAGTTGTGAATTCTCGTACAGAGATGTTACATAGATGGCGCTAGCGAGTCAGTATTCGCTAAGTAATTTGAAATAAACTGGAACGTGAATATATAGGAGTTCTTCGTAGCTACCAATGATTGCTCGGGTGGTGCAGTTGGTAGAGCGACGCCACGGTCTTGGGTTAAAATCTCACTTCGAGAATTGATTTTCTGGCCTTTCCGTGTATTTATGCAACCATTCGTTCAATTGGCTTCAAAAATCGGAGTAGTTTCGTTCAATCAATTCGTGCTAGCTCTAGTGACCTCATTTCTATTGTGTAGCAAACTATTTCAATGTGTAAGCAACAAAGTATGTAGGTATACATACAATCAGCAGCAGAAGTAGCTAAGCAACCGAAGCGGTCACAATGATTCAAGCACGGCTCTATTGTTATGGGCATAAGAGCTTGTGCAGATCATTGTCCACCACTTCGATTACTCAGCTACTTTTGCTGCTGACTGTACTCTGAAGATGTATATCAAGTTTAGAAACTTATTTCTGGGTCCCTGAGGTGAAAAAATCGTTAATGGAACATAGGGATTAATCTACGTTCTTAACTTACTTTATCAAACCAAAAATATTGAGTTGTAAGGTTGGAAAAAAATCCGTTATCAATATAGTAAATAATTAAAAAAATAAAATAAAAAATAAAATAAAAAATAATAAAATTAAATAAATAAATAAATTAATTAATTAAAAGAACTTACAACGCAGAAAAAATAGTTTAATTCTATTGTAAATATCACGTTTAGAAGTCATACTATATAGTCATAGTCGTTCAATGTTGTCAAAATAATATTTAAAAAACCGGACAAGTGCGAGTCGGACTCGCGCACGAGGGTTCCGTGCAAAGATTCACCTGCTTTTCCCCAGTGTTTTAAGTTGTCCAGTATTAGCAGAGCTGCAGAGCCCTGTTCCTAAGCAAAATGTAAGCAGTGTGGGGTCATTTTATATTAGTCTATAAAGACATAATTTTTTTAGATTTTGAGAATTTTCTGAGTGAGTGTGCTACGTGTAAGAGCTATCATCATACCAAATTTCAAGTTTCTAGGACAACTGGTTTACTGGTTACCCTTTAGGTTTTCAGAATACAGCAATTTGTATGGAAACAATCTTTTTAATGACTGCATCTTTTTTCACAGCTGCAAGGGACTGCAGGCTTTAATATTTGATATTAATTTCAGCTTGCTACCTGAACGCTTTCCAGAGAAAAAAAGTCTTGACAGACAGACAGAGAGACAGACGGACAACAAAGTGATCCTATAAGGATTCCGTTTTTTCCTTTTCAGGTACGGAAACCTAACAACAATTATTAACAGTTTTCATTAAGCTAAATTGAATGATTTCCGTAGAGCCGATTAAATGGTGAACAAATTGACGAAAATATGTTTTAATATTGGCATTGCTATTAAAATTCAATCAGTATGAAATTAACAATAAATGGAAATTACTTTTCCAATTTGTATCGGGTTTTTTGATTATTTTATCTTTAATGTTATGAAATGTGTATGGTGGTATTGATGGTCAACGTAATATTAATGATTAATTGATTACTAAGTAATAAGTTCTCTGTTGAAAATCAATTTTTAGTACAAGCTTTTTGTCGACTGTACTTTTTGCTGTCTATTCCTTTATTGTCATCCAACTTACACGTCCGCACGAAATTTCAAGTCGATGCCATTAACAGTTGAAGGGTTCCTTCCTGTGGAGACGACCCAGGCCGCACCAATAGGATTTCACTATCAGATTATTGTTTTGTCACCGGATACACATAAGTATGCCAAATTTCATCTCAATCGGTGAAGGACATCTGCTTCAAAATTGAGTTGCAACTCTCCACCCGAAAAATATAGTTCTTTACATGAGTTACATGACATTGCAAGTTATAAATAAAAGCCTGTAATAACATTAGGTATGTTTATAACCAAAACATACATACTCATACATGTAGGTACTGTAGGGTGTTAGCCTCCATGCAACAAGTGCATGGTGCGGTTCTGGCAAGCTAGACTGATCTGTCCATTTTAAACTTAGAATTTGATCAAAATAAAGGAACACTTGGCTCCCAGAAAGCAGTGCAGTCGGGCTGGGACCTCGGATTAAGATAGTTGTTACACAGTACATGTATTGATTTAAGCCCCTGCTCTTGAATATAGACCCAGTCCTGGCTAAGAATACTATCTTTTATTTAGTTACGTTAGTACTTGCAGGGCAGTAGATGATTTTACCGTTAGGACGCATCACCGTACCTTCTCCAGTGCCTACTCCCTGGGCTACACCCCACAGTACATACACAAATGAAAAGTTATTGAAAATTACCACAATATTTAAGCAACAATTCTTTTAAAATGGATATGCTGAGAGGGCTGCGATTAGTTTATTATACAAGAAGCAGCCCAGGATAGCCAAAAAATCATTCATTAAAAAGGTTGTATCAACCAATGTAAGATGACCCCACACTGCGTACATTATGCTTAGGAGCAGGGCTCTGCTAACACTGAACAACTTAAAACACTGAGGAAAAGCGGGAAAATCCGACTCGTACTTGGCCGGTTTTTTAGAAGGGCATACTAAGTCCCTTCTGCGCTTTCCGCGCTCACAACTGTATAATTATAATGAATATTGAATTCAATGCCAATATTACCCCAACACAATAGCCACTAAACTAATAGCCATCACAAATTAAAGACATTCATATAAAGGGATACAGGGATCCGGGGTTACAATGAACAAAGGGCCGAGAAACAAGCAAGGGCGAGAGGAGGTTTTACAGGAGATGACACCAGAGATGTAGCATAAACCAGCGCAGTAGAACTATGGTTACCGACATAGCCTAGAATTGGGAAACTTGAGTGGCAGTGGGCGGGGCACATTGCTCGCAAGACTGATGGCCGATGGGGCCAGAAGGTTCTCGAATGGCGTCCGCGGACCAGGAGACAAACTGTTGGTAGGCCTCCAACAAGATGGAGCGATGACCTGGTGAATATCGCGGGACCGCGGTGGCTGCGGAAAGCACAAGACCGGTCTGAGTGGAGAGCCTTGGGGGAGGCCTATGTCCAGCAGTGGACGTCTTTCGGCTGACATGATGATGATGATAGGTTTGTAGCGACCTTAGCGCCACACACGGATGACGTCATCACTGTTCTACATCGCGCTAACGAAGTTTCTCAAGTCGGTTGCATAAATACAACTTAAAACTTTCTTCCTTCGGACTTCGGTCTCCAGGCATAACATCTGCCTGGAGAGAGATCTCTGTGTTGGAATCCTCCCCAAAATTTTTTTATGTCGGGGTTTTTTTTTGTTCAATGCGCGTCATTAACCAGATGTAGCCGATGTAGTTATGAACGAAGTAATCCCCTTGTAAGTACATCGATACGTTGATTTTGTGTCGCTGTTAATTGAATTAAAGCCGAGCAGTAATCCAGCGAAAGCCAATAGGAATATTTTAATTAAGAGCGAGATAGTAACGAGTGTTCGGAATTTCATAAAAGTCAGGACTGATATGGTTAGATCGGACGGTACGCATGAATCTTCATAACATCCGACGCAAAATGCAGCAGGTACCTAGTACTTGGGGTTTGGGACACCAATTAGTTTCACTGAGCATCTGTTTACACGGAAGAAACATGTCTATTATAGTCACCTTAGCAACTTTTTGAGTGATCGCAATTTGAAAGTTTGGAACGATGTAATTATCCGTATACTTAATTTTCTTTCATGGCCTAGCAGAAAAATATGAAGTCGGTGCTTCATTCAAATAATACTTATTCCGCTCGCATCGCATCGACTTCATATTTCTGTTAGGCCATGAAACTCATGGCTTTAGAGGATTTTTTATAAGGTTTTTTAAGTGATAAAAAAGACAAGTTACATAAATATTTCTAACTGTAACTGAGTGGTAACTTAGTCTATTGAGTGCTTTGCATTTTGAGATTAAAATCTCGTTTTTAAAAAAAAAGGTGACGACATGTTCTTTCCGTGTAGGTAAATTATGTACTCTTCAATTAGTAGACTATAGAGGTTTGTTTGCTTCACTTTACTGTTTCGTACTTCTTTCAACCTCTTGTCAAACTAGCACAGTTATTTGTTCGGTAATTGTTTTAATCGGTCCAAATCGATAGCGGATTTGAATGTCGATACGAACCAAACGCTTTTCTAAAAGAGACATTCAAATACTGAAGTATAGGCTTGGGACTTTACTAAACTCAAACTCAGAATAATACTCAAAGTAGACTTGGCTGTATAATCTCTGAGTTTTACCTATCACATATGAGTTAAACTCGAAAAACAACAACCTAGAGACAGCATAATCGCTCGGGCTCATACGTATTCTAAATTCAAAACCCACAAAATGAAGTCAAAAAAAAAATACAAGCAATTTTGAAATTTGAAAAAGGAACTCTCCGGGAGTAGGTTATTTAGAAAGTATTTCATTGAATCAACAGTTTAAATGGTTCTGTGTAAAAGACTAAACAAATAAACCGTTACAAGCAGTGTTCATCAAGATTTGTAAGAATTTGTCTGTTTGTCGAGTAATCCTGTGTTTCCTACTCTGAAGTGTCTCTGTACAGCTATCTTATAGTATTGTGTTAGGGGTGACAATGGTCTGGAGAGAGCAAATACTGGAACACGTTAAAATGTATCACGCATCGTCTCAGCCCTGCCTCGAGTGTTAAAGGTCTGGGCGCTTTCTACTCAGCGTTTTAGTCCATTAATATCACATAATTATGAGATATTGTCTGGACATAAACTAAACATCTTGTATGTATTCATTATTAGTTATACGCTTAAATTAGCTTCATCAAAAAGAAATTGCGATCGATTAGTGTAGTGTAGTCAACCCACAGTAACCCTGCAATGAATTGACAATAGTAGAAATCTAAAATTTGTTTATGGCAATACTGGTTTATAGTCAAACAAGCGTTCGGAACTTTTGTTGGTTAGATGGAACAGGCCATCGTTCATCCACCATTAAAATACCTCTCATATAATTTCGTTTTCTACATTTTTTTACCGTACAACGCCAAACCTACTAAACACTGGCAAAATTGTCCTCCAATGGACAGATCCATATTTTTTTTGAAAAACAACAACGACTTTTCACTAGGTACTACTTTCATTTTTATTCATAACTAGCTTATGCCCGCGGCTTTACACCCGTGAAATATTTCAAAACGGGCTAGTTCCCTATCCCGTGAGAATATCGAAAAATCCCTTCTTAGTGCACCTCTAGGATACTCAAGCTGTATGTTTGCCAAATTTCAAGTCTCTAGGTCCAGTGGTTTAGGCTGTGCGTTGTCTGTCAGTCAGTCAGTCAGTCAGTCAGTCAGTCATTCAGCCAGTCACGGTATTGTTTTATACGTACAGATTAAATAAATGTCTGAGTGACATGAAAAAAGTATGTACCACTGCATGATTTTTCTGGGTTGCCATTAATATCTTATGCAGAGATATCGTGGGACGATTCTAGTCTAGTAGAAACTATCGATCGACGTCGACTGTTTCATTCTACCATCAATCGATGCCGTACGATTATTGATCAACTAGCTTATGCCCCGCGGCTTTGCCCCCGTGAAATATTTAAAAATGGGCTAGTTCTCTATCCCGTGGGAATTTCGAAAAATCCCTTCTTAGTGCACCTTTAGGATACTCAAGGTATATGTTTGCCAAATTTCAAGTCTCTAGGTCCAGTGGTTTAGGCTGTGCGTTGTCTGTCAGTCAGTCAGTCAGTCACGGTACTGTTTTATATGTATAGATAGAAGAAGATTGGTGTGGTAACACCCTAAGCTTGCCCGTACACTACGGCACAACTGCTGTTTTGTGAGAGTGCAGTCAGGCTCGCGGTAAACACGCGGTAAAGCTCGATCGTCGATCACACCCGAGCGAGACGTTTCACAGTAGAGCGCGGAACAACCCGTGTTGCATAACGAATAATTCGGCTGGCTCACTCATGAATATTGTAATCCACTGCCTCGGATGCCTACCTTACGTAGCAGGATAACGCGTCTCAAGATAAAAAACGCAAACGTAACGCAAACCACAACGTTAAGGATGAACGCGACGCGTTAGGATAAGAAAGGTCGAGGACACTGATTCATACATTCATTTCACAAGGATTCAGTTTAAAGTGAA
The DNA here is from genome assembly GCA_963691665.1 of Clepsis dumicolana. Lineage (NCBI taxonomy): Eukaryota > Metazoa > Arthropoda > Insecta > Lepidoptera > Tortricidae > Clepsis > Clepsis dumicolana. Next base: position 3,193,296 of record OY829522.1, on the reverse strand, counting down.
TTAAATCCATGTTAATAATATTCACGGGATTTGTTCATAGTCCGAAATAAAGTGCTTGTTATTTTTGTAGTGAAATATACGGATAGCTCACGTGTACAAGTCGTGTATTTACATATAGCCTGCCATGTTTCGAACTAATCCGTAGCCTTTCTTCTGGGAGCACTCGCCTCCTAGCGCATACGCGTAGGTACATTATACAATCATGAGAGGTTTTTATTAAAACAGAAATATTACAAATAGTATTGTTAGCTGAAATACTTACGGTTCATTATCTGACCCAATGCAAACGTAACGATCGCCCCTATTTCACCAAATATACAAATGTTGGTTTGTCGTAACAATTTGAACTACATTTCTTGGCCAGTATGAAGCGCGCTAAAACAAGATCTCTTCAAGTCAGCAATTGACTCCGAATTGTCATTGAAAAATGACAATTGTAAAGTTGGGACATAGGGGCCGTTTATTTCACTACCTTTATTTAAATCTGACTGTAGTTTCATGTTAAAATTATTCGATACAAGGTAAGTAACAGAATATTTGTACTGTACAGTATTGTATTGTACATGGTGGCAAAAGCGTTACAGATTCGCGGCTCCGTCACTGAGTATGATTTGGTATTTGAAGTTAAAGTCACAAGTGCATTTGATCTCTACCCTAACACCACCATTTACAACGCATAAAATATGCACAATCTCCAAAAATGACAAAAAAAACTCAAGATTTCACTTCAGATAAGGCCGTTCCATTTCACGCCTTCCACCCGGTGATATTGTAGCGACTTTTCATATTTTCCCGCGTATCCTGCGTTATCTCGTAATAATCGAGGTGCAAAAGGAAATGAAGTAATCCTGTGAGAGGTTGAAGAAATGGTTTCGTGTGAGCTTTTATGCGTTATAAGTACAATAAGCCCCCTTTTTGGGGGATGTGTTTTGATTTTTGGGGAGAGCTTGTAAAAAGATTAAGCTACAGATAAGACAAGTGTTACCAATAAAGTTATGCTTATTAGCATGCTTAAGATGAACATGCCCTATTAGCTGTATGTATTTGCTTGAGAAAAGCATAAGTACTTACTGTTAAGTATGCAAGGCACACCACCTTCCACCCGAGCTGCAGGTAGCATGCCCCAAAACCGATAGTTTTTGGCATGCTCAAGATTAGCGTGCTTTATTTCCAGCAAAGTAGCATAGATGTACTTTGTGCTCGCTTTAATTGTATTTCGTAAGATAACCATCTCATTATTAGGTTCAAAATATAAAAATACTGGCCACTCATACCTAACCTACTTACTTAAATAGTGAACGACATTTTTTTTTAAGATATACGTTTCTTTGCTAACTTATCGGCTATTGTAGTCAAAAATTCTCGCCAGGTGGCCAGTATCTTTTAATCTTAAGCCCAGATTAGAAATTTAAATTGTAAATAAGGTTAAATAACCTCATGCATTAGAGCGAGAGGAAAATTGAGTTTCCATAATGCTTTCCTGGTTTAGCGAGAAAGCCGTCTTTTTTGCAATTTTGATCTTGAATTCAAAAAAAATGTAGCGTGAAAATGTTAGTACAAAAAAGTCTTTTGCGCATTGGTTACGGAGTTGGTTACGGAGTTGTTGACATGTCTTTTTCTTAGAATAAAATCAAGAGCAAACTTCACAAATAGTCCATTCAACGTAGAATAGTGGAAATAATGTAATTTTGATGATTCCTGAAAAACTGTGCTATTTAGACATTATTTTATTTGTAGTTTAACTTTTAAATGCACGTTTTATGTATAATAATTTCAGTTTTTTTTCTCATCAAACTTAATAGAATGTGCAAACAGAGCCCTTTCTTAAAATACCCCATTTGACCTAGTAACCCCACTTTTTAAATTTTAAGACCATCTTTCAGTTCCTTTCCTTGTTGTGATAAAAATAAATATAATATCATTAAATTATTTCAAGTCAATAGTAGTAGTATCAGTACCTGATATTAAAATGTCCCTTAGTCAATGCCTCCTTTCAAGCGTCGATACAGTATAACTAGCCGTGACCGAGTCACACCATAAGAGTTGCTTTTTACCATTTTCGTTCGGTGGGTCAAGCACGAATTGCCGAATCCTGCGTAACGTTACAGTTATCGTATCGAGATCGAGAAACCTCATACTAAATTTTAGTTCCAAATACGCTCTCGGGCGGGCGCCGTTCCAAACGTCATACAAGCTCGACAACGTCCACTATTCGATTTTACGTGACGCAGGATTCGAAAAGTCGTGCTCGACCCTCAGAACCCTAGAAATGATAAATTTGTACATACCTGGCATTCATAGGTGCCGTTGTCTCTTTTCTGCACAAATTTGATTTGTAGAGTCCAATCTTCACCGTCGTAGCCGTGTAAGACCTAAAAAAGAAAATTTAATGTTTCACCATAGGAATACTTATAATTATTATGACCTGGCAAAGACCGCGGGAACGCGGTGGATGCAGAAAGCACAAGACCGGTCCGAGTGGAGAACCTTGGGGAAGGCCAACAGTGGACGTCTTTCGGCTAACATGATGATGATGAATATTATGATAAATATATAATAATATATTATGATATCGTCTAATTTCTTAATCTGTACAGATACAGAACAAACCAGAAGCCGCGTTTAATCATAACCGCACGCGGTGTAATTTTTTTTCTGATTCAAATCATTTGAATCAAATTGATTATGATAACCTACACTTAAAATTTATTTCATATTCTGTTTTTTATAAACCCAACTTTAATCCTATCCTGTTTTTTGTAAACCCAACGGCATTTCTGCACGTAACGGCGAGACGGCATTAATTAATATTGTCATTCGCACGATACGCTGAATTACACAAAGACTACGCCAAATTAAACAGTTAATTGTAAATGAACTAAAAACAATTCACTTTGCTCACCCGCGACCAAAGCACACGCTCCCTCCGGTTTGGTCGCGGGTGAGCAAAGAAATTGTTTTTATTCATAAATATGGACCTCAGCAAAGTAACGCCTGATTCAATAAATAATTTAAGCGTACCTAGTTTTAGTTACCTACGTCAGTTTTAGGCTCGCGAATTCTGATTTGTTCTGTATTCTGAACTTGTGGCTAGCTCGTCAGCAGACACAGCAACCCTTGCATCAAGTGGCTAGCTAGTAGCTAGCTTGTTCCCAGCTTGTGGCTAGCTTGTTCCCAGCTTGCGGCTAGCTTGTTCCCGGCTTGCGGCTTGTCGCAACGTAGAACCACCGTTACAAGCCTCCGCCCCTTGTTCTCTAGCTTCGATGCTGGTTAATCATTACGCCATTTGTCGGTTGCGGTCAGTTAGCGACTTTGAGGTAAGGCCGTAATTTCAATGGTGGCATTTATTACTTCTTGTTAAGACGCTATCTAGGCTAACCATTCTCCATTCCATTCTCGTTTTAGATTCCAAATATCTCGTTCATTATTTAAAATAAAGGTTTAATATTTCAACCCATAATACCTATGTCTTCACGAAGATGCAAACATGATTGAAAACGAAATCTTCAATCGAAGTTATTGTTTTTAAGTTAGGCCTGCCTCGGCACTTTTATCGTCTTTAAAGCGGATAGAAAAGGAATATTGTAGCTGAGACCGAATGAAAAGAAAATGAATTATCGGTTCTTTTTGATTAGGCAAAAATTAAATCAATACTTTCGTTGCTTACATTCCACCAACGCTTTGGCGCTTACAGTACGATTACTGTAAGTTTACCACAACTTATACTTATAACAATTTGTGTAAACGGGCATTTTCAGAAAACTGTGTATCCGTAACTTTTTTTGAATAACCTAACAAATTTTGGATTATTTCTGATCAGAATCACGAGGACTATCTATTTAAATAATAAAAAAAAGTGTCCCTAATTTTTTTGTCAGTTTTGTGACGCGTTTTTACATACATTCTATATGGACCGTCACAAAACTGACAAATAAATTTTCTATGGAACAATTTAGGACAACTTTGGAAAAAAGGGTACAGAGTTTTTGAAAATGTCCAAACATGTTACAGATTTTGTAATAAGTACTTTATTTGTACGTCATTAAATTTGAAAATGAATTAAAGGCAAACCATCTGTCAGTGGTAAACTTAGAGTCAGCAGCAGAAGTTGCTAAGCAACCGAAGCGGTCACAACGATCTGCACAAGCTCTTATGTCTATAACAATAGAGCCGTGCTTAGATCATTGGGAACGCGTCGGTTGCTTAGCAACTTTTGCTGCTGACTGTACAATAATCGTTCTCTTCTGTACGCCATGCATTTTGAGCGCATTTCGACTAGCCCTCTCTCTATTGACACACGCGTTACTGCATAACGTTGTCCCGCTTGTGTGAATAAACTCCTCCCCCAAAAGTAGCCTTAACTTAGATGACTAAAATAGAAAGCCCCTTGTGCCAATAAGTAATTTCAACAGCTCTTACAGTCGAGCCAGTTAAATAGTCGACGACGTTAGCGGCTGAGAGAGGTGTATTTGATACCGCGCCACTCGGTTGAGTTATTTAAAACTCCCTAAATAGTTGTAATGTTTTTTTTTTTTTTTTTAATTTTTATATGTACTTTTGTTTTGTATTGTGTATTTCTTATATTTAAATTTTATAGCGCATTGGCTTTGCTGTAATGCTGTGAAATTGTTTTGATAATAAATAAATAAATAAATAAATAAATTGTCACAGCCGAAGGGGCAGATGAATTAAAGTTTAATACAATGGCTTTCCATGCAACAAGGACAACACAACTGTGCTTAAAAGCAATCTAAGCACACTTGTGTTACCAGTCACTATGTCGACCGTTGAGCCGCAATGATGGCAAAGTGTTTTTAGGGTTCCGTACCTCAAAAAACGGAACCCTTATAGGATCACTTTGTTGTCCGTCTGTCTGTCTGTCTGTCTGTCAAGATCCTTTTTCTCTGGAACGCGTTTAGGTAGCATATTGAAATTAATATCAAATACTCAAACCTGCGGTCCCTTGAAGCCGTGAAAAAATCAACTTTCTAAGTAAACGCAATCAAAAGATACAGTCATTAAAAAAGCTATTTCCATACAAATCGCCGTACTGAGAAAACCTATAGGGTACTTCCAGTTGTCCTAGAAACTTGAAATTTGGTATGAAGGTAGCTCTTATAGCACAACCACTCCAAAAAGTCTCAAAATCTTAAAATTTTATGTCTGTCTGTAGATTTCACAGACTAATATAAGTTGACCCCACACTGCGTACATTTTGCTTAGGAGCAGAGCTCTGCTAACGCTGGACTTCCTAAAACACTGGGGAAAAGCGTTAAAATCTTTCTACGGAACCCTCGTGCGCGAGTCCGACTCGCACTTGGCCGGTTTTTTTTTATACTAAAAGGAAGGCAAACGAGCAAGTCACCTGATGGTAAGTGATCACGATTGCCCATAGCCACCCGCAATCACGGGGGGTTTGCAGATGTGTTGCCGCATAGTGAGCTAAGATGAAATGAATCTTGTGCCCGTAAATACAGCGGCTGTCTTACTCTCCACACCGAAACACAACAGTGCAAGCACTGCTGCTTAGCGGCAGGATTAGTGTTCTTGAAAAAGTGCCGATAATACTCTACGAGCATAAAAACAATTATGATGAACCTAGCACCAATATTAACTCTGTTTACGAACGATAACACGCGAACATGTTTTAAGCACTGACAAAATTAAAATACAATTTATTTTGTTGTTACTGACATAAATCAGCCAATGTCAAATGTTATTTGGTGGAGAAGATGCCTTTTTGAGCTTCTACACTTGGGGTGCGAAATATTAAAGAAAATAATTTTGATAACTCCTAGGCACAAGGAGTGGTTAAGTGGACTGTATATGCGGCTGGTTCTATTATAAATTTTTGAATAACTAAAGAAATAAACAATTTACTTGCATGTACTTGGTATGTAAGGAACGACTGAGGTCGACGAAATAGGAAACAGGTAAGCGGGACATGCGCACTCACCTCACAATCCCGGGTATTTCTCGTACAGACACTGTCAGCTTTCACAGTTCCTTGGCTAGAGTTTTTGATACGGCACTGCTGGTCTAACACATAAAAAAGCACACACTCGCGATCACGTTCAATGAGATGCAACAGTCAAGGGTGCTGCTGCTGCGGCGGTCAAACGAAGAGTAATGTCTCAAAAATCATTGTCTATACGTAGCAGCAATAGAGATAGCCGCATACGCAAGTGCACATGTGTGACAGGGATGGATGATGGGTAGGTTTAAATACGTGCAAGTACCTTCTTTTCAAAAATATAAAAATAATAAATCCAACATTTGGCGTAGCTACGACTGTGACATTTCTTATACATTGTTGCTTAATTGCCCAGCACACTTTCGTGACAGTTTATATCAGTCGAAGCATATTAAGTTAAAATCGGAAGAGCGTGTTAACTTTTGTCTATGATTTTATGAGGGGATGGGTATCCTGGTGTGTAGATGTCATTGATATCAGAAGATAGAATTTTTACGAGCTGTAATTAGTTTCATTAACTTGAATTATTTGTTTGTTTTGTTCATGCAAGTTAATTTGGATCTGCATCCATTGTTAGATTGACTTAAAATTTGGTGACATGTACCATGTACCTAACATTGTCTAACAGTCTAACCGTTACAATCGCATTTCCAACCCCATTTTGTATACTCTGATAGAAAATAGCGGCATTACTATTAGTTATTCTGTGGTAGCGGTGAATGCGGGTGCAATATTCGCGTTAAGCTGGCCGTATTCGACATTTTTATTTATTTCGCCTCTCTTGCATTTTCCACCAGAAGGACAGGGATGAAACGACAAGCATTAGCAAAGGATATTAAAGCCACGTAATTCACAGACTGACGTGTCTGCCCCGCTCAGCTGCGGTTTAGTGCCCAACGAAAAGAATATTAGTTAGTCCGTCCTCGGCCCGACCTAATTGCTTAATTAGTTTTATTCCAACTATTAGCAAGCCTTTGCTTTACTTCAGAGTGTTTTTAATGGCACTATTTGTGAAGTTCATTTCTTTTAACGTTATCGTTAAGCCGAAAAGTCATCACGGTTCCAGTGGAGGGAATAAAATGGGCTCTCTTTTCAGATGCAGCGCTGTGCGCCATTGAAATTTAACTAACTTTTTATTTTATGTAAAGTTAAACGTATTTTAGTCAAAACAAAATTATTGTTTGTACAAATCCTATTAGAATTATACGAAAAGTGAAAACTCTGTATTAATACGCGCACGAAGGAGAGTAAGTAAGTAATTAATAGGTAACTAAGTTTTTAAAAATAGTGGATCAATAGTAAAAAAATATCATCTGTCTTTGTTATAAAGACGTTCGAGTTTTACAGAAAGGGAAAACTGTTTTATAATTATGAAGCTTTAAGAATTGACTTGAATTGGATGGTGACTGACTGGCGAGGAAGCCGTGATAGCCTAGTGGTTTGACCTATCGCCTCTGAAGCAGAGGGTCGAGGGTTCAAACCCCGGCTCGCACCAGTTCGCAGTTTTTCAGAATTCATGTGCGAAATTACATTTCTAATTTATCATGAGCTTTTCGGTGAAGGAAAACATCGTGAGGAAACCTGCACACTCCTGCGAAGCAATTCAATGGTGTGTGTGAAGTTCCCAATCCGCACTGTGCCCGCGCGGGAACTATAGCCCCAGCCCTCTCATTCTGAGAGGAGGCCTGTGCCCAGCAGTGGGACGTAAAATAGGCTGATGATGATGATGATGGATGGATGGTTAAAATCAGTTAAAAAATAACCGCGCGAGTAAAAAAAGTTGCCCAATTCACTTCATTTCTCAAGCATAATTCGTTATTCAATTCACAAACAAAACCAAACTCTTTAAAGCACCAATCGAATAAAAAAAACATTTGAAACTCTTCCCTAATACACTTGTTCCACGTTTTACAAGAAATCTCAACCACTTTGCATAGCGAGCCAAAGTTTGAAGCGTATGCAACGGATCATTCCGACTATGGACCGTCAGTCGATAAACTTCGCTCCTTGAACTCCTCGATCAAAGTTTCGGCAAACAAAAAGTTCTGAACGATTTGGGGGTCAAGTTCGGAAATGTTTGACTCTTCACTGACGCGAGACTCTTAGAAAGGCTGTTACAGGAAAATTATAACTTAATGTCTAAACTTGATGTAAATTAAAAGAAACCGATTTCAAACCAACTTTTCGCATTTAATTTTTTCGGTCATTTCTCAAATTTCAAACTGAAACGTAAATATACAGAGAGACCAGAAAAACTAATTCATTCGAACCCAGGACCTCCACCATACCGGCGTCGCGCTTTTGTTAAAATTCTTGCACAACCATCCACTAGATTTAGCTTTATTTTTGACTAGCTTATGCCCCGCGGCTTTGCCCCCGTGAAATATTTCAAAATGGGCTAGCATCCCCCGTTTGAATTTCGAAAAATCCCTTCACTCAAGGTATATGTTTGCCAAATTTCAAGCCTCTAGGTCCAGTGGTTTAGGCTGTGCGTTTTCTGTCAGTCAGTCAGTCACGGTACTGTTTTATAGGTATAAGAAGATAACTTAGTTTTAAGCTATTTGAATTTTGAACACTTTTGTGTAATAAGTACATACCTATTTAAGAATGATTGTCATAAATAAAAGTAGTTATGTTTATAAATTCGTCAGTTTTTGGGCTCTACCTACCAAATTGAATCAATTTACCTTCATTCATTTTTTTTTGCATTTCGTACCTATCTTTCTACTTGATGTTTTGTAATTTTTTTCAAACAATATTCACTTGATTTAAGTGTTTATTTTAAATATTTTAGTTAAAAATTTAAGTTGTTACAAGTGTTTTTTGAAATAATTGTTCCGGTTTGTGTTTATAATTTGTGTTGTTTTTTATGGCGCTGGCATATTCAGTTAATTGGTGATCAAAGCCGTTAAGTAACATCCCTCTTTCGCGTCGAGGCTTAAAAACTTATTTAACATTTCGCAATGCAATAACAAAACGCTTTGCGCCAGGCCAGTTGGAGCCGCGCATCATTACCCCTAGTTCTAATTCACGCGATCAGTTAATTTCGCGGCTGACCAATCCGCAGCGTTTCGCATTGGGAGTGCTGCGGTAGAGTAGAAACTAAATGGTGGCGCCACTTTCTTTGTATGAAACTGTGAATTTTGTATGAAGGATTTTAGTTCCACTTTTATCCGTATTGTATCTAATGGCTAAATAACGTGTTTGGTTGCAAGGAAGTGTGTAACTATTCAATTAGTAATACAACTGTATTTTTGTTTGAATAAATGACTTTTCAGATAATGTGCGATCTTGTGAAATTTTATTTCTCTCTTTCATTTATTAGGTATAAAGCTTGCTCTAGTAGGCGTACTAAAGGCATAACTAGGGCCTCAGTAGAGATTTCTACATGTATAAAAAAAGCCATGGGACAAATCCATGAAGTTTTACCCTCGTCCCATGATAAATCACTGCCAAAGACCTGAATATAACCTACAAATGAATTTCACCATTCAACTGACGGCTAATTACGCGCAGTGTGGCCTCACCTTTACCATTTACAAGTCCTAATGAAGGATCGCATTCGAAATTTAGACGATTACCATAAACCTATGTATACGTTACCTAACTAGCTATATCTATGGTAATGTATATTGCTCAGTCAATAGAGGCCTAGTTACAAGAGTTTCCATGCATATTGCGTCAAATTTATTGTCATAATTTTATATCGCATAGGTTTTGTTTGGCAGAATCGTCATTTCCCAGAATTTCCTTTGTTAAAGTTTCATTGGTATTGAAATGTAAAGCAAACTTTGATGCAATATAAGAAATATTTTAAGATTAGGCTAACTAAATGGCTAATTAGTAAATGTTAATAAGTATTTGACACAATAATAATTAATGTTTACTTTTCAATTAACCATGATTGTATTAAAATGGACAAGTTATTTATGATTTTCACACTTGCTTGCAGGTTAAATACGCATGAACAACTATTATCTAGAGGACCTGTAACAAATCGTGTTCTTGCAAATAAATTATTTCATTTATTCTTTCAAACAAACATGCAAACAATATTTCCCGTGCTGTAATAAAAAGGTGATGCTATAATACGGGTTCCATGTTTGCTTTTGAGGTTCGGAACCCTAAAGAGACCTTACATGGAAGACTACTGATCCTAAGTCATCCGAGTCGCTTGAGATCCATGAAGAGAGGTTAGAAGTGACATGGTCGCGTAACCCACAAGTGTGCGAATCCTAACTAATATTATAAATGCGAAAGTAACTCTGGCTCTCTGTCTCTCTATCTGTCTGTTTGTTACCTTTTCACCGCTGCACCAATGTAAATAAAATTTCGTAAGAAGACAGTTTGAATATTGCGGAATAACATAAGCTACTTTTTATTCGGGGAAATTGTACAGTTCCCGCGGGATAGCGATAACCGAAATCTACGCGGACGAAATCGCGGGCAAACTAGTTACATTTAACTCAGTATTGCTCGAAAGGTCATCGTGATACATGTGTTCGAAAATGGTTTTATGCATTAGGAAACCCATGTATGCAATTAGTTACACTAGTAATTGTGTGAGTGATAACGTGCCTATTAATGTTTTTGAGTGTGTGAATTAATAGCAATTGGAAGGGAAAAAGTGGCGACATTGGTCGTGGAATGAAATACGAACGACAGCACTTCTATATAATTATGCTATTTTTATTAGTGCTGTGGTTACAGCGGTAATCAGCTTCAACATTATACGACAATGCGTATTGTAGAGGTTGCATTACGATGCAGATCCGGCAGGCTAGACTGATTTATCTCATTTTGAATTCAGAATAGTTTTAGAATAAAGCAACAGTCTTTGCTTTCGGAGGCAGATCAGACGGGCTGGGTCCTAGAAAGCATTAGCATTCTACTAGTTTTAAGCTTCTGTCTTTACTTGAGAAATATAGTCCAGTCTCGATATAAGATTGTGTCTATTTACTAGGTACTAAATAGTTAATCAGGGAATTAGATATTTCGCACTTAGGCCGCGACCTCATTCCTGTGCCCACCTCCTGGGCTACTCCCCACAGTACAATACAAGTCTCGAAGGGAGAATGAAAATTATCCCAGGCCATAGCAGAGCAATGTTCGGGATATATTTGCTGGGAACGCATATGTTTGTAGCAATTCCATCGTAGATTTGGTCAGATTAATATGCCTTGGAGATACGAGAACAGCCTGAACCAGCTGAATAGCAACAGTCAAATCATGAAATGGGGGCGTATCATGAAATGCCGAGACATATCAAGATATGGCCAATTCTGGGCGCGGTCTTAGTAAGCCTCGAATAGCTTGTATACCATAACTATAACCCTCGTCATTGTTCCCTAAGATAAACACCTTCTCAAACATTCCTAATTTACCGCCCGAGGTACGTAATTAACTATTTCTTTCCTCCCAACTGTCACATTTACTTATTCCCTTATTTTAATGCATATCAAGGGATTACTCGCGCTAGTCAGAATGTAGCGCTATGCTAACCACCGCGAGAAACGGTGCAATTCGTACCATGAATAAACATTAGGTTTGTATAAGCCCGTGCAATTTGGACTACGCAGCTGTTTCAGTGACAAGTGATGCCTTTGCAGTGCTAATTACATCCGTGTTAGACAAATATACGGTGTAGAATATTCGTGTAATAGTGTAATTTAAATTAAATTAAATTAAATTAAATTAAATTATAACACAGGGGAATCAAACCATCACCAAAGAATATCGTAAAAGAAACGACACTGACGCATGTGTGCAGTGAACAACCTCGCGGTTGTGTGCGTTTCTGGACGCAAGCGGGGGTGAGCACGGGTCCACAGGCGACTTTTACCGCGGTTTTATGGGCTCAACGGTAAAGGTTCCGCGTGGATCACACCAAAACCACGGTCTTGCGTAAGGGGGCTGCTAAGCTCGCGATAATCTTTACCGCCGCGTGGTAAAGTTCGTCCGTTAAACACAACTTTATCGCTGTCATAAAGCTATGCTATGGTGGGATTATTCTATTCCTTTCCTAGTCATTGCTAATTGAAGGACGTCACAGCAAAGAAACGGTTGGCATGGGCAGGGCACATTGCGAGAATAGACGAGAATCGCTGGACAAGATAAGTCTTGGAATAGAGCGGACACCAGAGCATGCTGCAGACCACCGCAGCGCTTGATGGATGATAATCGACGGCACGAAGGTCGGGACTGGATACTGGATGAGACGGGCACAAAATCGCCAAGAGTGAAAGAAGAGGGAAGGTCCCTATATCACCAAAAGTGAACGAAAAGGGAAGATCCCTATATCTAAGAGTGGATTGCCTACATTTAAGGGTCACCAAAAGGCCACCATAACGATGAATAATGATGAATCAACACTCGCTGTAGGAGGAGACCTCCCATGAGGTGGAAGAACGACGTCTGCCGACAAGCGGGTGGAGGATGGATGCAGATAGCAATGGATCGTCAGGGGTGGAGAAATGGAGAGGAGGCCTATGTTCGAAGACGGACGAACTAAGGGCTGCTATGGATAGATGCATTGCTATTCTTATCACTAGGTAGGTATTATAAATAAGTAACTGAAGTAAATTAAGTAATGTGATGTTTCTTACCTGGAACCTCTCGTCGTTGGTATACGTGAACTTCCCCGAGCTCAGGATATGCCAGTCTCGTTTTCTGATCCACGAGACTTGCTGCAAAAAAACACAATCATTCAAAACTTTTCTTTATTGATTTCCAACTGCCAGTATAAAAATGTTTCCTTTGTAAATAGGGTTAAAAAAAAATTGGAGTTTTTAGGCCAGGCTGGTGTAATACATTACGCACATGACTCGGAAGCAATGTCAAGATACTCTTGGGGTAGGTATCTTTTCTGACTCTTATTTACAATGACAATTAGATAGACACTTCATTGCCAATATGAAGCGCACTAAAACAGAAACTCTCCTAGTCAGCAAGTTACAAGGAATTGTCATTATGAACTGACATTTGTAACGCTGAAATAGGGGCCTGGTTTTCTATGTATTTATCCTTGTTTCAGTAAGAATTTAGAAACTTGATGGTTGCAATACTTTTTTTATAATTTTTCATAATTTTATTATTCATTTCACCAAGCTGCTTCTTTTTGAAGCCATAACCTTTTTGAGGCATTAAATTCTTGAGGATTTCTTTAAAACAAACCTAACCTAACCCCTACTCTTTCACAAAATCTGAATATAAATTTTACGATTTCAACAAAAATTACCATTAGGCAAAGTGACAGTTCGGCTAAGTGATATTTGGTTGATTTAATGAATCCCGTTTTAAAATAGTTGTACCTAGACACTAATTTCATTAAAATAATCTAGCAATTTTGCGCAGATCTCTTAGCGGCGAATTTGTGGCCTTTCGCGAATTATTAATAACAAAAGTTTTGTTTAACATTTCGTTTGTTAGCTTCTAGTGTGGTTTCAGCGGCAAAGTTATAGAATTCAAGCCTAGATAACTTTGTACTTTGTTCGGTAAGTAGGGCACTCTGTGGTCAGGCGCTGGCGGTTTCGGTAAAACCGTGATGTTATAAGCTGAAGATTGTTTGATTTAAACTTGTAGTACACGTGGAAAGGATAAACATTATATTCAATCCTGTTACAGAGCGACGTTATTTTTTAAGGTTATTTGTGAGTCTTTCAGCGTTAAAGCTTAAAATTGGTAGTCATTTAGTAAAGAAAAGTGAATTACACTGCACAGTACGAGCTGTGTTAAATATTAAATATTTCAAGCTTTTTGTGTTGTAGTGTAGTAGGTACAATGCATCTTGCGTAAGAGTCAGATACGAATCTAGCAATCTTGTTTGCCGCTGCTGCTGTCACCTATACAAAAGGGAAACCAGACAGAAATGTTATAATTACGAGTGATTTACGTGAACCCCTTCTACAAGGTAAATAAATATTTACGGCAATCGAAACGTAATACAACTTGAAGCGTTCCCTAATAAATTAGTGTACGCAAACTTTTTTCACAGTGTTTCCTGAATGCGTATACAAAAGCTGTCAATTTAAGTAAGTATCTCACTTCAGTCTCTGATAGCCCTTTAAGTGTCGCTGACGTGCCTTTTAGCTTCTTACCCCGCGTTTGATCGAGTATCCCACGAGGCAGTGGCGGTGTGTGGTATCTCTGAGGTGCAATTGATGTTGCTCTCAAAAAATTAGATTGCCACCTCAGTAGAATGCATATATGCATTCATACAGAGTCAATAGCCTTTCACCCAAGTGTCCCATGAGACAGTGGAGGTGTGCGGCGCCTCCGAGTTGCCCCGTGATGTTGCTCACGGAATTTTTGGTTGCCACCTCATTGGACAGCTGTGTCTTACTGTACATAGGTATACACATAGACAGCTAAGAGCTTACCCCGCGTTCACTTAAGTGTCCCACGAGGCAGTGGAGGTACGTGGTGCCTCCGAGTTGTGCCGTGATGTTGCTCACAGAATTGTTGGTTGCCACCTCAGTGGACGGCTGTGCACCGGCGCGCCAGCCGCGAGCGCGAGACGTGCCGTGATGCCCTGTACAACAATTTTCTGTCACACCATTTAAGCCGCGTTAAGTAAGTAAGTATGTCGATGAAACCATAGTTAGGGATAGGCAAGAAAACGGCAAGCGTGTTGGTGCGTATGTAACCCTGGCGGGTTCTCTATATTTGGCATAAATTTTGATTGTCAGAAACGCTTTTGTCATAATCGGTTTCGATTAATGTTAAGGTATATTTTACAACATGAGATTACGTTACAAACATGGATTTTTTTATAATTTCACCGTCTAAATGATGCACGATTGTATATAAGCGCTCGTTGCCTGTATTTTATGGGTTGGCGGATAGATTCCGCTTAGCCAGCAGCTTAGAGTTTTCAACATCTGTTTGTAGATCAATGGTTTAGGAAGACATAATGACTTACGTATATCTCCAGTGGGCGATGTGAAGAGAGGCAGCATGCAGAAGACAGCAGTAGCAAGCGGTATGCCCATCCCGCCAGCCACTCGCCATCTCATCTGTGGACAATGGAAGTCAAGGTCAAAAACTGCAGAGTAGGTAACTAAAACTTACAAAAGTTAAAAAACCTCTATGATTTTTACTTCAATCTCCAATAACTAAACCATGGTTCAACCGAACTCAACAAGACTTAGTTAAGAATGATCACGATTAAAGTAAGTAGCTTTCTATTAAAATAAATGGCTTGCGAATCAGCCTTTCCGTTTGGGAGCTACATAAACAAGGCGAACAGATACACATATCAAACTTATAACACCAGTCAGGGTGTTGCAGAAGCCTCTATCATATACATACTTATTGAGTCTATTGAGTCATGGTCGCAAAGTTTCATTCGTACTTGGGTGATGATTACCTTTAATTATAATGTTTCCTGAAAGCAATACTAGTTTTAACCACAAACACAACCCATAGTCCTACATCGAACAAACCTTATGCAATATTAGACAAAAAGAAATCAAGTTTAGAACTGTTATTATAGTTTAAACCAAGTAATAATACATTTATCGGAAGATTTAATTGAAAGTAAGCACTAAAGCCAATTATTCTATTCTATTTGTTTTCTTCTTAGCTATGTTTCTTACTTTAATTCTTTAGACACACTTTAGTTCCTTAAACTTAATGTCTGGCATAGTTTCGTATTTACTACCCAAGGTATCGTTCACAATTACAAGTTGTCCAACTTGGAAAGGATAGACCAAACTTTGAGCTTAAGTCGTTGCGCATTGGAGCAAGTTGGAATGCTTGGATTCAGCGAAATATCCAAGATATTGAACCGGCGAAAAGTAACCTGAGATCAGAACTGTGTTGTTACTTTGTAACGTATATTTACAGATCTAACGGTTATTGAAAGTTTAGCCGGACTTGGAAGTAATGGTTTTATGGTTTTCAGATAATGCGTATTTTTCTCTGCCTTCGCTTTTTCATTGACTTCTCTCACGAGTAAAGGTACTTTGCATTATTTTAAGTAGGTATCTTATGTGACTACAACAGTAAGTTTTGATACACCTTCAGTTACAAACAAAAAAAAATATTCTAAGCAGAGCTGCATAATTACAGTAATTCATATTTGCCGTGTCGTTATAGCAGCCCTTATACTACGTTTATTTTAGCATTAGAAAGAAGGTAACAATCTTGACATGTCTTTTTATTGAATAACGCTTTTTAAAAATAAGTAACAGCGATAACAATGAAATAACGATGAGATTTAACTTGTTATGGTTTCATATGTGACAGTTAATTATTTTTAAAAAGCGTTTTTGAATCAAAAGAAATGTCAAGATTGTTAGGTACTTTCTTTCTAATGCTAAATAAAACGAAGTATAGAAAACATGGAAAATACTCTGCCCTCTACAATTGTACATTTGTTTCGCTTACCGTGGAGACGAATGGCTGTTGAGCCTCGAAGGCAAAGTATTTTTTTAAAGAAGTGGGTCGCCGTTTGCGTGAGCGAAGCTTTGATTTTCGCTCCGAATCGTTCTTGGTAACTATCTAGTTTTTATCCTCCTAGTTAGAACGAATAGATACGTAAACGGTTCACCGAGTTAACAAATTTTAAACGAATGATGATTGTATAGTAAGTACATGTATACCGAATTAGGAGTTATTTTTATAGGCCTTTTTTATACCAATATTTTGACCATCGTCTAAGTATTAAGCCGTAAAAGCTATTTTCGTCTTTATTTTTTCTAAAGAAATTTACATTTCGATAATATCGCTTTATTCTTTCGTGGTGGAGCTACGAGTATATTGGCCGTACGAACGCAGTTCATACCAAATAATCAATTCATATAACAAACTTTTTGTATTATTTTTATTTTTACGGTCATCCCGTTTGAAATTAATTTTTCACAAATTTCAAATTTGATGCGTAAATATACAGAAAAACCAGAAAAATTTGTTCTCGAATTGGGGTTCGAACCCAAACCTTTACCATACCGTGGTAACGCGCTAATCCAATTACGCTATCCGCTACGCAATTACGCTAACTTCCAATTGCTCGGATAGCGTAATTGGATTAGCGCGTTACCACGGTATGGTAAAGGTTTGGGTTCGAACCCCAATTCGAGAACAAATTTTTCTGGTTTTTCTGTATATTTACGCATCAAATTTGAAATTTGTGAAAAATTAATTCATATAACAGCCGACGCGGACGTCCCCAGAATTTTTTCCTCATAACTTAGTTGTATTTGCACAAGCATGTAGCATACGGATGCCATACGTCCTTCCCCATGACGTCACAGCGTCACGCTCATCACACCAAACATCTCAGACACTCGAGTAAGCAATCAGCTGTTCTGAGCAAACAAATCACAAGTTTGATGAGTTCGCGTACTCTTTTTACGCGTATTTCTTGGGGGAAATTTTCCCTTTTCAACACAAATAAAGCCTACATTGTGAGTTTACTCAAAGACGCTTTATGTGCTTAAAGGAGAATAGAATTGTCAGGGAATCTGAGTGGGACGTATTCGGGAGCGTCGTGTGAGCATGATTTTGCCATATCTCCATCGCGCCTTCACGCGGAAAACCAACCTAAATACTTTTAAAGTAAGGTTTACTTTTGTAGTTTCAAGGTTGGAGTTAGGACTCTTCAGGATTGATGCGGAATATCGGTTACGTAACTGATTCCGGGCTGGTCTGTGCCTAAATTTTATTTAAAAGAGGTTATTTATAAGAGAATTAAAATAATTTGGCTGTATAATGTTGCTAACAATTCGAGCAATGCCAACGTGGAATTCCGCTTTCGCCCAACTGTTCTTGAACTCTCTACTCGAACAGACTTTGTTAAAGTTTATCATATCTTACGTTCATAAATTTGACAGTACGTAAGTTATTTACTCCTATTTTATTTGTAGACTTCCTGAGCAAAAAGAGCACCCTTATGGTGTTAAATAATAAGGCGTACCTATCTGATTATTTCTAAGTATTTAAACACACGACACACGCGAGGTTCACAAGAGATACTCATGGTCATTTACTGGTTTTAAGCGCAATGCTTAATAAAACGTATTATTTGTACTGCATTTTTTTTAAGCTATTAGGAGTGCTGTATTTCCCAGACTAAATAAGCCCTGCGTACAGCTTACTATTACCATAATTTGAAATGCAATCCGAAACGCTGACTATCCGACTAACCAATTTTAAAGCGCGTTCATAAATTACAAGATTGGAGGGAAAATGTAAACAAAATCATTATCGGCCATTGACAAATCAGGGTTGCCACACCTGATAAATGGACGGCGTAATCCGGCGTATGGCAACACTGGCGATGTGTCAACAAGATAAACGATTTAAATTAAGCGGGTATTTTACGGCGCTGAAATGAAATAAAACTATCTCGCTGTTAATGAACTAAAAAACAATTACTTTGCTCACCCGCGACCACTAATGACAAATAGTTATATCTGTGCGGCAAATGTATGTTTCCATGCAACACCTCCACCTCCACTGCTACACGAATCAACACATGCCACACAGACCCAACTATCACCACCACCACTATACTAAACGCTGACGCGTTTCGGCACTCTCCACGAGGCCATTTACGAAGCACAACAACAACCGCTCAACATGCCACCACTTCCACTACTGACATATGTAAACCATGTACTCAACTTAGTTAATGACAAAACCAACGTACCCACTAATATTTTATAAATTCCAAACTACCCTTTTATGTAAGTCCTAAACTACCCTTTTTTAAGAAATGAATTCCAAACTACCCTTTTTATTTTTATTTTTAATCTACGCCAGGTACCCCGTTATTTTTAACCGAGTACGGTAAAAAGAGAAGTCATGTTCTCATTATTACTATGACACATTATTAAAATTAGAACCAAGTCGTAACAAAGGCGAAGAAACCAAATTAACTTGTTCATTAATAATAGACCCCATGTTGTTGTACCTAATTATTTCCAATTGTTCTAAAACCGATAGCCGCAAACCCTTATCACAATAATGTAAAATTTCGTACGTATCTGAGTCTAACAACGAATGATTCGTTTCTAATAAATGCTTGGCAAAGTTTGATTTCTCTGGATGATCATGCCTATATGACGAGACATGCTCTTTAAATCTAGTATCAAAGCTTCGACCGGTTTGTCCAATGTATACTTGACTACAGTCGCCACAAGTGAGTTTATATACGCCCGACCTGTTCCCTTTATCCACCTTTTCTTTGTTATTACAAAGTCTAGAACGTAAAGAATTAGTAGTCTTAAAGGCAACATTGATGTTATTTGATTTTAAAATATTATAAATCTTGTCAGACAACCGGCCAACATAAGTAATACTAGATCTAAATTTGTTAGTAGGCTGAGATGGCAACGCAGAGTAAAGCATGCTATTCACTATCCGTCCCTGCTTCTTTTGAACCAGACTATTAACCATTGCTGTACTATAACCATTTGTTGTTGCTATCTCATATATAGTATGTAACTCAGAATCATAATGCTCTTTCGAAAGAGGTACAGTTAGTAGTCTATGTACATAACAATGGAAAGCAGCCAGTTTATGCTGCCATGGGTGAGTAGAATTTGCAGGTATGACAGTATCTGTGTACGTAGGCTTACGGTAAATTTGAAACTGGTGCCTATTATTTACTCTTGTAATAGTTAAATCCAGAAAATTTAATGAACGATTTTCCTCTAATTCTCGTTTGAACTTTATTTTTGGATGTTTGT